>JACYFF010031955.1:51322984-51355296 GCA_017589665.1 Selenicereus undatus | reverse complement strand
TCCTCTCTCTTCTTTAATTTTCCTCTGTTTACAAATCTCTGTACAAGTTCTACAAAATCGATATTTTATAAGTTTATTACTATTATAAATTATCTGTAAGTTTTCTTAAGTTTGCTTTATTGAGTTTGTATTTTCGTTTATGTACTTTGTGTTTTAAGTTTTCTTAATAAAGTTTTCTTATTTCGTGTGTGTCTTCCAATCCTATTCCCCAGAGTTTGTCCGTTAAACGAATTTGTATGGCTTCTGGTTTGATCAAAGCCACAGTTTGTAAACCATTTTGCAGACTCACGATTTCTTTATGAGTTTTGATCGAAAAAGTAGTTTGAAGGCTAAATGTACTGGTTTTGCAAATCGTTTCAAGATTAATTTTGGGAATATCCCATTTGTGAAAATTGTCAGGAGAGGGGCCCTTAATAAGGTCTGTTGTCCTAAACTTATTACTATTGACTATATCACTATTATGACTGTCTAACTTAAACGACAACAACTTCCTGAACTTACTAGCCATTGCCATATTTTGTGCATAAGCAGTGAATGATAAAAGTCTACTCCTGCAGTGTAGATTAAAAACGGGACCACCGGGACCACTTTTCGGGACGACCTTGTATGGTTGACCAACGGATTCACAGCTGACCAACGGCTAACCAATGCCTATCAAATATCATGCACAGATAAACACATAAATGGCTCGGATACCAGAGGGGAACAGGATCAGAAGACACACAAAATAGGAAAACTTTATTAAGAAAACTTAAAGCACAGGGTACACAAACGAAAATACAAATTGAAAGAAGCAAACTTAAGAAAACTTACAGATAATTTGTAATAGTAATAAACTTACAAAATGTTGATTTTGTAGAACTTGTACAGAGATTTGTAAACATAAGAAAATTAAAGAAGAGAGAGGAGATTTTTGTAGATGGGAATTTTGTTGATGAGATTTGGAGCTCTCAAGTTAGCTCTTGTTTTTTGATGTTCTGGATTTTCGATTCTTTTTTCGATGATTTGTCTGAATGAAATGTCTACCTTATATAGAGCTGGATGAGGCTCAATAATAGAGGCGTAATGATGTCCAGTTGTCATGCGCCGAAAGTTGGGCTGCAATTGTCAAAACGTAACCGCTTTGTCTTGTGTAACTTTTGAAAAACTTATCCTTGACAACTATTCATGAATAGTAATTTATCGGTACTGTAGATGAACAGTGGAGTGTCGGGAAACTGTAGTGAATAGTGCATGCCGACAGTTTTGTCTTAACCTGTAAAATAAAAATTTTGTTAATTGTAATGGCCCTTACTTTTGCCAAAGGTCACGACCTTTGCGGGCTCTTTTCTTTTGTCTTTTGAATTTTTGGTTTTTTTTTTCACAGATCATAAGCATCTTAAGAATCCTGAAGATCTTCAATTCTGGGTTCTGTAGCAGACTCTGCTGAACTTGAATTGTCATCTGGGTCATCATTGTCAATGAGCTTTTTTAAAAAGATTTATCTCATTGCTGGGTCTTCTTTAAGGACTTCGAGAATATCTCTTTGTTTTTGTGTTAGTCCCTTGGATTTGGCTTTTGTAGAGCAAGAAGAGACTTCCATTTTTGTAGGGGTGGATGGACCACGTGCAACGTTCTTTTTGTCAAATGTATGAATGTTTTGGAGGGTAAATTTTTTGGTTTTTGTTCTACAGAAATATTCAATATTTTCTTTGCCACAGAGTTTGGTTTTGTATTCATTCCACCATCTGACTTTGTAGATCCGAACAACAGATAGAGGAAATGAATTAAGAAGATAATTATGATATCTATATTCCCAACATAATATCCAAGCAATGTTGAAGATTCTAAAGAATTTTATTTCTCTTGTAAAAACATCATAGGCGGGGGAGTTTGCAGTCCAGAAATCCCAACCTTCCTTAGCTTCACTAGGTAAAACAGAGGTAGTGTAACCAAACATTGTCCACCAATGATAAAACCAAATTGGAAAAGTATTTAGAGCTTTGTCATGGAAATTGAAGAACCAAGAGTGAATGTCTAGTCTTTGAAAAAATGCTCGTAGCTAGGCCATTTTCTAATCCAGATAATTGTAAGTACCTGGTTCAAAAGGAATAGAGAATTGTCTTCCTTGTAGAGGATCTTTCCATTGCTGGAAGCCCAAAACATTCTTGATAATGCACTTTGAATATAAAATGTAGGAGAGATTTACGACATCTGTTGTTTGGGTAATGTCAGCAGACCGGGTGTCTGTAAGAATGAGTTTATAAAATTGTCGATTTTTTTTAGGATGATCACCTAGATGATGTGAGTCACCAAAGCTTCGTTGAAACAAGTCTTTGAAGAAGAGATTTGTAGGGGCAACTTTGTCGCTGGTAAAAAAAAGGTGTTCTGTCTATCGGAGAAAATAATTGTCTTGAGAAGGTTTTGTGGGTGGTTTTGTGACAACAGTTTTGTATGGTAGAGGTGGAAAATTGGCTAGGGACTGAAATGAATTTTTTGTAGGAACAATTTTGTAGTGGTCATTCTTTTGTATACCTTTGCCTTTGTCTTTCTTGTTCATTGTGAAGACCAGCAAAAAAGGTGTTTTGTCACTCTTTCCTTGCAAAAAGTCTCTTGTAAAGAAAATTTGGTAAGGAATCGTTCTCTCCTTAGATGATTTTAATGTTGAAATCAGAAGAAGATAAAATTGCTTACCATCTGGCAAAGTTTTGTCTCAAAACTAAATTCTTAACATTTTTTGTAAAATATCTTTTGCAGATTTGCAATTGATATGCAGAAGAAATTTTTTGTTAAATAGATCATCTTGAAATTTGGAAATACACAGTACAATGGATAAAATTTCTCTTTTGATAGTAGAATAATTTTGTTGAGAACTGAGTCAAAGGCCAAAATGATAATGAGCTACCTATTCTGTATCATGTATGCGTTGTTTAAGGATTCCTCCATAACCGATGTCAGATGCATCTATTTCTACAATCATGAATGCAGAGGGATGGGGAATACCTAGACATGGTAAAGACTCGACCTTTTGTTTGATTTGTCTAACAGTGTTAGTGTGTATATTAGACCAAGTTTCAGAATTTTTCCTAAGTCTTCTATATATGGGATTCTTTGAATAAGAAATTTGATTTTGTTTTAATTGTAAAAGATTGACAGCTTTGTAAATTGAAGAATTTTGTAAAAGCGACACTTCCTGTTGTTTAGCAGCGGAAAGAAAATTGAAAGAAATTTGATTGCCGAGAATCTTGGTATGAACACCTAATTCATTGACATGAAAAGGATAAATCTGTGTTTAAAGTGGAGTACCAAGAATAACGTCATTGGTAATGTTTTGTACAATCATAAAAATATTTTTGAAGCAATAACCATTGTTTTGAATATAACCTTTGTTCAGCTTATATCTGATGTTCAAAGGTTCTCCATTGGCACTGCACAGTTGTTCATTTGTTCTTTCACAATACTTAGTAGGAATAATTCCTTCACTTATGCAGTTTAGATCAGCTCCACTATCAATAACAACTACTGCACTTGTAGAGACATCATTGACTACTATATTGACTGAAGAATACCATTTGTGAATGGTCACATGAGAAATAGTATGAACAAATTGTTCTTGAGAAACTGCAATCTCAGGGATGTTTTCTATATTTGGAAAATTGTCAAGAATATGAGAGGAACTTAGAATCTGTGTTTCTAGGATGGAAAGTTTTGTATGGACTTATAGACCTATAGCTTTGAGATTAATAATCTCGTGCCTAACATCTCGAACTTGAGCTTTCAGCTCGTTGGCCTCAATCTGGATATCTTTTGTAGTGAGTTGCTAGAAAGGATTTGGAACTTCGTACTTCTAGAAGAGTTTTGTCAGGCTAGGAGTTTCAATATCAAACGTAATGACTTTCTTTTCTTCTTTAAGAATCATGTCTTTAAGCTTGCTTGAATACTCCTTTTTTGTCTCTTCATCAGAAATCTTTCCGATTAAATCAATAAGGAATTCTTTCTGATCTCTATTGGTGATGACATTGATTGTTTTGATGGGAGAAGAATCATAATCAGATTCATCTTCCTCAGAGATTTGATAGTGGTCAACTTCTTTGTCACTATTAGATGAGTTTTGAGCTAAAACAGCTAGGAGCTTCTTCTGAAGTTCAGGCTAGTCAGCAAATAACTTATTGATCTTTTGTTTAGTTTTAGATTGGAAAGCTTTGTTCTCTGGTTTACCACGTTTGTAACAAACAACTGGGTTCTTTTTGGTGTTCTTCTTCTTGGAAGAAGTTGGTTTGGATTTGAAGGCTGGAGGAGAATTGTTTGGAGGCTTTGTTGTCTTTTTGAATCTTTTGTTAACGGCTTTCTTAGCACGTTTGGCTTTTGCTCAAGGAGCTTCAATTTTTATAATGCCAAATTCTTTACATAAAGTTCCCACTTCTTTTCTGGATTGGGCTTTCTCTAATCCATATTTGGCTTGAATGTTGAGTTCATCGCAAAGGATAAGTCCTTTTCTTTTGACAACTCCAAAGATCATTCCAAATGTAAGAGTATGGAAACGGATATCATCAGTCCCACAATGCTGTCGGAGTTTTGAGAGAATTCTCTCTCCAAATAACTTTGGTAGTCCTGCAATGAATCTTTCTTTCCAAAAGTTTTGCATGCCATCTTCTCTCTTTAATACATTGGTATAGAACACATCTTTATACCATCTGTAATATGAGAGAGTAGGACATCGAAGGTTAATGAGGACTGTTTTGGCAGCAGCTTGACTTTCTTAAGGATTGCCAATAAAATGTAGGGTTATGGTATGAACTAAGGTTTCGAAGGCATCTTAGACGCGTTCACCGTGTTCATCCAATTCATTTGCAGTATGATTGAGAATTGCTAACCTTTGATCATAGGTGAAACAGTCATCCCACCAATTCTTTAATTGTCCAGAGAAACCAAGGACAATTATGGTAGCTAAGTTTTTGTTAGAATTACCATTGACTTTAAAAGCAGCAACTGCTACTCCCATTTCCTCAACAGTAGATAGCACTTCATGCTTGGCTTTGTCGTCAATGTTCCAACATAGATAGATCTTCTATCGAAGTTTTAATATGTGAATTGGGCTCTTTCTTCGTATTGCATATCTGGAGGAGTAGGTCTAGGATAATAATTCCTAGCCCTAACGTTTCTCCAATTTTTGATTTTGTTAAGAGCAAAAAGGCTCTTCTTTGTGGGAATTTTGGATAGGTTCATCATCTTTGAAAGTCACTTGGATAGCAGCGATGACTTCATCTGAGTCACTGCTACTAGTAACAACCTCTTCTTCTTCTTCAGAGGAAGAAGTGCTGTCAACCTTTTATTAGCAGGTTTTGTCAACGCAAGTGAGTACTTTCTTTTTATCAATAGCTTCGATTTGTTTAGAAATCTTTTTTGAAGGAGATCAAAATTTGGGGTTTTTGGCATAGGCATAGATTCCACAGCAACTCTGGGAATGCCGTCTAGTTTGACAAATGGTTTGGAGATGTTCTTAGAAAAGGAGGAAGAAGGTTTTGTACTGGAGCTTGCCATATCCTTTTTGGCAGCTTCCTTTTTGCAATCAGTTTTGGCATTGAGTTGGTTTAATTGCTCAGCAATTGTATTCAGGACGGCATTTGTGTAATTGGCTTGCTCATGAACCTTTTGATGTCACCAAGCTGGGTAGTATCGGTATCCACTCCCTCACGGCCACTTTTGTAAGGAAAAGCGTGAACAGTCTTTTCCTGTACAAAACGTTGCATGGGCTGGTGCGTAGGAGGATGGACGGAGACCATACTTGTACCATTAGCAAGATGCCGTACTTTAGCAAGATTGGTTTGAAAATTTATACTTGGGAGTGTATAAACATTTTTCAAGCCTTTTTGAGAAGTAAATGAAAGAAACCATTGGCACTTGGAAGTATTACTGGCAGAGTAATAATCTTTCGTAAGGGAAGGCCAATCAATTGTAAAATTGGGATTTGTGAGAACATTGCATCCATATCCAATTCCTGAAGAAGAAGGAGACGGCGGATCATTGATAACCGTTCTGGATTGGGACACCTGAATCGACATTTTTGTGGTTCTTCTGGAAGGATACTTCTTGTTGAGTGGAAGTCATAAAAGGATTTCCAACTAGTAGAAGTTCCAAGGAGATTTATGGGTTCACGAAATGAGCGGAATCATAAAAGAACTCGACCATCGGGTTCTTCTATGATTTGCTCAATATCGTTCGTCTCGATTTATCAATAGAAGCATGTTGGGTGTCTTCAAGCTCAATAGCTTCTGGAATTGTAATCTCGTCCCATTTGAGAAGTTTTGGAGTAAAAACTTGAGGTTTGTCAACTTCAATATGTGATGTATAATGAGTAGGAGAGAATCCAACCTCACAAACATGCTAGAGAAAGTGTTTGGTTTTTGATAGAAGAAGAGAAACAAAAGGTAGAAGAATGCAAACTTGGATAGTCAAGTGACCTTACAAGGGATAACCCTAGGAGCCACCCTTGGAGAACACCTGGGCAATCCTCTTTAGATCAACTAGTGACTGAATTTAATCACTATCTAGTTGAAATAAAAAGAACCTAGAGACCCACTTGAGTTCCCAAACTCAAGATACAACACTAGGAATTTCAAGGGAGAGAGTTTTCTAACTCACAAAATTTCATATATCTCGAAAGTTGATTGAATTCCAATGATTCTAATACTATGGACTTTATATAGTAGAGGCCTTACACAATAAAAAGACATATAAAACAAATGAAAAGATGTGAATAAAAACAGCACACTACATTCGGATGAACAAAACCGAAGAGGGGTGTCTTTTGGTGTTGTTGGTGTGAAGTGAGTGTGGCAGCAAAAAAAGATGCATGTACCCCACCATTATCACACATCCAAGCCCTATTTGAAGAGGGAGGACATGCTTTATGAGGAGGTATAAGCAGCAAGAGCCGAAATCATAAGCTTTCACACACCTTCACGCGTTTTACATTAAATGCATTCACATCAGCAGCAACCCCAACTTCAAACAGGTATCACTCTCTGGTTTTTAATCCAAATTCGATGATTCTTAATTCATTATAAAGCTTAGGATGTCTAGTTTACAGGGAATGTGGTTTCATCGCATTTGGATCATCCGTTCAAAAGTTATGGGTCAAAGAGTGGAGGTTGTCCAAAACTGGCCTGCATTTTGACATCCGAATTTGTGGGCTGAACTTGACCAACCAAATGAACTCCAAATTAAGCATGGTTGATCTTGTTGGAAAGCTCTCTTCTTAGGATTGAAGAATGTAAGGACCATCAGAATTTGGGCCCATTACATTTTGACACAAAACTGTAACAAATACCGGATGTGAAGAGGATGAATTAGGTGTGAACTCACAAGGCAAGTTCACGGCTTGTCGGCATAAAAGGGCAAACTCCTTGACTTCTTTGAGCTGAGTAGGGATAGTAGAAGAGTAGTCAAGATGGTCTCCAATAGGTTGCTCTTTTGAAGGATGGTCCCCATCAATATGAAGTAAACCTGTCTGTTTGTGTTTGAAGGTAAAAGATTGAAAAGTTTTGTATTGAGGTTTGTAGACATCAGTCTGAAATAAACTCTATACATAATTGTAAAGTTTTTGAAATCATCAAACTCATCATCTTGAATATAAACATCAAGCTTACAGGCTTCGGGTTCGATCAAAGCCACTGTTTGTAAACCATTTTGCAGACTCACGATTTTTTCATGAGTTTTGATTGAAAAAGCAGTTTGAAAGCTAAATGTACTGATTTTGTAAATCGTTTCAAGATTAATTTTAGGAATATCCCATTTGTGAAAATTGTCAGGAGATGGGGCCTTAATAAGGTCTGTTGTCTTAAACTCGTTACTATTTACTATATCACTATTATGACTGTCTAACTTAAACGACAACAACTTCCTAAACTTACTAGCCATTACCATATTTTGTGGATAAGCAGTGAATGATAAAAGTCTACTCCCACAGTGTAGATTAAAGATGGGACCACCAGGACTACTTACCAGGACCACCTTGTATGGCTGACCAACGGATTCACAGCTGACCAACAGCTGACCAACGCCTATCAAATATCATGCATGGATAGACACATAAATGGCTCTGATACCAGAGGGGAACAGGATCAGAAGACACACACAAAATAGGAAAACTTTATTAAGAAAACTTTAAACATAGAGTATATAAACGAAAATACAAACTGAAAGAAGCAAACTCAAGAAAAGTTACAAATAATTTATAATAGTAATAAACTTACAAAATGTCAATTTTGTAGAAGTTGTACGGAGATTTGTAAATAGAGGAAAATTAAAGAAGAGAGAGGAGAGTTTTTTAGATGGGAATTTTGCTAATGAGATTTGGAGCTCTCAAGTTGGCTATTGTTTTTTGGTCTTCTGGATTTTCGATTCTTTTTTCGATGATTTGTCTGAATTAAATGTCTACCTTATGTAGAGCTGGATAAGGCTCAATAACAGAGGCGTAATGATGTCCAGTTGTCATGCGCCGAAGGTTGGGCTGCAATTGTCAAAAGGTAACCGCTTTTTCCTGTGCAACTTTTGAAAAATGTGTCCTTCAGAACTGTTCATGAATAGTAATTTGTTGGTACTGTAGATGATTAGTGGAGTGTCGGGGAACTATAGTGAATAGTGCCTGCTGACAGTTTTGTCTTAACCTGCAAAATAAAAATTTTGTTAATTGTAATGGCCCTTACTTTTGCCAAAGGTCACGACCTTTGCGGGCTCTTTTCTTTGGTCTTTTGAATTTTTGTTTTTTGTCACAGATCATAAGGATCGTGTGAATCCTGTAGATCTTCAATGGCAAAAGTGGTAGTAATCATCTTGAAGAAATTTACAACGTGGCCATACTTGGTGTGAACAAGGCAGGAAGCATCAACTTGCAAGGAATACCTTAATGGTATTAAGACTTGAGTATAGCTTTGATCGATGGGACAAATGTGAATATCTGGGAACATTTTCGAGATAAATTGGAAAATATGAGGTTCAAAAGCTGTCCAATATTCAAATTGTTTATGGTACCATCGAAAGGATTCGATATACCCAGTGGGCATAAGGATAAGTACAGGATGATTGTTAACATCTTGAACAAGCGCTTGATAGGCTTTGATAATTTTGAGATATTGGTAAAAAGGTAATTTAGTAGAATTGTACCATTCTTGATCGTCAATGAAGATCGCACTTTCATTGTACCTTGGTCCATAGAATGATGTATAGTAGAGTTCATGGTCACGAAGGTAGAATAGAAGAGGCTCGTGGGGGTAGATTGTAATTTGTATGGGATTTTGTTTATGAATGGAAATGTGGACTGCGTCCAATTGTAGACTTTTTCCTTTGTCTTCTTTATTCATTGCTAAATTTGTAAGGGATAAACTTTGTCACATTTTCCTTGCAAAAACTCTCTTGTAAGGAAATCTCGTAGGGAATTGTGTTTCTCCTTTGATGAATTCATTATCGAAATCAAAAGAAGATAGAATTGCTTGCCATCTGGCAAAGATTTGTTTCGAAACTAAATTCTTAACATCCTTTTGTAAAACATCTTTTGTAGATTTGCAATCGACGCGCAGAAGAAATTTTTTGTTAAATAGATCATCTTGAAATTTGGAAATACAAAGTACAATAGATAAAATTTCTCTTTTGATAGTAGAATAATTTTGTTGCGGACCGAGCTAAACGCCAGAATGATAATGGACTAACTGTTCTTTATCATGTATGCGTTGTTTGAGGATTCCTCCATAACCTAGGTTAGATGCATTTGTTTCCATAATCATGAATGCAGAAGGATGGGGAATACCTAGACACGGTAAAGACTCGACCTTTTATTTAATTTGTCTAACAATGTCAGTGTGTATGTTGGGCCATGGTTTAGGATTTTTCGTAAGTCTTCTATACAGGGAAGCACTTAATTGTCGAAGATGAGGGAAAAAATCAGAAACGTAGTTGAGACAACCAAGAAATCTTTGTAATTGCTTTTTGCCTTTAATGACGTGTGGAAATTTGTTGGCAAAGGCGAGCGATCTTAAAATGGGTTTTGCAGTTCCTTGAAAGATATCATGACCCAAAAAATAGATTTGTGTTTTGAACAGAACCATTTTTGTTGCTGATGTGGCTAAATCGTTTCTTTTAGTAACATTAAAAAAAAACTTGTAGATGCTTAAAGTGTTGATTAGTGGTTTTGGAAAAAACAAGTACATCATCAATGTAGACCATGATGAAGGAAGTATATGGGGTGAAAATGTCATTCATTATGTTTTGAAATTCAGAAGGAGCATTCTTCAATCCAAAAGGCATTACAATGCATTTGTAATGTCCAAATGGCACAGCGAAAGCTGTTTTATAACGATCAGATTCTGTAATTTGAATATGCCAAAATCCTGACTTCATATCAAATTTTGAAAATATTTTGGCTTCAGGTAATCGATTAAGAAGATCTCTTTTGTTTGGAATAGGATAATGAATCCATTGTAAAACTTTATTTAAAGGTTTATAGTTAATAACCAATTGAGGAACTCCGCGTTCCTTTTCGGTAGCGTTATTAACATAGAAAGCAGCACAACTCCAAGGACACTTTGAAGAATGAATAAGCGTTTTTTCTAGGAGGTTTTGGATTTGCTTTTCACAAAAGTCTAGCAGTTCAGAATTCATTTGAGTTGGTCTATCTTTGGTAGGAATATTACGCTCATCAAAATCTTTTTCATCGGGAAGCGAGATTGTATGTTTTCTCCTTTCCCAGAATGCATTAGGAAGATCTGAACATATTTTGCTTTTGAAAAGATGTTCTAGATCAAGAATTTTTTATTGAGTAGAAGGGTTTATAAGATGTTCTTCAATTCTTTTGTAAATGATTTCATTTTTTAAATAAGAAATTTGCTTTTGTTTCAATTGTAAAAGATTGACAGATTTGTAAATTGAAGAATTTTGTAAAAGCGAAACTTCGCGTTGTTTAGCAGCAGAAAGACAATTGAAAGAAATTTGATTGCCAAGAATCTTTGTATGAACACCTGATTCATTGACATGAGCAGGATAAATCTGTGTTAAAAATGGAGTACCAAGAGTAATGTCATTGGTACTGTTTTGTATAATCGTAAAAATATTTTTGAAGCAATAACCATTGTTTTGAATATAACCTGTGTTCGGCTTATATATGATGCTCAAAGGTTCTCCATTGGCACTGGTTGTTTGTTCATTCACAATACTTAGTAGGAATAATTCCTTCACGTATGTAGTTTAGATCAACTCCACTATCAACAAGAGCTAGTGCAGCTGTAGAGAAATCATTGACTACTATATTGACTGAAGAATACTGCTTATGAATGGTCACATGAGAAATAGTATGAAGAAATTGTTCTTGAGAAACTACAATCTCAAGGATGTTTTCTATATTTGGAAAATTGTCAAGAATATGAAAGGAACTTGGAATTTGTGTTTTTAGGATGGAAAGTTTTGTATGGAGTTCTAGATCCGTAGCTTTGAGATTAATAATCTCGTGCCTAACATCTCGAACTTAAGCTTTTAGCTCGTTCACCTGAATCTGGATATCTTTTGTACTGGGCTGCGGGAAAGGATTTAGAACTGGAGATTTCTGGAAGAGTTTTGTCAGGCTAGGAGTTTCAATATCAAACTTAATGAATTTCTTTTCTTCTTCAAGAATCAAGTCTTTAAGCTTGCTTAGATACTCCTTTTTTGCCTCTTCATCATAAATCTTTCCGACTAGAACAACCAAGAATTCTTTCTCTCTATTGGTGATGACATTGATTGTTTTGAATGGAGAAGAATCATAATCAGATTCATCTTCCTCAGAGCTTTGATAGTAGTCAACTTCTCTGTCACTATCAGATGAGTTTTGAGCTAAAACAGCTAGGAGTTTCTTCTGAAGTTTAGGCTGGTCAGCAAATAGCTCATTGATCTTTTGTTCAGTTTTGAAATGGAAAGCTTTGGTCCCCGGTTTTCCACATTTGTAACAAATAACTGGCTTCTTTTTGGTGTTCTTCTTTTTGGAAGAAGTAGGTTTGGATTTGAAGGTTGGAGGAGAATTGTTTGGAGGCTTTGTTGGCTTTTTAAATCTTTTGTTAACGACTTTCTTAGCACGTTTGGCTTTTGCAGAAGGAGCTTCAATTTTTGTATTGCCAAATCCATCACAGAAAGTTGAGTTCATTGCAAAGGATAAGTCCTTAACTTTTGAAACCTCCAAAGATCATTCAAAATGTAAGAGTGTGGAAAGGGATTTCATCAGTCCCCCAATGTTGTCGGAGTTTTGAGAGAATGCTTTCTCCAAACAACTTTGGTAGTCCTGCAATGAATCTTTCTTTCCAAAAGTTTTGCATGCCATCTTCTCTCTTTAATACATTGGTGAAGAACACATCTTTATACTATCTGTAATATGAGAGAGTAGGACATCGAAGGTTAATGAGGACTGTTTTGGCAGCAGCTTGACTTTCTTGAGGATTGCCAATGAAATGTAGGGTTATGGTATGAACTAAGGTTTCGAGGGCATCTTGGATGCATTCACCATGTTCATCCAATTCATTTGTAGTATGATTGAGAATAGCTAACCTTTTACCATAGGTGAGATAGTTATCCCCACCAATTCTTTCACTATCAAGAGAAACAAAGGACAACTATGGTAGCTATGTTTTTGTTTGAATAACCATTGACTTCAAAAGCAGCAGCTACTACTCCGATTTCTTCAATGGTAGATAGTTCTTCATGCTTGGCTTTGCCGTCAATGTTCCAACCATAGATAGATCTTCCATCGAATTTTTTATCTGTGAATTGGCCTCTTTCTTCGTATTGCATATTAGGAGGAGTAGGTCTAGGACAATAATTCCTAGTCCTAACGTTTCTCCAATTTTGGATTTTGTTAAGAGCAAAAGGATCTACTTTGTAGGAATTTTGGATAGGTTCATCATCTTTTAAGGTCTCTTGGATAGTAGCGATGACTTTGCTGAGTCACTGCTACTAGTAACAGCCTCTTCTTCTTCTTCAGAGGAAGAAGTGCTGCCAACCTTTTGTTGGTAGGTGTTGTAAACGCAAGCGAGTACTTTCTTTTTGTTAATAGCTTCGATTTGTTAAGAAATCTTTTGAAGCAGATCAAAATTTGGGCTTTTTGGCATAGGCAGAGATTCCACAGCCGCTCTGGGAATACTGCCTAGTTTGACAAATGGTTTGGAGATGTTATCAGAAAAGGAGGAAGAAGGTTTTGTACTGGGGCTTGCTTCCTTTTTGGCAGCTTCCTTTTTGGAATCAGTTTTGACATTGAGCTGGTTTAATTGCTCAACAATTATATTCGAGGTGGCATTTGTATAATTGGCTTGCTCATGAACCTTTTTAATGTCACCAAGCTGGGCAGTATCGGTATCCACTCCCTCCCGGGCACTTTTGTAAGGAAAAGCGTGAACAGTCTTTTCCTGTACAAAAGGTTGTATGGGCTGGTGCGTAGGAGGATGGACGGAGACCATACTTGTACCATCAGCAAGATGCCATACTCTAGCATGATTGGTTTGAACATTTTATACTTGGGAGTGTATAAACATTTTTCAAACCTTTTTGAGAAGTAAATGTAAGAAACAATATGAAGAAGGGGATGTCACCCTTCAGCCTTTGTATGTCAATTTGAAAGGCTTGTTTGACCTTTCCTCTGAGGTTTCGATCAATTTGTTTGAACCATTGGCTCTTGGAAGTATTATCGGCAGAGTAATAACCTTCCTTAAGGGAACGCCAATCAATTGTAAAATTGGGATTTGTGAGAACATTGCATCCATATCCTATTCATGAAGAAGAAGCAGACGGAGGATCATTGATAACTAGTTATGGAATGGGAGATCTGAACCGGTATTTTTGTGGTTCTTCTGGAGGGATACTTCTTGCGAAGTGGAGTCTGAAAAGGATTTCTTACTAGTAGAAGTTCCAGGGAGATTTGTGGGTTCACGAAATGAGCGGAATCGTAAAAGAACTCGGCCATCGGGTTCTTCTATGATTTGCCCAATATCGGTCATTTGTCTTGATTTGTCAGTAGAAGCATGTTGAGCATCTTCAAGCTCAATAGCTTATGGAATTGTAATATCATCCCATTTGAGAGGTTTTGGAGTAAAAACTTGCGGTTTGTCATCTTTAATCTGAAGTAAAACTGTCTCTTTTGTGTTTGAAGGTAAAGGAGTCAAAAATTTTGTATTGAGGTTTATAGACATCAATCTGAAATAAACTCTAGACATAATTGGAAAGTTTTTGAAATCATGAAACTTGTCACCTTGAATACAAACATAAAGCTTCAAGGCTTCAGGTGTCATGGGACATGTTAAATCAACACAGAAGTATGGATAACAATTGAAGAAAATTGGTTCGTTATGTATATTGGTATTGAACATGGCTAATAGAGACGATTTGTATTTCTTTAACCTTTTGTCTCTTAACACCATGTAGATGGGTTCGTTAATACCCTTTCTTAGGAAGGGTTTAACAGCAACCTGCACAAGTCCAATATGCATAAAGCGGAATTTGTCCTTTAAATGAATTTGTATGGCTTCTGGTTTTATCAAAGCGATAGTTTGTAAACCATTTTGCAGACCCACGATTTATTCATGAGTTTTGATCGAAAAAGCAGTTTGAAAGCTAAATGTACTGATTTTGTAAATCATTTCAAGATTAATTTTGGGAATATCCCATTTGTGAAAAATGTCAGGAGAGGGGGCCTTAATAAGGTTTGTTGTCTTAAACTCATTACTATTGACTATATCACTATTATGACTGTTTAACTTAAATGACAACAACTTCCTGAACTTACTAGCCATTGCCATATTTTGTGCATAAGCAGTGAATGATAAAAGTCTACTCCCGCAGTGTAGCTTAAAGACGGGACCACCGGGACCACTTACTGGGACCACCTTGTACGGCTGACCAACGGATTCACAGCTGACCAACGCCTATCAAATATCATGCACAGATAGACACATAAATGGTTCTGATACCAGAGGGGAACAGGATAATTTGGAAATACGATACTAGAGGGAGTGGATCGAAAGACACACGAAATAGGAAAACTTTATTAAGAAAACTTAAAACACAGAGTACATAAATGAAAATACAAACTGAAAGAAGCAAACTTAAGAAAACTTTAGATAATGTGTAATAGTAATAAACTTATAAAATGTCGATTTTGTAGAACTTGTATAGAGATTCGTAAACAGAGGAAAATTAAAGAAGAGAAAGGAGAGTTTTGTAGATGGGAATTTTGTTGATGAGATTTTCAGCTCTCAAGTTGGCTCTTGTTTTTTGATGTTCTGGAAAATTAGCTTTCAAACTGCTTTTTCGATCAAAACTCATCAAGAAATCGTGAGTCTGTAAAATGGTTTACAAATGCTGGATTTGATCAAACCCGAAGCCTTGAAGCTTGATGTTTATATTCGAGGCGACGAGTTTTATGATTTCAAAAACTTTGCAATTATGTATAGAGTTTATTTCAGACTGATGTCTACAAACTTCAATATAAAATTTTTGAATCCTTTACCTTCAAACACAAAAGAGACAGTTTTACTTCAGATTGAAGATGACAAACCTCAAGTTTTTACTCCAAAACTTCTCAAATGGGATGAGATTACAATTCCAGAAGCTATTGAGCTTGAAGACGCTCAACATGCTTCTACTGACAAATCCAGACAAATGAACGATATTGAGCAAATCATAGAAGAACATGATGGCCGAGTTCGTTTACGATTGAGCTCATTTCGTGAACCCACAAATCTTCCTGGAACTTTTACTAGTAGGAAATCCCTTTTAGACTTCCACTCCGCAAGAAGTATCCCTCCAGAAGAACCACAAAAATACCGGTTCAGGTCTCCCATTCCAGAACCAGTTATCAATGATCCTCCGTCTCCTTCTTCTTCAGGAATCGGATATCGATGCAATGTTCTCACAAATCCCAATTTTACAATTGATTGGCCTTCCCTGAAGGAAGATTATTACTCTGCCAGTAATACTTCCTAGTGCCAATGGTTTGAACAAATTGATCGAAACCTTAGAGAAAAGGTCAAATAAGCTTGGATAGTTGACATGCAACGGCTTAAGGTCTACACCCCCTTTTTGATATGGTTTCTTACATTTACTTGTCAAAAAGGTTTGAAAATTTTTTATACACTCCCAAGTATAAATGTTCAAACCAATCTTGCTAAAGTATGGTATATTGCTAATGGTACAAGTATGGTCTCTCTCCATCCTCCTACGCACCAGCCCATACAACTTTTTGTATAGGAAAAGACTGTTCACGCTTTTCCTTAAAAAAGTGGCCATGAGGAAGTGGATACCGATATACCTAGCTTGGTGACATCAAAAAGGTTCATAAGCAAGCCAATTATACAAATGCCATCCTGAATACAATTGCTGAGCAATTAAACCAGCTCAATGCCAAAACTGATTCCAAAAAGGAAGCTGCCAAAAAGGATATGGCAAGCCTCAGTACAAAACCTTCTTCCTCCTTTTCTAATAACATCTCCAAACCATTTGTCAAACTAGACAGTATTCCCAGAGCTACTGTGGAATCTCTGCCTATGCCAAAAGGCCCAAACTTTGATATGCTTCAAAAGATTTCTGCCATGCAATACGAAGAGGTTGTTACTAGTTGAAGCTATTGACAAAAAGAAAGTACTCGATTGCGTTGACAAAACCTGCCAACAAAAGGTCGACAACACTTCTTCCTTTCAAGGAGAAGAAGAGTTTGTTACTAGTAGCAGTGACTCAGATGAAGTCGTCGTTACTATCCAAAAGACCTTCAAAGATGATGAACCTATCCAAAGTTCCTACAAACAAGAGCCTTTTGCTCTTAACAAAATCCAAAATTGAAGAAACGCTAGGACTAGGAATGATTATCCTAGACCTACTCCTCCTGAAATGCAATACGAAGAAAAAGGCCAATTCACAGATAGAAACTTCGATGGAAGATCTATCTATGGTTGGAACATTGACAGTAAAGCCGAGCATGAAGTGCTATCTACCATTGAAGAAATGGGAGTAGCAGCTGCTGCTTTTAAAGTCAATGGTTATTCAAACAAAAACATAGCTACCATAATTGTCCTTGGTTTCTCTAGACAATTAAAGAATTGGTGGGATAACTATCTCACCTATGATCAAAGGTTATCTATTCTCAATCATACTAAAAATGAATTGGATGAACATGGTGAACGCGTCCTAGATGCCTTCCAAACCTTAGTTCATACCATAACCTACATTTTATTGGCAATCCTCAAGAAAGTCAAGCTGCTGCCAAAACAGTCCTCATTAACCTTCGATGTCCTACTGTCTTAGATTATAGATGGTATAAAGATGTGTTCTTTACCAATGTATTAAAGAGAGAAGATGGCATGCAAAACTTTTGGAAAGAAAGATTCATTGCTGAACTACCAAAGTTATTTGGAAAGAAAATTCTCTCAAAACTCCAACAGCATTGGGGGACTGATGATATCCCTTTCCATAGTCTTACGTTTGGATTGATCTTTGGAGTTGTCAAAAGCTAACAAAGCCTCCAAACAATTCTCCCTCAGCCTTCAAATCCAAACCAACTTCTTCTAAAAAGAAGAACACCGAAAAGAAGCCAGTTGTTTGTTACAAATGTGGCAAACCAGGGCACAAAGCTTTCCAATGCAAAACTGAACAAAAGATCAATGAGTTATTTGCTGACCAGCCTCAACTTTAGAAGAAGCTCCTAGCTGTTTTAGCTCAAAACTCATCTGATAGTGACAAAAAAGTTGATTACTATCAAAGCTCTGAGGAAGATGAATTTGATTATGATTCTTCTCCCATCAAAACAATTAATGTCATCATCAATAGAGATAGAAAGAATTCCTGATTGATCTAATCGAAAAGATTTATGATGAAGAGACAAAAAAGCAGTATCTAAGCAAGCTTAAAGACTTGATTCTTGAAAAAGAAAAGAAAGTCATTAAGTTTGATATTGAAACTCCTAGCCTGACAAAACTCTTCCAGAAATTTCCAGTTCCAAATCCTTTCTCGCAACCCACTACAAAAGATATCCAGATTGAAGTCAACGATCTAAAAGCTTAAGTTCGAGATGTTAGGCAGGAGATTTTTATTCTCAAAGCTACGGATCTAGAACTCCGTACAAAACTTTCCATCCTAGAAACACAGATTCCATGTTCCTCTCATTATCCTGACAATTTTCCAAATATAGAAAACATCCCTGAGATTGCAGTTTCTCAAGAACAATTTCTTCATACTATTTCTCATGTGACCATTCACAAATGGTATTCTTTGGTCAATATAGTAGTCAATGATTTCTCTACAAGTGCAATAGCTCTTATTGATAGTGGAGCTTATCTAAACTGCATACGTGAAGGAATTATTCCTACTAAGTATTGTGAAAGAACAAACGAACAATTGTGCAGTGCCAATGGAGAACCTTTGAACATCAGATATAAGCTGAACAAAGGTTATATTCAAAACAATGGTTATTGCTTCAAAAATATTTTTATGATTGTACAAAACATTACCAATGACATTATTCTTGGTACTCCATTTTTGACACAAATTTATCCTTTTCATGCCAATGAATCAGGTGTTCATACCAAGATTCTTGGCAATCAAATTTCCTTCAATTTTCTTTCTGCTGCTAAACAACGGGAAATTTCGCTTTTACAAAATTCTTCAATTTACAAATCTGTCAATCTTTTACAATTTAAACAAAAGCAAATTTCTTATTTAAAAAATGAAATCGTTCACAAAAGAATTGAAGAACATCTTACAAACCCTTCCCCTCAATAAAAAATTCTTGATCTAGAACATCTTTTCAAAAGCAAAGTATGTTCAGACCTTCCTAATGCATTCTAGGAACGGAAAAAACATATAATCTCGCTTCCCTACGAAAAAGATTTTGATGAGCGTAATATTCCTACCAAAGCTAGACCAACTCAAATGAATTCTGAACTCCCCGACTTTCGTAAAAAGGAAATCCAAAACCTCCTAGACCAAAAGCTTATTCGTTCTTCAAAGTCTCCTTGGAGCTATGCTGCTTTCTATATTAATAACGCTGCTGAAAAGGAACGCGGAGTTCGCCGATTGGTTATTAACTATAAACCTTTAAATAAAGTTTTACAATGGATTCATTATCCTATTCCAAACAAAAGAGATCTTCTTAATCGATTACTTGAAGCCAAAATATTTTCAAAATTTAACGAAGTTAGGATTTTAGCTGATTCAAATAACAGAATCTGATCGTTATAAAACAGCTTTCACTGTGCCATTTGAACATTACAAATGCATTGTAATGCCTTTTGGATTGAAGAATGCTCCTTCTGAATTTCAAAACATAATGAATGACATTTTCACCCCATATACTTCCTTCATCATGGTCTACATTGATGATGTGCTTGTTTTTTCCAAAACCATTGATCAACACTTTAAGCATCTACAAGTTTTTTTTAATGTTACTAAAAGAAACGATTTAGCCACCTCAACAACAAAATGGTTATGTTCAAAACACAAATCTGTTTTTTGGGTCATGATATCTTTCAAGGAACTACAAAACCCATTTTAAGATCGGTCGCCTTTGTCAACAAATTTTCAGACATCATTAAAGACAAAAAGCAATTACAAAGATTTCTTGGTTGTCTCAACTACATTTCAGATTTTTTCCCTCATCTTCGACAATTATGTGCTTCCCTGTATAGAAGACTTAGGAAAAATCCTGAACAATGGTCCAACATAGACATTGACATTGTTAGATAAATTAAACAAAAGGTCGAGTCTTTACCATGTCTAGGTATTCCCTATCCCTAAGCATTCATGATTGTGGAAACAGATGCATCTGACCTAGGTTATGGAGGAATCCTCAAACAACGCAAGCATAATAAAGAACAGTTAGTCCGTTATCATTCTGGCATTTGGCTTGGTCCGCAACAAAATTATTCTACTATCAAAAAAGAAATTTTATCTATTGTACTTTGTATTTCCAAATTTCAAGATGATCTATTTAATGAAAAATTTCTTCTGCGCATTGTTTGCAAATTTGCAAAAGATGTTCTACAAAAGGATGTTAAGAATTTAGTTTCGAAACAAATCTTTGCGAGATGGCAAGCAATTCTATCTTCTTTTGATTTCGATATTGAATTCATCAAAGGAGAAAACAATTCCCTATCAGATTTCCTTACAAGAGAGTTTTTGCAAGGAAAAGGTGACAAAATTTATCCCTTACAGATTTAGCAATGAACAGAGAAGACAATGGCAAAAGTCTACAAGTGGACAGGGTCCACATTTCTGTTCGCAAACAAAATCCCATACAAATTACAAATTACCCCCACGAGCCTCTTCTATTCTACCCTCGTGACCATCAACTCTACTATACATCATTCTATGGACCAAGGTACAATGAAAGTGCAAACTTCATTGACTATCAAGAATGGTACAATTCTGCTGAATTACCTTTTTACCAATATCTCAAAATTATCAAAGCCTATCACGTGCTTGTTCAAGATGTTAACAATCATCCTGTACTTATCGTTACGCCCACTGGGTATATCGAATCCTTTTAATGGTACCATAAACAATTTGAATATTGGAGAGTTTTTGAATCTCATATTTTTCAATTTGTCTCCAAAATGATCCCAGATGTTTACATTTGTCCCATTGATCAAAGTTATACTCAAGTCTTAATACCATTAAGGTATTCCGTGCAAGTTGATGCTTCCTGCCTTGTTCATACCAAGTGTGGACTACGTTGTAATTTCTTGAAGATGATTACTACCACTTTCGTTATTGAAGATCTGCAGGATTCACACGATCCCTATGATCCGTGACAAAAAACAAAAATTCAAAAGACAAAAGAAAAGAGCCCGCAAACGTCGTGACCTTTGGCAAAAGTAAAGGCCATTACAATTAACAATTTTTTTATTTTGCAGGTTGAGGCAAAAATGTCAGCAGACACTATTCACTACAGTTCCCCGACACTCCACTGTTCATCTACAGTACCAACAAATTACTATTCATGAACAGTTCTCAAGGACAAAATTTTCAAAGTTGCACAGGACAAAGAGGTTACCTTTTGACAATTGTAGCCCAACTTTCGGCGCATGACAACTGGACATCATTATGCCTTTATTATTGAGCCTCTTCCAGCTCTATAGAAGGCAGACATTTCATTCAGACAAGTCATCGAAAAAAGAATCGAAAATCCAAAAGATCAAAAAACAAGAGCCAACTTGAGAGCTTAAAATCTCATTAACAAAATTCCCATCTACAAAACTCTCCTCTCTCTTCTTTAATTTTCCTCTGTTTATAAATCTCTGTACAAGTTCTACAAAATTGACATTTTGTAAGTTTATTGCTATTATAAATTATCTGTATGTTTTCTTAAGTTTGTTTCTTTCAGTTTGTATTTTCGTTTATGTACTCTATGTTTTAAGTTTTCTTAATATGGTTTTCCTATTTCGTGTGTCTTCCGATCCTATTCCCCTCGTAAAAAGGTAATTCAGCAAACTTGTACCATTCTTCATAGTCAATAAAGATCGCACTTTCATTGTAGCTTGGTCCATAGAATGATGTATAGTAGAGTTCATGGTGACGAAGGTAGAATAGAAGAGATCGTGGAGGTAATTTGTAATTTGTATCGGATTTTGTTTGTGAACGGAAATGTGGACCTCGTCCAATTGTAGACTTTTGCCTTTGTCTTCTCTATTCATTGCTGAATCTGTAAGGGATAAATTTTGTCACCTTTTCCTTGCAAAAACTCTCTTGTAAGGAAATTTAGTAGGGAATTGTTTTCTCCTTCGATGAATTCAATGTCGAAATCAAAAGAAGATAGAATTGCTTGCCATCTCGCAAAGATTTGTTTCGAAACTAAATTCTTAACATCCTTTTGTAGAACATCTTTTGCAAATTTGCAAACAATGCGCAGAAGAAATTTTTCATTAAATAGATCATCTTGAAATTTGGAAATACAAAGTACAATAGATAAAATTTCTTTTTTGATAGTAGAATAATTTTGTTGCGGACCAAGCCAAATGCCAGAATTATAACGGACTAACTGTTCTTTATTATGCTTGCGTTGTTTGAGGATTCCTCCATAACCTAGGTCAGATGCATCTGTTTCCACAATCATGAATGCTTAGGGATAGGGAATACCTAGACATGGTAAAGACTCGACCTTTTGTTTAATTTATCTAACAATGTCAATGTCTATGTTGGACCATTGTTCAGGATTTTTCCTAAGTCTTCTATATAGGGAAGCACATAATTGTCGAAGATAAGGGAAAAAATCTGAAATGTAGTTGAGACAACCAAGAAATCTTTGTAATTGCTTTTTTTCTTTAATGATGTCTAAAAATTTGTTGACAAAGGCGACCGATCTTAAAATGGGTTTTGTAGTTCCTTGAAAGATATCATGACCCAAAAAACAGATTTGTGTTTTGAACATAACCATTTTGTTGCTGAGGTGGCTAAATCGTTTCTTTTAGTAACATTAAAAAAAACTTGTAGATGCTTAAAGTGTTGATCAATGGTTTTGGAAAAAACAAGCACATCATCAATGTAGACCATGATGAAGGAAGTATATGGGGTGAAAATGTCATTCATTATGTTTTGAAATTCAGAAGGAGCATTCTTCAATCCAAAAGGCATTACAATGCATTTGTAATGTTCAAATGGCACAGTGAAAGCTGTTTTATAACGATCAGATTCTGTGATTTGAATCAGCTAAAATCCTAACTTCGTTAAATTTTGAAAATATTTTGGCTTCAAGTAATCGATTAAGAAGATCTCTTTTGTTTGGAATAGGATAATGAATCCATTGTAAAACTTTATTTAAAGGTTTATAGTTAATAACCAATCGACGAACTCCGCGTTCCTTTTCAGCAGCGTTATTAACATAGAAAGCAGCATAGCTCCAAGGAGACTTTGAAGAACGAATAAGCTTTTGGTCTAGGAGGTTTTGGATTTCCTTTTTACGAAAGTCGGGGAGTTCAGAATTCATTTGAGTTGGTCTAGCTTTGGTAGGAATATCGTGCTCATCAAAATCTTTTTCGTAGGGAAGCGAGATTATATGTTTTTTCCGTTCCCAGAATGCATTAGGAAGGTCTGAACATACTTTGCTTTTGAAAAGATGTTCTATATCAAGAATTTTTTATTGAGGGGAAGGGTTTGTAAGATGTTCTTCAATTCTTTTGTGCACGATTTCATTTTTTAAATAAGAAATTTGCTTTTGTTTAAATTGTAAAAGATTGACAGATTTGTAAATTGAAGAATTTTGTAAAAGCGAAATTTCCCGTTGTTTAGCAGTAGAAAGAAAATTGAAGGAAATTTGATTGCCAAGAATCTTGGTATGAACACCTGATTCATTAGCATGAAAAGGATAAATTTGTGTCAAAAATGGAGTACCAAGAATAATGTCATTGGTAATGTTTTGTACAATCATAAAAATATTTTTGAAGCAATAACCATTGTTTTGAATATAACCTTTGTTCAGCTTATATATGATGTTCAAAGGTTCTCCATTGGCACTGCACAATTGTTCTTTTGTTCTTTCACAATACTTAGTAGGAATAATTCCTTCACGTATGCAGTTTAGATAAGCTCCACTATCAATAAGAGCTATTGCACTTGTAGAGAAATCATTGACTACTATATTGACCGAAGAATACCATTTGTGAATGGTCACATGAGAAATAGTATGAAGAAATTGTTCTTGAGAAACTGCAATCTCAGGGATGTTTTCTATATTTGGAAAATTGTCAGGATAATGAGAGGAACATGGAATCTGTGTTTCCAGGGTGGAAAGTTTTGTATGGAGTTCTAGATCTGTAGCTTTGAGATTAATAATCTCATGCCTAACATCTCGAACTTGAGCTTTCAACTTGTTGACCTCAATCTTGACATCTTCTGTAGTGAGTTGTTGGAAAGGATTTGGAACTGGAGATTTCTGGAAGAGTTTTGTTAGGCTAGGAGTTTCAATATCAAACTTAATGACTTTCTTTTCTTCTTCAAGAATCAAGTCTTTAAGCTTGCTTAGATACTCCTTTTTTGTCTCTTCATCATAAATCTTTTCGATTAGAACAATCAGGAATTGGTTCTGATCTCTATTGGTGATGACATTGATTGTTTTGATGGGAGAAGAATCATAATCAGATTTATCTTCCTCAGAGCTTTGATAGTAGTCAACTTCTTTGTCACTATCAGATGAGTTTTGAGCTAAAACAGCTAGGAGTTTCTTCTGAAGTTCAGGCTGGTCAGCAAATAGCTCATTGATCTTTTGTTCAGTTTTACATTGGAAAGCTTTGTGCTTCGGTTTGCCACATTTGTAACAAACAACTGGCTTCTTTTTGGTGTTCTTCTTTTTGGAAGACGTTGGTTTGGATTTGAAGGCTGGAGCAGAATTATTTGGAGGCTTTGTTGGCTTTTTGAATTTTTTGTTAACGAATTTCTTAGGACATTTGGCTTTTGCAGTAGGAGTTTTAATTTTTGTAATGCCAAATGCTTCACCGAAAGTTCCCACTTCTTTTCTTGATTGGGCTTTCTTTGTTCCATATTTTGCTTGAATCTTGAGTTCATTGCAAAGGATAAGTCCTTCGCTTTTGACAACTCCAAAGATCATTCCAAATGTAAGAGTATGGAAAGGGATATCATCAGTCCCACAATGTTGTTGGAGTTTTGAGAGAATTCTCTCTCCAAACAACTTTGGTAGTCCTGTAATGAATCTTTCTTTTCAAAAGTTTTGCATGCCATCTTCTCTCTTTAATACATTGGTAAAGAACACATCTTTATACCATCTGTAGTTTGAGAGAGTAGGACATCGAAGGTTAATGAGGACTGTTTCGGCAGCAGCTTGACTTTCTTGAGGATTGCCAATAAAATGTAGGTTATGGTATGAACTAAGGTTTCAAAGGCATCTTGGACGCATTCACCATGTTCATCCAATTCATTTGTAGTATGATTGAGAATAGCTAACCTTTGATCATAGGTGAGATAGTTATCCCACCAATTCTTTAATTGTTCAGAGAAACAGTGGACAATTATGGTAGCTATCTTTTTGTTTGAATAGCCATTGACTTTAAAAGCAGCAACTGCTACTCCCATTTCTTCAATGGTAGATAGCACTTCATGCTCAACTTTGCCGTCAATGTTCCAACCATAGATAGATCTTCCATCGAAGTTTCTATCTGTGAATTGGCCTCTTTCTTCGTATTGCATATTAGGAGGGGTAGGTCTAGGATAATAAGTCCTAGTTCTATTGTTTCTCCAATTTTGGATTTTGTTAAGAGCAAAAGGCTCTTCTTTGTAGGAATTTTGGATAGGTTCATCATCTTTGAAGGTCTTTTGGATAGTAGCGATGACTTCATCTGAGTCATTGCTACTAGTAACAGCCTCTTCTTCTTCTTCTTCAGAGGAAGAAGTGGTGTCAGCCTTTTGTTGACAGGTTTTATCAACGCAAGCGAGTACTTTCTTTTTGTTAATAGCTTCGATTTGTTCCAAAATCTTTTCAAGTGGATCAAAATTTTGGCTTTTTGGAAAAGGTAGAGATTCCACAGCAGCTCTGGGAACACTGTCTAGTTTGACAAATGGTTTGGAGATGTTATCAGAAAAGGAGGAAGAAGGTTTTGTACTGGGGCTTGCCATATCCTTTTTGGCAGCTTCCTTTTTGGAATCCGTTTTGGCATTGAGCTGGTTCAATTGCTTCGCAATTGTATTCAGGATGGCATTTGTATAATTAGCTTGCTCATGAACCTTTTTGATGTCACCAAGTTGAAGGTGACAAAATTTATGCCTTACAGATTCAACAATGAACAAAGAAGACAAAGGCAAAAGTCTACAATTGAACGAGGTCCATATTTCTGTTCACAAACAAAATCCCAAACAAATTACAAATTAACCCCACGAGCTTCTTCTATTCTACCTTCCTGACCATGTACTCTACTATACATCATTCTATAGACCAAGGTACAATGAAAGTGGGATCTTCATTGACTATCAATAATGGTACAATTCTGCTGAATTACCTTTTTACCAATATCTCAAAATTATCAAAGCCTATCAAGCACTTGTAAGGTGTTCATCAATTCTTTTGTAAACGATTTCATTTTTTAACTAAGAAATTTGCTTTTGTTTAAATTGTAAAAGATTGACAGATTTGTAAATTGAAGAATTTTGTACAAGCCAAACTAGTAGTGATCATCTTGAAGAAATTTGCAACGTAGTCCATACTTGGTGTGAACAAGGCAAGAAACATCAACTTGCAAGGAATACCTTAATGTTATTAAGACTTGGGTATAGCTTTGATGAATGGGCCAAATGCGAACATCTGGGAACATTTTGGAGACAAATTGAAAAATATGAGCTTCAAAAGTTGTCCAATATTCAAATTGTTTATAGTACCATCAAAAGGATTCCATATACCCAGTGGGCATAACGATAAGTACAAGACGATTGTTCCCATCTAGTATCAGAGCCATTTATGTGTCTATCTGTGCATGATATTTGATAGGCGTTGGACAGCCGTTGGTCAACTGTTGGTTAACTATGAAGCCGTTGGTCAGCCATACAAGGTGGTCCCAGTGGTCCCGTCTTTAATCTACACTGTGGGAGTAGACTTTTATCATTCACTACTTATGCACAAAATTTGGCAATGGATGGTAAGTTCAGGAAGTTGTTGTCGTTTAAGTTAGACAGTCATCATAGTGATATAGTCAATAGTAATGAGTTTAGCACAACAGACCTTATTAGGGCCCCCTGTCTTGACAATTTTCACAAATGGGATATTCCCAAAATTAATCTTGAAACGATTTACAAAATCGGTACATTTAGCTTTTAAACTGCTTTTTCGATCAAAACTCATCAAGAAATCATGAGTTTGCAAAATGGTTTACAAACTGTGGCTTTGATCAAACCAGAAGCCATACAAATTCATTTAAAGACAAATTCTGCTTTATGCGTATTGAACTTGTGCAGGTTGCGGTTAAACCCTTCCTAAGAAAGGGTATTAATGCACCCATCTACATGGCATTAAGAGACAAAAGGTTAAAGAAATACAAATTGTCTCTATTACCCTTGATTAATACCAATATACGTAACGGACCAATTTTCTCCAATTGTTATCCAGACTTCTGTGTTGATTTGACATGTCCCATGACACCCGAAGCGTTGAAGCTTGATGTTTATATTCAAGGTGACGAGTTTCATGATTTCAAAAACTTTACAATTATGTATAGAGTTTATTTCAGACTGATGTCTACAAACCTCAATACAAAATTTTTGATACCATTACGTTCAAACACAAAATAGACAGTTTTACTTCATATTGAAGATGACAAACCTCAAGTTTTTACTCCAAAACTTCTCAAATGGGATGAGATTACAATTCCAGAACCTATTGAGCTTGAAGACGCTCAACATGCTTCTACTGACAAATCCGGACAAATGAACGATATTGAGCAAATCATAGAAGAACTCGATGGTCGAGTTCTTTTATGATGCCGCTCATTTCGTGAACCCACAAATTTCCCTGGAACTTCTACTAGTAGGAAATCCTTTTCAAACTTCCACTCAGCAAGAAGTATCCCTCCAGAAGAACCACAAAAATACCGGTTTAGGTGTCCCATTCCAGAACCAGTTATCAATGATCCTCCGTATGCTTCTTCTTCAGGAATGGGATATGGATGCAATGTTCTCACATATCCCAATTTTACAACTGGTTGGCCTTCAATTAAGGAAGATTATTACTCTGCCAGTAATACTTCCAAGTGCTAATGGTTCGAACAAATTGATCAAAACCTCAGAGAAAAGGTCAAACAAGATTGGACGGTTGACATGCAAAGGCTGAAGGTCGACATCCCCTTTTTCATATGGTTTCTTGCATTTACTTCTCAAAAAGGTTTGAAAAATGTTTATACACTCCCAAGTATAAATGTTCAAACCAATCTTTCTAAAGTATGGCATCTTGCTGATAGTACAAGTATGGTCTCCGTCCATCCTTCTACGCACCAGCCCATACAACTTTTTGTACAGGAAAAGACTGTTCACACTTTTCCTTACAAAAGTGGCCGGGAGGGAGTGAATATCGATACTGCCCAGCTTGGTGACATCAAAAAGGTTCATGAGCAAGCCACTTATGCAAATGTCATCCTGAATACAATTGCTGAGCAATTAAACCAGCTCAATGCCAAAACTAATTCCAAAAAGGAAGCTGCCAAAAAGGATATGGCAAGCCCCAATACAAAACCTTCTTCCTCCTTTTCTGATAACATCTTCAAACCATTTATCACACTAGACAGTATTCCTAGAGCTGCTGTGGAATCTCTGCCTATGCCAAAAGGCCCAAACTTTGATCTGCTTTAAAAGATTTCTGAACAAATCGAAGCTATTGACAAAACGAAAGTACTCGCTTGCGTTGACAAAACCTGCCAACAAAAGGTTGACAACACTTCTTCCTCTGAAGAAGAAGAAGAGGCTATTACTAGTACCAGTGACTCAGATGAAGTCATCGCTACTATCCAAAAGACCTTCAAAGATGATGAACCTATCCAAAATTCCTACAAAGAAGAGCCTTTTGCTCTTAATAAAATCCAAAATTGAAGAAACGATAGGACTAGGACTTATTATCCTAGACCTACTCCTCCTAATATGCAATACGAAGAAAGAGGTCAATTCACAGATTGAAACTTCGATGGAAGATCTGTCTATGGTTGGACCATTGAAGGCAAAGTCGAGCATGAAGTGCTATCTACCATTGAAGAAATGGGAGTAGCAGTTGCTGCTTTTAAAGTCAATGGTTATTCAAACAAAAAGATAGCTACCATAATTGTCCTCTAGTTTCTCTAGACAATTAAAGAATTGGTGGGATAACTATCTCACCTATGATCAAAGGTTAGCTATTCTCAATCATACTACAAATGAATTGGATAAACATGGTGAACGTGTCCTAGATGCCTTTGAAGCCTTAGTTCATACCATAACCCTACATTTTATTGGTAATCCTCAAGAAAGTCAAGCTGCTGCAAAAACAGTCCTCATTAACCTTCGATGTCCTACTCTCTCAGATTACAGATGGTATAAAGATGTGTTATCTACCAATGTATTAAAGAGAGAAGATGGCATGCAAAAATTTTGGAAAGAAAGATTCATAGCAAAAAGAAGCCAGTTGTTTGTTACAAATGTGGCAAACCAAGGCACAAAGCTTTCCAATGCAAAACTGAACAAAAGATCAAGGAGTTATTTGCTGACCAGCCTGAACTTCAGAAAAAGCTCCTAGCTGTTTTAGCTCAAAACTCATCTCATAGTGACAAAGAAGTTGATTACTACAAAAGCTCTGAGGAAGAGGAATCTTAAAACTCATTAAGTTTGATATTGAAACTCCTAGCCTAACAAAACTCTTCCAGAAATATCCAGTTCCAAAACCTTTCCAGCAACTCACTATAAAACATATCCTGATTGAGGTCAATGAGCTGAAAGCTCAAGTTTGAGATCTTAGGCACGGGATTATTAATCTCAAAGCTACAGATCTAGCACTCCATACAAAACTTTCCATCCTGGAAACACAAATTCCAAGTTCCTCTCATATTCTTGACAATTGTCCAAATATAGAACACATCCCTGAGATTATAGTGTCTCAAGAACAATTTCTTCATACTATTTCTCATGTGACCATTCACAAATGGTATTCTTCCGTCATTATAGTAGTCAATAATTTCTCTATAAGTGCAGTAGCTCTTATTGATAGTGGAGCTGATCTAAACTGCATACGTGAAGGAATCATTACTACTAGTATTGTGAAAGAACAAATGAACAATTATGCAATGCCAATGGAGAACCTTTGAACATCAGATATAAGCTGAACAAAGGTTATATTCAAAGCAATGGTTATTGCTTGAAAAATATTTTTATGATTGTACAAAACATTACCAATGACATTAATCTTAGTACTCCATTTTTAACACAGATTTATGCTTTTCATGTAAATGAATCAGGTGTTCATACCAAGATTCTTGGCAATCAAATTTCTTTCAATTTTCTTTCTACTACTAAACAACATGAAGTTTGGCTTTTACAAAATTCTTAAATCTACAAATCTGTCAATCTTTTACAATTAAAACAAAATCAAATTTCTTATTCAAAGAATCCCGTATATAGAAGACTTAGAAAAAATCCTAAAACTTGGTCTAATATACACATTGACACTGTTAGAAAAATCAAACAAAAGGTCGAGCCTTTACCATATCTAGGTATTCCCCATCCCTTTGCATTCATGATTGTAGAAACAGATGCATCTGACATCGGTTATGGAGGAGTCCTTAAACAACGCATACATGATACAGAACAGGCAGTTCGTTATCATTCTGGCATTTGGCTCAGTCCTCAACAAAATTATTCTAATATCAAAAGGGAAATTTTATCTATTGTACTTTGTATTTCCAAATTTAAAGATGATCTATTTAACAAAAAAAAATTTTCTGCTTATCGATTTCAAATTTGCAAAAGATGTTTTAAAAAAAGAAGTTAAGAATTTAGTTTCGAAACAAATCTTTGCCAGATGGCAAGCAATTTTATCTTCTTTTGATTTCAACATTAACATCATCAAAGGAGATAAGAATTCCTTACCAAATTTCCTTACAAGAGAGTTTTTGCAGGGAAAGACTGACAAAACATCTTTTGTGTAGGTCTTCACAATGAACAAGAAAGGCAAAGGCAAAGGTATACAAAAGAATGACGACTACAAAATTGTTCCTACAAAAAATTCATTTCAGTCCCTAGCCAATTTTCCACCTCTACCATACAAAACTGTTGTCACAAAACCACCCACAAAACCTTCCCAAGACAATTATTTTCTTCGATATACAGAACATCTTTTTCTTACCAGCTACAAAGTTGCCCCTACAAATCTCTTCATCAAAGACTTGGTTCAACGAAGCTTTGGTGACTCACATCATCTAGGTGATCATCCTTAAAAAACTCGACCATTTTTATGAACTCATTCTTACAGACACCCAGTCTGCTGACATGCCCCATACAACAGATGTCGCAAATCTCTCCTACATTTTATATTCAAAGTGCATTATCAAGAATGTTTTGGGCTTCCAACAATGGAAAGATCCTCTACAAGGAAGACAATTCTCTGTTCCTTTTAAACCAGCTACTTACAATTATATGGATTACAAATTGCCTGACTACGAGCATTTTTTCATAGACCAGAGATTCACTCTTGGTCCTTTAATTTCCATGACAAAGCTCCAAATACTTTTCCAATTTGGTTTTATCATTGGTGGACAATGTTTGGTTGCACTCCCTCTGTTTTACCTAGTGAAGCTAAGGAAGGTTGGGATTTCTGGAGTGTAAACTCCCCCGCCTATGATGTTTTTACAAGAGAAGTACAATTCTTCAAAACCTTCAACATTGCTTGGATATTTTGTTGGGAATACAGATATCGAAATTATCTTCTTAATTCATTTCCCCTATCTGTTGTTCGGATATACAAAGTCAGATGGTGGAATGAATACAAAACCAAACTCTGTGGCAAAGAAAATGTTGAATATTTCTACAGAACAAAAACCAAAAAATTTACCCTCCAAAACATTCGTACATTTGACAAAAAGAACGTTGCACGTGGTCCATCCACCCCAAAAAAAAATGGAAGTCTCTTCTTCCTCAACAAAAGCCAAATCCAAGGGACTAACACAAAAACAAAGAAATATTGTCGAAGTCCTCAAAGACGACCCAGCAATGAGACAGATCTTTTTACAGAAGCTCCTTGACAATGATGACTCAGACGACAATTCAAGTTCAGCAGAGTCTGCTACAAAACCCAGAATTGAAGATCTTCAGGATTCTCAAGATCCTTATCATTTGTGACAAAAAACAAAAATTCAAAAGACAAAAGAAAAGAGTCTGCAAAGGTCGTGACCTTTGGCAAAAGTAAGGGCCATTACAATTAACAAAATTTTTATTTTGCAGGTTAAGACAAAACTGTCGGCAGGCACTATTCACTACAGTTCCCCGACACTCCACTGTTCATCTACAGTACCGACAAAATACTATTCATGAACAGTCTCAAGGGCACAATTTTCAGAAGTTGCATAGGACAAAGCGGTTACCTTTTGACAATTGCAGCCCAACTTTCGGCACATGACAACTCGACATCATTACGCCTCTATTATTGAACTTCATCCATCTCTATGTAAGGCAGACATTTCATTCAAACAAATCATGAAAAAAAGAATTAAAAATCCAAAAGATCAAAAAACAAGAGCCAACGTAAGAGCTCAAAATCTCATTAGCAAAATTCCCATCTACAAATTCTCCTCTCTCTTCTTTAATTTTCCTCTGTTTACAAATCTCTGTACAAG
>JACYFF010031955.1:51271719-51317984 GCA_017589665.1 Selenicereus undatus | reverse complement strand
AAAAATGAAAAAATGAAAAATAATAAAATAAAAAATAAAAAAATGAACAATGGAAAATGAAAAACAAAAAATAAAAAATAAATAAATAAATAGATAAATAAATAAATAAATAAATAATAATAAATCAAAAATCAAAAATAAAAAATAAAAAAATAAAAAATAAAAAAATAAAAAAAAGTAAAAACAAAAAAATAAAAAAGTAAAAACTAAAAAAATGAAAACTAAAAAATTTAAAATTAAAAATTAAAAATCAAAAAATAAAAAATGAAAAATAAAAAACAAAAACTTAACAAAATTTGGATAACTTCATAAATTATTACACATTAGTTATATTCTCATTATTTTAACTCATTTCAACCTACCGCATAAAAAATATACCCACTTCAACCTACTTTAACCAACATCAACCCACTTCAACCCATTTCAACCTACTTCAACCTATTTCAACCCACCTAAAAAAAAATACCAATTTTAACCTATCTCAACCCACCTCAACCAATTTCAACCCACTTCACCCTTTTGACCCACCCAATTTACCCACGAAAGAAACAGGCCCTAAGTAATAAAGGTTTGAGGCCAATAGAGATATATATTGGTTCAAATTAGCACAAACTGCAATAAGTTGGTCTGATAAATATAGTTTCTGAGTCACAACTCTCTCCACTTCTCATATTTCATTCATAAATCCATTAGATATAGAATTCCACCCCAAATGAATCATTGAACTCAATAGAAGCTATTAAGCTCACTAAACTTGGTATTTTCTTTGTAAAATCCAAAAATGATTCAAAGTTCATAAACAAGCTCCCAAATTGTATACTTGTCTTCTTCTTTCTCATTGATCAAGCTAAAAGTTCCATGAATATCCATGAATATTTATTTTCTGCTTAAATGACCTTACTTGGGCCAAATACACAAAATGAATGCATTATCAATCTCACTCAATCTTTATTATTGCTCTTTACACAATTACTCAAAATGCTTCCAAAAAATCACCAAACACAAAATACTCAACAAAAATTTATGAAATCTTATACAAAATTTGAAAATAATATGAAAAATCTACAGTAAAATGTTTTGAATTTTTCTCCAAGTATACGCTGCACAAAAATTGCAATAATAGCCTAATTTGCACCAAAGCAGGTTAGTTCACTTCAAAAATTCATAACTTTCACCCTAGACCTAAAAGGCAGACCTAAAACCCCAATATGAAAATATTAAGAAGTCCTGAAAAACTTTCATTGACAACACAAAACATGATTCCCATAATAGGGTTCCCAAAATGGGGCTAAAACACAAGTGTGTTTGTTTTTGGTCCATTCTGCACAGTTTTGGTAAAACGGCCATAACTTTTTCTACAGATCTCGGACTAAGGCGATTCAAGACCCATTTGAAAGCTAACATGTTGAATTATCTACCCACCAAAAATCATAATTTTTTCATGGGCCGATCATTACCAGTTTAATCCCAAAATCTGCCTTGTTTCACTAAAATTTCCAGCCCTCATTGTTTTGGCTTTTCCTTCTCTTTTCACATAAATCCTCACTTGAAATCATTCCAAATCACCAAAAACATCATCATAATCATCAATAAAACTAAAGATTATAAAATCAAATATAAATCAATCCATAAATATGGTTTTAACTTAAGCTTGCATGAACATGATCACCTCTAAAACCTAGCATAATTCAAGCTCAACTCCACCATGATGAACACCAAAATAACTCTTATTTCTTATCAAAGCATCATGATCAATGCTCACAAAAATCAAAACAAGAATCAAAACTAAAATGAAAATCAAAACCAACAAGATCAAGTTTAGGGTTTACTCACTTTGATGCTTGGAAGCAAGAGATGTATGTGGTGTGAGGTGGAGGAGATGGTTGGTGGTGGTTGTGGTGGTCGGAGGCCACCTCTAGCTAGCCAAAATAGTAGCAAACAACAGAAGGAGGGAGGGGGCAGGCATGACGTTAGAGAGAGAAAGGAGAAGAGAGGGTGTGTGTGTATTGTTATGTTTGCTTGGCCAGAATGACTCTAAAAAAATGCTTGGCTGAATTTTATCCTTCCAAAATATCTTTTTTTCTAATTAAAATTAGGTACAAATGATAGTAATTAACTTAATTTAATCACACCAAAATTTTCTGGCCAAAATTTTAACCCAAAATGAATCGGGCCGCAAATCGGGCCCAAATGAATCGAGCCGAACATAATGAATTTGAGCCCAAATATTTTTGCATGGATAAAAATTAAATTTTTGTGATATTATGAAAAGTAATTTAATGCTCAATCATAATCATCGAGGCCTAATATCGATTCACCTAAAATTTAATCAATCAACGAAACTTGAATTAACAATCAATGAAACTTGAATAAGCAATCTATGAAACTTGAACTGCAAAATGAGACCCAAATGAAATATCCCCCAATCAGGATTATTAAATATGATAAATGAATGCAAAAAATTTAAATGGCATAAGGTAATTCGGTTAATAAACATGATTTGGTTAAACCAATAACCATGAGTAATTAAATGAATAAACATGATTAAATAAATAAACAAATATGATTTAAATAAATAAATATAGGTTAGGGTCGGGTTACTACTGAAGCCATGGCAAAAGAGATTGAGGCGCTCGAGTTAAACAATACATGGATCATAATGGATATGACCCCCGGACGTAAACCCACTAATTGCAAATGGGTTTACAAAGGAAAGTATAATGCAGACAGAAGCTTAGAGAGGTATAAAGCTCGCCTGGTAATTCGGAGAGACAAGCAGATAGAAGGATTCAATTTTACTGAAACTTTTGCACCCGTTGCCAAGATCACAAGCGTCAGGTGCTTTCTTGCTGTAGCAGCTGCCAAGAGATAGGAACTCCATCAAATGGATGTCAACAATGCCTTCTACATGGTGATTTGGATGAAGAGGTATGCATGACTTTACCTCCCAGTTTTCGAGCGACACACCCCAACAAAGTATGCAAGCTTCAAAAATCCTAATATGGTTCGAAGCAAACTCCCAGAGAATGGTTTGCGTATCTCTCTTCCAAACTCCTTGAGTATGGCTTTGTTAGATCCTGTGCAGATTATCCCCCATTCACTTATCAGAAGGATGGGAAATTTATGACCTTATTGGTTTATGTTGATGATTTAGTGCTCACTGGTAATGACAGTGACATATGTGCAGCATTCAAAGCTTACTTGCATAGTTGTTTTCGCATTAAGGATATGGGCCCTCTCAAATATTTTCTAGGCATCGAGGTAGCTTGAAGTCTCCGAGGTTTGTTCCTGTCCCAACGTAAGTATGCTTTGGAAATAGTTAAAGAATGTGGACTCTTGGGCGCCAAACCTGTTGACTTTTAATGGAGACCAATCACAAATTGGGTCTTGCTATAAGCAAGCTTATTACTGATCTCACGCAGTATCGACGACTTGTGGGACGCCTCATATATTTAACTATCACTAAGCCTAAATTGAGTTATTCGGTGCATATTTTGTCTCAGTTTATGCAAAGTCCTAGGGAGGAGCATATGGATGCTGCTGGACGTGTTCTATGTTATTTAGAAGGGAATCCTGGGCAAGGACTCCTTATGCGGAGTGATTCAGACTTGAAGGTGCTGGCCTACTGTGACTCTGATTGGAGGGCATGTCCTCTTACGTGACGTTCATTAACTGGGTATTTTGTAACTGCTGCTAGATCACTGATCTCATAGAAGACCAAGAAACAGATTATAGTATCCCATTCCTCAAGAGAAGCTGAATGCCGAGCAATGGCTCCAACAACCAGTGAATTGATTTGGCTTCGATCCTGTCTTGTGAGTCTACGTGTGTTTGTGCACCTGCCTTTGAAACGTTTTTGTGATAATCAAGCAGCCTTATATATTGCCAAGAATCCGATTTTCCATGAGCGCACGAAACATATCGAAATTGATTGTCACTTAGTTCGAGAACGTATTCTTTCAGGGGAATTGGCTCCTGGTTACTTACCATCCAAGCATCAACCCGCAGACATATTTATCAAGGCTCTGGGGAAGTAGCAATTTTTATTTCTACAGTCCAAGTTGGGCATTGTCAACCCACATGCTCCAACTTGAGGGGGAGTGTTAAGATAATTATTATGTATTTTGTAATCATATTTTGTAATCATATAATTTCCTTTTATTTGGTTAGATTGCTTCTCGGCCAAGATAGGTTTAGTGCTAGGGTTTTTAGACTTCCTCGTGTATATATGTATGATTGCTGCATACAATGAAACACACAAAAATTCACAGCTCTTCTTGCTTCTCTCTTGCTTGAATTTATCAACTTCTAACCATTTTAACTCAAAATTAACACAATCAACCTTCATATTTATATTAAAACGTTCATCCAAACATAAGATGACATTCTATCAACTTTATCAACAAAAGAAATGAGATTATTGAGATTCTAACATGAAGAATTAGGGGTTTTAAAACAAAACAACGTGGAGAGGTGGTTGGGGAAGGGTCGGCAACTGATGGGACTGGCGGTAGTAGTGATGATACACGACTGCTGGCGAGCATATGCTGAGCCACACTGCCATAGAGCAGGGGTGCGGGGTTTTGCCCATGTAGGAAGAGAAGGAAAATGAACTAGAATTAGGCTTGCCTTCCTCATGAATCTTGTCCAGACTTTTTTGTGGCTTATTTTTATTTTTTTCTTTTTCGGCCCCTAAAGTTTAGCTTACTCCTCTCCAATGGTCCTATACTTAGCTTTTACTTTTTAGTTAGTTTAAACTATTCCACATTCATATTTACCTCATTTGTTTTCTTTTCTAAGATTTATATTATTTTCAAATAGATTTACCCTGTAATGATTAATATGTACCTTTGTATTCATTTGTTTCATTTATTCCCAATGTTGTTTTATTTTCATAGCATACTCAAGCAAGTTATATAAAGTATTCTTAATTAATAACCTCTATGACTAATGTAATTTTAATCATCTTTGTAGATATGCTAATTTATATTCATTTATAGGTATTTAATAATTCTGTATGTAGCATTACCAAATCTTATTTTGAGGCTCCTTAGTTGTCTTAACCTACAATTGAAAAATATTTCAAATGCCAAATTAAAATGCGGTGCTCAACTTTGTCAAATTGAAGTTAAATAAAGTACTTAACATGGATTAGGTTCGAGCTGTTACAACCTTCTCCTCTTAAAATAAGTTTCGTCGTCAAAATTTACAAATTTGAAGGAAGTACTTGATTTACCTTAGAATATGTAAGGATATTTGTTTCTCATATCCTTCTTAGTCTTCATGTGGTTTTTGATGAGGCATGGTTAGCCCATAATATTATAATTAGAAGAATGCTCTTATTACGGAGTTGTTTGACCTTACAATCAAGTCTTTGCATTAGACACTCCTAATATTTGAAGTTTTCAACACCCTATACAAGCTCCGTCAAAGTATTGTGATTTGGGTCTAGAACATACTTTCTATGATGTGAAATATGAAACACTATGCTTATGCTTAAGTCTTGTTGGTAAAGCCAATCTATAAGGCCACCTAGTTTAACTTTTCGATGGGTTCATAGGGTCTAAGGTACCTACACTTCTATTTCTCTGTAACATTGAACTCCATGACACCCTTGATGCGTGATACCTTAAGGAATACTTTACATCCCACCTGGAATTCTAATCATCAGGGCTTTTTTATTTGCGTAGCACTTTTGTCTGCTTTGGATAGCCCTAATAAGCTATAGTATCTTCCTTAGCTTCTGAGGGATTTCTTGGGTTAACTACGGCCCTATAATCAATGCTATCTAACTAACTCAAATGTATCTATGCATTGTTTGACATTTGACTCTTAGTAGAAGCTACTCATTTTGTATTCCTAATTATATTACATGCCTATTGACGAGGAAATTATCATCTATGTCGTGGGATTTGATGTCATTCTGTAACTTGAGTCTGTAATACCTTTTTGGGCTAACAATGAAGGGATATCTTGTACTTTATTATACTACTCCGAACTTGCTTATTTACATAGCCTCCTTCATCACAGTAGTCAAAGGCTTGTTGGATCTAAATTCCATGTGGAAGACGAATATGTTCAAGAGTAAGAATGATGAAAATGGTAACCAACTTAATTATTAGTCTCAAAAAGACATAAACAACAAAATTAGAAATGATTGACGGAGGAGGGATTGCCATGAGATGGCAAAAATAAAGATAGCTATGAGTGTGTCTAGAATTCAAAAATGGAACACCACAAGAGTCATGATTTCCCAATATAGATCACACGAGACACCAAATGAGAACAAACATTTCTTGAGCGACTTCGATGACAAAGATGAGCATTCTATACCATCTCAAATAGGATGGGTAGTTAGAATGTTGAATTATAGGTAAAGTTGTGTTTTCTTAAAGAAACAAATGGTTGGAGTGTCTAAAATAGGAGGACAAAATTATTCGCTTACTTAATGCTATTTTTAATGAGATTTCTCATCACTCAATTAAGTTGTTTAAACCGCCATGTAAATGAAAATGAATTGGGGATATTTGAGCCAAGCAATGGATAAAAGGTGGACAGTTTATATAGTCTTCACACCATAAGTGTGATTAATGTCAAAATCATAGATATGATATTGTAAAGAATGATAAAATATGATGGCTAACATAGGGCATATAGATAATGATCGAAGGAAGCTTCGAGGGAGGGAGTTGCAGCCATTGCAGAATAGAATGTTGGTTCAGTTATACTTGGACTAGTAGTTGAATTACAATCAAAATAGTAGCAACTGAGTTTCAATAAGGCGTCCTTCTAACTAAAAGTCAATATGATAAGTGTGATAGATTGACTTGGATAAATCAGGTGTAGGACAATATGGACTTATTGTAAAATGAATTTGCATGAATATGCATTCGCTCACATGAAGCAAGCTTAAGCAAAATAATAAGTTTGAATAGAAAAAAATCAAGATCATTTATGAGGAGTGCAATTTAAATGTAAGAAGAGGGGTGGAATTGCCACAATCAAACATTCACCGACATTAGTAAAAGTTGAATTGTATATGTAATTCAAAATAAGCTGTATGGGCTTACTACTATCAATAAATGGGGTTTAGGCTATATGTATAAGTACACTTCTACCGAAATGGGGAATGAAACAATGGAAATCATAGATATTGAGATGTCGAAAACATACCATTTAAGGTCGGATAGGGGTATCTTCTTTAGTAAGCAACAAGATTGAAGTACGTGGTTAGTTATGCTGGAAATAAGGTAGTAGTACTCTTAAGGATCCTCAAAACTCCAGAAGTTTGAGGTGAAAAAAGGAAAGTGAATAACACCAAAAATAAGCTAATTCCACAGCTAAGGCAAATCAAACATATATGAGAGTGTTAGAGGAAAGAATATCACGTGAAAGAGAAGCTCCAATTGGCATAGTTTGGATGCTAATTAATACCTTTCAAGAAAATGGTGTGGATTAACATAACATACAATAGGAGAGAAATGAGTCCAATAAGAAAATCAAAATCACCAAAGGGGAGATAAGTTAATGACTGAGAGTATTGAGAATGTTGTTGATGTAAGGTTTTAGTTAGGAAAACAGATGACATACTAAGGAATGACGGGTAAGGAAGATAGTACAATAGGCAGGCAGAATAAAAATAATTGTAACCGTAAATAAATCAAGAATGTAGGTCGGTAAGAATCAAATGGTTCCAAACATTAGTTACGCATGAGAACAACATTTATATTAATTTGGAAGCCAGAAAAATAGTAAAAATAGACGATTTAGGTAGTGGTCACATGTTTAAGGGTTGGTCAAATATCGCTATTTACAAAGAATAGAACGTATATGGTATTTATCTAACATTCAAATATAAAATCATCCAAGCGCATAAGGTTTCTCTTTTTAGGAACCGCTAGGGTTGCAACATTCAAATGACCATTGCTCGGTATGAATTGAAGTGTCAATGACACTATTTCTTTTTTCCAAGTTGAGGAGAATAAAAAAGTAGGAAGAGGTACAAAAACACAAAATTGGACTTTTAAAAAAAAAGGGCAGCCAGGTGCGCAAGCATCCCGCGTTCACGCAGGGTCCGGGGAATGGTCGTACCCCAAGGGATGAATTGTAGGCAGCCTAACCTGACTTTGTCAGCGACTGATTCCACGGCTCGATTATGAAGGAATCTTTTACAAATGTATCTTTTGTCAATTATGAAGGAATCAACATGTAGGTTTGTGTGATTACAAGAGCAAAAGTCATTATGGTTCCTAATTTATTCTCGAGGATCAAGAGATCAAAAATCAAGGTTGTAAAGCTGAACAGGTTGCAAGAGCACTAGAGAGGGAAGTGGTATATCATGTGAAAAATAAGCTAGTCTTACATTCAAAGGGATGCTAACGAAACTCAGGCAGTACTCACAAGAACATATGGTAGGCAACTCTAAAAAAGGTTAAGGAAAGGGGGTAAAAGTATTACAAAATGGAAAATTTTATTTGCTGGCTTGTCTAATTTAAAATCCTCCACGATGAAGGGGAATTGTCTTGGGTGTATACAATAGATTCAGGGATGCTGGAAAAGGACGTAATAGGAATCAAAGTTTATTGTAAACAAGATTGGCAGCAATTAATAATGAAACAAAGATTACTAGCGAGAACCTGAGTGCAGATAATTAATCGAATAAAGAGAATAACACTCCAACTTGGTAGTCATGATTCCACATAAACATTAATGTCATAAAACCGTTCAATTGTTGAAAGGGTATTTTGTAAGGTATTCTTAAAATAAGTAGGTAATTTTGCAAAATAGTAGGTTAGTAAGACTTAAATGGGAATTAGGGTTAGATTATGCTAGAATAGAGCATATACACGGCTGACACCTATAGATGCTTAAAAATGACATCTTATTTTTAATTTCTTAATGATAACAATAAAGTCACAACTATGCATTTGGGGGCTAACAAAGTGATTAATGAAATAAGAGTTTAATTAAGGACATTAGAGTCCAATTAATGGAATAAAATAGGGTAGGAACGAGAGTGAACAAGCCAATGGGCTTGGAAGTCGGCCAGTTCACCTACATGGGACCCGGCTGGGTTCCTACTTCATTTTCGTCATTTGGAATCCGAGTTAGTTTAATTAATCCTAGTCCTAATCCATGCTTGACTAGTCTGGTACACCTAGTCAAATTGAATTCCTAATTAAATTAGTGAACCTATAAAGAGAAAGTCTAATAAGACTAGGAGTTGGCCTCCTTTTCCTAAGCTAATTGGGTCTATTCATCTACTGTATGGGGTCAGGATGATCAAGTAATCATTGGTCAACTAAGTTCAGTTAGACACGAGAGATCGTCACTATGAGTGTTAACAAATTGCGAGTAGCTTTCTACAAATTCGCGAGGTCAAATCCCGAACCTCTTGTTGAAGGCATTAAGGATTAATCACTTTGTTGGCTTCCCCAGGTAAAACCATCTTTCTCCTGCCTTTCTACTTGATGTCTTTTTATTATGGTTTTGATTTCACCATTGCTAAAGATGTAATCTTTAGGTAATCCCTATTCGCTGTAATATATTTACTTTACTTTTGTTTGCATTAGACTTAAAATTAGTACCTTTTTGGGTCATTTAATATGATTTATACTAATATTTGCATGAGTGCGTGATGGAATGGTTAAAGTTTTGATTTCCCATGTTGAATAGTAGAGGCCGTCAGTGATGATGGGCGATGAGGTGATGCACCCCATTGCATTATCGTACCATTACCCCTAAATCTGGATCCTCAGTTCAAAACTTAGGAGTCAAGATGGTTCCCACACTAGGGATTACTACGGGGCCATCCGAAAACCTTATTGAAGCAAAATTAACTATCCCTTCGGTTGTCCCTATCTGTGTGATTTGCTTTAAGAAGTGATATGGTTTGCACATTTTCCTAAAACTCAGTGGTGACTTCATTGATTGCATAATTGTTTTGCCTTTTTATTCCTTTCTTTAGTTTTCTTTTTTTTTAAATTATGGCAAAACCACTATTACCCGAGACAATACACCCGTAAAGCCCAGGAACAGGCCCTGCTCTAGCCTATGGTTCCTGGATCAGGTAGGCTACCATATTCCTAGAACAGGTAGCAACTGCTGTCATGGATCAAGATTAGGCAGTTGAGCCTGATTCTGGCCCAGGAATCCGATCGAGTTCCTCGATTAGGATCAGGATCCAGTTTCCTAGTCCATCCACATAAATCTGCTAATTTTAAATTTTTAAAAAATAATTAATAGTTAGCTTTTCTGAAAATAAAATGAAAATAAAAATACCTAGGAAAAAGAAGTTGAACCATTCGTGGGGGATTACACCCTCGAGGAGGTGGATGCTTACAGCGGCAACTTCATTCAGGATATTTTCTTTAAGTGGGTGAGGTTTGAAATCCGATATGGAAATCATTTTAATTGCATTTGCATTAAGCACCTTGCATTGAAAAGCGCTACCCTAACCAGGATAATGACACCTGTAGGAAGCAACCCTGCTGTTACCCTTTGAAAGGTGAACTGGTTAACTCGTTGGGTCCACTAGACTCTACTGAGCATGTGTTGATCCCCTCACTCGCGACACACTTTTCTGTCCAAAAGACTTAGGGAAATAAGTAAAATGTTCCAACCTTGCCATGCTCCCCATGGATGACGTATGAAGCATTTTGGAGAGAGGACTATTTTAAACTTGACATAAACCCTTGTAACTTAAAGCCTTGGTTTAGGATAGAAATCACGCACATACTTAGATGTATTGTTGTATGATTTATCTTTTTCTTTAGCCTTAGGAGAGCCCAGGTTAGGAAAGGTCAAATTTAGCGGGTAAGGTTATGAACCGAGGCAGGTTCAAGGCTAATTGAGGTTTAAAGGGCTCATGACCTCAAAACCAACTAGTTGCTAATCCTAGTCTAGGGAATAAGAGTCCTAATAGGACAGTCAACCATGCTTGAATGAGGATGACTGGGTGTTAAAAGAAAAGGAGAGTTTGCCTCTCAATAGGAGTCTAGGACTACTTAAGAAAAGTCCAGCTAGGATTGTTGTCAGTCTGGAACCAGGAGAAGGGAGTAAGAGTCAGTTTCCTGGCCTAGTTAGGAACCCGACCGATGTCCCAAACGCAATCTATCTGTCTATTAATTAGTTTTGGACTTCGGATAAAAAAAAAAGAGGGGTTGCGAGTTAGGAAGCCGGCCTTAGGGGCCTAATGGGGAACTCGACCGACTTCCTAGGAGTTTGACTACATTCTCGAGTATAAGACAAAGGGGTCAATAGCCAGGAATCCAATCTCGGGGTCCAATATGAAACTCGACCGACACCCTGCAGTATGGTCCAACTTAGTTTTTGCTAGTTTGAGTCAACATATTAGGCCAACGATCTTTGTCTTTTTAGTGCATAAGTCAACATATTTTGAGTCTTTATTTCCTTAGCAAAGATACTTAGATGAGCTAATCCTAAGCACTTTCCATTATTTATTAGGATAGGGAAAACTAACAAGGTATACAGGCAGAGTCCAACAACTAGGAAACTTCTACCTAAGGAGTAGATAGAGGAAATTCCATCGGTCAGGTCAAGGTGAAGGTATAAATCAAGCGAAAATCAAACATCGTTTCTAATAAAAGAGAACAACGACATCACTAAACTGATGAAGATGATTGAAAGGATGCAAGCCAAGATGGAAGAGAGCAACAAGAAGGTGGAAGCAATGATTGTTGTGCACCAAAGCCTTACTAAGGAGTCCTAAGTAGAAAATAGTAGGCAACATCCTCCCCTAGAAGACGTAAGCCATGAATGAAGGGGAGAAATGTAGAATAAGAAGGAAGGAGAACTGGAGAAGAGTGCTCCTCAAGTTGATCTAGGTGTAGAACACATAGAACAACTACTTAAGGAATCATCAATTTTTAATTATTATTTTAATGACTATGCGAGATTCACTTCAATCCTGAAAGGAAAGTTACCCCCAAGGTTCACTATGCCTAACATCAAGTTTTATGGAATCAAAAATCCATATCACCACGTAAGGATCTTCATTAGTGCAATGACTCTGAAGGGGATTGACAAGGACATCATCCATCTCATATTTCCTTCGACTTTTGACGAGGATGTTATGAGATGGTACAACACTATAGACCTATGAAAGGTCGCAAATTGCAAAGATTTATGCGGGGAGTTCTTACATTAGTATTCATACAGTACCAACCTCTTAATCACACTCAGAGATCTGGAATTGCTTAGGCAATAAGAAAAAGAAGGTTTCACTGACTACTTAGCTAGATAGAGGGTAAAGGCTACCAATAGGGAAGACTAACCTTCTGAACTCGATCAAGTGAGGCTATTCATTAGAACTTGTAGCCCATTTATACACAGCACCTGGGTTTTACGCCATTTGAGAGTTTCGCTGCATTAAGAAATGTTGGCTTGTTAATAGAAGAGTTACCCAAGGAGACACCTGCTAAGCCATGCAGCAACTGGAAAAACAACTACCAAAATAAAGACAAAAAGGCTAGTAGCTCTAAGGAGATACATACAGTAAATTATTTTACAGAATGTACACCTATAGGAACCACTTACACTCAAGCTTTGGGGCGACTCTTGCCCAAAGGAAAAATAGACCTCCCTAAGGTTAAGGTAGAAACCGAAGCTCTTAGACATTCCAAGGGCTTAATTCAACGAAGTAATACAAGTAACATTGGTCGTAAGGACACGACACTGGGAATTGTTGGACTTTAAAAAATAGGCTAGGAGGATGTTCGAAATGGGACAACTCCTATTGCCTAAAGTAGCTCAGAAGCCCAACAATGAAAGGAATACACTAGGGGACCACGAAAATATCTTTGTTGTAATAAGAAAGAAGGGGAGTGGGATCCATCCTTGTTTATACAACATATCTATGACCTAAAATTAGAGCTGAAAAAGTCTAACTCAATACCATAACTCGACCCTAAGTTACTGAGAGAAACCCGAACCTAACACGAACTGAATCGACTCGACCAGAAGTCGACATGATTTTATCATTTAGCTTGAAAACATGTTATTTTTCAATTTTGAGTAGATCTAAACTATTTGAAAGGCTGACACAAGGTTGACCCATTTATTAAATGGGTCAACCCAAACCAACCCATTCCCCAGGTATACCCAAAACCAAGGGTGAGCATGCGTACACAAAATTTAGAGGTCCTCGACCTATGGGAAAATGACGAAGAAGATGTATATAAAATCGAAGGAACTTATCTGCTCGCTGAAGTAAGTGACAACAACTTCTAGGGTGAGAACTAAGAAGAGGACTTTTAGGGGGAGAAGGACCAGGGGACAATCCAACATCTTATAAAAACTGGGAGACACCAACCCAAGGACAATCCACAACAGGCTCTAGAAAAGAAAAAGGCCACACCAGCTGAAGAATAAGATCTGGTACTGAAACAACTAAAGAAACTTAAAGCAAATATGATAATCTAGCAACTCATAACGGCTTCTCAAAAGCACGGGAAGCTCTTGATAGACAAGCTGAACAAAATTAATGAATCCCCCCAAGCTACACTAGAGGAAATGATAACCTCAATTGTATATGTTAAAGGAACCATAACTTCAGCAGCGAAGGCATCCCACCAGGAGGTTTGGTGCACAACAACTCCCTCTACCTGACTATATGTTGCCTTTAGAAGTATGTACTCCTTACCCTAGTCGATAAGGGATCAGCAGTAAATGTCTGCCCTTGGAGAACGACTAAGAGATTAGGAGTCAAGGAGGATCAACTCTCAACACCATCCGCTCATCAAAGAGCAGACCACAACTTGAGGAGGCTGGTATTGGGTAGCATTCTCTTGCCCATTAGTATGCTCCCCATTAAAAGAAATGTGGAATTCTGTTAGACATACTCAATACCTTTAATCTGCTCCTAGGAAGGCCATGGCTTCACTACCACCAAACAATTCCTTCTATTTTCCATTAGAAGGTAAAGATGTTGATGAAAGGGTAAGTGGTGACTATTGAAGGGGATAATTTATGCGTTACAATAACTAATAAGTGGTCAGTACTGGAAATAGAGTGCGATTGCAATGACAAGGAGCTTTATAACTTTGGAATAGTTGCACTCTTACAAAAGGACAAAGCTACTTTCAACTTTGATCCTTATTCAATTTAAGTGTGAATGCCATCCTTAAAAAGTAGGGCTACTTTAGGAATAGCTATAGGACGAAGAGCACAAGAATGGACTATCTTTTCCTTAACTCAAAAGGAGGACTACAAATTTGAGCCAGGGTATCAGCCCACTTCAGAAGAAGTGATGAGGACTAGGTGAGAAGCTTGGGCTCAAAAGGTTGCTGGTAGGAAAAGGGTACCCGAAGCACAATACTATAAGGCCATGTCTTCACACTCTTAATGGACAGTTCTTACGCAAAAGGGATAACTTCCCTTTTTATGGCTTTCCTGAATGTCTCTATATAAAAGAGATTGGGACCCTAGTGCTGGGGCTACAAGTGTTCGGTGTGTGCTAGCTATTGAAGAAGGTGGTCCTCACTGCCACGAGAAAAGATTTGTCCACTCAAGACTAGGTTAGCTAGGCCAAAAACAATATCCTTGGGATTCTATTCTTGCAAGGCCATAGAAAGAAATAAGTCCCTCCTATTGTTTTGTCTCTCGCCATGCCTAACAGTGGGTTTGATCCTGTTAACTTCTTCATCGTGGCCAATACTAAAGGCTGCATGCAGGTGATTTAGATAGAAGAGGGGGAAGGAAAAGTGTTCACCGTAGCTATAGGGGATAGTTTAGAAAGGTCTATGATAAAGTTTAAGAATCAGTCTTTAGTTTTCCTTCTTTCAAACTCTGCATTGGATGTACCTGTTTTGAATTTTAATAAGAAGAACTCTTTTGATTGAGGCTCATCTTATTCCTTTCCTTTTGGATGCTTTGCCTCTTGCAATGAAAATGAGGATATAACTCCTAAAAAAGTAATTAAAGGAATGGAACACCATGAATTGAGATACAATACTGATAAGTTTGGGGACTCCTGATGACCCCTGACAGCTTAAATTTGGAAAATCGCTAAACTCTGAGGAGTAAGAAAGTTTTGCTTCACTCTTGCAAGAATTCATAGACATCTTTAATTATGTGGTCCTATAGGGATATGTTAGGCATTGGTCGAGACACTGCTGAGCACAAAATTCCTCTCTATCCAGATGTTAACTAGTATAGTAGAACCTTTGTAGGATGAAACCAGAACGGGCCTTAAGAATAAAAGAGAAGGCGTCGAAACAACTAGATGTGGGATTCATTAGGTTTGCACACTATCGCTAATGGGTAGCAGACGTCGTGCCAGTACCAAAGAAAGATATGGGTGTAAAAATGTGTAGATTTTAGGGATCTTAGCAAGTCCAAAAGATAACTTCCCACTGCCACATATAGACATCTTGGCAACCAATACTACCGGCATGCTCTCATTTCTTTTATGGATGGGTATAGCGATTACAACCAAGTTAAGATGGCAGTGCAGGACACAAAAAAGACTACCTTTATCACCCTATGGGGAACCTACTGTTATACAGTAATGCCATTCGAGTTAAAGAATGCTAGGGTTACCTACTACAAGATGACAACCACTTTATTACATGACCTAATGCATAAGGAAATGGAAGTCTATGTGGATGACATGACTATGACTAAGTAAAGGGATGGACATGTTCTGACTCTTTGAAAGTTCTTCGCCAGACTTAGAAAGTACAATATGTGTTTGAATCCATAAAAGTGGGCATTTGGAGTCACTTTCGGAAAGTTGCTAGGGTATCGAGGAATTGAGGTCAATCCTTCAAAAATTAAGGCAATATAGGAAATGCCGCTGCCTAGGACAAGGAAGGAGATACGAGGATTCTTGGGTTGTCTGTAACACAACATGTGCTTCATATTAAAGTTGACAAAGATGTGTGAACCCCGTCTTCAAGAAATTGAAAAAAGGGGCAAACTCGAACAGGATTAAAAGTGCTAGGAAGCATTTGATAAGATCAAAACATACTTATCTAATCCACTGGCGCTGCTACCTCCACAACCTGGCACTCCTCTCATTCTATATCTCAAAACAACAACCACCTCCATGGGGGCCATGTTAGCTTAGAAAATAGAAGGGAAGGAAAGCTTTATCTATTACATAAGTAAAAAGTTTCTGAATACCAAACTCGCTATACGACCTTGGAAAAACCTACCTTGTCCTTAGTATAGGCAACCAAGAAGCTCAAACATTACATGTTAACCCATAAAATACATGTGATAAAAATGATGGATCCCATAATAGATTTGCTATAACAACCAGTGATGAGTGGTAAGGTAGCCAGATGGACGGTAGTGCTATCAAAGTTTGATCTACGTTGAATTCCATAAAAGTTCATTAGATTAACAATTGAGGATCAAAGGGAGGAATCATTGGATATTCCCGATGATGAGGTCCTTTAGGTAGAAGAGACATGTGGACAATGTACTTTGATGGGGCTTCAAATAAAAAGGGATTAGGGGTAGGCATCATCCAGAAGGGGCACATGGCCCCTTTTCAATCAAGTTGGACTTTGAGGTTACTAATAACGTGGTGGAGTATAAGGCCTATATCATAGGGTTGTAGGCTACTATAGAAATAAGACTTCAAAAGCTACGAGGGTATGGAGACTTCGATTTGATAATTAATCATGTCGTAAAAGTGGAGATTAAGAATCTAAGTGTTGACACCGCACCAAGCTTACTTGGTGGTCCTTACCAAGGACTTTACCTACATCCCCTACACCTATCTCCTTCAAGATGATAACCAGTTTACAGATGCCTTAGCAAAACTAGCTTCTATGATCAATATCCCTAGTGGTATCTATTTGATGCCACTAACAGTACAAAGGAGGAATAAACCAACTCATTGTTATTCCATAGAAGTATATAGTGTCGACCTCACTACTTAGTATTATGATAATTACCAATACTTAATGAAGAAAGAATACCCGCCAGGATCCTCCCCAGAATCCTAGTAAGCATTAAGGTCATTGGCCTCACAATATTTTAAGGATAAATGAAAATTGTACAAGAAAACAGGTGTGTAAAAATCTACTATGTGTAATGCAAGAAGAATCCCTAGAAACCATGAAAGAAGTTCATGGTGGGGCATGTGTGCCACACATAAATGGCAGAATGCTAACCAAGAAGGTCCAAAGCATAGGATATTATTGGTCCACAATGGAGGCAATGTGTTATGCACATACAAGAAGGTGTTATAAATGCTAAGTATATGCCAATTTGCAACACAATATCCTTCCTTTCTCTCAACATTGACTTCCTATGACCCTTGACATCATTAGGAAAATTACACCAAAAAGGATTGGCAGTATGAATATGTGCTTATAGAAATTTAGTACTTCACTAAATGGGTAGAAGCGGCCTCTTATGCTAAAATCACTTGAAAGCATGAGGCTAAGTTACTCCTCAATAAGATTATATGCAGATATGATGTCCCACATGAACTAATAAGTGATTAGAGGAGCCATTTTAGAAAGGAAGTAGCAGCCCTAATAAAAAATATAAGATTCAACATCTTAAGTCATCTCCTTATCGTCCTCGAGCAAATGGAGCAGCCGAAGCAGCTAACAAAAATGTCCGAAGGATTGTTGAGAAAATGACTAAAAACTATAAGGACTGTCTTGATAAAATCCCATTTGCTTTATAGTGGTATAGGGCGTCAATTCGTACCTTCGCATGAGCACCATCATGCTCCTTGGTATATGGAATGAAAGCGGTACTACCAATTGAAATATCAATATCGTCACATAGGGAAATCCCAGAGTCGGAATGGGCAAAAGCCTGATATGAAGAGTTGGTAATGTTGGATGATATAAGGCTAAGGGCGTTACATAACTTCTAGATTTACCAAGCCCGAATTTTAAAAACTTTCAACAAGAAAGTTAAGATGAGGGAGCATTAGGAAAGGATATAACACCTCCAATATAGGACCTAAGAGGAAAATTTGGACATGATTAACTAGGCCCATACATCATAAAAACTATCTTGCCCGGCAGAGCGGTGAAGCCTATGGATATGATTAGAGAGGAATATACCCAATATACCAACATGGATCAATTGAAGAAGTATTGTGCCTACAAAGTCAATAATAGGCTTTTGATTAATCCTTGGACCCGTAACAGGTGCACAAGACCCATGCTAGGCCCACAAAAAAAGTAATAAATAAATAAATAATAAATATGCTATTAATGAACTACCAAGGCTTTGTTCCGTGCCTTGGATACATAGGAAGCCCTAAGATCTAGCCTAATCGCTTAATATTTGTGCAAAAAAGAAAGAGAAGAACAAAGAATGTTAAGTAAATTGTCAGGGCCGAAAAGAGCAACCTAGTGGGCCAGTCGTGATGGGAACTTACCAGTTTCTTACAGGGAACCAACTGGGTTCTTAGTAAATTTGGGTTGGGCCCTCTCTCACACACAAACAGGGTCAGTCCAATCAAAATAGGGGTTATGCATTCAGGAAAATCACATAGTTAAAGACTTTTAATGGTGATAAGAGCTAAGTGAATACTTTTATTGACATCTAGAAATTTTAAGAGCACATAGCTCGAAATGAAAGTCTTAATAGCATACTACTATGAGAAAGCACTAAACTTTATTCTAAAGAAAATGTATAAAAGAGGTAAAACTAAAGCTCTTAATCCTTTTTTAACTTCTTTTGCTTCACAACTAGGGGGCGTTGTCTTTTGGGGGGAAGGATCCTTAGTGTTGTTCTTCCCATTGCAAGGCAGATCATTCTCAGTTGTTCCTTTCTTAGTGGCATTCTCCTTATCATAAAGAACCTTTCTTGTGTCAGCATCATGTTCAGTCATCCACTTTGGATAATGCTTAGAGACGTGCAGAAAGCATAGGACAGATAAAATCACAATGATAGAAAGATGAAGCCAATAATCCACCCAAGACTTGATGCAAGAAGGGTCATTCCTGCATGACTTAGGGATAACATAATCTGATGCAAGAATGCATTGTTTATAACCAAATTGCCTCATTACCCAACACAAAAGATATTGAGTACTAGTGAATAAGCCAATGAGGTGGATATGGGCAAGGCTTTCCCTGTTGGTCACAAATCATTATATGGGCCACCACCGAATGACTAACGATGGGGATGATCTTTCTCCAAGAAATTGGTCCAGCTCGCTATGGACTGATCCTTGAAAAGTCTCTTTCTTTGGCGAAATTGTAAGGCTCGATACATGTCCATATTCCTTGGAATTTTTATAAGTTTTAGATGCACTAGCAGCCAAATCTACATAAACAAATGATGAAGAAGGATGAGCAAAATCCAAGAGAGATATTGATTGGTTTGCCAGCCTAGAAGAAACAGGAAAAAAAAAACAGAAAGATGAACATAATAGAAAAAAGTGAGGAGGGGCAATGCCAAAATTCGACCTAGTTCCAAGGCGTAATGGATTTGATTTGGGTCATGGCAGATGTGGTTGAAACACAAGATAGTCTCAGCAGCGACGAGCGACCAAGCGGCATGGGTGATTGGTCACGGTGCACTTACCATACTTAAAGCATCACATGCGCCTTATTTGTAAAATCACCCCCTAATAGGAAAGCCCCAAGATGATAAAGCAGAGTAACCTTATGCCTAAATACACCATCAAGAGTATGACTATTCTTCTGAAGGTAAGAGATGACATATGGTGTTCACATCCTCCTTACCTAGACATAAGATCCAACCATACAGAGAAGGAAGATCCCTGGGGATGTAAGGCAAAGAAGGACGGTAAAGCTAATAACAACACTAAATTCCTCCATCAGTGGACATAATTCGTGCTTCCCTTAATAAAAGACGCATAATTTGGAATCTAAAAAGTGAAAGCAGCTCAAAGAAAATCCTAGGAAATCTTAAGTTGATGCAAGTTAAGAAGGCGATTCAGGTGAAGACTCTTAAGGTCATGATTATCAATGGTATCAAGGGAAAGTGGCTAGGAAATGAACATCCTTTCAAACGACATTGTGATTACTTTTTGAGCTTTTATAATCTCACTGCCAATTGATGAAAGCTAGCAGACCAAGCAACCTTAAGTTATAGCAGTAAAGAGTTGATCATTATCCAAGTAGAATTCGGCTAGCTAAACCTATAGAGTCGGCCGAGTTCTATGACTTCTCAGGGTCAACGTCAAAATCCAATTGGGACTGACAAGAACAACAAATCCAATTTGGATTTGGTAGAAAGGCCCAGTGAAGAACTTGATCGGTGTCTAGGGCAATCATTGGGCTGCTACCTGCTTTCTTCCTTTCCATTAATTTCCCCCTTTCTGGATTGTAAACTCGATTGATTGTAATTCAGAAATTATTCAATAAAGTTCTCAAATTATTACATAAGACCACAGAGCCCCTAAATACTTATCATGTCCTTTTTCTTTTTGCGTATTTTTATTTTGGGGGGAAATAGGGGCTAATGGGCATTAGAGTCATAGTAAGCTTGCATAAAAATTTGCATGAAACTAGCATCACATAAAAAGTGAATGACATTACAACATCATAGTCAAAGCATCATACATGGACTTAACCAGCTGTCCTTACTGATTATCTGGGAACCCACTACTACTTCCACTAAAGAAATATTCGATATGGCCCGAATTATAGCCATAATCAACTGAGGCACGACTAGTGCTTACATCAACCTAAGCATTACCTCTTGGGGCCTATGAATGGCGCGAAGGATCATCATGCACCGCTCCAAAGGAGGAATCATGGTATAAAATGTGAGGCATATAGGGTTCTCCCAAAGAAGCAAACAAAGCATAAAGATTTGCAGGATTATAAATTTGGAGCAGTTCCACCTCTAATGGGGAGTCAGAACGTATGCTCCTTTCTCTGGCACATAAGGACTTAGGACTATCTTGAGATCTAGCAGAAGAGTGCCTTCTGGAGTGATAGGCATGAGACCTCTGAGGACAAGCATCTTCTTCAGGTTTGTATGGCATAAACAAATAAGAATCAATGAAAGGGAACAATATACAAGGTCAACTAAAAGGGAAAAACTCAACTTGTTTATCTGAGGACGATAGCAAGTAAAAAGGTTTACAAACGCCCTCCTTATGGAATAAAAATGGTGCACTATTAGACCAGATTGCTGGTAGTTATACTAAAAAGAAGAGAACAGTTGAAAGAGTGCAGTTCAATTTATGGGGAACAAACTAAGTATTACGCTTACCCACTAAAGGTAGATGGAAATGGGAGTTCTAGACACTCTTAACCGGGAACCAATGGGATGTCGAAGTAGGTGGCTTTCTCCTCTTCTCCAGATACAAAAACATTGAAGCCCGTATAGGAGCCTCGACAGCTGACCTGTAAAATACGAATTGTAAACATTAACGTCATAAATATGGAATAAAAGGGAAGTCAGCAAAGACGAAAATATACCAAATGGGTCATGAGGCACTGAAGATGGGTTACATAATCACCATAGTGGTCTACAAATTCTACAAAATGAATACTCAACTTCATCTCCACCATATCCACTGCAGTAAGAGTTACATGGAACATAGATCATGATGGATCTAGAGGAACAAATGGAGGTAACTAGTTGGCAACTTGGGTAGTAACCCGCCCACTCAAGTAGCAGATGAAAGTAACAGGTCCTTCCATAAGAATCCGCTGCTAAGTATATAATTAAGCAGCTTCAACTTTGGGAGTTGGTAATATGATTCTCCCATTGCCAAAAATTGGCCTGCAAAAAAGGAGGGCCAGAGAGTAAAATGCTACAATTGAGTTATTTTCAGAACAAAATAACATTACCTTTTCCAAAGCATTGATGGCCACACGAGGTTGTTCAGCATGTCCTGATTGAAACTGCTATTGAATTTGGTTTCACTTAGTCGACAAGACCATTGTAGGGAAGCTTGTCAAAGCCCGTGCTTTTGGCGAAAGATTCGGGCAATATTCATAAAACCAGAGCAGCAAAATAAAATAGCTAATGTTAAACGTTAGATAGTATAGAGGGAAGTAAAAGCGGTAAAATTTGTTACCTCGATAACTCTGCACAACCCCCCAAGGGGCATTCTTGTATATTGCTCCCCACAAGTGTGCTCGATTTTTCACTCTCCGTGCTGCATTCCACGGATAAGGGCGGAATAATTGGGAACTCCCCAATTTAAGCTTCTTATTCTATTTAAGTCAACCAAATTAATCAGGTAACGAAAATGACAATGGTAACCAAAGTTGACAAAGATAGTTATGCTGAGAAGAAGGGTAAGAATGATGTGGGATTGTTGATTGGGTGAAGATTGTGCCCACCGCTCGTCATCACAACGACAATACTATAAGAGAAATGGTCTTCAAGAATAATGGACTCTATGATCGGACCAAAAAGGTGTACGACTTGGTTGCGATGGGAGTGGAATTTTCCTGGTATACTAATGGGCCCCCTGTGAACCTAAGACCCATTAGTATTGCAAAATCGAAAGTAGTTGTAGTACAACAACAACAACACCACTTCCCAGTATGGGTCCCGCTTTCACAGGGTCTGGCGAAATCCAAATGTAGGCAACCTTACCTCTACAGGTATCATTACCCTTGGAGAGACTGATTATAAGAGACCCATAAAAAAGGATTTTGTGAAAATATTTCATAAAAAAAGGATTTTGTGAAAATATTTTATAAAAGAAACTAAGGTTAAATAAAAATAAAACACAACCAAACTTACCCTGCTGCAACCGAATGACATCTATGAGGCCCACTCTTTGTGATATAAGACCTTAATTCTATCCTGATCCGTGTCTCCATCAACCCTATAATTTTCATGTCCTCTCTTATCAACTTGTCCAAGCTCTTCTTTGGTCGTCCCCTACTTGCTTTACCTTCAAGTATGTTAATCCTTTTACATCTCCTCACTGAGGCATCCATGCTCTTTCTTTCATATGACCAAACCATATGAGTCTAGTTTCTCTGATCTTATCCTCGATGGGAATCACTTTAACTGTGTCTCTAATTACTTCATTACTAATTCTATCCACCCTCATATAGCAACGCATCAATCTAATCATCCGCATCTCTGTTACCATCAACCTTTGAACATCGAGCCTAGATATTTAAGCTTCTTGACCTTTGGTATTGTCATCTCATCAGTGATGACTTCTTCCCCCATCTCTTCACTTCCCCTGAAACAACAATGTAGGTATCTAGTTTTCAATCTACTTACTCTAAAACCTCTAGACTCCAATATATGTCTCCATCGCTCTAACTTATCATTAACTCCCTCTCTGGTATGATCAGTGAGAACAATGTCATCTGCAAATAACATTCACCCCGATAACTCATCTTGGATCCCTTTCATAACTTTATCTGTAACCAAAGGGAAAACAAAAGTGCTCAAAGCGGAGCCTTGATGTAGGCCCATACCTATGTAGAAGTCATTCGTAACTCCCTCCTACCATCCTAATGCTCGTCCTACCTCCCTCATACATATCCTTAATAACTCAAATATACACAAGTGACACTTCGTGAGTAACATGACTAGATGCATGATGACCCGCCACTCTGTGACTACACCGTGAGTGACACATGGGTTACTTAAATCCATCAATCTGCTCAATGTGAAATAGAATGCACCAAAACCCCGTATCCTCCAACACCGCTCGGACTTGAGCTCTCTGACATTCTAACTTCCTAAGAAATTTCTTAGGGGATCTAGCACCCATAGTTAGATCATCCTAAAAAGGAAAAAACAAAAAATGGCATTAGTTCAACATTAGAAGGAAGAACACTTACTGTACTTACAATAACATGACTAGATGCATGATGACCCGCATCTAGTATGAGATCGCTCTTGTTCCAGGCTTTAATAGGCCTCCATTCTTCCCTCTCAATGAAGGAGTCTTAAGGGAGCCTTACCTCATTATGAGGTGGATGAGCTCTTCTTACACTCATAATTTTTCAAAACACAATTACAATATTCCTAATGCAAAAATGAGAAAATTAAAGCAATTAAGAGTAGAATGCATACTTGAATGCCAGAAACAAGGATTGTGTGATTTATGCAAAGCTAAGGGGGATATTTATAGAAGAAGAAGGAAAGCCAAGAGAGGTGGAAACCCGTTGGGTTCCACTTGAGGAATTCTTTTCTAAAAGCATGCAAACAAAATACTCTAACTCTAGGAGAAAGCAATAAAAAAAAAGAGCCAAAGCATTGGAACCCAAGCTCGCATCATGGTGCGCAACAATGAGGGAATGTAAGAATTCAAGAATTCAATGTGCATAAAAAACAAAGAAGAAAAAGCAAGAACACTAGCTTAGGGACCTGACCTGTACCATCCTCATGTATGCAACCTTGAAAACTCAATCCATGAGCAAGAATCCAAGAAGAAAATGTAAGAAATGATGGCCAGGGGCCCATTCAGTTCCCTAAAGAAGCAACTTCACATGCATTGCCATATCGAAGGAGCAAAAAAAGAAGAAGAAAAGCGGAGGAAATGGTAAATGGGGACTAGACCAGCTTCGAAGGGGAGTCATGGTCACAAAGGCTACTTTCTCATGCAGCAAAGTAAGCTACAAGTGGTAAAAAAGAGAAAATGACAAAGACGGGACTCGATTAGGTTCACCACTACATGCCAAGCAAGTGACAAGTCTAAACTTGTCAATTTATCACTCAAGTTATTCAAAGTATGCATTAGCTTTGATTATAATGGAGGAAAGAAAGAATCAATGAGAAATTAATAAACAAATCAAGCAAATGACCTTAAGCAAGATGATCAATTCAAGAATCTGCGAAACCGGCGAAAGGTCTGCTACTCTGACAACAAATAAATCCGCCACCATTCCAGTGACAAGGAAATCCACTAGACCATTAAAAGATCTACTCATTCGACTTCAAGGAAATCCACTAGACTAGCGACAGGTCCACTAATCCGGCCAAAGGACAAATTCAGAAAAAAACACTAATCTGACGAGAGGATAAACCCACTAGACCGGCACAGGGTTTGCTCCTCCGCTGAGAAAGAAATCCACTAGACTATTAAAATGTCTGCTCATCCGGCGACAAGGAAATCCGTTAGGCCGGCGAAATGTTCGCTTCTCTGGCGATATAGAAACCCACTAGACAAGTGAAAGGTCGGCTCCTTTGGCGAACAAAAAATATGTTACAGTAGCGAAAGGTCCACCAACTCAGTGAACAGATAAAATTAAGAACTCGCTTGATAACTCCTTAAAATACACTTTATTTTGAGGTTATTTTGTGTCATTTTAGGGAGAATTATGTGTTTTATGATATATTATGTACTCCTTTTTCTGTTTTACGCTTAGGTATGGTTCTTTTTTGTGTTTTGCAAGTTTTTAGACCATTTTACCCCTAATTTGACCATAAATGAGTGTAGCTTGACTCCCCACGGACACCCTCAAGTCACTATGCATGTGGAAGGAAGAAAGAACAGAAGAGTATCGACATAGAGCTCACCATGGGTGTTCCGTGGTGAAGGCCAAGGCCTATGGTAAGACCATAACTGCAAGCCTATTCATTTTCCTTCATCGTGTGGATGAGGTTGATCGAGTTCTTCTTTACATAGAGCCATTTCGCAGAAGATTTGGGGGGAGACATAGCAAAAAGAGAACTCTTAGTCTCTAGTTTTTTCATTCATTTCCTTATTTCTAGGTTTAGTTTAGATTTCTAGTTAGTTTTGAGTGTTAAAGAAGTGCTTGCTGTTTTAGAGCCCTTGAAAAGTTGGGAAACCCTCTGAAGATCTCCAATTGCGCTAAGTTTTCTTCTCTTAAACTTTATTTAGTTGTTGTTATTTTAAGTATTTTTTGTGAGTTTTTTTCTCAATCTAGGGATTGCTAACGAAGTATTGATGTTGGAATCTCTCATTCTTATTTAGTTTTGCTTGATTTTGATGGCGATTGGTTGTATTCTATCCTGTGTGTGAAACTTTTGTGGTTGAATTTTTGTGAAATTCATTTGCTAATTCTAAATAGTTAAGTGAACGACTGAAGGTGAAACTCGCAATTTGATCGACAAGATAGGACTTGACTTAGCAATACTTGAGAAAGATTTGCTTGTTAAGAGGACCTTTAGCCATCAAAAATCCATAACTTAGACTAAATAAGGACATTTGAAAGAATGATAATTGGTTAGTTTAGACAATTCAGTTTATTTTGAAAGAAAAGATTGAATTCTAAATGAGACTACACCCCTTTCAATCTCCCATTATAGATCAAGTGCATGATATATTCCATTGATCCACATCTTTACTTGGCGAAACAAATCCCTAGATGTTTCAAATTGATTGAATTTTCCAATTAGGTTATAGTGTCGTTCAAACGCTCAATTGAAATTTGCTTTCTCAACACTTTTATAGAACAAAACTCAATAAACTACGATTGGTCTCCAAGGGAACGATATCAACACATGTGCGCTTGCGGGCATAGGTCCAATTTTTGGCACCATTGCTGGAGATCAAATTTATGGATGTTGAGTTAGTCCTTAGAAATTGACTAAGCATTTTGTTATCATTCTTTTTTTTCTCTTTATATTTTTTTTAATTTGTATTGGTAGTTTTGTTGCTAGTTTTGCAAATTTCTCCTTTACATGAGAAGTCCCTTTCCGTTTGAATTTGATCCAAAAACAAAAGGACTTTCTGGTCTAAGAGGGAGAAATTAAGGGTAGAAGAGCAAAGACTAAAGGCTTAAATGGTTTCTTCGTCAATGACAGGAACAGGAGGTGACCAAAGGAGGATTATCTCACGACTCCAAGGCATTTCCTCAAGCATCGCTCGGCCAACCGTAGAAGTGAACAATTTGGAGCTCAAACCACCCCTTATATCAATGGTACATCAATCCCACTTCGGAGGTACTCCATTAGAAGATCCAAACTTACACCTCTCAGTCTGTTTAGAGGTGTGTGACACATTAAAGCTCAACGAAATTTCTACCGATGCCATCCACTTGTGCCTATTTCCCTTTTCACTTAGGGATAAAGCGATAGTGTGGATTCAGTCATTGCCTCCAAGATGCATCATGACATGGGATGAACACAACAAAGTCTTTCTTGCCAAGTTCTTTCCTTCAAGTAAGATGGCAAGCATGTGTAATCAAATCACTACTTTCTCTCAAAAGGAAGATGAGATGCTCTATGAAGCCTAGGAGCGATTCAAGGACATTTTATGACTATGCCCTCACCATAGTCTTCAAAGGTGGATGATCGTGCAAACACTCTATAATAGAGTTACTCAAACATTGATGTATGCTATTGATGTATATTATTGATGCGGTAGCAGGATGTACTCTTATGAACAAAACTAAAGATGAAGCATACAATGTTATAGAAGAGATGACTCTTAACAATTTCGAATGGTCGTCTGAGAGAGCCCAACCCAAGTGGGTATAAGGTAATTGGAGTTAGGTGTTATTTCTATACTTTCTTCTGAGGTTGATGCTATGTCTAAAAAATTAGAGCGCTTGAATGTTAGTTCTGTCAGTTTAAGTACCCCTTCTCCATCACGTGGTATATGTAGGTTAGTTGATCATTTGACTATGCATTGCCAAGTGGGTAGTCCTTTTGCCCAAGATGTAAGTGATAAAGTCAATTATGTGAACGACAGTAATAGCCCAACTCTAAATCATATTTATTTATTTAATTACCTCAGGTTAATGAATTTCTCACATTTATTTATCGCATTTAATCATCCCAGTGGGAAAAACTTTATTTGGGCCCTCACTTTAAAATTCGTGTTTTTATTAACGAAAAGAAAAACTCGAAAAAATTTCCATTAAGCCTTGATAATTATAATCTAAGTGATCAAATTATTTTTCCAAAGCATCACAAAAAATTATTTTTGAGTTACGTAAAAATATGATCGTTACGGAGCGTTTGATTACCGAACCCAACTTATTTTGGCCCAATTTGAAGCCTAAGAAGCTTGCATTATTAACGTAGCTAATTACCATGATTTAAGCTTAACCATGGTTAGCTAAAAGCTACTTTTGGGTGGACAAATTCAGCCCAGTAAATTGTTTTTCAGTTATTTTTAGCCAAGCAACACAAACTCATACGTCCCTCTCTCTCTTCACTCTCTTACCCATGGCCGCCCCCCCTTCTGTTGCGGTTCTGTTATTGTTTCCAGCCAGCCCATGGCTGCCTCCGACCACCCTGACCCCCTAGTTCCACTAGTCGTCATCCTCAATCCTCAAAACCACCAAACATTGCCTCCATCTCTCTCCTTTTCAAGCTCAAAGTGAGTAACCTTAACTTTTGTCTCTTCAGATCTTTTTATTTTGATTCTTGATTATGTTGATTTGAGTTTTGATCATGTTCTTTGGATGGAGATAAGAGTTATTTTGATGTTTTTTAATTATTGATTACGCTTGAAGCATGCTAGGGTTTAGGATTATCCATGATCGTGCAAGCTTAGGTTGGAATGATGGATGTGGATTGTTTGTGTTTGATTTCATAGTCTTTTAGCCTATTCATGATTATGATGGTGTTTTTGGTGATTTTGGATGAGATGAAGATTAAGTAATTTAGTCATAAGCTAGGGTTTTGGAAACTACATATGGTTTGGATTATTCTTGGCATCAAGCATGGTATTTGTGTATACCTTGATGCAAAATGAATCTTGAATGTGTTCTTTGACTATAAAAAAAAAATTGGTGTGATTCTTGAAAAAGTGGTGGATTATGGGAATTTCTCCAATTGATTATAAGGGATCATTTTGCTCACTTATGCAAATAAATAAGATCATGGGTGTATTTTGAGTGGGTTTGAGAAATAGAGGAATTGAAATTTGATGTAGATGATCATGGAGTGAAATTGAGTATTATGACTTTGTATGGTGATGAGAAGACCCAAGCTTTGTTACATGATTTTAAGGAGTTATTTTAGATTGGGATTTATGTGAAAAGAAAGGAGGAAGCAAAAATAGTGTGGCTATGAATGGGCAGAAATAGGGGACACTTTCCCATTAAGCGGGTAATAATCATCCCATCTAAAAATTGTGATTTTTGGTGATTAGATAAATCAGTGAGTTATCTTCCAAATTATTTTTGAATCACCTTAATCTGAGCTCTGTGAAAAAAGTTATGGTTGTTTTGCTAGAACTATGCAGGTTACACCAAAACTGGCACACTTGTGTTCTAGCCCAATTTTGGGAACCTGTTGTTGGAATCATGTTCTGCATTGTAAATGAAAGTTTTGTGGGACTTCTTAAGCGTTCTATATTGGGGAATTAGGTCTCAAATAGAGGTCGAAAGATTAAGTTATGAGTCATTTATTCTAGCCCTTGTTCAGCTCTTACCTTTTGTTTTACTAAAATATTAACTATGAAAATAAATATATTTGCTAACTATATGTTCCTATAACGATGTTTTTGTACAAAACTACGTTCGTTCGTTGCCTGTATCTTTAGAAATCAGCACGTATTTAGCAAAAAATTTAATGTTTTGGTAAGTGCATCAATGAATCTGTTTAATCAATGATTTGTAACATAATTAGTGACCCCATCAGTTATCAGTTACAGGGCATTGCCCTTCAGTTACCCGCGCGGCTTAAGGCCACGTCTCCCGGTCGGCTTGACAGGTGTACACCTATCTTCAGATCGTAACAGTTACGAAGGGTTCAGTATAAGATAATAATTGAGAATGCAATTTTATATTTATCTCATTTCGTGTTTTAAAATAAAATGAATGGCAATGTTGACCCAACCAGCTTTTCAATGAACATTTAACAATACAGGAATCCATGTACTGAACTTCGGCTCATAGTTAGAAATGTTTTCATGTTTTATTTTACGAAAATGCTCAGTGAATCACCCTCAGACTGACAGGTCGACTGAAGAAGATAAGTGAATAAGAAAGTCTGAAAGGAATAGTGGTGTATTAGTGTTGAAATGCTTTGAACACTGTATTGTGAAATATTCTGATGTCAAAACTATATACTCTACAAAAAGTTATTATATTTTGGTGTAAGCTCTGAGATACTAAAAACTGTTTATGTATGGTTTTGATGGTTTGTGATTGTGTTAATGTCTTGTGGTGATGAGCGATGTTCAACTTTGTTATGTTTAGTTATTTTTAAGCCAAGCCTTGTCCTTTTTAGACGATGGTAACGCCCCAATCTTTGGGTTATCACTTCTAATTGATAAAATTAATAGAGAGAATGCAAACAGTAGATGATGTGCATTTAGGGTGTTATAATAACTATAACCGTAGACCAGCGAATGACCCTTTCTCTAGCACTTACAATCCTGGATGGAGAAATCACCCCGGTTTCTTCAATAGGTCAAATGCCCCAATGAATTTCAAAGATCAACCTATCCTCAACAAGCACCTCAAAAATCCAACTTAGACACTATGATAGAGGATATGTTTTGGGGGCAATAAAAGCAAGATGAGTACATTAAGCAATTATCATCTAAGGTTGATATGCTTACTACTTATAATAAGATGTTGTAGGCTCAAATAGCTCAACAAGCTATATCTTCATCTACACCCCCAGGTAGACTGCCTAGTAAACCCGAGTCTAACCCCCTTGACCAGTGTAATAATGTTATCTTGAAAGAAAGGGTAGAGGATTCTAAGGACATGATACTTGAGGAGGGTAGAGAGGTGATCATGGTTGAGAGTACGGAGAAAGATGATGAGGTTGAGCCCGTAACATAGAGAAAACGATAGCTTAGAGTTTCTCAAAAGTCTTTCCCCTAAGCTTCTTAACCGAGGTAGCTTTTCTATCCCCTATGTCGTTGGAAAAGTGAAGATTGAAGGAGCCCTATGTGACCTTGGTGTAAGTGTCAGTTTGATACCCTACTCTATGTTCCATAAGCTCTATTTGGGAACATTGTAACCAGCACCCTTTTCACTGTAGTTCGTGGATGGTTCTAAAACACGACCTTTGGGCACGTTGGAGGATGTGCACCTATAAAAATAGGAGATTTTTGGGTGCTAGAAGATTTAATCATTGCTGGTATGACTGAGACTGAAGGTGCCCAAATTATTCTTGGGAGACCCTTTTTGGCTACTTCAAGTTGCATTATTGATGTAAAAGGGGGCGGATAACATTTGAAGTAAGGGGTGTTATGCTACATTTTTTTTGTGGAAGATAAAATCGTTTCCTAAAATCTTTCCTATCCGATGTACTTACCCGTTCTCCCAAAATTGAGATGGAGGAAGATTAGGGTTGTCCTGACCCTTCTGATTATGATTGGATTTCGACTAAGAATCCCAACCAGGGTTATGTTAAGGTGGAGTTTGGTGCTCCTATGCCGCCTAGCATACCTGAGGTTGAGACTTATGCTTCTAATGAGTCTTCCATGAGTGATTATTGCAGGTTTGCTTAAGTAGTTCTTTCTTTGCCTCCTACAAAAGGAGTTGATTTGGATTTTGATCTTAGGATTGAATATGATGATAGTGGTCCATTTAATGAAGCCCGCTATCAATTTATCTTGTATGCTGATGGTACACTTTGGCGTAATTTGATGATGAAAAAGGACCTCCAACCTGAGTATCTGAGGTGGTACCTTCAGTTGAAAGACTTTAATTTCATGGTTCACGACAAAAATAAAGCATATGTTGTGGGAAGTCTGATACCTACACTCTCATTGAACCCGAACCATAATAGAAGAAAGGTCAAATTCCCGACCTTGAACGAGTGCTTCTTGCGAGGCAACCCAAGTGTTTGTTTTTCTTTTTCCTTTTTATGTACCTTTTTTATTTTATTGTAATTTGTGTGTTTGCTATTTAAAGCCTCCACTAGAAATTAATAAAACTATAAAAAAAAGGCAATAATAAAAGGGTTTTTAAAACTTGCATGGACACCTCGTGGCCAACACATGGTCCGTGAAGGCTCTAACAAAAAAAAAGATAAGAAAAAGGAAAAACTCGGGACTAGAGCTGACCACGGACGGTTCGTGGCCACCACCACCGTCTGTGGTGAACCCCACGTCCACGGTCACGGGTTTTGAAGGCCTCGTTGACCCTAATTTCTTCATCTTCTTCCTCAAAACTCGACTCTCTCTCTCCCTAAACATTCCGTTCTCTCTCTAAAACCTCCATAGCCACTGCATTTAAAACCTTCAATTCTTCACCAAAACGTCCATATTCACTTATTTTCTTCACCTTAACCCCAAATCTCCCTTTATTTTTCATTTTCAAGCCTTCTATCTCTCCCATTTTTTCCATCTCCTTCCCCACAACCTTCACAGCTCCATTTTTCACTTGTTACTCTTCCAATTTCCATTTTTCTTCCATATTTCTTTACCATTTACTTCCCTTTTCTCAAAATTTTCATTTTCTAGAATTTTTCTACTCATTTTCTTTTGGTTTGATTTTTAAAGTTTTTACCATCCACATTACACCACCATGGCACCAAAGAAGAAGGCAAAGACCACACAAGAAGCTTGGACTTCAAGTCAAGCCCCACAAAGAGCATCGCCAAGCTCATGAACATCCACCACTGTGAGAAGCCAAGGTAACATTTCAAACCCCCTTGGTTTAACTAATCCTGAGCATATTACTAGGCATAATGCTTTAAGTAGGAAACTAGTAGTAGTTACTCGATATTATGATGAGGATGAGTTGAATCGTTTGGGATTGTTGGATGACATTTGCTGATTGTTTGCTCAAGGCAGAATGGGTCAATTTTTGGAAACTAGAGACCACACTTATTGGGACCTCATCCTTGAATTCTTAAGCACATTGCATGTTAAGGTCACGAGTGGCCCTCGAAGTCAAGAGGGCTACATTTCATTTTATCTTAACAGGGAGTTCTATGAATTGAATTTGAATCCCTGTAATAGGATATTTGGTTTTCCACCAAGTATGAACCTCCCATAGCGCCATGTCCTAAGGAATTGAATCCAAAAGCGTTTTGGTATGAAATTTATAGGGATTATCAGTATGACACTAATAATTTCAAAGGCACAGTTATTCGAAACCCCCACATTCTTATGGCCCATCAGTTATTAGCTTGTGGTTTACTTGCCAGGGAGGATTAGTTTAAATGTTCCTTGCCTGTCTGAATTATATTTTTTTATAGCATGCTTGAAGGTAACCAGATTGACCCCGGGACATTCTTAGTAAATTAGTTGTACAATGCAGCCACTAGTTTTGCCCATAGGATTGTCATTAGGGGCCTCATTACCCCCATTGCTGGGGTGGTTGGTGTTGAACCGAACCCTAATGATAGAGTCGCAGGTTCGGACCTGTTGAATTTGACTGCTTTTGAACAAATGAAATTTTGTAAGGTTGATGGTGGGCGCATCTGTTGGATTTATCCTGGGAACCAACCGATGCCTCTCCTAATTGTTGGTCACACCTCTCTCCTGAACCAGGACAATCTCTACTTTTTACCCGGTGATGAAGAGATGGCGTGACCTGCCCCACCCTTCTTTTTCTCCACCCCTCCCAATGCCTTTTAGTGTTTTCTGCATTTCGGTGCTTGTATTGAGGACAATGTGTTGTCCAAGCACGAGTGAGTTCTTGTAGTGTTATGCGTTTGTCGTTGTATATATGAGTCGCGGATATGTGAAAGTTTGCGTTTTTTTTAGGTCATGCATTTAGTTTTTTTTTTTTTGCATTTTAAGTTGATCGTTTAGCTTTCTAGGTTTCTTTGTTCATTTTAGTTTTGTTTTGACATTTTTCAGTCTTTAATTGCGTTTTAGCTTAGCAAAACAAAAGAAAAACAAAAAAACAACAAACAAAGGAAAAAAACAAAAACAAAAAGGCGACAAAAAAGCCTACAAATCTTCTGATGATGAGTCTTTAGACTAAGTGGCTTTCTTTTGCCTATTTTGACCCTTTTTGTTATGCTTGTTTGTGAATAGAATGATTGTTTATGAGGTTTTGAACTATGCTTCATGTTTTGACCATCACATTAGATATGACTTGATTGCTTAATGATTCTTGGCATGACTATTTGGCATATGAGGTTTTGTTAATGTTTGTCCTATGAGATTTTGAGATTGAATAGACTAATTCATCATTTTAGTCTCATAATTTCTTTCATGTTTGACTCTTCCTAGATTTCAAGTCCCTAAAACTTACTTTGACTCTTAATGAAGATCATATTTAGCATGCATATTTAGGCAACATGATTGAGGCATTCTTTGACTTTATGAGCTACATTGACCACATAGCCATGCTTATATGAATGATTTATCCCTTGCTACTCCTTTGAGCCTTTACCATGTTTATTGATGAAAACCTACATTATTGTATGTGACCACACACGTATGTCTTACCTTTTTAGCGAAGACAATAGAGTTTTCATAGTTGATTGGGTGTAGTTTGTGGATAATAACCTTTTATGGATATTGTGGTTTGGTTGGATGTAATAAGGGATTTATATTCTATTTTTCCCTACAAGTCAATTAGGTCACATTTTGATAGTTGTAAGAAAAGTGTTAAAAAGTACATAGTTTTCTTTGCCATTATGATTCTCTTTGAAAAAAAAAAAAACAACCAAACTACACCAAAGGTGTGTTAAAAATTGTGTGAGTTGAAAAAAAAAAAGCAAAGAAAGATAAACACACAAAAAAAAAAATGATGCAATAAAAGGATTTGGCATTGGTTTTGTATTTTTAGGCAATTTCTCTTGTGATCTCACTTGGGGATGTTGTTGATATTTTTGAGATGTAAAGATTTGAGGAATATGGTTAGTTAGGAGATGATGGTTTATGCTCTTAGTCTTTGGCTTTTAGCTCCACAAATCTCAAAAAATTTTGTTTCTGCCTTACCTTTTCCCATTTGCCCCGTTACAACCCTTAAAAAGTCCTCATGATTACCTTGTGTATTTTACATTGTAGCGGTGGAAAATTGGAGAGTCTTATCAATTTTGTGGTTGATTTGGTTCTACGAAATGAGATTTGAGAGAACCGCATTTTACTTTTGAAACACATGAGTGATGAATGTCTCATCCCTAAAGTGAGGTTCTATTAGTTCTCCTAAGCTTCACTTATTGTAATATGGCAATATGGTTGTTCAAGTTTATTTAAGCGATTGATTTAATATTTTGATGTAATGGTTCTTACTTTTTCAAAAATTTCCTTCTCCTATCTATTTGTAAAAGTTTTAATCACTTTTGGGCTAAACTTATTGGGTTGATTTGGTTATTGATGTTGCCACTGATGTCTACCTGAGGAGGTTATTCATTTTTAGCCTCAGTTTCATAGTTGCTTGGGGACAAGCAACAGTTAAAGCATGGGGGAGCTTGATAGGTCTTTAAAGTGCACTCTATTTTGATGTCATTTTGTGCCATTTTTAGGGAGAATTATATGTTCTATGATCTATTATGCACTCATTTTTCTGTTTCACGCTCGAGTATGATTCTTTTCTATGTTTGCAGGCTATTGGGCCATTTTACCCAAATTTGACCATGAATGAGTGTAGTTGGACTCCCCACGGACACCCCCAAGTCATTATGCCCGTGGAAGGAAGAAAGAACAGAAGAGCATCGAGACAGGGCTTACCATAGATTGTCCGTGGTGAGACCATAACTGCAAGCCTATTCATTTTGCTTCATCGTGTGGCTGAGGTTGATCGAGTTCTTCTTTAAATAGGGCCATTTTGAAGTAGATTTGGGGGGATACATAGCAAAAAGGGAACTCTTGCTCTCTAGTTTTTCCATTCTTTTCATTTTTCTCAATTTAGTTTAGATTTCTAGTTAGTTTTGAGTGTTGAAGAAGTGCTCACTGTTTTGGAGCCCTTGCAAAGTTGGGAAACCCTTGGAGGATCTCCAATTGCGCTAAATTTTCATCTCTCAAACTTTGTTTAGTTGTTGTTATTTTAAGTATGTGCGAGTACTTTTCTTAACCGAGGGATTATTAGCCAAGTATTGATGTTGGAATCTCTTATTTTTATTTATTTGTGCTTGATGTTGATTGGGATCGGTTGAATTCTATCTTGTGTGCGAAATTATTGTGGGTGAGTTTCGGCCAAATTCATTTGCTAATTCTATATATTTAAGTGAATGACTGAAAGGTAAAACTATCTATTTGATCGACAAGATAGGACATGACTTAGCAATACTTGAGAAAGATTCGCTTGTTAAGACCATCAAAAATCCATAGCTTATACTAAACAAGTACATTTGAAAGAATGATAATTGGTTAGTTTAGGCAATTCAATTTATTTCAAAAGAAAAGATGGAATTCTAAATGCGATTGCACACCTTTCAATCTCCCATTATAGATCAGGTGCGTGATATATTCCTTTGATCCACATCTTTACTTGGCGGAACAAATCCTTAAATGTTTTGAATTGATTGAATCTTCCAATTAGGTTATAGTGCCGTTCAAATGCTCAATTGAAATTTGCTTGCTTGGAACTTTTATGGGACAAAACTCAATAGACTATGATTGATCTCTGTGGGAACGATATCTTTTCTAAATTACAACACCCATGCGCTTGCAGGCATAGGTCATTGTTGAATCCCGATATAATGGTACATCTCAACATCATTTGGTCATCGTTACGGCGAAAATTGGGGAATGCCTAATCTTAGGATCCCCAGCGGTCATGGTCGAGTATCACATTGGCGCAGCCAGACCAACGGCTGCAAGTGAACACCATTACTTTGACCATCGCGTTACTCATGCTTGACCAAAGTGGGAGCTAACTGTACACACCTAAAAATGGCATCTAATTTGTTAATTACCTATTGATGAGAATAAAATCCCAACTATGCATTTGGGGGCACAACAAAGTGATCAACAAAATAAGAGTTTCCTTAAGGAAATGAGAGCCAAATTGATGGAATAAAACTGGGCATAAGCGCGAGTGAACAGGCCCAATGGGCTTGGAAACTGGCTGGTTAACTTATGCAGAACTCGTTTGAGTTCCTAGTTCCTTTCCTTCATTTTGAATCTAAGTGTAATTATTCGTAGTCCTAATCCGTTCTTGATTAGTCTATCGTGCCTCGTCAATTCAGATTCCAAATTAAATTAGTGACCCTATTAAGATTAACTCTAACTAGAGTAGGAGTTGGCCTCCTTTTGTTAGGCTAAGTCAGTCTATTTATCTACTATAAAAGAGGGACTGCCCCCTGGGATTAGGATCATCAAGTAATTATTAGTTAATTAAAATCAGTTAGACACGAGAGGTCATCGCTGTGATAGTTGAAAAATTATGAGGAGTTGAAAAATTGGGAGGAGTTTTCTACAAATTTGACAGGCCAAATCCCGAGCCTCCTATTAAAGGCATCAAGGATTAATCACTTTGTTGGGTTCCCCGAGTAAAACATGTGGGTTGTCTTGGGGGCAAAATTATATCTTTCTCCTTCCTTTCTACTTGATCACTTTTTATTATGGTTTTGATTTCACCATTGCCAAAGATGTGATTTTTATGTAGTCCTTGTCTACTATAACCTGGTTACATTACTTTTGTTTGCATTGGACTAAACATTGTATCTTTTCATACCCATGATTCAATATGATTTATACTAGCATGTTGCATGAGTGCGAAATAGTGTGGTTAAAATCTTGATTTGTCGTGTTGATTAGGAGAAGTCGTCAGTGATGCCAGATGGTGATGTGATGCACCCCATTACATTATCGTACCATCACCCTCGAATATAGATCTTCAGTTAGAGGCTGAGTGAAGATGGTCCCCACAATGGAGATTACTCAGGGGCCTTTGAAAATAATTTTGTGAAGTAAAATTTGTTGTCCCTATCTGTATGATTTGCTTCTAAAAAATGATATAGTTTATAAGTTTTTCTAAAACTCACTGGTGGCTCTACTTATTGCACAATTGTTTTGCCTTTTTATTCCTTTATTTATTTTTTTATTTTTAATACAACCATTTTGATATGAGACAGTACACCTATTGGGGCCAGGAACTGCAATAATTTGAAGGTGCATACCTATGTACCATGCTTAGGTACATACCTATATAAGAGGCATCATATAATTGGACTATGTCCCTATTTTATTTCTCCTAACCCAACAAGAATTTTCATAATTCTCCCAACCCAAGCGAATAGAAAAGGATACATTGTAGGGAACAAAATGTACACTACAGAAAAGAAAAGATACATTACAAATTAGAAAAGATACATTGCCAAAAACAAATGGTATATTGTAGGAAGGAAAAGGTACACTGTGGAACAGAAAAGATACATTATTGCAGAAAAAAATACTACAACACATTAAGAGCGCGTTTATTACACGACTTCAGGGTGTGTACCATGCTAGATACATACGTTTGCATCTAAGAATTTTCCCAGGAACCCGACCTGGTTCCTGGATCAGGAAGCCTCCCATGTTCAAGAAACATGCATCAACTACTGACATGGATTAGGATCAAGTAGCTGAGCCTGATTCTGGCAAACCCAGGTTCCTTGATCAGGATTAGAATCTAGTTCCTTGCATGAATATGCCAATTTCATATTTTTAAAAAATAATTAACAGTTTCCTTTTCTGAAAATAAGATAAAATAATACCTAGCAAAATGAAGTTGAACGATTCGGGGGGGGGGGATTGCACCCTTGGGACAATGAATCCTTACAAGACCTAGTCATAGATAGAAGAAGTCAAAGGTTCTTAATCGAGGACTACATATTATGTAATAGTACATACTTGATAACGAAGGTTTCATGTTAGTTGACCGAAGGTTGTTGTAAGCTCTTTTAAATCAATATAGATACTTTTATACCTGCAATTACATGGGTTTGATATGCTTAAAAGAAGGTGAACTGAGTTTCCAATCCCTATCAAGGAACTTCCCATAACTTACTCTATAACCCTTCATTGCCACATCTAGAGTTGAGTTGTGGCAACATCTTTTCAAATAGGACAATCTAGTTTTGCGAAGTCAATGGTTATAGTCCTATGTAGTATGTGCAATACGTGACTCGTTGTGGTGATTCCTTAATAAAGGGGTTGTAGGGAAATAAGATCAAATATACAAAGTTCAAGCAATAAAAAGATTATACAGCTATTGTACCTCATTTACTACTCCAAATAGTGTCCATCGATCATGTCCACTCATTGCCCATTATATAAACTATGTGTTATAGCCACTTAAAAATTTTCAAGCTCGTAAACTTACTAAACTGTATATTTTGTTAAATTTGGGTATTATGTGCTAGTTTGTGTCGTATTGGGTCCCATGACTTGTTTAGTTTAGTCAACTTGAGCCTTCTTCCACTAAAAAAAGGAACAATAGGATTGCATTAGTCACATGAAGTAACCCCCCTTGTAAAATTGATTTTTCCATAAAAGGAATAAAATTACTGACAAGTACCCTCAATTTGGTGGAAACCACCATTAGGGACCATGTTATTAGAACATATCTAAAAGGTCCAATATTTTGTGGCAACAATTTTAAGGGGACTTTTTATCCATACTTACATTTATCGCCCTAAACTTTTCATATATACATATTTTGCACCAATCCTTAGAAATTTAGTTGCAAAAATTTTAATTTTGTGCATGTAATCTTATATTGATAAATACTACTCAAAGTCCTTTTTATTGAGTATCAGAGCGACATCACCAGAAATAATTAAGATAATTAAATTAATTAATAGTTAATTAAGCAAATTAATTGTATTCAATGCTAAAATCGCCATCTACTTGTCATACCCCAAATTATTCACATATTTTCCACATTCTAGAGGGATCCAGTTCAATAGCAGCACAAGTAGACTATTTCACTGATATAGTTTTAGAATTAAAAGTGAAATTAGCAAAAATTAAGATTGAAGATAAGGAGGCAAAGAAGCAATTGTCTATAATTCATCTTTCCTTAATTGACGAAGTTAGACATATGGGAAAATTTGATTTAAGTACTAGTATTCCTGTTCGTCATAGATATCCTTTCCAAAATTTAAAGAACAAAATTCCATTTTCTTTGCAAGATATAAAAATTTAAAAAGAAGTAGAAAAATCAACTAAAAAACCAATAGAAAAGGCAAAGAAAGAGGAAGAAAAAGACGATTGAATGTACGCATTACAAAGTAAAGGAGTTACAAAATATGTTTAATAAAGAAAAAAAGGCAAAAGAATTAAACAAAATCATCGGCATAATAGTGGACAAACAAAAAGTACTTTCTGATGATAATGAATAGATAAACAATGTCTAATTAGAAGAAGAAATATATCAATAGATGAACTAATTAAACTAGAGGACTTAGATGTTGTTCCTTTAGTGAAAATTAGGAGAAATCTGGATGAAAAATGTGGAAAATTGGTGGATGAAAGTGAAATCAATGAGATTGGTGAAGAACTCAATATCAACGAAATGGAATCGATTCTCATTAACAATCTTATATCGAAACTTGAAGAGTTTGGAGAATCGTCTAGAAGAAACACTTATTTTATGAGACCTAGGTATGTTCGAGCATGACGTATAACTAACTTTTCCTTTGGGTTCAACCCAAGACAAACAACACTTTTCGAAGAGATTAGCCTTAACCTAATCAACCAAACCAGTTACATCTTAAACACCGATGGAACTCGTAATAGAGAAGAAACTTTTGCGCATTAGAAGCCTGGAATAAATGGTGTCCTGAACTTGAATACCACATGGTTTGTCGAAAATTTCTTAAACTATATCGAACATAGTTTTTCTGACACTGTAATTAGTTGGTATGACTCATTAAATGAGGACTGTAAAAATGTATTAAGAATGATGGGAACACCAATTACTATGTTTAAAAACTTATGTAAGGAAATCGAAATTGAATCTATCAGGGATGAACTTTTGTAATCAATGAAAAATACATTGCATGACTTAAAAAGGCAGATATCATCAATACTCTTGGTATAAGAATCTCTTCTTTAAGAAAATGGATTAATGATCGATCTTTGAATCTCCAAAAACAAAAGAAAATAAAGAAACAAGTTTTGGGATGTTGGGTGACTCATCATCAATTGGGAAATTGAACTTGAGAAGAGAAGAGAAAGAAAATTTCATAAGAAAAGAGCCTTAAAAAGACAAAGGAGAGAAAAATACTAAAGAAAGTATTATAACAAGCCAAGCACCAAAGAAAATGAAAAATACATTGAATGACTTAGAAAAGCAAATGTCATCAATACTCTTGGTATAAGAATCTCTCATTTAAGAAAATGGGTTAATGATTAATGTTTGGATCTCCAAAAACAAAAGAAAATGAAGAAACAAGTTTTGGGATGTTGGCATACTCCTCATGAATAAAGAAATTGAACCTGTGAAGAAAAGAGAAAGAAAATTTCACAAGAAAAAGAGCTTTAAAAAGCAAAGGAGAGAAAAATAGTAAAGAAAGTATTATAACATGCTAAGCCCCATAAGGTGTATATTTTTTTAGAAAAGCTACTTATTATCCTGTAGAGAAAAATAGCTATAAGTGTTGGGTATGTGGAGAAGTAGGTCATTATGCAAATGAATGCAAAAATAGGAAGAAAAAGAAGATTTTTGAAACATTGGGCAGTTTCGACTGTTGAGATATGGAAGATGAAAACGAAGAAAGTGACTATGAAGAGGCTAAGCCAATGACAGAAAGTAACTCAATTAGTCTTGGAAATCTTTCGGGAGAAGAACTTACAGTAGATTATGAGAATAAAGATGTTGAAGTAGATTGGCGTCTTCCTATAGTTTAGAAAGATATAATCTGTAAAAAATCCATATTTCAATCAAAAAGTAAGTACACATACGAGATGATGAAAGGGTATTTGAGATTAAAGACTATGAATTTGATGTTGGAGAAGTTAATCTCGTTAATTGGAAAAACTATCCTTCAGCATAATGAGGATAGAAAGTATAGATATATCCATGTTGGAAGTGCCCAAATTCAAATTATGCCATTTCAATATTATGACAAATGTATCAATCTCTATACTTTGTTTTGTGAAATTAGTCAACCAAATTTAATAATCAAATCATTATAGGGAGCAAGAACAATTTGTGTAATTGTTTAATAAGATTCAATTACTGAGCTAGATAATGTGTGTGTCTAACAGATGAATTTGCCAAAAATCTCGTATCCCTTAAGATAAAAAACAGTTATGGTGGATATGGAGAGAGGAAGTTACCTAGTAAGGATATTTTGAAAAATAATCTACAAATTAGATAATATTATGGACCTAACAACTACGGTAACAATAATAGGACACAGACAAATTTCAAAGTCCTACTCTAATGCAAAAAATTCAAAGGATAAAATCCAATCCACATGAGATAAAATTGGTAGGTCTTGGAGATCTACCTTTGCCAATCCCACAAGAATTAATATTTGCAATGTAATAAAAATTAAAGTGAATGGAAAAATTATCATGAAACCCCTGCTATTAAGATGTATCAATATAATATCAAAATCGACATAAGGATCCTCAACAAGTAAAGAAGATGACACAATTAGTATAACTAGTCAAATAAGAAGAATGAGTTTTGAACCTACAAGCCTAGCATAGATTGAAGTATGAGTTTAGATAGAGAAGTCATTGGTACAAAACGACAAGTATAAGTCAACCAATATATGAGGACGAATTGGTGAAAAATATGATTATGGAAATATGTTATGAATCCATAATAATAATCCTAATAGTATTTATATCCCAATAAATGTATTTTCTGAGGGATATAATACAAATGAATTGTGCACTTACATCAATAGTGGTTGTTTTGTCTATTTTGAAAAAAGAACTCTATTTCCAGAATTCATATGGAACAAAGCAAAGAATCCTTTACAAGTAAGAATAGTTGATAATAGCATAATGGGCCACAACGAAGCAATAGAAGGAATATCCATAAAAATAAGAAGAGTCCAATACATTATATTAGTTCAATAAGCTGCTGATCAACCCTCCCATATTGGATAAAAATTTTCAAACGCTATATTCTCCATGCGTACAAACCATAAACCAAATCATATTCCCAATAAATGATCACTTGGCCCCTCTTGATGAACTAAATAAAGCATAAACCCTGTGTCGACTAATATTATAATGTTCAAGCAAAAATAAGTTTCTATGGTCAAGAAAAAAGGTTCAAATGCTAGTATGCGTCATGCATCGACTAATATCATAATTATTCCTATGTTATTTACGAATGATGGAGTGCTACAATCTTCTTCTTTTATTGATAAGGAGTTGATGGTGTTCGAATCCCGACAAATTAAATCCCTCTAGATGACCCCCATTATGAAAGCCTAAAAATATAAGATGGTAGCTTGCCTCATGGAAATCCCTAATTTGTGGTATTCATTTTTTTCAAGGCTAACTAAGTTTCAAAATTGTATGTTTAGAAGGATCCATTGGATTCTCATATCTTCTGATAGTCCAACTAGAGCCCTATATAGTAGAAGTCTCCATATTGAGTTACATTGCACATTGATTAAGTATGAAAATGGAAAGGCAAAACATGCAATTATCTTATTCAATTAATTGATCCACATGTTCCTAATGATCAACAAAAAGAATGGTTTCTAGAGTGACAAGAAGTAGTTAGTGATCCGGCTTTAGGAAAAGTTGTCTGTTTTTATAATGGTTATCATCAAATGTGGACATTGTTTGAGCAAACAAAATACTAATGCATAAGATACTAATGCATCGCAGGAACACCACTCTCCTTTATTATAGTGATTTTAGCAAATATCTCATGGTAGAAGGAGCTACTTGGAATATGTTTTTTATTATTTCTTTGATGTTAGAGCTGGAAAATTTCTACCAAAAAAAAGAAAAAAAATATCTATATAATCTCTCTTAGAAATGGGATCCTGAGCATCTTGATCTTGAAGAAGATTTTGATGATTATTTGGATAGTGATGGACTTGAGGACATTATTTGAGATGAATGCATCCAAAATCTTGACATGGATTACTAGTCTTGTCAACAATAAGTGCTCTTAAAAGTTACAACATTATGCATTATCTTGTCAAGTGTCAAGTTAGTAAAATAATCTAGTCTACTGTAGCCATGTGAAACCATCATGTAATAGTATGTGCACTTTAGCCATTAGGGCATTTTATGTATTACATCTCCTCTACAAAAGAAGAGGTTGAGTGTTGAAGAGACACAACAATTTGAGCGTACTTGAGCAAACGAGAAGTTAGGTATCTCCATTTATCTATGAGCAAGCATCTCTGATGATGCAGCTTGTTTGAGTCCCTCCTCAAATCTTTCAATCGTAATATTTTCACTTTTAAACTTTCAATAAAAGAAGTTGCCTAGTAGGGAAAATTAGTTAATTGAATCTTATGCTTTAAATATTATAATTTCTTCATTAAAGCCCTACTATTCTAAAAAACATAAAAACTTGATTAGTGACTACAATTTGATGTAGGAATTGGAATAAATCTCTGTTATGCATGATCCAAAGGTCTGGTTGAGACTAACAACCTCTGTAAACTGGAAGTTAGAAGAATGCTAGGGTCTAACGTTGATTAAGTCTGGCTAATGGTCAGAACTTTTTAATTAAGCTTTATTATGATGGTAAATGTGGCGGACCTATAATCATAGAGAATATAATATCGACGACATAAGCATTAGATTGTGATAACTACTACCAACAAAGTCGCTATAAGAAGTTTAAACATTAATACAAGCATAGTTTCCTAAAAATGTACAACTTTTTTAGTATTTGTAGTTTTAAAACCATTCTTGATCAAAAACAAAAAATTTTAAAAGTTGTGGGTTTGATTTGAAAGAAAAGGTCCCTGGACATCATTTTCTCATACAATGTCGACATCTATAAACTAATTTACCTCAAACAGTATATACCTAGAAATACACTCTTATATAGTTCTCCCTTAAAAAAATTCTGTAAAATAATAGGTACACTAGAGTCGGGAATGGAAAAAAGGGGAAAGAAAAGAAAAGGGGGAAAAGGACAAAACTTACCTTTTCAATACTAGCAGATAACTAAAGCCCTGTTCTTCTATCCCAATTAATCCACACACACAGAGCAAAAGAGAGAAAGAGAGCTTGGTGCGGCTAGAGGAAAAAGGGTGAAGGCTTGTTCAAGAAAACTGTGGTAAGAAAACTAAATCGCCCTTCTTAATTAATCCTCTTCTTATCCAAGTAGCTAAACAAATGGTCTTAATGAAATTTCATATTGTAGTTAAATCGACGGTTCATCAGAAAATTAAAATCAAGTGCGTGGTTCTCTTCTTTCCTATAATTACTTTAATTTTGAAATCAATCGAATTTTGATGTTTGTTATGTGTTGAATTAGAGTAGTTTGAACATGAAATTCATGTTTTCTTTATGTAAATTTTTGGGTTATGGATTTGTGGTTTAGTAAATTGTTGGAAACTCATTTGAGGTGGATGTAAACCCAGTTTAGACGTCATAGCTATCGTTGGAGTTTAGTTGCTGCTGGTGTTGTTTTCTGTTTTCCGTTTGAAGTTTGGTGTTTTTTGTTTTCCATTTTCTGTTTTTGCTGCTGTTTTCTATTTCTGATACTATGCCATTCTGTTGCTTCCACTTTCTATTGTTACTGTTGCTATCCCGTTGGTGTATGTGATCTGCACAGTTTGCTGGGTGATCACTCCCATAGTTATAACATGTGTAGGTTGATGCAGTGTGCTGTTATAGTTATCATAGCATGTCGCCAACTCCCACATAGGCTCGGTTTAGCATGCAACTAGCTTCGTTGGCTCCCCCGTTAGCATCCTTTTCTTTTAGGCTTTTTAGTCTAGTTATGAATGTGACTAGCTCTGATATTATTTGAACTGATGGAGTTATGGATTCAAATTTAGGGTATCATAGAATGCTTATATATACGACATGTGCTTTTGTTATTTCTTGGAAATAAGTTTTAGAAAAAAGTAATTTTCTTGCTTTGCAAACATCATGAATTACAATTTTGTTAGATTGCGGTTCCTATTTCTCCATCTAACCTTGAAATTGTTTGCGAGGGATTCTAGTTAGTTGATAAAGAGATTCCATTTTCTTGATAAAGAGATTCAAATGGTATTTGAATTTTACGGGGTTTGATGCACTTAGTACGTTGAGGGTGATGAGTTGTCCAACTTAGGAGTTAATGAGTCCACACTTGAGTGTGGATGACTTATGTGTATTCTTTATTGCCCTGAAGAGGGAAATTCCATCACCTAGGCATGTTATCCTCCCAAGAGACGTGTTCTGAAAGTGTGGGATGACTCTTAGTGCCGTTGTACTTAAGGACATACAATTTCGATTCAGGTGCATACTTGGTGTCAGTCCTATTGCCCAAAATACGTTATGAAAGAAAATTTTGATTTAAATTTGGTTTTTATTATTTGTTGTATTCTACTACATGATTTTAGAATAGTAGTGATTCCTTGTCAACTTTGTTTTTGACCCCCTGGACTCATTTAGTTGCAGTTTTAAGAGTCATATATATATA
>JACYFF010031955.1:51238189-51271319 GCA_017589665.1 Selenicereus undatus | reverse complement strand
TATATATATATATATATATATATATATATATATATATATATATATATATTATCTAATTATGTATGTATATAAACCTTAATTTTCCATTCTTGGGGCAGGTGAGAACTCCTCACTGAGTGGTTGGTTGGTCAACTTTCTTGTCATTCCCTTTGCTAAGCACTGAAGAGTGAAGATAGGTAAGTCTAGTGTGGAGAACAGTTTGGGTGTTCCTAATACCTTGCCTTATGAGCTTTTCATGTATTTGTAATACAAGAATAAACGTGAAATGCAGTAAATCTATGGCGCGACATAGGTTATGTGTGTGATAAACTACATACTATAATATGAGTGCTTTTATAGACCAAATTTTGTAGAGTTTGTGTAATATAATATAACTAGCAGTGTGTATGTGCATTGTAAGAGACCAACAATAGCTCTGTATGGCCTCGAGCCAACTGCCAACGTTTTCGCAATGTCTCATATAAGCTAAGTGTGATTTTATAAGCAGGTTATGCAATAAGCTGTGCAGCCCTTGATACTCTGGAAAGAGGACCCATTGATTCTTGACTAGCAATTGTTATCTTGTGAACAGGACGTTTGCTAATTTAGCAAGTTTAATACCAACTTAGATCGGAACAACAAAAAAAAAGTAGTTGTTGGAGGACCTGACCCATTGAAGTTATTTATTTATTTACTTTTATTTTTGTTCTTTTTCTTTGTTTGGCATTTTAAAGGGGCCTTTCTAGGGTTGGGGACTCCCATAGGGTGTCCTGCCAATGTGACTTACTAACTTGCGGGCTTTTACGTTTGGACGTATTAGAGCTTAGGTTAGTATTAGGCTATACATGAGTCATGTGTCATGTTAATTGCATTAAATGCTAGGCATGATGTGATCGATGCTATTTAGATTTTTGCTTACATGATAACTACTTATGAATTTGCTGGTTGTGGTGTATAGGAAATCAGAATAGCAAACTATTTTGATTTTTGAGACGTTGGCTATAGGAAGTTCTGGAAAGTGGCATCCAACGCCATGTTCTTCTGCCATATCCTTGAACTATACAATATTTAACCCGCGATCCTCACTTGGGATTTCTGGACTAAAGAGTTCATTTAGCTATTGCCTACCTCTGGAGAATGGGCTGAAATGACTAGGCCTCTTAGTGCAACAATACCAGCTAGGGGATGGTTTCCTTTTACCGATAGGGAGTTGATTAACTTTCTACGAACTGTTGACCCCCATACACACCATACACATCGAAATCTAGTGACTCTAGGTCTAAGTATGGAAGAACGCATTTGAAGGGACCTAGTATAAGGAGTAAAGTTTGTACCTTCTATGGCAGACTAGAGAAGAGAATAAGAAATGAAAGGGGGAAATGCCTAGGTTATATAGGCTATGTTGTCTCGCAGACTGTCATGGTAGGATGATCAACATTTACGTTAAATGGGTACGTAGGTACCTATGGGACGAAATCTGGTATCCAGATGGGCAATATCAAACTCTGACTAGGATAGATGGACTAGTGATTACGGGCCAATTGAACATGCGCCAAGGCTTCAGCTATTGGATCTGTTGACTTGGAACAAACTAGATTCTCTATGGAGATCAGATATAGATGACTAAACTACATGTAATATAGCTGAGCAGTACTTGTATATGTTGCCTAAATTTCTATGTGTTTGAGAACTTTAATCTAAAATAAGGGGCAAGAAGAGTTTACAGTGAATAAGACATATACAAAAACTATTACATTTGGGACCATCGAACTTTACTATAATAAACTTCCAGGACCATCGAATTGTAGTGTAGGTCCAGCTTTTCTGAAATTGAACTTTCGGGACCATTGAATTATTGTGCAATAAACTTGTGGGCCACAAGTCACTATTGGACTTTTTATGTAGTTCCCAAAACTTTTCATATTTGTAAACTTTACCTCAATCTTTAAAAACTTACTTTCGAAAATTTAAATTTTGTGCATGTAATGTTGTTATCACTAATACTACTTAAAGCCTTCTTTAATATGGTGTCAGAACCATATGACCAAAAATAATTACGATAATCAAGATAAAATAATAGTTAATTAAGCTAATTAACTGCGTTTAATACATAAATTGTGATTTACTGGTCCTACTCCTAATTACTCACATATTGTGCACTTAATAGAATGAACCACTTTGATAGTATCGTAGTCAAACTATATCACTGATATTGTTTTAGAATTAAAAGCTGAATTACAAAAAATTAAAGCTGAAGATAAGGAAATTAAGAAACAATTGTCTGTAATTAGACTAGTCAGTTCGGACAGGTGGGTTAAATACGGGTCAGGTGTATACAAGTTTGGGTAAAATAAGGATCGAGTATATTTTGAATTTGGGTAAAATACGGGCGGGTGTCTTTCGGTTTTACAGGTTTCGGATCAACCCAACGGGCCGGGTTAGAGCGCCTTTTCTGTGAGTTTTTTTCTTTTTTGAAAATCAAAAATTCGGCATATTTATTACTCAAAATTATTTGTATTTAATAAAAAGGCATAATAATTGTAATTTCTCAAAAGAATATTAAAAATATTCAAAATTTTTATTATAATGTATGAACATCTTATATGGGTGGGCAAAGAATCAAGCCCCACTTGGTTTTGGGTAGATCGACCTGTATATTGGAAGAATGTCAATAGCAGGTCGGCTATTTATGGGGCAGCCAGTTTAGATCATTTTAATGGATTGTAATAGTTTGACCACTAATAACCTATTTAATAATTTAATATTTTTATTAACTAACATACCAATGTCAAATCAGGTAAAACTTTATTAATGGACCCCAATACGGATATAGCTAGCCATTTTCATCCCACTACCATTATAATTCAAGACTAGCTAGAACAAAAACCAAATAAAATTGAATAAAAGAAGTACAAGATATTCTATTGCAGTTATAATACCAAAAATTTAAATCATTACAAATTAATTGATTTAAAAAATAACTGGACATATTTGTTTAAATAAGTATATAATGGTATGACTTGCACATCTTTAATGTTTGTTTTCTTTTAAATTAACTTTTTTTAAAAGATTACATAGTTATGTCACGCAATTTTATACCCATTTTAAGCTTTTTTCATGTAAAGATCATGTACGATATTATTTTCAGAGAATGGAGAAGAAAAAAATAAGGTTATTATTGTTTAATTTGTAAAAGGATGCAGTAGTTATATAATGTTTTTTTAAACTCTTCGATAAAAATGGCTGACTATTATTGTTAAGAGGATAAATTAGAGAAAAATTAAAAACTAAGGATATAATGTTTGGGTCAAGCGGGAGGGTGAGGGTTTGGGTCGGGTTTGACCCTCTAATTTGTGGGTTGTTTGGGTTCGGTTTATTTTGGATTTGGGTTGAGAAAATCGTGTTCAAAACCCAAAATTTTCAGGTGGGTTCAGGTTGGGTCGATTTTTGTTAGGTCTATCTATAATGCATCTTACTTTAATTAATGAAATTATACATAGATGAAAATCTAATTTAAGTATTAGTACTCCATTTCAACATAAATATCCTTTCCAAAACCTAAACAATGAAAATCCAATCCCTTTGCAAGACAAAAAAAATTCAAAAAGAAGTTGGAGAAAAATCAACTAAAAAATCGATTGAAAATCATCCGAAATGGCAGAGAAAGAAGAAGAGGATGGAGTATAAGTAGTATAATTTTGACTAAGTGCAGAATATGTGTCACAAAGAAAAAAACCCCAAAGGAATTAAACAAAATCATAGGTGCAATAGTTGAGAAACAGGATATATTGTCCGATGATAATGAGGAGACAAATAATGCCCATTAGAAGAAGAAATATATCAATAGATACACCTAACTAAACTAGGAGATCTTTATGTTGTTTATTTATTAGTAATCAAAAAGAAACTAGGTAAAAAAATATGGTAAAATGGTATTTGATGAAAAAATCAATGGGATTGGAGAAGAATTTAACATAGACGGAATCGACTCCAGTCTAGTTAGCAATATTGTTACTAAGCCTGAAGAATTTGGTGAACCTTCTAGAAGAAACACCTATTTTATGAGACCTACGTACATTCCAGCAGGGTGTACAACTAACTTTTTCTTTGAATTATCCCAAGGAAATCATGTCCTTTGAAGAAATGAGTCTTACCCCAATTAGTCAAACATGATACATCTTAAATATCGATGAATCTCGTAATAGAGAAGAAATATTTGAGCATTGAAAAATAGGTATAAATAGTGTCCTAAACTTAAATACTACGTGGACTGCTAAAAATTTCCTAAACTACATCGAACATAGTTTTTCTAGCACTATAGCTGTTTGGTATAACTCATTAGATGGGGAAGGTATTAATGTATTAAGAATGATGGAAGTACCAGCCGCAATGTTTAAAAACTTATGTAAGGAAATTGTTATTGAATTTATCGGAGCTAAACCTCATTTCGAAGAAAAGGCTAGAGAATGGTGAAGAAAGATTAATAACACAGAGTTGTGAGATATGAGATATCTGGAGAATTATATTGCTGAATTTAGTCAATATAATTAAAAAATTGGGTCATAATGAAACCAATTTTGGTATGTTTTATGACAAATTATCATGCCAAATCGATTCTATAATAAATAAATAAATAAAATACAGTTACAAAGCAAATGCCATTGATACCCATGGTACAAGAATATGTTGTTTAAGAAAATGGGTGAATACTTAGTGTATTGATCTCCAAAAACAAAATAAAATAAAGAAACAATTTCTACTTTGGTGGGATAATTTTCACAAATGTGGAAGCGAATCTAAGAAGAGAAGAAAATGAAAATTTTATAAGAAAAAACGCTTTAACAAGCAGATGAGAGAGAAATATAAAAGAAAATATTATAACAAACCAAACTCTAAAAAGCTAAGGTTTTTTGGGAAAACCACTTATGGTCCTATTGGGAAAAACAACTATAAGTGTTAGGCATGCGAAGAAGTAGACTATTATGCAAAGGAATGTAAAAATAAGAAGAACAACATGGTGATAGAAAATTTGGGTAGTGTAGATTATTTTGAGCTTAAGGATGAAGAACCACTAGATTTAGCCCTAAAAGACAAGAAGGGAATTATTGAGATTGTACCGAAGGATGAATATGAAAAAAGTACTTATGAAGAAACTAGTCACATGATAGAAAATAGTTCAATTCGCCTTGGTGAGCTTCAAGGAGAATAAATGGTAACTTAGTTCTTACTGATAAATTAACTAAAGCTTACACACATTAGAAGATTGAGTTTACATGCAGTCAGTGTAGTGAGAAGGCAATCCCTTCACAATGTGAGATAACACTAACAATTCCACTACTTGGTTTATCCATTAAAGAGCAGATTTGTTGAATAACAAGAGCAATTATGCAAAGAACTCTACTCGGATAATACTCTTAAATTTGGAATAAATATAAGACATTTACAAAAATTACTTTTTTAAATCCTAACACTATTGTTCAAGTCAAAAACTGGTCTATAAATTCAAGGATATCCAAGAATTTGACAAGCAAACCAAATAACATTTTGGACAAAGGGTTAATCAGGAATAGTAAGAGTCCTTATACTGAAGAGATACTGTGTTTATGGTAAGAAATCATGCTGAAGAGAAAAGAGGAAAAACTACAATGGTAATTAATTACAAAAAGCTTAATGATAATACTGTGTTTGATGGTTATTATATTCTTAATAAAATAGTTCTTTTTAAAAGAATTCAATGAGCCACTTGGTTCTAAAAAATGCAATGTAAAAGCATATATTGACCAATAAAAATGGAAGAAGAGAGCACTCCTTTAGTCGCTTTTAGTGCCCCATACGGACATTATGAGCGAATAGTAATGCAGTTCGGTCTTAAAAATGCATCCAAAATATTTCAAAGAAGAATGGATAGTGTCTTCAAAGATCTTATCACTACTGTCTAGTTTTCATCGATGATATCCTTGTCTTTTCCAAGACCATAGAAAAGCACAAATATGATCTTTGAGCTATCACCCAAAGAGGTATTTATCATGATATTATTCTTGGTTAGGACAAGTACATTTATACTGAATAAGAAATTGAGTTTTTAGGTCTATAGATAAAAGTTGAACAAATCAACCTGCAATAGCATATTCTGGAACAAATAGAAAGCTTTCTTGAAAAGATTGAAGATAAGATGTAATTAGAAAGGTTTCTAGGATGTCTTACCCATGCTTCAGATTTCATTAAAGGTCTAGCCAAATTGAGAAAACCATTGCAACAGAAACTTAATAAAGAAGTAGGTTGGACATTGATCCCTATTGATTCAAAGACTATTCGAAACTTCAAAACGAAATGTAAAAATCCTCTTGTTCTTGATTTGTCTAATGAAGGAGATGATTTAATTCTTGAGACAGATGAAAGAAATGAGAACTGGAGTGTAGTACTCAAAATCAATGAAGGTCAAAACTCTGCTAATATTGCAGTGAAAGTTTTAATAAAGCATAACACAACTATCACACGATAGAAAAAAAAAATCCTTGCAGTTATAAGAAAAATTGAAAAGTTCTTAATCTTTTTAACCCCAAAACCTTTTCTTATTCGAACTAATTGCAAAGGAATATTTGGTTTTGTGGAAAAGAATTTTCAAATATGCTAATGCAAAGGTGACTCCTTCATTGATAGTTAACCAGTTTTCCCAATCTATTGAACAAAAATAGGGATCGAAGAATTCTTTAGCAGATAATTTAACTTTAGAACTCGCCAATGGTGATTATCATAGCAGAACGCCCACCGAAAAAGGAGGAAATCCAAAATAAAATGTCATTGCTGCTAGAATGGGTTTCTCCTTCTAGTAGAATCCTTATGGGTATTTTAAAATTCCATACAAAAGATAGATCACATTTTGGTCTACTATCTTCAATGTACCTAATAGTGCAAAGATTTAACCTTCTAGAGTTACAAATAAATTACCTATGGTGTCCTTATGATGTTCAAGAAAAAAAAAAGTTCTCATGTTCAAGAAACATATAGTTTGTAACAGTTTGATAAATGGATGTTTGTGTGTGTAAATTGATATGTTTTTATCTAAATTCGAAATTACATAAATTGGTAGGTTATAAAGCCTATATTATTCAACTAATTTTTTTTTTTAGTATGTGCATAACAACAAAATGCCTAGGAGACAACAACTAGCTGCACCCGTACCTCCACTATCCTTATCACCATCGCCACCACCTCTACCTTAGTTAACTGCTATGAAAATGATCTATAAGTTTTAGAAGCTTAAGCCACCAAGGTTGGATGGGGGATCAAACACTTTAGTATATGAAGATTGGATACGAAAAATATAGAATTTACTTAATATTATAGAGTGCCCCCAATGATACAGAGTACAATTCACTACTAATCTGTTTGAACAAGGAGATGGCTTCGTATGGGAAACTATGAAGCTTAGAGACGGGGTTATTCAACTCATATGAAAGCAGTTCAAAGAGCTCCTAAAATCTAAATATGACGCTTAGGATGTAAGATGGGCTAAAGAGCATTAGTTCTGGCACCTGAAGTAAGAGAAGTTGCCAGCAATGGAGTATGCCTCCAAATTCTGAGTAGATTTGCCCCTAACCCAGTGGCCACTGAACAAGGAAAGATGGATAAATTTGAACACGAATTATGGTGAAAATAAAGGAGAAAGTTGTAAGCCTTACATTTACCAATTTTTAAGAAATGTACAAGAAAGTTATGAAATTAGAAAGAGTCCTCAAAGAAAATGAAGTTGAATGTACAACCATGATTCAAAGAAAGACAAAGCCTAGGACAAGAGGCACAATTCCATACCTACAAGGATCATGCAGGAAGCCAACATGGAGAGCATAGTTTAAAGGTGGACAAGCATTAGGGGGCAAAACAAAATATTCTGTGACAAGTGTAAACAGTATCATTCAGGCTCATGTGTTATTACAATGGCCCGAGAGGTACGCTTTGGATGTGGAGAAATGGGTTACGTATAGCCTAGTGGCCCAAGGTTCAACAAAGCAGACAAAATCCACTAGTAGGCCGGTGCTGTGAACAAGAGCCCCACCTTATCAAGGGCAACCCTCAACACACAATAGATCAAGGGGAAGGAAACCTCAGGCACCAGGCTATGTTTTCAACAGAATGGAAGGAGAAGATGAGGATCCTAATAGGGTCATCCCAAATATTCTACACGTTAGTATCGCAACTATGCATGTTTTACTTAACTCAGGAGCTACACATTGAATTGTAAGTTTTTAGTTTGCTAAGAAACTTATTATTGCACAGGCTTAAATGAACTTTGAATTATGTGTAACTACCCTAGTAAGAGTTACAATGACTGCTAATATTGCGTCTAAAAACTACCCGTTAAGAATGAATGTGGAAACCCTTTTTACTAACCTGATTCAACTGGATGCCCAAAGCTATGGTATCATTCTAGGAATGGGTAGGTTGTCTAAATATAAGATGTTTATGGATTGTGAAAAGAAAATATCCTCCATAACCACTCACCGAGGGGACGAACTGGAATTCAGGGGAAGTGGTTCAGGAAGGCTATACTTATTATTGCAACAATAAGGGAATTTAAGAAGCTTAGAAAGGGAGTTGCAAGGGGTATTTATGTGCTGCAGAATCCTTAGAAGACAAAAAAACTTAAAGTGGAGGACATCCTAGTGGTATAGGAATTTCCTAAGGTATTTACTATGATTCAAGTCCACGCCTAGGCCGAGAGATTAAGTTTACCGTAGAACTATTCTAGGAATAATTCCTATACCTAAAGCACCATATTGTATGCACTAGCATATTTAGCAGACCTGAAATTAGAACTTTAGGAATTATTTGATAAATGGTAAATTTATCAAAATATGTCTCCTTGGGGAGCACCAGTGTTCCTCGTAAAGAAGAAAGTTGATTGGAAGTCTTAGACTATGCATATATTATAGAGAATTAAATAAGCTGACCATAAAACACAAATATTCCCTACCTAGACTTGGTAACCTATTTGACTAATTCGGTGGAGCAGCTACGCTTTTAAAGATTGATCTAAAATCAAGCTGCCATTAGTTGAATATCAAAAAAGCAAATGTATCAAAAACTGCATTCAGAACCAATTATGATCACTCTGAGTTCTTATTACCACCATTTTGAATTATTAATGCCCCAACCTTCTTTATGGATGTGATGAATTAGATATTTAAGCCTTATATACACAGGTTCATTTGTTATTATCATTAATGATTTCCTTATTTAGTCAAAAAGTAGCAAGAACATTCAAAACACCTCAGGTTGGTTCTAAACACCTTATAAGAACACTAACTTTATGCAAAACTGAAAAAGTGTGAATTCTGACTTGAAAAAGTCCACTTTTTGGGTCATATAGTGTCTAATGATAGAATTTCTATAAGCCCAACAACAATAGAAGCAATAGTTCATTGCGCGAGACCAACTATTGTAACAGATGTAAGAAGTTTCCTATGTATGGTTGGTTATGATTGATAGTTCATTAAGGAATTTTCAAAAATTGCTCTACCAATCACACAGTGACCCATGAAGATCATAAATTTAAATGGATAGAGTAGTGTGAATGTATATTTCAGAAGTTCAATCATAGGTTGGGCTCTACACGAATTCTTATAGTTCTAGAGATAATGAAGGGTTTGTTATTTATAGTGATACAACCTAAAAGGGTTTAGGTTGCATCCTCAAGCATAATAAGAGAACAATACATATGGATGCCACCAATTAAAGCCTTATGAGAAAAACTACCCAATTCATGATTTAAAGCTTGTAGCAAAAGTCCAGCCGATCCATACTGGCCATAAGAGTTTTAAGTATATATTCACGCAAAGGGCGTTCATGTATATATTCAACCAAAGAGAGTTGAACATGAGACAAATGAGAAAGCTAGAATTACATAAGGACTATGACATGAAGATCATGTATAATCTAGGAAAAGCCAATGTTGTTGCTGATGCCCTAAGTAGGAAGTTGATAGAATCAGTTTCTTATTTGTTGGCAAATGAAAGGAGGATCCTAAAGGAGTTAGAAAAGCTCTAAATTGAGGTAGTCTTACTCAACAATCAAGGGATACTAGAAGCTATGGAAATCGCGTCTCCTTTGATCGCAAAATTAAAAAACTGTAACATGAAGACCCTAATCAGATTCAAATTAAGAAGGAAGTTGAAAAAAGACAAATTGATGAGTTCTTACTCAAGAATGGGACACTTATGCTCAAAAGAAGACCTTATGTACCCAATCTGGGGAACACTAAAAAGGAGCTCATGAAGAAAGCCCACCATTCAATGTTCAATAATAGTGTAAATATCTGTGTGTATCATATCACTTTATGGGCCTTGTAATATTTTATGTAAAAACCCTAATTGATGGTCTAAATATACACATGGGCACCCCTATTGGGGTAGGTTGGCTTATCACCTCACATTTACTACTCACCTAGGGCTAAAATGTATCATAATCCTGAAGAGATTTTTTTGATGGATGGGTATGAACAGAGATGTGGCTACATACGTTAGCAAATGTCTCACTTGTTAGAAAGTGAAGACAGAACACCATAAATCAAGGGGTCTTTTGCGACCCTTATCTATTCTAGTGCGGAATTAGGCACACTTCACTATGGATTTTGTTACAGGACTACTTAAAACCTCCAAGCAGCATGATAATATTTCGGTATTGGTGAATCAATGGGCAAAATTAACACATTTTCTCACAATCAAAATTTCATTCAAGTTGGAGCAATTACTTTATGGGCCTTGTAATATTGTATGTAAAAACCCTAATTGATGGTCTAAATATACACATGGGCACCCCTATTGGGGTAGGTTGGCTTATCACCTCACATTTACTACTCACCTAGGACAAAAATGTATCATGATCCTGAAGAGATTTTTTTGATGGATGGGTATGAACAGAGATGTGGCTACATACATTAGCAAATGTCTCACTTGTTAGAAAGTGAAGACAGAACACCATAAACCAAGGGGTCTTTTGCGACCCTTATCTATTCTAGCGCGGAATTAGGCACACTTCACCATGGACTTTGTTACAGGACTACTTAAAACCTCCAAGCAGCATGATAATATTTCGGTAGTGGTGAATCAATGGGCAAAATTAACACATTTTCTCACAATCAAAATTTCATTCAAGTTGGAGCAACTAGCAAAACTTTATATTGAAGAAATTTTCGGGTTACATGGAGTATCACTCAGCATAGTTTTAGAATGAGATACCAAGTTCATGGCCTAATTCTAGCAAGGATTTCAACAAGCCACATGAACAAAACTAATTATGAGTACAATCCTTCATCCTTAAATAGATGGGTAAACTGAAAGAACTATACAATCTATGAAGACAAGTTAAGAGCTTATGCTATAGATTTTTTAAGGGAAAGTAGGATTATTACATGCCTTTAGTGGAGTTTACCTGCAATAATAACTACCATATGCATGCAAGCATAGACATGTCACCCTTTGAGGTATTATATGAACAGTGTTGTAGATCCTTATTATGCTAGACTTAGGCCCTATTCTTTTCAGTGGGAAATGAGAGGTGTGGAATGGGTGATTGTGGGAAAGGGGAGGAAGGAGTGAGTGAGTGTGGTTTTTTTTTTAAGTGTGGGAAAAAGTGGGTGAGTTTGGGTGAAAGTTGAATGTAGTTGAATGAAGTTGAAGTATTAGTTATTAATATTTTTTTGTTTTATAATGTAATAATTTTATTGTGATACTAATTAATGATGATGAAATTTTTTTGTTTTCGTTTATTCTGTTTTGTTCTGTTTTATTTTGTTTATTTTTTATTTTTGTGTTTTTGTTTTTGTATTTTGTATTTTGTATTTTTTATTATTTTTTATTATTTTTTATTTTTTAATTTTTTAATTTTTAATTTTAAATTTTAAATTTTTTAAATTTTTAAATTTTTTAAATTTTAATTTTTTAATTCAAATTTTAAAATTTTTAAAATTTTTATTTTCATTTTAATTTTCTTAATTTTTTTGGTTTTAATTTTTATATTTTTTGTATTTATTTTTTATTTTTGTATAAATTTTTATTTTTTATTTTTTTGGAATTTTCTATTGGTTTTTTTTCTGAAATAAAAAAATAAAAAAAATTTATAATTTAAATTTTTTTTTAAAAAAATATAAATAAATAAAAAAAATTAAAAAATTAAAAAATTAAAAAATTAAAAATTAAAAATTAAAAATTAAAAATTAAAAATAAATACAAAAAAATTAAAAAATTAAAAAATAAAAAATAAAAAATAGAATCAAAAAATAAAAAAAATAAAAAATTAATGAAAAAGAAAAAAATAAAACTGTTCCATAACATCCGAAAAATTAAAAATTTAAAAAATTAAAAAATCAAAAATTAAAAATTAAAAATAAATACAAAAAAATTAAAAATTAAAAACTTTAAAAATTAAAAAATTAAAAATTAAAAATTAAAAAATAGAATTAAAAAATTAAAAAAAATTAAAAAAATTAAAAAATTAATGAAAAAGAAAAAAATAAAACTGTTCCATAACATCCGAAAAATTAAAACTGCTCATAATTGCTATCAGATTATTCGTACACACAATTACGTAAATTAAAAAAAAAATTCAAATATGAGAAGTGGTTGTTTTATGTAGATATGGGAAGGAGTTGGTGAATGTGGGAAGGAGTGGTATTTTTTTTTAAGTGTGGGAAAGAGTGGGAAGAGGGGGGAAGAAGTGGGTGGGTGTGGAATGGGTCAATTTCCCAACGAAAAGAACAGGGCCTTAAGTGGGAGAATGAATACCATCCGAAGTGGAAATAATTGATAAAACAACTGAAAGGATTAAATCATCGGAGAAAGTCTAAGAGATGCGTAGGATAGACATTAAAGCTATGTGGGCACAAGGAGAAAACCCTTGAGTTCGAGATTGGAGATCATGTTTTCTTAAAAGTGTTGTCATTCAAAGGAAGTATTAGATTTGGTCCGAAGGGAAATCTTAGCCCAGGATATATCGGACCCTTTAAGATTTTACAAAGAGTAAGACCTGTTGTTAGCAAATTAGCGTTACCTCTAGCACTATAGGGAGCTCGTCCATTCTTTCATGTATCCAACCTATGCAAATATGTACCTGAGCCAGAGCATATTGTTAAATATGAACCTTTAAAGTCAAAGAGATCCTAATCTTTACAAAAGAACCAGTCTACATCTTGGAAACATAAGAATGAAAGCCAAGCACGAGGACTATACGTTATGTAAAAGAGTTATGGAAACACCACAAGCTAAGAGAAGCAACCTGAGAACCCAAACATAAGAAGCGAGAGAAGCATCCCTCACTATCCACCTAAGGTAATTCAAATTTTGAGAACGAAATTTTTTAAGGGGAATAATGGTTTAGCCACATAAAATATTGAAAAATTTACAAGCTTGTAAACTTACTAAAATGTATATTTTGTTAAATTTGGATTGTGTGTTGGATTGTGCCATAGTAGGTCCCATGACTTGTTTAGTTTAATCAACTTGGGTATTCTTCCGCTAAAAAACGGATGATTACATTGGTCATGTGAATGCTTTTGACCCCTTTTCTAAAGTTGGGTTTTGTTGAAAACAAAATGGAACGTTAAGCAAAAGGGGACAAAGGACAAAACCTACCTCTTCAATACTAGCAGATAACTAAAGCCCTATTCTACTTCTCCTAATCAACCCACACACAAAAGGCAAAAGTGAGAAAGAGAGCTCGGAGAGGCAAGAGGGAAAAGAAGGAAAAGCTTGTTTAAGGAAGCTGTGGGTTAGAAAGCCAAATCACCCTTCCTAATTAATCGTCTTCTTCCCCAAGTAGCTAAACAAATGGTTTTGATAAAATTTCATATTGCAGTTAAATCAAGGGTTCATTAAAAAACTGAAATCAAGTATGTGGTTCTCTTCTTTCATATAATTGCATTAAATTTGAAATTAATTGAATCTTTTTATTTTTGTTGTGCATTGAATTAGAGTAGTTTGAAGTTGGAATTCATGTTTTCTTTATGTAAACTTTTGGGTATGGATCTAAATTAGGTGTGGGATTTAGGAAATTATTGGAAACTCAATTGGGGTGGATGTAAACCCAATTTAGCTTTCGTTGCTACCATGGTTGTTCAGCTGCTGCTGATGCTATTTTCTGTTTTCCATTTGATGTTTGCTGTTTACTATTTTCTGTTTTTCGTTTTCTTGTTTTTGTTTCCGTTGCATTTTCTTGCTTTCTATTGCTGATTCTACTGCTGCCCTGTTCTGTTGTTGTTGTTGTTGTTGTTGTTGTCCTGTTGACATGATCCGCATGGTTTGCTGGGATGGCCAATACCACTGTTACAACAAGTATATGTTAAGTCCATGTGGTGTTGCAGTTATCACAACATGCCACACACTCTCATATAGGCTGGGTTTAGCATACAACTAGCTATATTGCCTCCCCGTGGTCTTCCTTTTCTTATAGGCTTAGGGTTGGGTACAAGTGCAACTAGTTCAGATATTTTTTAAAATGAAGCATTTATGGATTCGAAGTTAGAGTATCATAGAATGCTTATACATATAACATATACTTTTATTAATTCTTGAAAATAAGTTTGAGAAGGAAGGAATTTTCTTGCTTTGCGAGTATCATGAATTACCATTTTATTAGATTGAGGGTTGGATTTCTCAATCAAACATTGAAATCATTTGCGAGTATCATAAGATTCCATTTGCCTGATAAAGAGATCGAGTATGGCTAACTAAACCGCACGTGATACAGTTAAGCAGTGCCTGTATATGTTGTCTAAATTTCTGTGTGTTTGAGAACTCTGGTATAAAATAAGGGGCAGGTATAATCTTTTGTGATTACATATCAAAGCTACGTAATTAAACAAGATGTCGACAGTAAACACACTTGTCTGTTGTCTGTGGCTAGAAACTTATAGTTTGATAAATGGATTATTATTTGTATAAATTATTACGTTTTTATATAAATCCGAATGTATATAAACTGACATGTTATGAAGCCTAAAGCTTTCAACTAAAAAGAAATTTAAAATCATAGTATGTTCAAAATTGTAATAGATGCCTATGAGATAAGAATTGCCTGCAACCCCTACCTCTACCATCTCCATCACCGTTACCGTTGCCTCTACCTCGATTAATTAATATGAAAATGATTTGTAAGTTTCAAAAGCTTAAGCGACCAAGGTTTAAAGGGGGATCTAACACTTTACTATATGAAGATTGGATAAGAAAATTTTCAGAATTTGTTTAGTGTTATAGAATGCCCCCAAAGATGCATAGTACAACTTCTTGTGAATCTATTTGAGCGAGAAACTGACTTTTGGTGGGAAACTATGAAGCCCAGAGAATGAGAAGTTCAACTCACATGGCAAAATTTCAAATAACTCCCCTTGGGATGCAAGATAGGCTAAAGAGCAAGAGTTGTTGCACTTGAAGCAATAGAAGACGTTAGTATGGGTATGCCTCTAAATTCCATGAACTCAGTAGATTTGGCGCTAACCAGGTGGCTACCGAACATGAAAGGATGGATGCAATTGAACATGGATTATGATAGAAAATAAAGGAGAAAGTTACTAGCCTTTGGTAGTTAATGAGGAAACCCTTCCCACTCACCTGATTCAATTGGAAGTCTAAAAGTACGATACGTTAGGGAATTAGAGCAAACTAATAGCGGAATCAATAGGATGAAACAGATATTCAGAAACTTAAAGAAAGATAACAAGAACAAAACAACGACACATAAGATTTACGTGGAAACCCAATGCAGGAAAAAAAATACGGACGGCGACGAGCACAATCAATTCACTATATGAGTAGCGAGAATATAAAACAATCACAATCACAACAAGTGATTTGATCCAATAACAGAATTACAACCTCTCTTGTAATCTCTCTCACAATTCTCTACCTCTCAATGTGTTTAGGGATTCAGGAGTGATTTTAGATCCTAGGTATGATCCCCTTTTATAGGGTTTAGAAAACCAGGGTTTTACTCTTAAAAACACCTAGCCGCCAGGAGAAACTGCACTTTAAGACAAACCCTAGCCGCCTTTGATTTTGGGCCACGAAGCCCAATAACCCAACAATCTCCACCTTGGACCGAAATCTCTAATCACCAACTCTGTAACACCGTCATAGCACCCCGAAGGGTGATCCCCCCCCCCAAAGGGGCAATGCCCCGAAGGGCGCTTAGATACTGTGAATGCCAACTAAGTCCAAGCAATGCTCGAACTTAGCTATAAGTAGAGGCTTGGTTAACATATTTGTAGAATTTTCCGAAGTATGAACCTTCCTTACCACTATTTCCCCTGCAGCAACTGTATCTCTGACATAGTGATACTTAACACTGATGTGCTTGGTCTTCGAATGGTAGGCATCATTCTTAGTCAGGTGGGTAGCACTCTGACTATCAGAAAACACCACAGTGGCAGCCTGTGGAACTCCAAGCTCAGTAACGAGGCCCCTTAACCAAGTGGCCTCCTTCACTCCTTCATTAGCAGCAACATACTCAACCTTTGTAGTAGATAGAGCTGCAATTGATTGAAGCGATGCTTTCCAAGAGATAGCACCTGCACACATAGTGAAGATATAACCAGATATGGACCTTCTCCTATCAAGGTCACCAGCAGAGTCAGAATCAACAAAACCTGTAACATCATATGTAGCAGCTTTGTTCCTATCAAATACCAACCCCCTTTTAACAATACCCTTCACATAGCGAACGATCCACTTCACAGCTTCCCAATGATCCCTTCCAGGATTATGCATATACCTACTTACCACACTCACAGCATGTGACAAGTCTGGCCTAGTGCATACCATGGCATACATCAAACTACAAACAACACTAGAATAAGGGACATTAGACATTCTATCTATGTCCTCATCAGATTGTGGACAACACTCAGCAGACAATCTGAAATGTGCAGCAAGGGGTGTGGAAATTGCCTTACAGTTATCCATACTAAATCTGCCTCATACTTTTTCAAGGTAGTGTCCTTGAGATAAGTATAGCTTACCAGCCTTTCGATCCCTCTGAATCTCCATGCCTAAAATCTTCTTTGTTGCAGCCAGGTCCTTCATCTCGAACTCCTCACTGAGTTGAGATTTCAACTTGCTAATCAAGGATTTATCTTTAGAGGCAATCAGCATATCGTCAACATACAATAGCAAGTAAATAAAAGAACCACCAGAATATAGTCTAAAATACACACAATTATCATATCGACTGCGTGTGTATCCTTGTGCAATCATGAATGTGTCAAACCTTTTATACCACTGCCTAGGAGCCTGCTTAAATCCGTACAAGGACTTTTTCAATCTACATACCAGTTGTTCCTTCCGAGGAATAACAAAACCTTCAGGTTGCCTCATGTAGATCTCCTCCTCTAACTCCCCATGAAGGAATGCAGTCTTCACATCAAGCTGCTCCAACTCTAGATCAAACAATGCAACAAATGCAAGAGGCACTCTAATGGAGGTATGTCTAACAACGGGTGAAAATACCTCATTATAGTCAATACCTTCTTTCTGATTGCAACCACGAGCAACTAGGCACGCTTTCGACCTTGCATCTTCAACTCCAGGAATACCTTTCTTTTTCTTGTAGATCCATTTGGTAGTTAAGGCTCTCCGGTCTTTAGGTAGCTCACATAATTCCCAAGTCTGACTCTTTTGCAAACTCTCCATTTCCTATTGCATAGCTAGGATCCAATTAGATGAATTTGGGCAGGAGATTGCTTCAGTATAGGTAGAAGGTTCCACACCTTCAGGCACCTCCTCTGCAACTGAAAATGTGTATGCTATCAGTCCCTCATCGTCAATGTAGCGGGCAGGTCTCCTGATGTCCCTTCGAGGACGATCACGAGCTATAGAGTGAACAACCTCCACCTGAGGTTGATCAAAACTAATAGTGTTAGGTTCAGTACCCTGGGCCTCCCTGTTAGGGTGATTAGCAGCTTCACCTTGAACTGCAACGGTCTCCACTTCTATCTCTATACTGGTATCCTCCTGATCACCTGTACCAGTAGAAGAAACAATAGAATCATTCCCAGAAGATAACATAGCAGTTTCATTGAAAGTGATATCCCTACTCTGAATGACTTTCTTAGACTCAGGACACCACATGCGGTATCCTTTAGACTCATATGCATATCCAAGAAACATGCACTTGACAGCCCTAGGGGATAACTTTCCATTATTCACATGGGCATACACAAGACATCCAAATATTCTCAAACTAGAATAATCAACATGATTACCTGACCATACTTCTTCTGAAATTTGAAAATCAATGGAGTTGTGTGGTGAACGATTCATCAAATAGCAGGCTGTAGAAATAGCCTCTGCCCAAAAAGTTTTGCGATCCCAAAGCCCGGCATTTGAAAGCATACATCGAGCTTTCTCCAGTAGAGTCCTGTTGATTTTTCCGCAACCCCGTTTTGCTGTGGTTTACCAACCAAAGTCTTGTGCCTAGATATGCCATTCATCGTGCAGAACTCTTCAAACTTTGACTCAACGAACTCAAGACCATTGTCAGTCCTATGTTTCTTGATCTTTCTCCCAGTCTGGTTCTCAACCAGAGCCTTGAACTTCTTGAATATGGAGAATGTCTCATTTTTCTGTCTCAAGAAGTAAACCCAGACTTTACGTGAGAAATCATCAACAAAAGTTAGTATGTAGCGCTTACCTCCAAGAGAAGGAACATTCGAAGGACCCCACATATCAGAATGAATGTAGTCAAGGATCCCCTGAGTACGATGCTTTGCTTTAGAGAAACTCACCATTTTCTGTTTCCCAAGAACACAGTGATCATAAAAATCAAGCTTACCCGTACCAGCTCTACCCAAACAACCTTTCTTACTTAGAATGGTCATCCCTTTCTCACTCATATGGCCCAATCTCATGTGCCATAATCTTGTATCATTAGCATCTATTGATGTTGTACCAACTGTAGCTACTCCTGTAACTGTAGTTCCTTGTAAGATGTAGAGACTGTCATGCCGCAGTCCCTTCATTACCACCATGGTTCCCTTTGTCACTTTTAGGACACCATTCTCCACAACAATCCTGCAATCATTAGTCTCAAGAGTACGCAAGGAGATCAAACAACGAGTCATATCATGTATGTGACAAACCTTGGACAATGTTCTAACTATGCCGTCATGGGTTTTAACCTGTACAGTACCTATTCCTGCAACTTTGCACTCAGCATCATTGCCCATAAGTACAACTCCAGTATCAATAGGCTCATAAGTGACAAACCAATCCCTACAAGGACACATGTGATACGTACAACCAGAATCTAAAACCCAATCATCACCTAACCCCTTTTTAGAGGTTGTGGCCAAAGATATGGTAGCAAGCAATACATCACCATCAGACTTTGACTCTACTACACAATCAGTTGTAGCAGTTTTCTCCTTTTCCTCTTTCCCTTTCTTTTTTTTTTTTTAGTTTCCAGCAGTTAGCCTGAATATGACCCAATTTACCACAGTAATTGCAGGTCTTATTGGAATGAGGATTCTTATACTGAGATCGGTTCTTTTTCTTATTATTGTTTCCTTTTTGCTTAGTTCTACCCCTAACAACTAATCCCTCAGCCGAATTAGGATAGATATCATGGTCAAATTTATCCTTAGACAGCATATTAGACTTGACATCCACAAAAGATATAGTATCAAAATTACTATATAGCATAATCTCCTTAAAGTGTTTATAAGAAGGGGGTAGAGACACAGCAAGCATAATAGCTTTATCCTCATTCTCAATCTTTACATCCAGACTCTCCAAATCAACCAGAATAGAATTAAATCCATTCAAGTATTTTTGAACGGGGGTACCTTCAGCCATACAAAAGGTGTACAACCTTTCCTTCAAATGGATCTTGTTGGCTAGACTCTTCGTCATGAAGAGTTCCTCTAGCCGAGTCCACAGATCCACTGCAGTTGCCTTATCGAGCACCTCTTGCAGGACATGTGGTGTCAGGCATAATTGAATGGCTGAAACCGCCTTCAACTCCAATTCTTCTCATTCCTCGTCTGAGAGCGATCCACACCGCTTTTTTTGATCTGTTGCCCATTGTTCGTCAGTCATCTTCTTGGGTTTCACGTGAGGTCCTTGCAGAACCTTCCTTAACCCATGCTGGATGAGAACTGCTCTCATCTGCACCTTCCAGAGATTAAAACTAATTTCCCCATCAAATTTCTGAATATCAACCTTCATAATTGAAGACATCCTAAACCAAAGCTCTTATACTACTTGTTAGGGAATTAGAGCAAACTAATAGCGGAAGCAATATGATAAAACAGATATTCGGAATCATAAAGAAAGATAACAAGAACAAAACAACGACACACAAGATTTACCTGGAAACCCAATGCGGGAAAAAATCACGGATGGCGACGAGCACAATCAATCCACTGTATGAGTAGGGAGAATACAAAACGATCATAATCACAACAAGTGATTTGATCCAACAATAGAATTACAACCCCTCTTGTAATCTCTCTCACAATTCTCTACCTCTCAATGTGTTTAGGGATTCAGGGATTCAGGAGTTATGGAGTTGATTTTAGATCCTAGGCATGACCCCCTGTATATAGGGTTCAGAAGTACAGGGTTTTACCCTTAGAGACAAACCCTAGCCGCTAGGAGAAACTGCACTTCAAGACAAACCCTAACTGCTTTTGATTTTGGGCCACGAAGCCTAACAACCCAACACGATATCATTCAGGGAATGCACTAGTTGTCTAAATATAATGTGTTCATGGATTGTAAAAAGAAAATAGCTTCATAGCCACTCCCAGATGGGAGAAATTGGAATTCAAAGGAAGTGGTTTTAGGAAGGTTGTTCCTATCATTAAAACAATAAGGGCATTTAAGAAGCTAAGCTTAGAAAGCGGCGACCAGGGTATCTTTGTGCCACAGATGGCCTAGAAGAAAAAGAAGTTAGAGTGGAGGACATCTCAGTGGTATAGGAATTTCCTAAGTTATTTACTGAGATTCCAGGTCTACTCCCAGATTGAGAGATTGAGTTGACCATAGACTTTTTTCTAGGAACAATTCCTATACCTAAAGCATCGTATTGTATGTCACTAACAAAATTATCAATGTTAAAAGCACAACTTCAAGAATTATTTGATAAAGAAAAATTCGACCTAGTGCATCCCTTTATGGAGCACATGTGCCATTTCTAAAAAAAAAAAAAAGAGATGGAAGTCTTTGACTATACATCGATTACAGAGAATTAAATAATGTGACTATAAAGAACAAATGTCCTGTATCATGTATCGATGGCCTAGTTGATTAATTGGGTGGATAGGTTTTGTCTTCTAAGATTGATCTAAGATCAAGCTAGCATCAGTAGAAAAATAAAAAAGAAGATGTATCCAAAACTACCATCAACACTGGATATGGCCATTATGAGTGCTTAGTGCTACATTTGGACTTACTAATGCCCTAGCCTTCTTTATGGATATGATGAATAAGATCTTCAAGCCTTATACACATAGGTTCATTGTCATATTCATCGGTAACATCCTTATTTATTAAATAAATAGACAAGATATTTTAGAACATCTCAGGCTGGTTCTAAAGACCTTCCAAGAACACTAGGTGTTTATGCAAAACTACAAAAGTGTGAATTCTGGCATGAAAAAGTCCACGTTTTGGGTTATGTAGTGCCTAAAAAAAGGAACAATTTAGGCTCTTGCCCAGGAGCTTATCCAGTATTTCATCAAGGGAATTCACCGACATCTTGGCTTGCGTCGCAGTTGGAAGAAGCTTGCTCCTTGGTTCTTTCTCTTGGACTGACCCTAGCCCCATGGTCAGTGAGAATTAAGATTCGTCTCTTTACTTTCAAAGAGTTATCCACCTTCACATCCAAAGTGGAAACAAGCTTCATGCCTGAAGGAATTGAACTTTGGATTTCATTTAGTTCATCAAGGCGACTGAACACCGAATCTCTCTTTTGGGAAGGCGGTGAGTTTGATAACGTCTTGCCTACCTTGATTCTGACGAAAGTTGAGAGTTTAGGTTGCTCCTCCTCCTTCAACCTATGGAGGACAAAAGGTTTTGGGGTTTCACCCTTTCCAATTATTCTAAACATGGAAGGGCATTGGTGCAACGTTGACGGCTGCAATCTGTCAAACACCGACGCTTTTGGGTTGGTCTTGGTGTTTTTCACCATCATTATCATCAACTTCTTCAGCTGTGATATATTGTGTGAGGGTTTACTTGTCCTTACGTCGTCTCAAAATCCTCATAGGTTGGGGCGGTATGTAGCTAAGGCCAACTTTAGGCATTGCGGCATTGCCCCCTTGACTTTGTACGACCCTTTGCGTGCTGTCAAGTCTGTAGGGCTTAGTTTTGATCACATGCCCCAAAGATGTTGGCTGGCTGAAGTCATGGCCAGACTTCTTCATTAACTTGTGCGCATTAGGATCACACCCATCGCCGATGCGCATCTTTGACAACTCACTTTCTTCTTGGAGCGAGCCTTTAGAAGAGGCAACAAAACCAGGGAGAGAAACCTTGGTCAATTTGCTTGGGTTTGCCCTATGAACTGGAAGCACACCCTTTTCTTTCAGAACGCACCAGCTTGCTTCATTGAACTTGCATTCAACCTTGGTTGCACTTTTAGGATTTGTACATTTGAAGATTGGCGCCGCTGAATTTACCGCTACATTTGCTTGCTTGACGGACAGGACCGAAATTGTCTTCTCATTCTTTTCTTTCCGTTCTTGTTGTGGCTGGATGCTGCCATCACCACTCTCATCAAGAAGGATATTCAGCTCTTCATTTTTTTCGTTATTGTCAATTTCAAAACATGAGGTTGTATAGACAGCCACACTATCAAAGAAGTTTTTTGTGAAGCATTCTCCTGAGCCCTCTAGTACTTCAGCATGATCCATTTCAGAATCTGACTCATCAGTCCCTTGCACTGCGATGTGGCCAACTTCTGCTGTTTCATCCAAATTTAAAATGATTCTTCCTTCCTTGGCCATTCGCATGATGCGCTCCTTGAGTGTAATGCAATTTTCAAGAGGGTGGCTAACGATTCTATGGTACCGACATTATTTAGGGCGACGGTCCTCCCAGCTTCTTTTGGGCGCTTTGGCTCAGGCAATTCGATGACACCTTTCTCGAGTAAGTCATCTAGCATGCCTGACAAATCTGAGTCAGGAAATGGATACTTTTTTTCCTAAAGTTCTTTTAGTGTGAGACACTTATTTATCGTAACTTTGAACAATGAGCTCTTCTTGCCCCCTAGTTTTGGCTTTCCATAATGCGAATTGGTTGACTTGTAGAGGTGGACATCGCTTCTTTGGTCGTGCCCTTAGAAAAATTAACATTCTTATCGAATTCAACCTTGTCCCTATTTGATTCAGTAGAATAGAAGGAGTTGGCGCGACGACTAGCTATCGTCACCTCCAAGTCATGCCTTGGTCTCCAATTCTTGAAAAGTCCTAGGTTTGCTCATTTGTAGGACGTACAGCAAGTCCCAGTGCGTGCCTTGGGTGCACATTTTGACGGCAGATGCTTCAGACAACCGATCCTTGCACTTGAGGCTAAGTGCAGGCCAGCGGTTGATGTAGTCAAGAACTAGCTCGTCCTTCCACTGTTTGATGTTTGTCAACTCAATCATGCTGACAACGCACTGAGTGTTGTAGAACCTGTTGAGGGACTCTTACTCCATTTGTTCCTAGCTGTCAATGGACTCAGGTTCTAAGTCGGTGTACCAGTTAAAGGCAATACCTTTTAATGTCCTGACGAACTGTTTCACCATAAGGTTGCCATCAGCCCCAGCATTATTGCATGTCTCAATGAAGTGCGCGACATGTTGTTTAGGATTGCCTTTCCCGTCGAATTGTTAGAACTTAGGGGGTTGGTAACCGTGGGGCATACAAAGAGCATCAACCCTATTAGTGTAAGGCATGGTGTATAGAAGAGTTCCACGCGAACCTTCACCTAGCTGCGCCTTAACAGCATTTGCTATCAAATCTTGGATTTGCTCAATGGTCATTGATCATAGGACTTGACATGTTTAGGGGTCGTGCCTTTCTTTGACTGCTTCTTGCTGTCAGAGGCTTCAATGTGGATGGACATTTTTTCTGAGTCCTCACTTTCTGAGTCTTTTATAGAACATTGAGCTGGTTGTTTTTCTAACTTTCTGGTTAGCTTAGCAATCTTTTCTTCTTGAAGCTTAATGCGCGCTTCCTTTTCTTCGTTGTCCCTGCTGAGTTTTTCTAGGATGACTTTCATGTTAGCCATCTCCTCTTCCAGAGTGGTTGTACCTGTTATCATGGCTGGCATGACAACAGTTTTGGTGGACTCAACTTCAGGCCCCCTTCGGTGAGGGTGAAGAAGAGTTACTGTTGTAGTAGTCTTCAACCTCGCAGACTGGAGATTGAAGCTGGACGTTTTAAATTTCACCCATCCAAGAGGACGCCTTTTGTTGTGTCTTCAAGTCTTGCAGTTTAGGTGGGGGCAGCGCAGTTTGCCCAGGAGCGGTCGGAGTAACAGCTTTCTCCATACTTCTGGTATTCATTGTGCGTGCGCACTTGCTAGAAGTGACGCTCACTCCACAGGATCTACGCGAAAGAGATCTTGTGCTTTTCTTCTTCAAAGCTTGCGCGGCAACGTTATTTGTGGCCACGTATTTGTTGAAGAAGATGTTCTTCTGACTTGAAAGTCTTGATCTTTTAAGAGAAAGAGATGAGAGGTAGAGAAGTCCCACCGAGCATGCCAAATTTCTAATCACAAATTACAAAGATTGAATTTTTACTAATTGATTTGAATGTATTTGGGTACAATCTCTATGAATACAAAATCCTCTGATTCTTTCTCTTTCTAGGATGGATTTTTCCAACCCTTGAATCAAGGGGAGTAGGTCTCTATTTATAGGAAAGCCTACCCCTTGAAAGTCAAGATGGGCCTTGACTTGGTATTTGAGCTTTGACCTGGGTTTTGGGCCTTTCGATCAGGCTTTACCCTACACTGCTTTAACTTTCGTTTGTTTTGACTATGACTTTGACTTTGACTTTGACTTGGGAGTCTCCCGGGTTTGGGTTGAGCATTGACTTTGAAGTCGCCTCGAGCTTTGGTCGGACGTTGACCTAAGAGTCGTTTTCACGTTTGACTTGTGAGTCGATGCAGGCCTTGAGCTTTGACTTTGATGTTTGACTTTGATTTTGACTTTGACCACATCTTGACTTGGACGTCATTCGGGCTTTAGGTCGTGACTTGACTTGGAAGTCATCTTGAGCCTTGAACTAGTCTTTGACTTGAGTTTTGACTGAGCCTTGACTTGGTAGTCCCTTGGGCCTCGACTTGAGAGTCTTTTAAGCCAGCTTAATTTAATTAAAAGGATTGACCAAATTAATTAATTTTAACTTTATTTTGGTATGACACGAATAAATTTTTAGTGTCTACAATACAATAAACTCATCTACAGGTTGTGTATGGCTGGAAACCTATAGTTTTGTAATAGTTTGATGAATGGATGTTTCTGCGTGCAAATTAATACGTTTTTATCCAAATCCGAATGTATATAAATCGATGGGTTATGAAGCTTAAATTTTTCAACTATAAACGAATTTAAAATCATAGTTTGTGCATAATGACAACGGATGCCTGGGAGACAACAACTACTTACCCCAACCTCCACTATCTCTGTTGTCATGGCTGCCACCTCCATCTTAGCTAACGACTATGGAAATGATCTACAAGTTTCAAAGCTTAAGACACTGTGGTTTGAAGGGGGACGTGACCCTTTAGTATATTAAGACTCGATAAAAAAAATCATAATTTGTTTGGAGTTATGGAGTGCCCCAAAAGATACAGAGTATAACTCGCTGAAAATCTTTTCAAACAAGAAGTTAACTTCTGGTGCGAAGCTATAAAGCCTAGAGAAAGAGAAGTTCAAGCCATATGGCGGTAGCTCAAAGAACTCCTTAAATCTATATATTATCCTTGGGATGTAAGATAGGCTAAGGAGTAGGAGTTCTTGCACTTGACAGAAGAGAAGATGTCAGTAATGGAGTATGCCTCCAAATTCAATGAGTTGAGTAAATTTTCCCCTAACTAAGTGGCTACTAAACAACGAAGGATGGACAAATTTGAACTCCGATTATGGTGGAAATAAAAGAGAAAGTTGTTGGCCATACATTTGCCAATTTTTAAGAAATGTACTAGAAGGTTGTGATAGTAGAAAGAGTCATGAAAGAAAACGAAGCCAAATATAAAGCCGTGATTCAAGGGAAGAGAAAGCCCGAGACAGGAGACGTAAGTCGACTTCCAGGAGGATCATCCATACGCCAAACATTGAGATGCCAGTTTAAAGGTGGACAAGCATTGGGGGACCTAAAATGTAACCATCAATGACAAGTGTAAAGGATACCGTTCAGGCCTATGCATTGTTATTGTAGCCTCAGGAGCATGCTTTGGATGTGGAGAAATGGGTTGCCATGGAATCCAGTGCCCCAAGGTTCAACAAAGGTGACTAAACCCACTAATAAACTCGGTGCTGGGAACACGGTCACCATCTCATAATGGCGATCCTCAACAAATCACAAAAGAGGGGGAAGGAAACTTCAAGCACTAGGCAGTGTTTTTTAAGACAGTGGAAGCAGAAGAGCAAGATCCCAATTTGTCGTCCCATGTATTCTGCACATTGTCAACGCATCGGCACGTGTTTTATTTGACTCGGGTGCCATGCATTTAATTAAGAGCTTATTATTTGTAACACCCCCAATTGCTAATGTCTGATTACTCTAACTTAACCACTGATTTATTATAAATTAGCAGCGGAAGACTTCTAATTTGATTGGAGGCATTACCACCGTTCCATGATGGAACAAGGATGCTTGACTTACTAAACTTTTGGGGACGCAAATAAACATATGCCCATCCATGTAGTTCATAACAGACGTGACAACTAGGGATGGGAGTTGCACCCGAACCCGAAAAACCCGCCCCGAACCCGCCCCATTTATAGCGGGTATGGGTACGAAATTTTGGGAAAAAATGGGTATGGGGCGGGTATGGGGATTGCGTTTGAAAATGGGTATGGGTATGGGTATGGATTCTTAAAACCCGTACCCGATTGTGTACCCGATTTGCTAGTAAAACGGGACCAAAATACAGTAAAATTCAAAAATAAATATTTGGCATGAAACTCTAATTGTATATTATTTATTTATGTAGAATTGAAAAATTAAGTTTTTTTTACATTTTTAACTTTTATGAGTTCATCCGACATAAACTTTAGTAGCATCGCTTGAAATTGCCGATCAAACATACCGTGTATGCAAATATGGGTTGAATATGGGTGACAAATTGCGCACTCTACATATACCCGAATAAAACCCGTAAACCCAAAAAATCCGATGGGTATGGGTATGCGTAACACCATCCAAAACCCGATGGGTATGGGTATGACTTTTGAAAATGGGTATAGGTGCGGGTATAGCTCAACCCGCCCCGAGCCCGCCCCACGCCCATCCCTAGTGACAACTTAACGTTCTAGTGCTAGTCATTATCAATTCCTAAAGTTTTGGGAGTATACCTATAAGCAATTCTCTACCTACCATCACTGTCAGGCCTTGAATAGTTAACGCACAATAAAAGCTGCTACTCTCGTTCACTTCTTGCTGCCTTCTGGCTTGCCAAGAGGAAGAATTTTCATAGATCTCACACCTAAAACAGAAAACATAAAAACATTCGAATGATGAGCCGAAACCCAGGACGTACATTCCTATGCAGTAAAATAACTTTTGTAATCACGTAGTTGGGCGCCCGCATTTCAAAACATTTTCAATTTGCAAACAGGAGAGAGAGAATGCATAAATAAAATTGATTTGCTGATTATTATCTAGAAGTGGACCCCTTAGTCAACGTACATCTTGAAACGATCATACTTTAGGTGCTTACCCCCCGGGCCGATCGAGAAGCCTGAGTTGACACCGCGCGCTGGTATATTGATGGGCATACGCCCTGATAATTGATAATTGGCGGGACCACTTGTTTATGTGACAAAACATTGCGTCAAATGATTCATTATGTGATTATCATATTAACTTTGCATAGTTCAAGAAACATGTGAGTTTTTGAAGAGCACAGACAATGTACGTACTTGGTCTTTGATATTCTTGCTCCTTTATAATGGAGAACATGCGTTTGCAGCATGAAGCGACAGAGGTGGCATCTTTCCTGTTTCAAATATTTTATTTTTCCCCATTAGTGCGATATTCCGAAGTTTACTAAACTTCTTAGCTTAATGGAGTATTTGCAACTAACAATGTCTTTATAACTACCCGTGTTATCACCATTATGATCTGAATTAATGATATACGTTTGTTACCATCATTAGTTGCTTGCGCGATGCGCATCAAGACCCTCGTAAAGTGTTATTATGATTAATATCACTATTAGCGTTATTGTTCTCAACGTTGTTCTTATTGTTTTAAATCTGATAATCACTCAAGTTTTGTGATTCGCTATGCTTAGCATTAACTTCACAATATTTAACCACTTACTTACCTATATATATGAAAGACATATAACCTTCAAAATTCTCATCCTGTTAATATTTATTTAATCTCATTAGTACCTTAAATTCCTTTCGTTCTACTGATTTGGATTCTGAAATTGAATTGAGGACGAGGACAAGCAGAACACCGAACTGTTATCATATTAAGCTGTTGATATAAGTAAATTGGGGTATTTATAAGACTATTAATTAAGTAAATTAGTAATCAAAACACTTACGTCATTAATAAAATTACGGGTTATAATTACATACGTTAGGCTTCTGGTTCAATTGCGACTAAAGGCTTGTTAGCTTAAACGCTACCCCAACATCAAACCCTGTATCATTAATTTTGTATCCATAGAACACTTGATCACATTAACCCAACCACACTCAAACTCGTACTTTACTTACATCATAGCCTTAAACCTTAACCCATCACTTCCCTAGCATCACATATCTAGTGAATACTCGCTAATTCGTTAACTACCTGTGTACTTCATGACCTAAGCAAGAGTTAACTCAATTTAGGGTATATGCTCATGACTCCCAACATCGGTCGAACATTCAGTCATTCAATGTAACATATATGAACATTCACCCAACATTCATCCTACTTTGATTCCCTTCAAATTTAACACCCATCCGAAGCATAATCCAACTAGGCCATAATTTCAAATAGCCACGAATGCGAATTGCCACGCATGATTTCAATAACTCAACCACGCCAAGTCATAAATTCGGAATATTACCAAATAATCTCAAATTTTCGAAAATTTACATTTCAGATGATATTCAAATAATGTCAAACAATCCCCAACTTCAAAATTTTCTCAACGTAACTTAGGGTCTGTTTCTTTCGTGGGTAAATTAGGTGGGTCGAAAGAGTGAAGTGGGTTGAAGTTGGTAGAGATGGGTTGAGATAGGTTGAAGTTGGTATTTTTTTTTAGGTGGGTTGAAATAGGTTGAAGTGGGTTGATGTTGGTTGAAGTTGGTTGAAGTTGGTATATTATATGGTAGGTTGTAATGGGTTAAAATAATGAGAATGTAATTAATGTGTGATAATTTATGAAATTATCCAAATTTTGTGAAATTTTTGTTTGTTATTTTTTATTTTTTATTTTTTTGATTTTTAATTTTAATTTTTAGTTTTTTATTTTCCATTTTTAATTTTTAATTTTTTTTGTTTTTACTTTTTAATTTTTTTTATTACTTTTTATTTTTTATTTTTTATTTTTATTTTTTATTGTCTATTTTTTATTTTTATTTTTATTTTTTATTTTTTATTTTTTATTTTTTATTTTTTTATTTTTTTATTTTTTTATGTTTTTATTTTTTTTTATTTTTTTATTCTTATTTTTATTTTTTTAATTTTTTTTACTTTCTATTTTTCTATGTTTTATTTTTATTTCTTATTTTTTCTATTTTTTTTAAGTTTCTTCTTTCTTATTTATTTTTTTTCCTTATTTTTTATGTTTTTAATCATTAATTTTTTTTTAATTTTAATTTTTAGTTTTATTTTTTAATTTTTATTTTTTTAATTTCTTATTTCTTATTTATTTTTTTTTTAATTTTCAATTTTTAATTTGTAATTTTTTAAATTTCTTATTTTATAATTTTTTATTTTTTATTTTTTATTTTTTATTTTCTTGTGTTTGTTTTTTATTTTTTATGTTTTATGGTTTATGTTTTATTTTTTTAGTGTCAGTTTTTTTTAGTTTTTCATTTTCATTTATTTTTTTTTATTTTTCTATTTTTTATATTTCTATTTTTTTATTTTTCTATTTTTTTAATTTAGTATTTTTAATTTTTAATTTTTAAAATTTATTTTTTCTTTCTTATTTTTTAAGTTTAGTTTTTATTTTTTATTTTTTATTTTTTTATTTTTATTTATTATTTTTATTTTTTATTTTTTAATTTTAATTTTAATTTTATTTTTTATTTTTTACTTTGTACTGTTTATTTTGGTAGTTTTTTAGTTCTTTATTTTTTATTTTTTATTTTTTATTTATTAATTTTCTATAAATTTATGTTTTTTATGTTTTTGTGTTTTTACTTTTCTATTTCTTATTTCTTGTTGTTTATTTTTTTATTTCTTATTGTTTAATTTTTATTTTTTATTTTACATGGTTTTATATTTTATATTTTCTTTTTTATTTTTTTATTTTTTTATTTTTTTGTATTTTATGTTCTTATTTTTTATTTCTAATAACGAAGAAAAAATAAATTTAAAAAATCAAAAATTAAAAATACCAAATTAAAAAAATAAGAAAATATAAAAATATAAACATAAAAAAAATAAAAAAATAAATGAAAATGAAAAGGTAAAAAAAAAATAAAACTAAAAAAATAAAACATAAACCATAAAACATAAAAAATAAAAAATAAACACATAAACAAATACAAATTAAAAAATAACCAAAAAAATTAGGAAATAAAAAATATAAAATAAAAAAGTATAAAATAAGAAATTTAAAAAATTACAAATTCAAAATTTAAAATTTAAAATAAAAAATAAAAAAAATAAAAAAGAAAAAAGAAAAAAGAAAAAAGAAAAAATAAGAAATAAGAAAATTTAAAAATTAAAAAATTAAAATTAAAATTTAAAAATTTAAAAAAATTAAAAAATTAAAGATTAAAAACTTAAAAATAAGAAATAAAAAATAAGAAATAAGAAGGAAGAAACTAAAAAAATAAAAAAAATTGACAAAAAAAATAAAAAAAAATATGAAAAAATAAAAAATAAAAATAAAAAATAAAAAATAAAAAATAAAATAGTAAAAAGTAAAAACAAAAAAAATGAAAAATGAAAATTGAAAATTGAAAAATTAAAAACTAAAAATTAAAAATTTAAAATCAAAAAAATAAAAAATAAAAAATAAGAAACAAAAATTTCACAAAATTTGGATAATTTCATAAATTATTACACATTAATTACATTCTCATTATTTTAACTCATTTCAACCCACCACATAAAAACTATACAAACTTTAACCAACTTCAACAAACATCAACCTACTTTAACCTTCTTCAACCTATTTCAACTCACTTCAAAAAAAAAAATATCAACTTCAACCTACCTTAACCTACCTCAACCTACTTCAACCTACTTCACTCCTTTACCCACCCAATTTACCCACGAAAACAGCATGTTCTAAATCTCACATGATACTTTGCAAATTATTAAAACTATAAAGGGATAGGTTGAAGTGGGTTGAAGTAGGCTGAGATAGGTTGAATTGGGTTGAAGTTGGTATTATTTTTTCAAGTGGGTTGAAGTAGGTTGAAGTAGGTTGAAGTGAGTAAAAATAAATTGACCCATGAAAAGAACAGGCCCTTAATAACGTTAAATAGTTTCAATCTTCATGAATTCACAACAAATAGCCAATTAACGTCTCACAATGTCAAACTTTCGTAATTTCACATACTCATACTATTTCTTATTCCACACATATTATTCCCCTAATCACAGCACATCGAGTTTGAATCAATAGCTTCAGGTTCATGACCACTCAACACCGCTTTTAGCCATGGAATTTACATACTCAACCAAACAATGTGAACTGAATAATGTCAACTTTTGCAATTTATATAGTTGTGCATCAAAATTGTTCAAACTAGTATAAAATTCAACCAAACTCTAACTCTGTCAATACTTCCCCCCCCCCCCAAAATCAAAATTCAGTCCAAAAACCCTCAATAATTTCAAAAACCTACAACAACCAATTATCAATGCTAATTACATCATACAATTCATAAATTTCATCCCAAATAACCAATCTAGTCAAACTAAACAAGGCTCAGGGTTTTACCTTTCAATCCCATTTGGGCTTGAACAAGGAGAACGGGGGAAGGCTGTGCTGGGTCGTGGCTGTGGGTGCTGTTTCGGCCCACATACGGCCGGTGGGTGGGACGAATTTCAGCTGGCGGTTGGGCGACTAACAGACCCGCAAGGACCGCCCAGAACAGGGGAGAAGTGCGGCTGTGGCGGGCTGAAGGGCAAGCGAATGGGATCGGTTGAGGCGGTGGCAGTGCTGCTTGGGCGCGGGTGTCAGCCGAGATGCTGGTGGTGGCCGTTTTCCGACGGTGGGACGGCAGGAACAACAACGAGATACAGGGGATGGGGGTCAGGAAGTTGGGCAGAGGAGAGAGAGGGCAGTGCAGAGAGCGTGATGGGTTTGGGTTTGGGTGTAGTTTAATTTGTGTTCTTTACTTGATTTTGGTTTAAACTATGTCGATTAGTTTAGTGTTTTTTTTGTTTTTTGTTTTTTTTTTCGTTGGGGGTTTTCATTTTATTTTTGTTTTATTTTATTTTGATTTATTCATATATAAATATAATCAGATTAGTAGTTCGATTAAATTACCCAATGTAATTGCACATCGTTTGGGGAAATTACCACACTTTTCATATAAATGTGGCTTCTTTATTATTGTTATTGTTTTTCAAATTGGCGGTCATTCAAGTAGATATTCATTTAGCATTTGAAAGGATCACTTAAGAATATAATAAAGTCCTGTTTGAGGCCACATCGTCGTTCCAACCTGCACTGCACAAGTACACACACACACACACACACATACATACACACACACACACACACACACACACACACACACACACACACACACA
>JACYFF010031955.1:51205588-51232798 GCA_017589665.1 Selenicereus undatus | reverse complement strand
TATGTATATATATATATATATATATATATATATATATATATATATATATATACTAAATTGAAATGTAGCGCCCAACTTGATGAATTTATAATTCAGATGATTTAAAGTAATTAAAATGAATATTAGGTTCAGACCGTTACATTATTATACATGGTGAAATGGATTGTAAATTATGTATTACTACCCTAGTAGGAGTTACAGTAACCACTAATACTATATTTAGAAATTGCCCTTTAATAGATAATTAGGAAACACTTCTCACTGACCTGATTCAATTGGAAGTCTAAACTATGACATCATTAAAGGAATAAACTGCTGTCCAAATATAAGGTGTTTATGGATGGTAAAAAGATAATAGCCTTTATAACCACTCTTAGAGGGGAGAAACTGGAATTCAGGGTAACTGGAATTCATTGTTATATTCATTGATAAAATCCTTATTTGCTCAATAATAACAGAAGAACATTCAGAACATCATAGGTCAGTTCTAAAGATTTGATAAGAACACAAACTTTAAGCAAAACTCAAAAAGTGTGACTTGTAGCTTGAATAAGTCCACTTTTTGGGTCGTGTAGTGTATAAAGAAAAAATTTCTATAGTCTTTATTAAAATACCAGTAATGGTTAACTCTGTGAGGCCAACAACTATTACAGAAGCAAGAAGTTTCTTGGGTATAGGTGTTTCTTATCGATGGTTCATCAATGAATTTTTAAACATTGCTCCACCTATCATGCGATTAACCCATGAAGACAATAAATTTAAATGGACAGAGGAGTGTGAAAAGAGTTTTCAGGTGTTAAAACATAGTTTTGCCCCTACGCCAATTCTTGCAGTTCCAAAGGATAATGAAGGGCTTGTTATTCATTGTAATGCGTCATAGAAGGGTTTAGGTTACGTCGTTATGCATAACAAGAGAATAGAGTATTTGTTGGCAAATGAAAGGAGGACCCTGAAGGAGTTTAGGTCTCGTTACGGCGTCCAGTCATTCTAATGTGTCCAACATGGGTTTAGGTCTACTTAGGGCCTTAAGTATATATTCACACAAAGGAAGTTGAATATGAGACAAAGGAGATAGCTAGTATTACTTAAGGATTATGACTTGAAGATCATGCATCATCCAGGAAAAGCTAATGTCATCCCTAATGCCCTCAGCAGTAAGTTGGCTGAATTAACTTCTTATTTGTTGACAAATGAAAGGAGGACTCTGAAGGAGTCAAAACAGCTCTAAATTAAGGTAGCCCTACCAAACAATGAAGGGTTACTAGCAACTTTGCAAATCTTCTCTTGTTTGATCAACAAAATGAAAAACCACTAACATGACCCTATACTGATTCAAATTAGGAATGGAGTTGAATGAGGGCAAATTATGGAGTTCTCAGTAAAAAGTAGGGGTTTTTGGCTTAAAGGGACACTCTATGTATCCGTGTGGAAGGCATTAAAAAAGGGCTCATGAAGAAAGCCCATGATTCAATGTTTACTACATACTAGGGGAGTACAAAAATATATCATGACCTTGAAGAGCAGTTTTGGTTGATGGGCATGAAGAGAGATGTGGATATGTTAGCAAATGTCTCAATTGTTAGAAAATGAGGATAGAACACTGGAAACCAGCAGATTTTTGCAATGCTTACAGGTTTTCTAGTATAGAGATGGGAGCACATAAGCATGGATTTTATTTATAGGACTACCTAAAACCACTACGTAGCACGATAATATTTGTATAGTGGTGGGTTGATTCACAAAAGCGGCACATATTCATGCAATAAAAATGATATCTACGTTGGAGCAACTAATAAGGCTTTATGTTCACAAAATTCTCAGGTTACATAGAGTATCTCTCAGCATAGTTTTAGATCAAGATACCTAGACCATGGACTAATTCCAGCACGGATTTTAAGAAGCCATAGGAACAATACCGAATCTGAGTACAACCTCTCTTCCTCAGACAGATCAGCAGATTGAAAGAACTATATAAGCATTAGAAGACAAGTTAAGACCTTGCGATATAGATTTTAAGAGCAACTAGGACTATCTCCGGCCTTTAGTGGAGTTCCCCTACAATAATGGCTACCATGCAAGCATAGGCATGGCACCATTTGAGGCAGTATATGGACAACGTTGTAGATCTCCATTATGCTAGACTAAAGTAGAAGAAGAAATACCATCCACAGTGGAAATAATTGAAAGAACAATAGAAAGGGATAAACTCATCAAAGGAAGGCCAAGAGCTGCCAAGGACAGAAAGAAAAGCTATGCGGGCACTAGGATGAGAGCTTTGAATTCGAGGTTGGAGATTAGGTTCACTTAAAAGTGTTGTCGTTTACAGGAAGTATTAAATTTGTCAAAAGGGAAAGATCAGCCCAAGGTATATCATACCCTTTCAGATTCTGCAAACAGTAGGACCTATTGCCTACAAATTAGGCTTAACTCCAGCATTATAGGGAGTTCACCCATTCTTTCATGGATCCACCTATGCAAATATGTACCTGAAGAAGAGCACATTATTGAATACGACCCCTTTGAAGGCAAAGAGAACCTAACCTTCATAAAAGAACAATCCAAAACTTGGAAACACAATAACGAAAGCCAAGGACGAGGACTACACCTTGTGTAAAAGTTTTATGGAAACACAATAAGGAAGTAGAGCAATCTGGGAACCTAAACGTGAGATGTAAGAGTAGTACCCCCCAACTATTTACCTGAGATAATTCAAATTTTAAGAAGGAAAATTTCTTAAGGGTGTAATAATGTTATAGCCGCATAAAATATTGATAACTTTAATAGCACGTTAACTTACTAACATGTATGTTTTTCGAAATTTGGATATTGTGTGTTGGTTTGTGTCATATTGCCTTTCATAACTTATTTAGTTTAATCATCTTGAGCCTTCTTCTACTCTAAAAAGAAGCAGAAGGATTACATTAGTCGTGTCTTGACCCCTCTACTATGGTTGACTTTTTAAAAAAGAAATGGAATAGAAAAGAAAAGGGGGACAAAGGACAAAACTTACCTATTAAACACTGAAAGATAACTAAATCTCTATTACTCTTCTCTCAATCAACCCACGAACATAGGCAACAAAAGTAAGAAAGAGATTTCAGTGAGGCGAGGGGAAAAAGGGGCAAAGGCTTGCTGAAGAACACTATGGGTTAGAAAGCTGAAGAACCCTTCTTCATTAATCCTCTTCTTCTCTAAGTAGCTCAACAAATGGTTTTGATGAAATTTTAGATGGGGTTAAATTGAGTGCACATAAAAAAATTGAAATCAAGGGGAGGTTTTCTTCTTTCCTCTAATTACATTAATATTGAAATTAATTGAATTTTGATGTTTGTTGTGTGTTTAATTTGACTAGTTTGAAATTGAAATTCTTGTTTTCTTTAGGTCAAGTTTTGGGTTCTGGATTTAGATTTGATCGTGTGATTTGGAAAATTATGGGAAACTCATTTCGGGTAGATGTAAACCTAGTTTAGACGTCATTGCTACCTTGGCTATTTAGTTGCTTCTGGTGGGACACTTATACATGTAACCCATACTTTTACTACTTCTCATAAATAAGTTTTAGAAAAGGAATTTTCTTGCTTTGTGAATATTGTGAAATTAACGTTTTGTTAGATTGAGGGTCAGATTTCTCAAAATTGCCTCGAAATAATTTGCAAGGGATTTCACTTGCTTGATAAAGAGATTCCACTTGTTTGACAAAGACATTAGATATGGATTTCTAAAATGTGTGTAATATAGCTAAGTTATACATGTATATGTTGTCTAAATTTATGTGTATTTGAAACCTTAGTGTAGAAAAGGGGGCATGTAGAGTTTGTTCTGATAATGTATCACTGCTAATATAATTAAATAGGATATGTAAAGTAAACTCACGAACAAGTTGTGTGGCTAGAAACCTATACTTTGTAATAATTTGACAAATGGATGTTTTTATGTGTAAATTAATATGCTTTTATATAAATTCCAACGTGCATAAACTAGTAGGTTGTAAAGCCTAAAATTTCAACTAAAAAAATTAAAATCATAATATGTGTATAATGACAATAGATGCCTAGAAGACAACAACTGTTTACAGCCCCACCTCCACGATCTCTATCGCCATCACCGCTGCCTCCACCTCAATTAATAGCTATAAAAATGATCTACAAGTTTCAGGAGCTTAAGACACCAAGGTTTCAAGGGGGACCTAACCCTTTAGTATATGAAGATTAGATAAGAAAAATTCAGAAATTTTTACTGTTATCGGATGGCTCAAACAATGCTATGTACAAATTGCTGCCAATTTGTTCAGCAATTTGTACGAACAAGAACTTGACTTCTAGTGGGAAACTAGGAAACCCAAAGAAGGAGAAGTTCAACTAACACAGTAGCAGTTGAAAGAGCTCTTAAAATCTAAATATTACCCTTAGGGTGGAAGATGGACTAAAGAGTAGGAGTTGTTGTAGCATAAGTAAAAGAAAATATCAGTAATGGAGTATGCCTCCAAATTCAACGAGCACAATAGATTTTCCCATAAGTAGGTGCCACTAAAAAAGGAAGGATGGACAGATTTGAACATGGATTATGGTGGAAAATAAAGGACAAAGTTTCAGGCCATAAATTTTCCAATTCTTTAAGAAATATACGAGACTATGATAATCAAAAGAGTCCTGAAAGAAAATGAATCTGAATATAAAGCCACGATTAAGGGGAAGATGAAGCCTAAGACAAGAGACACCAGTCCACATTTAGGAAGATCATCCAAGAAGCCAAACATTGGGAAAACAATTTAAAGGTGGACAAGCATCAAGGGGATGAAACACAACCATTAGTGACAAGTGTAAACGATACCATTTAGGGCCTTGTGCTATTACTATTGCCCCACGAGCATGCCTTTGATGTGGAGAAATGGGTTACCATATAGCCTAATCCCCCAAGGCTCCAAAAAGGAGACAAAAATACACCAGCAGGCCTAATGCTGGGAACACAACCCTCCACCTCAATAAGGGAAATCCTTAACTAAAAACAGAATAGGGGGAAGGAACCCTCAAGCACCAGATGTTGTTTTCAACATAATGGAAGGAGAAGAAAGAGATCCCAACTGTGCCATCTGAAGTACTTCGCAAATGTTACACATCTCTACATGCCTTATTTTGACTCGAACGATATATATTGAAATTGTGAGTTCTAAATTTGCTAAAAAATTTACTGTTACACCGATTCAAATGGACTATGAATTATGCGTTACTACCCTAGTTGGAGTTACAGTAACTACTAGTACTATATTTAAGAACTACCCTTTTAGAGTTAAAGAGGAAACCCTTCCTATTATCTTGGTTCAACTAGAAGTTTAAAAGTATGATACCATTCTTGAAAAGGACTGGTCATCTAAATATAGGGTGTTTATGGATTGTAAAAAGAAAATAGCCCTCATAACTACTCCCGGATGGGAGAAATTGGAATTCAGAGGAAGTGGTTCGGGGACGTTGTTGTTTTCATTACAGTAATGAGGGCATTTGAGATGCTTAGAAAGAAGTGGCAAGCATATTTATGAGTACTATACGCTCTAGAAGAAAAAGAACTTAGGGCGAAGGACATCCTAGTGGTACAGGAATTTCTTGAAGCAGTTGTTGGGATTCCAAGTGTACACCTAAAGTGAGATTGAGTTCACCATAGATCTTTTTCTAGGAACAATTCTTATATTATCATATGGCACCAACGGAATCAACATACCTAATAGTCATCTTAGTGTGCCACCTTGGAGGGTACTGTGTTATTTACCACGAAGAAAGATGGAAGTCTTAGACTATGCACAGATTATAGAGAATTTAATAAGGTGGCCATAAAGAACAAATATTCCCTACCTAACATCGAGGACCAAATTGATCAATTGGTTGGTTCAACAGTGTTCTCTAAGGTTGATCTAAGATGAGGCTTTCATCGGTTGAAAATCAAAAAAGAAGATGCACCCAAAATAGCCTTCGAAACCAGGTATGACCACTACGAGTTCTTATTGCTACCATTTGGACTTACTAATGCCTCAACCTTCTTTATGGATATGATGAATCGGATATTCAAGCCTTTTATAGACAAGTTCATCATCATATTCATTGATGATATCCTTATTTAATAAAAAAGTAGAGAAGAACACTCACAACATCTCATGATGGTTCTAAAGAGCTTACAAGAACACCAACTTTGTGGAAAACTCAAAAGTGTGAATTCGAGACTGAAAAAGTATCCTTTTTGTATCATGTGGCGTCTAAAGAAAGAATTTCTGTGGACCCTACAAAAATAGAAGCAATAGTTAACGGGGCAAGGCTAATCACTGTTAAAACAGTAAGAAGTTTCCTACTTATGGAAAGTTATTATAGATGGTTCATCGATGAATTTTTAAAATTGCTCAAGCAATCACATAACTGACCCGTGAAGAGCACAAATTTAATCGAATAGAGGAGTGTGAGAAGAGCTTTTAGGAGTTGAAACTTAAATTGGTCTTTATGCTAATTCTTGCAATTTCATAAGATAATAAAGGGTTTATTATACATTGTGATGCATCCATAAAGGATTTAGGGGATGTCTTTATGCAGAATAAGAGAATCATTGCATATGTCTCCCGCCAATTAATGCCTAATGAGAAAACCCCCCAACTCATGATTTACAGCTTGCAGTAGTAGTCTTTGTATTAAAAATATGAAGATATTTCCTTTATCGTGTAAGATGTGAAATCTATACTGACCCTATGATCCTCCAGTATATATTCACACCAAGAGAGTTGAACATGAGACAAAAGAGACGACTATAATTACTTAAGGGCCATGACACGAAGATCATGTATCGTCTAGGAAGAGCTAATGTGATTGCTGATATCTTAAGTTGAAAGTCGATAGGATTAGTTTCTTATTTGTTAGCAAGTGAATAGAGGATCCTTAACAAGCTAGGAAAGCTCCAAAGTGAGCTAGTCTTACCAAACAATCAAGGGTTAATAGTAGCTAAGCAGGTCTCCATCCGTTGATCGTTAACATTAAACAACTGCAAGATGAAGACCCTAAATTGATTCAAATTAAGAAGGGTAGATTATGGAGTTCTCAGTAAAAACAGAGAACTTATGCTTAAAGAGAGACTCTGTGTACCTGATGTGCTAGACATTAAAAAGGAGCTTATGAAGAAGGCCCACCATTCAAGTTTTACTACTCACCTGAAGACTATAAAAATGTATCAAGACCTCAAAGAGCATTTCTGGCGGATGGGCATGAAGATAAGTATGGTTACATATGTTAGCAAATGTCTCAATTATCAAAAACCGAAGGTAGGACACTAGAAACTAGGGGTGTTTATAACCCTCACCTAATCCAGTGTGGAAATGGGAGAACATCAGCATGGATTTTGTTATGGGACTATGTAAAAGCATCTGGGTAGTGGTAGATCAATTGACAAAATCAGCACACGTTCTCGCCATCAAAGTTAAATCTATGTCGAAACAACTAGTAGGGCCTTAATATAGGAAATTATCAGGATACATAGAGTACCTCTCAACACAGTTTCAGATCAAGATACCGAGTTCATGGCCAACTTCTAGCAAGGATTTCAGAAAGCTATGGGAATAGAAATAAATATGAGTACAGCCCTTCATCCTTAGACGGATGAGCAGACTAAAAGAACTATACAAACATTAGAAGACATGTTAAGAGCTTATGCCATAGATTTTACGGGTAATAGGGATTATCGCCTACCCTTGGAGTTAAGCTACAATAATAGCTACCACAAGAGCATAGGCGTGGTACCATTTGAGGCATTATAGAGACGGCACTGCAAATCGTCATTATGCTATACTAAGGTGAGAGAACGAATACCATCTGAAGTGGAAATAATTAATAGAGCATTTGAAAGGATTAAATCATCAGAGAAAGGCTACGAGCTACCTAGTATAGATAGAAAAGCTATGTGAACACTAGGAGAAGACCCCTAAAATTCAAGGTTGGAGATGATGTTTCCTGAAAGTGTCTCCATTCAAAGGAAGGATTAGATTTGGTCTTGAGGCGAAGCTTAGCGCAACATATTTCGGACCCTTTCAGAACCTAAAAATTGTAGGGCATGGTGCTTAAAAGTTAGCCTTACTTCCAGCATTATAGGGAGTTCACTCTGTCTTTCATGTATCCAAAATATGCAAATAAGTACCTAAACAAAAAAGCATGATTGAATATGAACCATTGTAAGTCAAAGAGAGCCCAACCTTTGTAGAAGAACCATTTTGTATCTTCTAAACACACAAGGTAGTAGAAGTAACTTAGGAATCCAAATGCGAAATGCGAGAGAGGCATCACCAACTATTTACCTCAGGTAATTCAAATTTCGAGGATTAAGTTTTCTTAAGGGCCGAATAACGTTAATAAATTGTACATTTTGTTAAATTGGCTCTCGTTGTTACAAACTGAAATATTTAGCATAAATCAAGATATGCAAAGGAGGGAAGAGGTATGGCTGCAAAGCTAGGATTTCCATTCAGAACTTGAAGCCTTTTTATAGGCAAATACGTAACAGAAAATGCCATAAAAATAGGACTCATAACAACCCATAATCTGCACTCCACTAACCCCTAAAAATCAGAAAACATTATTCAACTAATTCCTGAAAATCATAACAACTCTAACTGGAAAATCATGAGTTGTGACTTTAACTGAAAAACCCTAAAAATAGCTAACATTTTAACAGTTCCCCCCCTTAAACTGATGTCTGCTAACATTCAGTTTAAAGCTTGAACTGTGCAAACACCAAGTAACCTCCTAACCTTCTTGCTTGAACTGAAGCTCTTCAAGAATTCTCCTCAACCAAATGGCTTGACATGCACAGGCCGTTGCAGCAACAAATTCCGCCTCTGTACTCGACAAGGTGACAATTGGTTGCTTCTTTGATGACCATGAAATAGCTGCTGACCCAAACAAAAAGGCATAGCCAGAAGTGCTTTTTCTGTCATCTTGATCTACTGCATAATCACTGTCAGTGAATCCTACCAAGTCAGATTTTTCACCCCTTTTATACCACAGCCCAAAATCTCTTGTTCCTTGCAAGTAACGAAGAAGTCTCTTAGCAGCCAACAAATGTAGTTCTATAGGGTTCTCCATGTACCTACTGATTAAACTCACAGAATACATTATGTCATGGCAGTTAGATACATTAAACTGCCAATGATTTGCTTGTACAATGTGCTGTCAACCTTCTTCCCGCCGTGGTCTTTGTGTAGCTTCAAGCCAAGTTTAACAGGGGTGTTTGCTGGGTTACAATTTATCATCTGAAATCTTCCAGAATTTCTCCAACATACTTCTTTTGGAAAATAGAGATCCCTTCACTAGATTACACAACTTCTATGCCAAGAAAGTAATGCATGAATCCAAGATCCGTCATTTGAAACTCCTTCATCATGGACCTCTTGAATTCTTGAAACATAACGTCGTAATTTCCAGTAAATATAAGGTCATCCACATACAAGCAAACAACGAGCATTTTCCCTTAATCTCCAATCTTAACAAAAAGTGTATGCTCATAAGGACATTTCATGAAACCAACTTTCAAGAAGTATGACTCAATTCTACTATACCAAGCCCGTGGGGCTTGCTTTAGCCCATACGAGGCCTTTTTCAATCTGTAAACCTTATGCTCATCTCCAATTTTGACATAACGAGGGGGTTGTTCGACAAATACCTGTTCCTTCAAGTACACACGTAAGAATGCCGACTTGACATCTAGCTGGGAAAAAGGCCAAGAGTTTTGAGCTGCTAATGCAACCACCAATCTGATTTTGTCATGTCTGGCAACTGGAGAAAATACCTTTGTATAATCGATCCCGTATTGTTATTTGTATCCCTTAGCCACTAAGTGTGCCTTGTACTTGTCTACTTCACAATTTCCCTTCAGCTTTGTTTTGAAGACCCACTTAACTCCAATGATTTGCTGCCCTCTAGGAAGATCAGAAAGCTCCCATGTGTCATTTCGTTCAATGGCATCTATCTCCTCATCCATTGCTTTTCTCCATTTTTATTCTTTGATAGCATTCTCAAAAGTAGTAGGGTCACAATCTGTAAACAGGGCAAAATGTGTGACCTCCTCAAATTGATTAACCCCTGTTACCTCGAAGTCGTGCATCCATGCAAGCCTTTTTCGAACACGTCAAACAGATCGAGCTAGTGCATCAGTAGCTTCTGTTTCTTACACATCTTTTGTTTCGTGAATGTCAGCTGAAATTTCAGCAGCTGTGCCAGTAGTCTCTGATGAGTTTTCTGGTGTTGAGAGTACTTCTTCAACATCATTATCATGTAGAACTTGATTAGGTTGCTGCCTATTCCAATCCCACATACTTTCTTCATCAAAAACATCATCTCTGCTTTTGACTATCTTTCCTGTTAGCGGGTTGAACAATTTGTAAGCTTTGGATGTTTCACTAACACCCAAGAACACACATTTCTCGCCTTTATCATCAAGCTTCTTTCTCATTGCATCTGGAACATGCGCATAAGCAATACATCCGAAAATTTTGAAGTGTTCAACGCTAGGCCTTCTCCCACTCCAAGCCTCTTCTAGAGTCACATTTTGAACAGCAAAAGTGGGGCTTCTGTTGAGAATATGAATGCTCCAATTTACCGCTTCTGGCCAAAATTTTTCTGGAATTCTTCCTCTCACCAACAAGCTTCTAACCATATTCAAAATGGTTCTATTTTTCCTCTCTGATACACCATTCTGTTGTGGTGTATACACAACTGTGAGCTCTCTTCGAATGCCATGAATTTTAAAAAACTCATTAAATGTAGTTGAGCAATATTCACCCCCACGATCAATTCAGAGGGTCTTAATAGTCTTTCCCGTCTCATTCTCCACACGTGCCTTAAAGCTTTTAAATGCAGCGAAAGCTTCTTATTTTTCATGTAAAAAAGAAACCCATGTTTTCCGAGAAAAATCAACAATGAAAGTAATGAAATATCGTTTACCTCCATTAAAGAATGGCTTTATTGGTCCACAAATGTCTTAGTGAACCAATTCTAAAACACTTTTCACCCTCCATGACTTTCCTTGAGGAAACTAAGAATGAGGTTGTTTGCTAACAACACATTTTTCACATATTTTGGAAGGAACAACAATATGAGGAAGGCCAATCACCATACTTTTCTGTTGAAGAGTCCTTAAGCCACAAAAACTCAAATGGCCATAGCGAGAATGCCACAACCACGAAGGATCCTTTACTTCAGCCATCAAACAATATTGAATGCTTTCAATCTTAAGCGGAAACAATCTCTTTGAACTCTTTTTCACAACAGCGATAGCTCCTTTAATAGGGTCATAAATCTCGCAAACACCATTCAAAATTGTGATAACATATCCCTTTTCTTCCAACTGGCCCACCCTCAACAAATTATTTTTCAAATCAGGAACATAAAGCACATTCGATATTGTTTCCACAAAACCATTCTTAGTTTTAATCTTTATATCAGCTTTTCCTATCACTTTCACAGTTGAACAATCACCGAAACGTATAGTAGAACGAAAGTCTTCATTTAAAGAAGAAAATAAGGACTTACTTCTGCACAAGTGATTACTGCTTCTAGTATCTACAAACCAGATTTTTGGTTCAGGTTTGCCTCCATTGTGTACAGCCATCAATAGAGTTTCTGTCTAATTCTCCTCAATGAACTTTGGACTGCCTTCCTTCTCTTTGTGAGTAGGACATCGAAATTTAACACTCAGATGCATAATGACCAAATTTATGACCTCGAAAGCACTCCACTTTTGATTTATCATGATTTCGACCTTTGCTTTTGTCTTGAAATTGGTCATTAATGATCTTGAAATTCCTAGTAGAATCTCTAGCTCCATGATCTGCTCAGCCTCATCCACAGCCTCGGCCTCTACCTCGCCCTCTATAGCTGTTGGAGTGAGTATTAACAGAAGCCTTCAGTGCTTGTTCTTCTACTATAGAGATTATGTTTATTTTCTGTTCATGGACTAACAAAGAGCTTTGCAATTCATCAAGGGATAGAGAACCCAAGTCCTTTGATTCTTTAATTGCACAAACCACAAAATCAAACTTTGGAGCTGGCGAACGTAGTCTCTTCTCCACAATCGTGACATCTTCCATCTTCTCCCCATATATTCGCATCTGGTTACTTATCTCCATAACCTTACCACAGTAACTTGTAACAGATTCTCCTTTCTTCATTTGGAGAGTTTCGAATTCTCTTCTCAAGGCTTGAAGTTGTGCACGCTTAACTCTTTTAGAGCCTTTATATTTCTTCTTCATAGAGTTCCAAATATCTTTAGAAGTTTTCTTGGATGGAATTGTTTCCAAGATGGGACGATCAATTGCCTGAAATAGGTAACTCTTTACCTTTAAATCTTTCAGACGTTTTGCTTCCAATTCATTCTTTTGGGCCTCTATCAAGGTTGTCCCCTCTCCTGGTTCTTCAATTCCAGGTTCTATCAATGGCCAATATTATTTTGATTGAAGAAAATTCTCCATCAACATGCTCCAATGGTCATAGTGACCATCAAAGGGCAGAGCTGCAGGTTGGGTAAAATTGCTGTTATCTGAGGCCATGAAGAAGCTGTAGAGGAAAGCAAAAGGCTACTGCCTTCTTTTGTGGGAAAAACTCTCGAACCTGGCTCTGATAACATTGTTACAAACTGAAATATTCAGCATAAATTAGGATATGGAAATGAGGGAAGAGGTATGGCTGCAAAGCTTGGATTTCCATTCAGCACTTGAAGCCTTTTTATAAGCAAATACATAACAGAAAATGCCATAAAAATAGGACTCATAACAGCCCATAATCTGCACTCCACTAACCCCTAAAAATCAGAAAACATTATTCAACTAATTCCTGAAAATTAGAACAACTCTAACTTGAAAATCATGAGCTGTGACTTTAACTGAAAAACCCTGAAAATAGCTAACATTTTAACACTCGTGATTTATTTAGTTTGGTTAACTTAAGCTATTTTCCATAAATAAGGAGGAGTTAGTAACAAAGAGCCCTGTAAACCCTATTATAAAATTCATTTTTGTTAAAAAAAAAGGGGAACGAAAATAAAAGGGGAATGAAGGACAAAACTTACCTCTTAAATACTAGCAAGTAACTAAAGCCTTATTCTTCTTCTCCTAATCAACCCACGCAAATAGAGAGTAAAAGTGTGAAAGAGAGATTAGTGAGGCAAATGGAAAAAGGGGGGGAAACCTTGTTCAAGGAAACCATGGGCAAAAAAGCTAAATCATCGTTACTGATTAATCCTCTTCTTGTCTAAGTAGCGAAACAAATGGTTTTGATGAAATTTTAGATTGGAGTCAAATCGAGGGTTCATCAAAAAGTGCAATCAAGCGGGTGGTTCCCTTTTTTCCCCTAATTACAATAATTTTGAAATTAATTGAATTTTGATATTTGTTTTGCGTTGAGTTAGAGTAGTTTGAGCCTAAAATTCATGTTTTCTATACGTAAATTTTTGGGTTCTTGATTTGGATTAGGTTGTGTGATTTAGGAAATTATTCGAAAGTCATTTGGGGTAAATGTAAACCCCGTTTATATATCATTGCTGTTGTTGTTGTTTAGCTGCTGCTTGTGCTATTTTCAGTTTTCCATTTCTTGTTTCCTATTTTCCACTTTTTGTTTTGTGTTCTTCCACGTTCTATCGTTATTCTATGTTTCTGTTGTTGCTTTCTATTGATGTTGATGTTTATGTTATTGCTGTTGCTGTCTCGTGATCCTATGTGATTCGCATGGTTGCTCAGATGACCATTGTCACTCACTACTAGAAAATCGCCTGTTTGTGACCGAAAAAACGGTCACAAATAAAGCAAAATCAGTCACAAATGACGTTTGTGACCGATTGTGTGACCGAATTCGATAGTCACAAAACCCTTGGTTGGAAATTGAATTTGTGACCGATTCAGTCACAAATTGTGACGACTTTTGTGACTGAGTCTGTAGTCACTATTTGTGATCGAATTTGTGACCACTTCTTGTTTGACACTGTTTTTCAGACCACTTTTACGGTGAGAATTTAGGACCGATTTGTAACTGTATTTGTGACTGAATTGTTATTGTGACTGATTTTGTGACTGATGTGAATCATGGAATTTGTGACCACAATTGTGACTATCGATGTTTATGACTGTCTTTGTGACTGATTTTGTTGACAATTTTGCTCATTTTACAACCGTGTTTATGACCGATTGTGGTAGGGTGGAAAAATAATTTGTGACTGTTTTTGTGACCGATTTTTTTGTAAAAATTGAAATCATGTATTTATATGGTGATTCTCTTCCTGAATTTACAAAATTAGAGTACATATTTGCATATGCATGACAACTAAACTTCATAACTTCATAACAACCAACCAAAGTCCCAACATAGGTGACTTAGTACCAAACATCATACTTTCATAACCAAACAAAGTTCCAACACAAGTAGTTTAGTACCAAACTTCATAGTTTCATTATAACCAAATAAGGTTCTCACACAAGTAGTTTAGTATCAAACATTTAAACTTAAATTACAATCATTCAACATCTTTCAAGATAATCCAAAACACAAAGCAAAGCACATGACACCATCAAATATTATTTGCATAACAATCATACATCATCCTCATCCTTGTCCTCATCCGCATCCTCATCTTCATTCACTTGTTGATCACCATCACCATCATCATCCTCATCATCATCTTCATCGTCATCTTCATCGCTAGCTTCACCACGACGACTATTGCTTCCCTTTCCAACATCAACATTGATAGGTAGTGGAATTGTAAAATTAATTTGTTTCATCAAAGTTCTTACAAGTTCATTGCTTCGGAAAGTTGCTTTGAGAATGATTGGTTGAAAGGTTAGGTCGTATTAATTAATTAGGGCAATTCGTGGAAGCATACCTTAAATTAATATTTCACAACTATCATTCTATTTAAGATTGCCCTACAAATTCTGCCTACTTCAAGCAATAAACTCATTGATCCATTTTCAACACGTTAATTTATTGCTCAAAAAACTACCTTCACTTATTTAGCTCTTTTAGTTATCATTCTTTTTAATATTGCAGTTAAAATAATTTAGTTAGTATCCGTCTAATATGATTAGCAAGAAATAGGAATTATACAACTACGAGTTGCATCAATGAGAATTACATACTGCTTTAACACAACTTCACGAGCAAAATATTGCAACTTTGATGCGCTTATACCACTTCACTGCAAAATATATGAAACACATGTATACAATAAAAATTATGAGTATATTAATAACATAGATAAAGAGATAATACAGATAAATACACAAGGTCATTCAAAAATTAACCACTATAACTTCTAATGCATCTTTAATTTAACAACAATAATGCTTCCATCTTTATCGCAGACACCGATTCTTTTTAATTTAACAACTTCTAATGCATCTTTAATTCAACAACCAATATTTAGTTCTTCTGTCCTTGACAAATCTTTATCTTATCAATTCCAAAGGAAACAAATTAAGAATATATTAGTATTATTATGTTGCTCATACTAGCCGCCTCCCCCCCACCCTCCCTTCACAGTAACAAGACACTAAAACAGAGTTTTAAGTCACGTTATTTCTATCGGTAGCTTACAATTTACTAGGCACTACGTTCACTCACATTCAATTTACAGTTCCATAATTTGTTAAAAGGTCATCGTGCATCCGGAGATGCTTAAATCTCTAATTTAGGATTGGATACATACAGAAGTCAACCTGATGAAAAGCTCTTGTATTACAAACTTATGAATGAAACGACGACTTTGAAAGATGTATCTGCATTAGTGTAGACGAGGTTCAAACAAGGCACTTCTGACAAAGCTTTAGCACTATACAACAAACTATTAAGTGTCGCTCAGTCTACCTAATATCATAAGGTGATAACAAATTTCTAATATTGCCAAAACAAAGAAGCAAGAAGCCATAAGGCAAGATCAATTACTGAAGTTGAGAGGCTAGTAGTTTTTCCCTGAGATTATTGTCAAAAGCACCACTTTCTTAAAGAGATTTCAAAGCGTCAGAATTTGATGAGAATTCCAAGACGGCCAAGGTAAGGCTGATCAAGTAATATATTTAACTATCTAAGTTCACAACCTCACATGACCTCTCATAGTTCCTTTCCCTTCTATGCCTCTTATATTCATCCCCATCTCAAAACATCAAAACGTAACAAGCACATCACTCCTTTTTCACCAGTTTAACAAAGGATAACAAGATGACAAACTTAGAATATCTGATGGGAAGGGCGTCTCACAACAGCGAAAACCATTTTGGGTTGCGGAAGGGGAAGGGGTACATGTATGTGGCCTATGCGTACATTGCTTCTGCCAGATTCCAAATCTGAATCCAGGCATTTTCATTCAGTTTATTGTAAGCTAAAGTCGGAAAACTTGCCTAAAAATGAAATATTACAATCAAACTTGAGCATTAGCAACACACGCCCCCATTTCCAGCTCAAGTAACTAAATACTCCTCATTTCTAGCCCACGTTATTTAAAACAATCAGAGCTAAATTAACAGGAATTCACAACAAGCAGCACTGAAGCACCTAATGACACAAAGGAAAATTGCAAGATGAGAGAGAACTAGCAAAACGAATAAGAATAATAGCATTCTATTCCAATTAAGACATTTAAAACACATACCTTTGCCCAATAAATTAAACTAAAGTAACTTACTTGGGAATATAGTATGCAAAGGATAGTGCTAGTTGCTACCTACTCAATATTAGAAAGCTTACAGTTTTTCAAAGAGTAATTGTGCACAAGACATCTAGAAGACGAAAACAACAGGACCAATAGGAAAGACACAAAGGGTTTGCACCACGTCAACCTCAGGTAAAGCTGTCCTATTTCAAACACAGATTAATCAAGGGTAATATAAGTTGTAACTCTACGCAATTCAGAAACCATCAAACTTGAGTCTCTGAGAGACATAAAGCAATGGCAGTCAGAAAAAGGTGACAACCATAAACATTTTGTTAGTCAGCACACAGCCTCAACTAATTATAGGTCAGTGAGTACCCAAACATACCCCTACTGTTGTGATGAGGCTTGGCCAAATCTCTAATTTGGTCTGACCTCCATAGCTAGAAGTCAAGTACCTTGACTGTAAATCATGGATGACCAACTCATCTTTACAAACCATTTTTTTCCTATTTGCCCTTTCTCTTTTCCTCCTTGAATACCAAGGTCATCTAACTCCTCAAATTATTCTGTACCACAAGAATCAAAACCTAGTCCAATTCCGTGACCGCAAATTTTAGATCGCATACTTATCTCATTGAATAAAGATCCTTGTATTCTAAAAGCTGTACCTGAAAAGACAGAGGATTCAAAACAGAAGAACTTGCCAGTGTGTCAACTTCTGATGGTACAACACAAAGAAGGCATTTGTCACAAACAGATCTTAGACGATATAACACACAAGGCAATAGTGAATACAACAATAAATTAGGTTCATAAATAGTTTGTCATGTAAACTGACCAACTCGCTCAATGAGAATGATTCATTATACTCTTTAACACCTCAAGCATTACAAAGTCACATCATTACTACCTAGGCAAATCCCCTCCATCTATAAGGATTTTTAAAATAACAATCATAGCTAGTATTCATCTCATATTGCTATCAACTGAGGCCCACAACCAACATCCTTATTTTATCATCACTCACAACTGCTCAGATCTTGAATTGTTTAGTCTGGCTCTGAATCTTGAATCAACACTTGCCTCTAATTTTCACTCAATGTTCTCCATCGACAAATTTTCATTTTGGCTCACTGTAACTTGGTCCACAAATAAGGTTTTTTTATAATGGAAAAATGCTATGAACATGAACATACGGATTACTTCATGCAACTTTTTCAACATCAAAGGTAATATTAGCCTAAATCATGAATATGCTGATTAGGAACACCACTATACATTATTACTCGATCTTCAGAATTTTTCAAACACACTACCAAAAGTCCTAAATCAAAGACAATCTAGCTGAATTAGCCTTAATCAACATTAAGAAGAGACCTGACATCATACATTATAAAAATTTTGATGTGAAACAAAAAAAAGGAAGATATTCCCCCCCCCCATTTGGACATGAGAATCAATTCCTGACACTATGTAAAAGGCCATCTTTTTACTGCATTTTTGCCACACAAAGTGACTCAAAGAGATTCACGTTTACAAGATTTCAATGATTTAAAGACCTATATCTCATATTTTCCTAATAATGTCTGATGCTACAGACCTCTGTGCTCTTTGAATGCTTACTAAGAAACATTATCAAGCGATTACCAAATTCTATATTCGGTATGGAAAGGTGTTTGAATGCCTGCTGATGCAATATAATAGGCAGCCTGTTGTAGTTGATACAACATGTTTGTAATTTGTAGATTCAATGCTCGGGCAGTCACTTAAGTCTAAACCAATGGTAGTCACTTACATGTATGCTACAGCTGATACAACATGTTTGTAATCTATCCCGGCAAGATGATATCTCCACATTTACATTTACAGTAAGTCAGAATATTTCTGTTCGGTAGAAGGAGTATACAGTCAACTCTAGCATCAAAATAGCAAAAAAATCAAACTATTGATTGAGCAAAACCGTCGAAATATTGATTGAGCAAACGCAAACTGAACAAATCACAAACAGATAATACAAAATAGATCTGAAAACGGATAATAAAGGAACATCAAATCAAGTGAATTATACAAAAAAAAAAAACTGATTGAGCAAGATTTCGAAGCCTCCAGAACTTACTAGCAACTCGTTTCTGGTTTGGAGTGGTGCCCAGATCTGGTCTGGTCTGGGCTAGTTTGGAGCCTTGTACTGGGCGCCGAATGAAGAGAGGCAGGGGAAGACTCAGACAGCATGGGGCAGCGAACGAAGAGAACCGTGTTCTGCGCAGCGTCAACGAAGGAGATGACTTAGACGACGTGGGGCACCGGAAGCGAAGGACGTTCTGGGCAGAAGGACGGTGTGAGGGGCACCAGGAGCGAAGACAGTTCCGGGCAGCCGGCGATGGAGAAGGAGGACGACAAGGGAGAAGGAGGCTGGCGTGGGAGCAGGAGGTTCTGGGATGGGGCTGCGCAAGGGTGCTCGAGGATGTGTGAGCAAAAGACACATTAGGTTTAATTATTAGCTTTTACCAATTTTGTGACCATGAATCAGGTTTTCAACGGTCACAAAATTAGTCTGGCCTTTTTTTTAAAAAAAAAATAGTCTTAATTTTAAAAATAAAGGAAAAAACATTTTAAAATTTTCAAATTTTGAAAACAGTGACTAATTTTATAGTGGTCTGAAAATTGATCACAAAATGTGACAGAATTTCACACCGCTTAACTTTTGGTCAAAAATTTCACACTACCCTCTATCTGTCATAAAATTGGTCATAATTTGTGACCATTTTGTATAGGTCACAAAAAAACGGTCACAAATTCCAGTCTTTCTAGTAGTGACTGTTACAACAAGTTTGTGCTAATGCAGTGTGCTGTTGCAATTATCACAACATGCTGCTTGCTGTTAGACAGACTCAGTTTAGCATACAGCTAGCTTTGATACCTCCCTCATTAGCTTCGGTTTCTTTTAGGCTTAGCGCTAGGAATAAATGTGAGTAGTATGGGATATCATTAGAAATGTAGTGTTTGTGGGTATGAATCTAGAGAATCATGGGATGGTTATACGTATAACCTGTACTTTATTAATTCTAAGAAATAAGTTTTAGAAAAATGGATTTTCTTGCTTTTTGAATATCGTGAATTACCATTTTCTTAGATTAATGGTTGGATTTCTTAATCTATCCTTGAAATCATTTGCAAGGGAATCCACTTGCTTGATAAAGGCATCCCATTTGCTTGATAAAGAGGTTCAAATAGTGTTTGAATTTTTTGTGGGCTAAGATGCACTTAGTACGTTAGGGGGTGATGAGTTGTGCAGCCTCTGAGTCAATGAAATGCCACTTTAGAGTGGATGATTTATGTGTATTTTTTTATTGTCTTGGCAAGGGCAACTGCATCCCCCAGACATGTTAACCTCCAACTAGATGAATACCGCTTTACTTAGGGATAGACAGTTTCAATGGGGTTATTTACTTGGTGTTAGTCTGTTGCTCAAAATAGGTTACGAAAAAAAATGTTTATTTAAATTTGGTTTTCATTATCTGTTATACTCTCATTCATGCTTTTAGAATAGTCGTGATTCCTTCACAAATTTGTCTTTGGCCTCTGAACTCATTTAGTTGTAGTTTTAATAGTTATACATATAAAGCATGTAATTATGTGTATATAAACCGTAGTTGCCAGTTTTGGGGAGCTGAGAAACCCTAGTTTCCATTTTTTAAAAGTTGGGAACTCTCCACTGAGCGACTGGTTGCTCACACCCCCTTTTCTTTCCCTTTTCCAGGTACTGAAGACAGGTAAGGTAAGCCAAGTGTAAGGAGAACTATTTGGGTGTTCCTGATACCCTGCCTCATTTTTGACTTTTTCATGCATTTGTAATACAGAAATACTAGTGAAAAGCCGTAAAGCTATGGCGTCACATAGGTTATGTGTGTGATAATGTACATATTATAATATGAGTGTTGTTGTAGACCAACTTGTGTAAAGTTTATGTAACGTAATATAATTTGCAAAGTGCATGGGCAATCTACAGGACTTGTAATAGCTTTCTATGGCCACATGCCAACCACCAACTTTTTTTTTGCAATGCATCATTTTAACACCCCTATCCCCTAGGGTGACGGACGGTAACATTTTTCTTAGAATTTTGGAGGGAAACAAACAGTGTTTCGCCTAAAAACTGACTACTTCCTAGGCTTAAAGCCTTACGTTAGGTCCCTCTAGTGATAAAAACATACAAGATATTGCCATAAGCTCGATGGATGCACGGTGGAGACCACAACTCTGCGTGCCACATGCTCGAAGTATTTCAAGTAATAAAGTTCAATAATAAAGAAGAAAATAAAATATACAATTCAACGGATCACACATTCGGAATACTGGGGCTTACATTCGAAAAATCACTAACTTCAACTAAAGCAAATGACTTACTATTTTGATGGTTAGCCCACATGGCCATTCAAAGCGACTACTATTCAATATGCAATACACGAATCACGTACTTTATTTACATATATTTAGAAATCTAGGGATACACCGTGTTACAGCATTCAACTCATAAATCTACGTACACATCCACATAGTTCATATTTCCCAAGTGAAAGGGAGAATATAACTTGACTCTCGCGAACGGACTTCTACTTATCATTTAAGAACATGGGGAAAGGGAAAATAGAGAGCAGATGAGCTACCACACAAGGGAAAATAGAGAGAAGATGAGCTATCACACACTCAGTGAATGATCCTCAACCCCAAGAAAAAACAAAACACCTGCACGTAACACTTTTAAGCAGCAGTTACACACGTTTTCATATTTAATATCACATAACAATCACATAAGGGTTCCCATATTCATTATTAGCTCAATAACCTTCAAGATTCAAAAGGTGCTCCTAATATCCTTCAATTTTGTGCATGATAGTTCTCAACTGGCCTAAGCTATGTCTCTTTTAGCTTAGTAGTGACGATCACTTACTTAACATCACATAGTAGGCATACCATACTCAAAAGCAAACTACTCGCGCACAAATTCAGGTACGGAGAATAGTAGAGCACTTAGTTCACACATAATCACCTATCATGAAGGAGTTCAATTCAAATCACTATATGGGATTCTTTTTAGTAAGATATTGGAATTAACGCAAAGAGGCAAAGACTATTACTTAAACCAATGTAAGCATTTATAAAATAGTCGTCATTCACTGGAAAATCATTTGGAACTCAATAAAATCTCTTTTCAAAAGATTACATGTACGTTTCTAAATCTTTGCGCTAGCACAGTCCTCGGACAAGAAGTTTTCATCGCACTACAGGTACGAAATCATTTCGAGGGTCATTGGATTCTCATATTCATACTCACAGGGGAGATCTACACTCGTCTTTTATATTATCCCCGAGAATTCTTATAATCAGTTGACCATTACCCTTGTTTGGGTCTTCTAGGGTTCCCACTTCTGGATTTATTCCCTAAGAATTAGGGTTCTCGCATAACGGGTATACTCCCTAAATATTCATCCAGACATTTAGCACCATTCTCGTAGTCTAAAACATTTCAGATGCATCTCACCTTAAATACACTTGTATCAAAAGTCTCATTGTATGACAAACAATGGCATTTTCATTCTCAAAAGTGCTAAAAGCCTCAATGAATTCAAGTCGACTTTTTCAAAGCTTAAAACCACCCATTTTGGCAAAGTATGCTTACAAATGAGTTAACAACTGTATGACCATTCACTTATCAAGGAATGTGACATTAAAGCTTGTTTTAAAGACACTAATTTGCAGCTTACACATAATTAAATTCGCTTAAAAGTACTCAGTAGTTTGATTTCGCAATTCAAGCAATTGATCTCATTTTGATAAGTTCGTATTCATAATGAATGAACAATTCAAGCAGATAAAGATTACTGAAGCTTCTTAGCAAAATGAACTTTTCGTTAAAGGAAGAATTAAAGGCACCTTGATTGTAAAGCCCATACTCGAGCACTTGCAATTACAGATATAAACAAACTTACATTTAGAACGCTTATCAGGTGGGTTCTAAATGCTTCATTTTAAGAGTTGGTTGTTATTCATCTCTTTTGAAATCAAGCTTATACGTCCAAAAGAGAAAGAAGGTTTTGACCCTTAATGTTTTCCCAAGTTCGGACTTTACTCATTCGAAACTCATGCATTTAAACGTTAACCCTTCACAACAAAGTCTTAAATTTGGCTTCGAATATTATGTTAGCCATATACCATTCCACAACTTCATACATTAGACATAACAATCAATTATGCAACCATTCAAGGTTAGAAATCCACTGGAGTAGGGTCGGGTTCAAGTTCGAGCCTCTTACGAAAAACATCTATTAAGAGTGGAAATGAGAAAATGATGAGTCTAATTCAGGTTCAGTCTAAGTTCACTTCGATTCAACTCGATTCAAGTTCAGCAACCAATAATTAGTACATAATACATTCGAATTGAACGGTCAAAATCCCAAACTCCCTCATCACAGCATCGTCCACAAAGTGACCTCAAAATCGTATGAATTTCAACCCAGTCATTCCAATTAGCTCAAATAGCCCAGCTATTACCATTATTCTCACTTATTCAAATTCGAACCCCACATGCAACTCGATTATTAAGAGAAATGATGAAAAAAACTTTGCAAATTAGTAGTAGTTTATGAATCGAGAACCACCCACCTCTATTCCAAGCTAAAGGACCCGTTTATTGGCTGGTTTGGGCGAATTCATAGCCATGTTCGACCCTTGTCCTCTCCCTCGGCATTGTTGTCCCGACCTTCTGCCTGTTTGCGCTACTACTGTTGCTGCTTTCTCTCACTTTCTCGGCCTTCGAGCTAAAAGCCAATAGCGATGGTGTTGGCTGAGGGTTCCAAACCCTAAACCTTAACTCCCATCTCGTGTACTCGTGCTCGGGCAACCAAGGCGCCACATTCTGGTGGCCTGTATTGAGCCTCACGACTAACTCTCCTCTCACTTTCCTCGCTCAATCTCTCAATCTCTCTCTCTCATTTGTCGGGCTTGGGGGTCGCACGAAATGGGTGGCAAGCATAACCAGCACCCCGTCGCCAGTGTGCTACCACTACCCCCCTCTCTCTCTCTGTGCAGGGCTTGCAGTGGTGGGGGTTAATGAACGCCAAGCAGCAACCCCCTCCTTCGTGCTTCCCTCGTGAAAGTAGACGCTTTTGCCACTTTTTACTGCTTTTTCTTTTATTTTTTTGGTTTTGGTTGTTTAATCCCACCTATTAAACCGAATTCAGTCCTAAATCATCTGATCTCACTTAATCAGGACCCCAAATGTCCTCACACAACTTGCTGATTTTGCATAATTGTGCCTCGACTTAATTTTTAACGAACTCACTAATTACACTTAATTGCGTAGCAAATCAGGAAAATTAATAAAAATTTCTCCGTATAAATATTACACCTAATTAGTACGCAAACAAATAGTCTAACATGACCAATTACATAGAGCACATATAATGAAAACATTAATTTAAACATTTAGCACCGGATTAAGAACCCCAACTATTCCATTCTCCCCCTTAAAAGAATTTCATCATTGAAATTTTAGGATCTACAGTTAAATCATTCACAACATGCACGTACACAAGTCACGATCTACACAAATCTTAATAGAATCCAAAATTTTGTTTCACAATTAATTACGTCCTTTAAATTGGAAAAGAGGCTAATCGTATCCAGTCGCTTCCTCGTCAATCCTCTTCAGGCGTTTACACACTCTATTTATGCGCCGAGGGTGAATCGCATGGAAGAGAGACAAATGAGTTGGCGTGGAAGGCCATATTAAGCTTATTTCAAAACGAACACAAGCCTTTAATTATGTAAACACTTTTTGCATCATGACCAATAACTCTATGTATACGCATCGCTGAGAATCGGTATCTAAAGATATTGCAACTAAGCCATAATAAATCAAGGTCATATATGAGCAATCGATTGCCCCAAGTTCATTCTAAAGCATGACTCTTAGGAAGTCGGTTAACGTCGAAGCTTCTATAGCACATGGAGTAATAAAGGCATCACATAGCATCACATAACATCACCTTAGTACAATGACATCGCATAGAATCTACAACTCAACACTCTCCCACCCAAGAATCAGAGCGACATGAATTAGTCTAACATGTGCATAGCAAGGACTTCTAGGAGGATAACATACACAACTCATTTTAAAAACTTATCAGGAGGGTTCTCAACACTTCATTTTAAAAACCAAGTATTATTCATCTCTTTCGAAATCAAGCTTCTACGTTTAAAAGATAAAGAAGGTTTTGGCCCTGAATGTTTCCCTAAGTTCGGACTTTACTCATTTAAAACTCACACATTTAAACGTTAACCCTTCAAAACAAAGTCATAAATTTGGCTTCGAATATTATGTTAGCCATGGACCATTCCACAGCTTGATACATTAGACATAACAATCAATTACGCAACCATTCAAGGTTAGAAATCCACTAGAGCAGGGTCGGGTTCAAGTTCGAGCCTCTTACAACAAACATCTATCAAGAGTGGAAATGAGAAAATGACGAGTCTAATTCAGGTTCAGTTTAAGTTCACTTCGATTCAACTCGACTCAAGTTCAGCAACCAATAATTAGCATCACATAATGCATTCGAATTGAACGCTCAAAATCCGGAACTCCCTCATCACAACACCACTTATAAAGTGACCTCAAAATCGTCTCAATTTGAGCCCAATCAGTCCAATTAGCTCAAATAACTTAACTATTACCATTATTGTCACTCATTCAAATTCCAACTCTGCATGCAACTCAATTTATTAAACAAAATGATAAAAAAACTTTGTAAATTAGTAATACTTTAGGAATCGAGAACCACCCACCTCAATTCCAAGCTAAAGGACCCATTTATGGGCTAGTTTGTAGCCAGGTTCGACCCTTCTCCTCTTCTCGATGTTGCTGTCCCGACCTTCTTTCTGTCTGCGCTGCTACTACTGTTGCTTTCTCTTGGTCTCCCAGCCTTCGAGCCAAACGCCAATAGCAGTGTTGGTGGCTGAGGGTTCCAAACCCTAACCCCAAACTCCCATCTCATGTACTCGTGCCTGGCCAACAGAGGCACCACATACTAGTGGCCGGTGCTGAGCCTCTCGTCTCGGTCTCCTCGCTCAATCTCTCTCACCTGTCGGGCTCGGGGGTCATGCAAACCTAGTGCCCGGCATGACCGGTACCCCATCGCCGATGTACCTCTGCTGCCCCCTCTCCTTTCTCTATCTCTCTCTCTATCTCTCTCTCTCTCTGTGGCTTACGGTGGCCGGCTTTTGGCCATGTTCGGCAAAATTAGCGATTCAAGTAGCGGATAACGGTTTAAGTAGCGGATAGCTGTTCAGGTAGCGGATAGCGTTTCTAATTTAGCTGTTAGCGGATAGCTGTTTAGAAGAGCAGTTCAATAAAATGTGTTTGGTAAATTTAGTTGTTGGATTAGCTGATTAATGTAAATTGACATAAAAGGATATAGATAATTTCCAAATATAAAATTTTCCAAGGGTAATTTTTGGTAAAAAAATACGAAACGCTACTTTTGAATGTAAAACGTTAATACTATTAGCTTTTCAAAAACGCTACTTAAAACGCTAAACGCTACTTGAAATGCTAGTCCAAACACTACGTTACCGAACACTAAAAATTACGTGATAAGTGTATTGACTTAGTCAAAACGCCAAACGCTACCCAAAACACTATTGCCGAACACGCCCTTTGTCGAATAAGTAGCAGACACCCCCTTTGTGCTTCCCTCGTGAAAGCCGGGCTTTTGCCCCTTTTACTCATTTTTCTCTTTTTTCTTTTGGTTGTTTAGCCCCACCTATTAAACCGAGTTCAGTCCTAAATTGTTTGATCTCGCTTCCGGCCTCACATAACTTGCTAATTTCGCATAATTACGCATCGACTTAATTTTGAACAAACTCACTAATTTCATGTAATTGCGTAGCAAATCAGGAAAATTAAATAAAATCTCTCTGTATAAATATTACTCCTAATTAGTATGCAAACAAATAGTCTAACATGGCCAATTAAACAGAGCACAGTTAATGAAAATATTAATTTGCTACCAAAAAAGTGAAAATATTAATTTAAACCGTTAGCCCCATATTAAGAACCCCAACTATTACAATCATTTATGCTAATTGTCACATTATAAGCATATTGTGTAATAAGTTCTGTAGTCCTGGATACTCTGGGTCATTAATTCTTAACTTGCAATCGGTATATTCTAAACAGGGGTGTTTGCTAGTTTAACAACTTTAATGCTAGCTTAGATCAAAAAGAAAAAAATATAGCAATTTTAGGACCTGACCCATCCAAATTATTTATTTATTTATGTTTTTATTCTTTACTTATTATTTTTAACGAGCCATTTTAGCCATAGGGACACCCATAAGGTGTCCTGCTAATGTGACGTGCTGGTTTGTAGGTTGGAATGTTACATTATGACCTCTTAGAGTTCCTTAGAATATGGTATACAAAAGTATAGAATGTATACATATATATATTTACAAAACGCTACTTTTGAATGTAAAACGTTAATACTATTAGCTTTT
>JACYFF010031955.1:51183920-51200865 GCA_017589665.1 Selenicereus undatus | reverse complement strand
AAAATACAAGTTTATGCTAACATAAACCTTTCCTATGCATTAAGGAATCTAGGTGACTCAATTTCCTCCCTAGGGAGGTATTCTCCTCATGGTCACCACCTCAAAAGGCCGAAGATAACACGACTGCCATGTGGTGCTAGGGTCGCCGGTTCAATGCTTGCAAAATGGAGGCTTTTCTTTGCTCCCACGTGTCTTGCTCTTGTGTGGCCGGGTGGAAACTTAACAAGCAGCTCAAAACAACTAGGTGGACAAGAACTCACTTTTAGCAAACCCATTTAGGAAGGAAAACCTCTTAGCTAAGCAACCGGGTACTTAGGTGCCGGTTTCTGCCCGCTTTTGCCCTTCTGTTTCGACACCTCAAATGCTGAGTATTCTGGGATTTCCTTGCATGGATGGAAACCTTAAGATGTATATAATAACCTCAATTTGGAATCAAAGAATTTGGACATCATTTGCCCCTTGAAAAAGGTAGAATGCCCAAACCGTGCATAACCGGGTTCAAAACAGCACATGACTGAAAATCAGCTTCGTTCCCTAACCAAATGGACTCCAAAATTGATAATTCCAATTGGCCATGAAATCTAAGACCTTAAAATTGTAAGAACACCAAAAAATGAAAGCTTAAACTTGGATTAAGCTTGGGTAATCAGGTAGCAAAAATCGGGTAATAATCCGGATGAAAAACCGTGTGCATCACCTTGAATATTCTTCATTAACCAACCCATGGCCGTGCACTTGGACTCTTTTTCTTGATTATTTTGGATCAATTGAACATTAGTGGACCTTGTGGATGGACCTCCATCACAACCCCTTCCCTCCCTTTCATGAATCAATTTCCAGACATCATTCTCTCTCCCCTTCTCTGTATTTAACATAGATGAAACATTTGTGTTATTGTGAGGGGAGATCAGAACCCAATAAACTGAACAAAGCCAGCAAGACTCCATGACATTCGTTGGTGATGGCGGAGACCATCCTGCAGTATAAAGTCCGAGGTGCTTTTGTTGTTGCCTCGTCATTTTACTGCAATGAGATCAATTGGCCCTCTCAAGTTTATCACTCCTCATCTCATCTCTGTTATGGTTGTTCTTGTTCGATCTTATAATTTTGCCCCTAATTTCAACTGAATTTTTTTTTGGGTTAGCCATGCCATAAAATAGAGGACTACAGTCGTGCTTGTAAACTTAGTTTATATATTTATTTCCAATGATGAGGATGATGGACAGGGCATGGGTTCAGGAAGTTGATGATGGTTGGCCCACTGATAGTTTATGTATTTATTTCCAATAAATATAAATATATATTATATATATATATATATATATTTTATATATATATATTATATATATATATATAATTTGAGGACAAATTATTTATTTTTTATATAATAATGTTTTGTATAGCTTTTATTATCATATGCCGAAAAATCTACCCATTTTAGCTTGCATAATTCTATATATGGTCTTCCAATTATTGGTACTTTCTAATTGCACTAAGAATATTGTGTTGTATTAATAATAATTTTCGGATCATAGTGGGTATGATATTTTAGTAACATATATGTAAAAATATACTTTGATTCAGTGGCGGATCTAGACATTTAGAATATGGGTGTCCATAAATTAACGTCGTTACAAATATACACTATTTTTTTTAGGGGTGTCCATTAATCAATATTGTTACTAAATTAATCACTTTTTAAATATATTTTTTTTTTTGGGCTAGGGGTGTCTATGGACACCCCTAACTATAACATGGATCTGCCACTGCCTTGATTAACCAGGTAGTTTTCCGTATATTTTAAGGTTAAGATGTATAAACTGTTATATATGAAAGAGGCACATCAAATTAATGTGTGTGTGTGTGTGTGTGTGTGTGTGTGTGCACGTGTATGAATCTTGAAATGTTTATTAAACTACCCGAATTTACATAGTTGGCTTTTTGGGTTATACATGTTAACCTAAAAGTATGAGTAAAATAACTTGGATTAATATAGTTGTTGAATTTCCTTCATTTTCTCCATATTTTGTTTTATATCAAAAAAATTAAAAAAAAATGTATAAATTATTTACTCAAGTTTATGCTAGGAAGTAATACTTGTGAGAAATCATATATAGACACATTTAAGTGAATGATAATTACACTACAAAAAAAAGTCACTTTTACCAACAAGGGTTGATTTGTTGGTGTAAGGCACTTTTCTGTTGGTAAAAGCTTTCACCAACAGATATCCACGAATTGTTGGCATTACTTTGTAATACCAACAGAAATTTTTTGTTTCTAATGAACAAGTCTTTAGCAACAGATATTAAATTGTTGGTGTTATATGCTTGTACCAACAGATATATCTATTGGTATTTGTTAGAATGACACCTAAATCTTGCCTAACAAACTAATATGTTGGTATAAAGTCTTTCTCTCCAAAAATGTTTGTTGGTAATAAGTCATTCCCTCCATGATATCTGTTGGTAGAATTTTTCTAAGCTAATAATATCTGTTGGTAAAGGTCTTTCCCGCCAACCATATCCGTTCGTAAAATGCTTTCCCACCAACAATATCTGTTGGTAGAATGCATTTTCTGCCAAAACTTTCTGTTGGTAAAACTTATGATCTCCTAATGGTAAAAAAAAATATGCTATGTATAGAAATTGTTGGGAATGGTAATATAGTAAACCTGTCGCCATTTCTTTACACAAACCCATACTATTATCTGCGTACATTGGTCAAGATGGAAAACTTTGCCAGAATAGTTTGGACCTTCATGACAATTAACTTAAGAGTTCACAAAATACCACAACCATTATCCATACTCTAACAAAAGTGTATTGATGTCGAAATTATCTATTGGTAACGAGTGCTTGATAATAATATTCAACAAGAATCCCAACTAAATTAAATTAAAACGATCAATTAGAAACTAAATATCTTGTTCTTCATTTCCTTCATCCTCTGCACTTTGATTCCACGACCCCTTATCTTCAGAATCGTCCTCTATAAATTCATGGTCATTTTCATTTTCAATGCTTGTAACCTCATCCTCAAGTGAGGAAATTACATCATCTGATAAGCCCTGCAAAAATTGCCACAAAGAACACCATGTTCTCAATAAACTACAACACATCACACTAACTCATTAATAAAAGAGACACTAACTTGTTATCAAATCCCCTACCCCATAAAGAAACAAAATAGCATTAAAAAAACTAGAATTAACTCAAAAAAGAAAAGACCATGCGAAAGACACTTAATTTTTTAGCAGTTTTGCATACTAAAGTCTAATTCTTACTTTGTTTCAGTAACGACCTAATGAAACTGAATAGCATACACAGTCATAAACCCAAATAACATAATGGAACCATGAATACAAGAAAACGCAGGTACCATTCAACACATGTACCATTCAACATAGCACATAACACTTAACACTTAGTTCATAATGGCATTTCGAAAGCAGAATAGTAAAAGCTAAGTAGAAATAATTCCATAACTAACAAAATACCTATCAAGCTACACTAGCAAATTAAGAGTGAGAAATTTGAAACCAAACAAACCTGGTGCTTCAGAAGGATTAGCATCATCTTCTCTAGCTTATGAACTTTCTCTTTCGTTTCCTTATGCTCCTGCTTGATTTTGATTCTTTTAGCTCACTGTTCCTCCAAGGCGCATCTTTTACTACCGGAGCAAGGAACTTTTATGCCCATACCAAAGGTCTTTACGTAACCATTTTTTTTTTCTCCCACAACCTTCTTAAAAATGTCATCTCAAGTAGCGGGATCACATTTGTCATCCTCAAATTAAGACAACTCAGACTCAATTGCTTCCTATCAAATTGTCATAACCAAAAGATGGAGAACATCATACAAACATACGATCACCTAAACACCACAAGATATTTTAGTGAGAAAAACACTTGAAGAACTTAAAAAGGAATTGGAATATCAAAATAATATTTTGCTTACCTTTGCTATAGCAGAAGCATCATCAAGCTTTGAACTCTTCCTTGGCTCATGGGTCTTAAACCACATTTGGAGCCTATCTAACTTATTGCCTTTTTCCTAGATAACATGTATAAAACAAAGTAAGATAATCTAACTAGGTAAATATATAGTTCATAAAATTTAATTTTATAATACATCTTCTTCCGCACGTATACACACAAAACTCTTCATTCCTGCATAGTGAGGTAATTTTGAGTTGGCTCGATTTTCAATACCTTTTTTACTCCTTTCCTAATATGAGACCAAATAAAATAAACAGGTGCTCTTTCAAAGAAGTTTAAGAATTATACTTCAAAATAATAAAATTTAAATACTTAACTGCCATTGCAAGATTCCCAGAACTGTACTAAATTTTCCCATATATAAAGAGGAATATGTTCTGGCCTCTTGCCTATTGCTTCATCAGGGGTTCTTCCATCGAAATGAGCCACCTTCAGCTCAGATTTATAACCTCTCCAACAGGTATGCATCCTCTGTAGAACCCAATCATAGGGCTCACATCCTTCTAAAAAGTTAAATGATCGCTATATAATAGAACAAAGAAGGCAGGTTAAGAAAAAAAGACTATTATTTGTATACATATACATATAGATACAATGATAAACTACTATGTGCACATAACTTTACTTCTTTCCACAGCGCATCTTTCTTCTCTTGTTCCATTTTTCTCCAATCAAAATAATCAAGCGACAATCTTCTGTGATCTCTTGCAAGACAACCAATTGAGGAAGATAGTTGTCTTGCAGAATTACTAATTGGTTGGAGTTTGTCATTGGCATCCACAAATATGGGGTCCTTTAACACCTTTGTCTTGTTACACCCACGACCCTTTTGATTCTTTTGCTTTGTTGCTTGCACTCGCCTTCTACTTCTAGAACTGTAAATACCTTCATTTTCTAATGACGAAATGTCATGATTTGTTTCAAAATTGCTCTCTCCTGGTGCAATTAAAGCATTTGATCGTGGGTTTCATGCAAGAGAACAATAAAGTAAATATTGAATTTATGTAGGCGTACACTTTAAGTTTAAGGCTTTCTTGAAGGCACTTCTTCACTTGCACGATTATGAGAGGAATGAGATTGCCTTGGATTGCTCCGGGGCACTGTAATACATTATGAAAATATTGAATTTATGTAAACAACTACTAAATATGAGTAAAGTAAATACATGGTCCATCATAATGAAATTATTAGTCATCCACACAGTTGCAAAGAATCAACAATCCATGTTTTTGACAGGCAACTAACAAAGAAATGTTTGCATTCATCAACCATCACAAAGGGAGTTCTACCCTTCAAAGAAGAAACACTGGCATATGAAGCCTAATATTTCAATGAATCCTACTATTCAAAGAAGAACACCAGCATTTCAAGCCTAATATTTAGATATACATGATAGTTTGGTTTAGTGTTAAATTACAGGGCGAAGGTTATGTGAATTCATGGGAGTAGAAATTACAGGCAGAGAACTTTTCTTATGGGTTAACATTCAATAACCATGTTAAAGGATTGATACCACACAAAAGTAAGATTTCGGCGCAGAGAATCACATATTCCATCACGATAGAATATCTGAACTTGCTTAGTTCACCACTTTCGCTTGAATACCCCCTAAATGAATACATTTTAACATCAGGATTACATTTTGAAACTGAACTATGTCTTAACAGATACAAACACATGCTCATAAGCTCCCACCTATACATACACCACCAAATAAAGCCAAGATAATTCACATTGGTAGTAGCTTTTTAAGCTGCCTACTAAGAAAATGAAGGAGAGAACAAAATAATCAAACCATGACATTGCAACAAATAGTTTGGCAACAAGTCTTTCACTTGGCCATAATATACCATTAGAGATCCACAATCACCATGAATTCTGCCATCCAAGAAACAAGGTGATATGACAACAGAAGTCATGGATTCTCATTCCAACCAGGCTCATGAGCAATCAAATGATACTGATCTAATTTCAAAACCCAAACCTTTGCTTGCTGATATCAAGGGAAAAGGTCTGATTTCTTTTGGTGAATCAATAACAAAGGGTTGTAACTTAAGTTTTCATTCAATAACCCAGATTCACAACCTTTTGCAAGGATAAAACAGAGCAAGTAGATAAACCGAAGGGTTATAACTTAAGTTTTCATTCGCTGATAATTGATGATACTATATATCTTCCCATAAAACAAAGAGTGCTTAAAAAAATGGTGCGTGCAGCAAAATTTGGAGGTCTTTGGGGAAGATTCAGAGTACAAAGTACAATAGAGGACATAAAAAGAAAACAGCCTCGCCTGACAATAGTAGCTCAAGCCACCAAACACCTTCACATTTCATTATTAAAAAAAAATGCCAGGCAAAAATGAACCTTCCTCCTAAAAACAAGGACTGTATCTCTCCGTACACAAGTGTTGCGCTCTTTTTGAATAAGACCACTAAATACAAGCATTAGCATTTTAACATACATGCATCAATGTGGAGCAGCTAATAGCTTTAGATCAAGCAATAGCTTCAGCATGTTAAGCCAAAACAGCATATTATCAACGACAAAATATAAATGATCCATGACTCTACAAGATTAAGAATCAATCAAGAAGGAGCATAACCAATAGGGTTTCTAAATTTCTTAACTAGTGCTTAGGCAATTTCTTAACTAGAAGAAAAAGTGTCTTTGATTGATAATGTATCACATAAGCATGTCTGCTAATTTCTTAACTAGAACAAACAATGCCTTGTAGGTAGCCTAGGGGAAACTCAAACCTTTGCTTGCTAATATCAAGCAAAAAGGTCTGATTTCTTTTGGTGAATCAATAACAAAGTTTATTCTTTAGACTTCCAATAAGAAAAAGCAATAGAAACCAACAACAGAAACCAATGCATAGCTGAATAACACAACTAGTTACTATCACTACTACATTCCCACCAGTCCTACATCCAAACTCTAATATTTGTCATCACTGTGCCAAAAATACCCATGTTGGCATGATTAATTCAATCAACGAAAAGCCAACCTCTAAGACTGTAAGTTGGCCAATTCATATATGCAAACAAGGACAGAATATGCAAAACAAACTGTAGAAACATTCCACGCCTTAATTAAGATGAAGCAACCTCCTGATATGGTTTATAATAAGTTATGTTTGGAAAGATAAAATTGAGCTTAGCAAAAACAAGTGTAGTTTCGGACTTTCAAGGTTCCAAACTTCCACGTCAACCCTATCAAAGTCAACTGCTAATATTTGTCCACCACACATCCAGTTTTCGCAATCACTCTGCATTTTAGATGGTAATGCAATTCTGAATTACATATCATTAAAGATAATGATAATCTTTTCAAACATAATGGGTGTTAAGAGACAGGCACAAGAATATTTGCACAAACAAATATTTGCTGCTTTCCACTGGTTATGTCATGGGTTTCATGCAAGAGAACAATAAAGTAAATATTGAATTTATGTAAGCATACAATTTAAGTTTAAGGCTTACTTGAAGGGGCTTCTTCACTTCCATGATTATGAGAGGAACGAGATTCCCTTGGATTGCTCCGTGACATTGGAAAACATTATGAAAATATTACCAATATATATGTGTAAATTATGTAAGCCAATGATCATGTATCAATCTTGCACACTTACTTAGCTTAGATGTTGCGTTAAGACATCTTCCAAGCATTGTACTAGCATGAGAAGTATTATCGTTCTCGGCAACCATGTGCTGTCCTTGCAAGCCTTCCCCTATCATTGTGAACTTACTAGCTTGATGATAAGAGGCGATTTCCTCAAAGAATAAAGAGTGATAAACAGATGAGCCCCTAAATGTTGTGCGAAGATCTAAAGCAGTGGATATAATTGTTTGCTTCAACCTGGGACTCCTGCTTACATTGGAATTAAGATTCTTCCCACTTGAAGTTAGAAAGCTCTACATCAATATAAATATAGAACTTGTTAAAATAAATAATCCGAATTTAAGTAGTATACACATGTATCTATTTATACATATATAGCCTACCATTAGTCGACTTCTCGGCATCATTATCTTCCCACCAGTGAGTTTTCTTGTAGAAGCCATGTAAAACCTAATGCAAGTCCAATTAGTGTTTGTTTAATTATATAAAAGTAACAACATCACAATGATATCACAAATGCTCCCATGAGAAGGAAAACTAACCAAACAATGTTGAAACATATAAATTATTGAAAATGCCTTTTCACACAATTAAAAATGTATATTAGCATCAGAAGTACATGTGTAACTAACAAAGTACACTTTTAAGAGTCGAAATCATATCATGTTTCATCTTTTTCCTCACATTCACTATGATCTGAATTAGCAAAAGATTCATCGAATGTGACTCCGGGAATGTCATCTCTCACATCATGAATGTCATCTCCATATACTGTAGCTGAGTTATGTGCTTCCAAGAGCTCCACCTCTGGAACACTTTTTTCTTCCATTTCAAACAGATCCCTTGGTCTAGTAACAATTACTACATGCCAATGCTTATCTTTGGATTTTGGAAGGTAGAACACTTACACTGGTTGAGATGCGAGGACAAAAGGATCACTTGTTCTCCAACGTACTTTTAAATTAACAAGGGTAAATCCATACTCATCTCATTTAACACCACGAATTGGATCCACCCAGTCACATGGAAACAACAGAACACTTCTTCCTTGAGGAAAAATCAACTTAATTATCTCAGTTAGAATGCCATAGCCAGCCATGTCTCCTGCTTTCGAGATTGAATTCACAAGAACACCAGAATTATGAGTCATACTCCTTGTATCAATCTTTTTAACGAGCCATCTGTACCCATTACAAATGATCCTAGTCTTTCTTTTTATCCAATAGTCTGGTTTACTAGCCAAATTTCTCAAATCATCTACAACATTATGATCCACATGAAGATGTCTAGAAACCTAAGAATTGCATGGTTTCAGTATTCAAATTTTAAATACATACATATACATATTACATATTACATTTTGTAAGACACTTACATTCCGTTCAAACCAATGTTGAAACCTCATTTTATGAATCTCATCAATGTTCACATTGGTATTTTGGTGTTCATTTCCAATAATCTCATAATGCTCTCTGAAAGGGTAACACCAAAACAAAACATGTAAAATAATGTATTTTAAGAGGTGAGTGATAATAAGCGCCAAAGTTAAAGTGTACTTATTGTGCATACACTTGAACTTTATCATAATTAAATAGCACATAACTATGCGCTTGATCAATTACAGAATAGTCACGACTAATGTCTTTCATTTTCGATAATGCATGCCAGTTTGGGGAGAATATAGATAGACCCCTATACACTTCATCGCCATTGTCGTGGTTCCTTGGTGGCCTATTCTCCCTTGTCTCAGTGCGTTGCAAATATATAGCACAAAATGCCACACATTTCTCCACTACATGTACTTCAGCAATTGACCCCTCTGGATGAATTTTATTGCGAACAGAAAATTTACACTTTCCCAAATCGCTACGATGATCAAATTAATGTAATATGACCTACCACAAGCTCTGTTTATGTTTTGGAATAAATATGTACGGTTAGAGGCGTACCTTTCTATAGGATACATCCAATGATACATAACAAGACCCCCAACACTTACTTGATAAGGCAAATGGACAATTAAGTGAACCATTATGTTGAAAAAGGCAGGCCAAAAAATGCCTTCTAGATGACAAAGTGTGAGAACAACATGATCTTGCAAACTTTCAAAGTCCTCTAGGGTAGCAATTTTAGAACATAACTCCGTAAAGAATATACTCAACTTAATCAAAACAACATCGAGGTTCTTGTTTTGCATTTTCCTCGTAACAAGTGGCAATAGTTGTTGCATAATAATATGATGGTCATGGCTTTTTAAGCCATATATTTTTCCATCCACAATGCGCCTCTTGATATTTGATGCATAACCATCTGACACTTTCACTGAGGCTAGTATGCTAATAAACTCATCTTTCTCCTTTTTACTTAATGTAAAGCATGCCGAGGGTATGTAGGTCTTACCACCATCTTCTATAGGATGAAGACTATTTCTTATTTTCAACTCTTTTAAGTCAAGGCGTGACTGCAAATTATCTTTTGTCTTGCCCTCAATGCCTAAAAGTGTTGCAAGTATGTTCTCTGAAAGATTTTTTTCCACATGCATAACATCAAGGTCGTGACGTGCCACAAGATTCTTCCAATATGGGAGGTGGAAAAAAATGCTCTCTTTTTTCCAAGGTGTCACCTTATCTCCGTTTCTTTTGTTTTTTTGCTTAATGTCAGGATGCTTTCCAAAAGTGATGTTTAGCCACTTCATCTGATCTAGCAATTGATCCGCAGATAGTAGTTTAGGGCGAGGTCTCATTTCTATTTCTCCGTTGAATGCTTTCTTACTACGACAATATTTATGATCATCTGGTAAGAAGTGACGATGGCCCATGTAACACATTTTTCTACTTCCTTTCAAGTAAAGGGAGCAAGTGCCAATATTACAATAAGGACAAGCATACTTCCTTTTAGTTTTCCAACCTGACAAATTACCATATGCAGGAAAGTCACTGGTTGTACAAATTAAGGCTTTGTGCAAATCGAAGGCCTTATTTTTTAAGGCATCATAGGTTTACACACTTAGCTCCTACAATTCCTTTAGCTCATCCACTAAACGTTCTAAAAAGACATCAATATCATTTCCTAGTACCTTTGGACCTGGTATAAGCAATGAAAGAAAGATATAGGGTTGCTTCATCCACAACCATGGAGGCAAATTATACATCATTAATATAACTGGCCATATACTGTATTGAGTACTCATATTCCCAAATGGATTGAACCTATAGCTTCATAAGCAAAGTCTAACATTTCGTGCATCATGAGCAAAATTTGAGTACCTATTATCAAAATCTTTCCATGCATGAGCATCAACAGGATGCCTTAATTTGCCATCTTGTTTGCATCCCTTTGCTTGCCATCTCATTAAGCGAGCTGTCTTAGATGAAATAAAGAGTCTCTTCAGTCTAGGTAACAATGGAAAGTGGCACAAGACTTGTACTGGAATTGGATCACCAGAAGCTATTTTCATAATTGCTCCATCATCTATCGTCTTATACCTTAGGGCATCGCACTCAAGGCATGTATTCAATTCAGCCTTATCTTTCCAAAAAAGAACACAACCATTTGGACAAGCATCGATCTTTTGGTAGCTAAGACCAAATTGCTTAATGATACTTTGCATTTTCTTAAAAGAGTCGGGCTATGTTGAATCTTTAGGAAGAGCTCTTTTAAAAAGTTTGACAAAAGCATCAAATGCCCTATGAGTCACCCCGTATAAACATTTAAGATGATACATTTGAACGACAAATGAGAGTTTACTAAACTCTTCACAACCAGGATAAAGAGGTTGACCTGCATCTTCAATTAACTTAAAGAAGGTTTTCGCCTCTTCATTAAGTCCTGATGAATCCTCATTGGATTTATGAAAATCAAAAGCATCTCCTATCATACCATGCATGTCATGGTCAAACAATCCACAATTTTCATCGTTAAATGCATCATCTACCATATTATCGTCAGAATCGTCATCACTCATTGTTGGCTCTCATGGAAAACCCAAATACATTTATGATAATCTACATCCATCCCCTTCATGATAAGGTGACCTCTCACAATGTATCTCTCATGGCAAAAGCAGTTAGCACAAATTGAACATAGGCATGGAATCTTATTATTATTAGTAGAAGTTGCAAATGCATGATCAAGGAATGCATTTAAACATTCCTTATATCCATCATCTATTCTCCTAAACTTCACGCAACTTTTATCCCTGAACACATCCACAATGGCAAGTACGTTCCTACATATTTTAGTTATCAAATTCTTATATTTGTTATTTAGTAAAGCATTTCAACTTATATAATAATAAAACAACAAAAAGAGGAGGAAAAATTAGACTTACAAGGTGTAAGTAAGGTGTCTCAGCTTTGTGCAGGTAACCAAATTTCCTTTTTTGGGGGAGAAGTAGGAAATATTATAACATTACCACCAGATTATAATCCCAAGAAGTCAGATACAATTTTAGTAGCAACACAACAAAATAAGGAGGGTACAAGTACAACAAAGCACAACTCTATAGGTTATGGTCCCATCTGAAGTTGATGACAAACATAACTTCAAATAGTTGTTGGTTGCAACAAATGGTCATTAACTTCATAACACATTTGGGATCTTTAAGGTAGATACAAGCTAAGGCTCCATACTAATGCAACAACTATGGACTCATTATGAGAGTGGGTAGCTTGCAAGCATCACATAAACACACAATCATCCACAATTGAATAAGAAGATATGTCCCTTTTGGCACCTCAACAATACAGCTTGCAGACATGAATCAAACAAATTAGAAAGGGGAATTCAGACTCACTAGTTTCAGAGCAAACCACCACGATGGATGAAAGTGGGTTCGGCTTTGACGGAAATGCTTAAATCTTCAATAGAATTGCACATAAAAACATAAACTCCAGCCTTTAGCCTCTGAAATTCGATGCCCCAGAAATTACAAAATCGAATGTAGTAGAAAAGTAATCGATTACACAAAATAATTGCTCATATGTAAGATAAACTAAGAATTACAAAGTAGCCCCACATATCATAATGATCTAAATAACAATAAAGTAAACAAAAATCATAGAAGGCCTCAATGAGCCCATCGAAGAAACTAATAGCCAAGCAAAATCAAGAAGTTTATTTGAGGTTTATGAGGAATTTATTTAGAATTCCTAACTAACTAAAGTATTCAAACTAATCATTTTCAATACACACATACTTAGATTACTCAGTAAGTGCAACTACATGATGAAGTACAATGGGCTTCGCACAGTAAGTCAATTCCATAACAACTACTACTTCATAAGTTATAACGAACCCAAACTAATACCCACGCCCCAGAGGGCGTGAGTGTTAACATAAACATATCCTTGCCCCTTAATTAGACAAGGGTTATCTCCATTTGAACTTTGATTTGAAAGGGGTCTGACTGCCTTGTGCTCCACAACAGTAGAAGTACATATCAGTTTAACCCAACTTCAAGGTCCTTCAAATTTTATTAAAAGCTATTTGTTATTTGGATATTCCCTTTAATACATGTACTTTCGAAAAATTCATTTGGAAAACAATATGAAAAAAAATATATGTTCTATACATTGAAATTGATAAATATTATACCCAAAACTTTCAACCCCCCACAGTGTTCCAACTTAACTTTTCAAAAATACAGGTAAACGGGACAATAAATTAAGGTTTACTAATTACTAATTGCATTTTACCAAAAATAAACAAATTAAAAAAAGACAAGACAATAAGAAACCCACACAGAAACTGCCTGGGCAGTGGGCATTAACCCAAACAAAAAATTCAAGACAGCACCTAACATCACAATACGCACTATGCACAAGTTCATGTCTTCTGCTAGGTCTCTCCATCACTTAGATTACTTAGAGTAGAAAGGCTTAACACTTAGACATGTTTGTTTGTTGGATGGTGGACTTATAGGAAAGCTCAATAGAGCATTTGAAGATGATGTCTCCTAGAGTATGGCATTCACAGATGAATATCCTAGACTAATGAAAGGGAAGAAGCCAACATTTAGTTGAACTAATAACAGACACAGAGTTAAGAGTATTGGCCTAGTAGAAGAAAACTAGAGCATTGGAATGAAAATTTGTTGATGGCATGGTTGATGTAGAGGTTCAAGTCAAGATCATAACATAGCATACCAAGCAAGGGAGACTAGATAACACACTATTACATAAGTAGAGCACTCAGGAGGAGACCAGATAACTTCAGCACCCCTTCACTAAAAGAGACCAGATAAAAAAAAAAGAGCATTAAGGAGACCAGATAAAAAAAGAGAGAGAGACATGATGTGCCTAAGTAGAGCATTTAGGAGTCAGCACCTCTTCTAAGACTAAGCCTGTTCACTTCAGCTTCATTTATCTAGATTTGAGATAACTTGATTTATCCAGATTTCATATTAGACTGCCAATCCCAATTCATCCAATCCATAACACAATATTACATTCAACTAGAATTACATCTTTTTTAACCAGCCCAAAACATTACATCTTTTATAAAGCTATTCTAATTCATCCAGTCCCTCAAATCTCTCAAACAGGAGGTGATTCCTTACATAAAGGGTGAGTTCTGATTATAGTGAATTTGCATAACCCCAAGACACTATCAATCATAAAGTAAAAGGATCATAAACATCATGGATTTAGCTCCAAATCATATATAATATATACATTTAAGTTGAAGTGAGACATTTGAAATTTTTTTAGTAAAGGCAATGAGGGAAACAAGGAAAAAGAAAACGAGTCAGAGGGGAAAGCTTCAACCTTTGTTTATGAAGAAGATTTGTTATGCCCCACAAATATAACCATGATGCAAATTTTGTTTCTTCTATTTTCTATTTTATCATTTATCACTATTCACACTTTAGCCCTCTCAAAAAGGCTAGAAAAGCAAAGGTAAAAGTAAAAAATAAAGCTGAGGAGGCTGTGCAATTCTCTATAATTGCACTAATATAGTATGGAGCATAACATTGGTACTCGAACTACCTACAACAACAAATGAAAGACAAAAGAAGATTAAGGACAACTTAGTCAGATCTCATCTATACAGTAATCCACTTCAACACAGTTTAGAAGCGTTCAAATTAGTTGTCTTGGACACTTGATAGAAAAAACCAGTGGACCTCAATTTCAAGGCAAAGTTCATAACCCCATTACTTACTACCAACTACCATAAAGCCCATATAGCTTATACAAACACTACACCGTCTGATTACAGGTATAATAAGATGTTCATCACCCAGTTAATTACTATCAACTACCATAAAGCTCAAATAAACACTGAACCGTTATATAACAAGTACAAGTAATGTAGCTATGGTGCAATGTGAATTACACCACACCTACTTTATTGGTTTGCCTTGTTCTTGCAAAAGCTAATACAGTCCAAGCATTGTATAAATCCACATGGAAGAAGAAATAATCAATTAGCGTAACTTTAATATCCATAAGGCACTTTCCCTAAACTCCCTCTTTTATTTTACACCAATGATATGACCTTGGAGGAACATATTATCTATATCTTCAATATCAATAAGGCACGAGGGACAAACGTGGTCTAACAAGAGACCTCTGCTAAGCAAAGTATCCCGAGGAAGAAGCACATTATTTGGTAGTTGTCAAAGAAAAATATCACTTGTTAAATTGACCTTTTTACTTGAGCAAATATACCACAGAACATCCTTACTATTGTACATTAATCTAAAATGATATCAACATCTCGAGCACATGCACCCAAAAAAAAAGAAAATTGGGAGTTTTATATTTTGCTCAGTTGTAATCATCTACAAATAACGCTCATCTTTGACTATTTCTCCATTCTAATTATCCCATCTGAAAATAGAGGTTGGTGAGAGGTCATTGTGACTCCCTACAAATATATTAACACCAAAAGAACACCTAAATCAAATTATACTCCCTAGCTTATCTATGATTAAAAGAAAACTAAATACATCCTAACTTTAACCTACAAGTAGTTGAGCCTTGAAACTTTTAACACAAAATACACAAATCTTTCACCTAGGTTCACATAGTTGACACATTTGCCCTATAAATACCCATCATTGTAAGCAAATGCATTCATAGCCTGCAAGATTTTCAGGTATCATAAGATTCAAAACCTTCTAAGGAAAACATAGGCAAAAATAGAATCAATCAAAATGTCACAATACCCTTCAAACCCTTGTATAAATCTACATGGAAGAAGAAAGAATCAACCTAACTTTAATCCCAACTAGAATGTCATTCACGCCAACATGATATTACCCAAATTCAACTCAGTTCAGAGGCAATTAAAAAAATTAATTAATCAAAGACGTTTTAGTGTGTTAGCCCTATAAGCTAATGTCTGATTTCACATTCAAATCCAACAAATTCAAGGAAATTGCAAAAACAATACCACAAGGGGGTTCCAAATTTGACACTAAATTTTCATCTTTGTTGCGTATATTATGAGTTTCTCACACTAGACCCATTCTTTCATGCCAACAGTGTTAGAGATAGGATGCAAACAAGTAATTGACAACATATTAGAAACTTTGGGTACATTGAGGGAGATGGTAGATGAACAACTAACATAATTCGATTGAGCAAAAACTCATTTTCTATGTGGAATATAGAGTGAAGAAGATAGAGCATCATACATTCGTACCTGCAGTAATTGACAGTCGAGCAATAGCAACAGCTCAACAATGGTGTTTGATGCAATTTTACTAGTTTTGGGAGAATTGAGAGATGGGAGGTGGGCGAATTGAGAGATGGGTGAATTGAGAAGCGAATTGAGAGATGGGCGACTTCAAAGATGGGATATTACACCCTCTTTTTAGTTTAATTTGACTCTTTAGGGATGGGAGATGCCGACTTAGAGTGTCCAATTCACCAATATGGTCGAAGCAATTGAGATCAAAGGTATACAATTGTGATTTTACTCAAACACCGGCCCTTTTCTTAATTGGTTTAGTCAATTCGACTCTTCATTTTTTCATAGGGGCTTCTTTTCTTTCTTTTTTTTTTAAAGGATTGTAAATGTACAATGTAGTTTTCAATTGTTATTTAGTTTTCCCGCGACAGTATGCTTGCATAATACCAACATAAGTTTTTTAAAAAACGATATGTTGGTAATGTTGCCACAATACCAACATAAAAATTCGTTGTCGGTAATAAGGCAATAATACCAACAAATCCTTCTGTATTTGTTGGAAATATTAGGACCCGTCTTTCCTCCCTACCTGAAGGCTTTAAAACCCACAAATACTCTAATATATTGTAAACAACTACTTTTACCAGCAGATATTATTTTTTGTCAGTAGATGTCTGTTGGTAA
>JACYFF010031955.1:51058572-51173920 GCA_017589665.1 Selenicereus undatus | reverse complement strand
ATTTAGACACACACACACACACACACACACACACATAGATGTATTACAAGTGTTTGTTGAGTGGAGATACATTTTTTAATACAAACACTACTCTTTTTTAAAAACTGCTAAAACTTTAACAGATGACTATTTTTAATTAAAAGTATCATATTATTTTTGTATGAACAAAATCATATCTAAATTGGTAAACAACAAATTCATTTTGTCATTGCGCTTTCATTTATATTCAAAAAACAAGTTATATTAATGATATTCGTTAATGTTAAATGAAATAACATGTGTGAAAGCACAATTTTTTTAAAAAAAATCAGTTAAATTAAATAATCAATTCTTTCAACACAAAGACCCAAACCTCTCATCTTCTAGGCACCCAACTGTGCTCCCCCACCTCCACCAAGTTGCTTTACGTCGTAATTCAATTTCTGAAGGCCCAACTCTAAAGTGGGTTGAATTTTGGGTCAAGTGCATCACCGTCATCATCATCAACTCCAAACAACTGCTTTTCATCAGCTACCTACAACAGACCTTTAATGAAGCCAACTTCTTCCATTGCTATCTCCCCCACTTTACCTTCATCGATCGACCAATACTTGTTTTTGGTAAACCCACATCGATTTTGAGCATTCATCGTTGGATTGGAAGTTTTGTTATTAATTTTCGGTCGGTGATTTTGAAGTGTTCACCAATTGCTTTCATTGATGGAAGAGCGGGTTTGAGGTTTGTGGCTTCTTTTATCTCACTATTTCTCGTTTCTCTCTTATCTCTTCTTTCTTTAATTAACTAGTCTAGACCCGTGCTTTTGCACGGTGCATGTTGAAATAGAAATTTTATAGATATATACTATTGAAATAATAAAGTAATAAAAATTAGTTTCATATACATAAACTCTTAAGCATAAATTAGTATGCTGTTTTAATGTTCTAAAAGGTGGTCCTTTTTTTTCACAGAAAGTAAGCTTATCAAATTCAATTAGGAGTAGTATGTTGCCATAAAATAGCAAATTTGATAACATGTAGAAGATCAAAGAATGCCTCATTTGAAGGGGACAACATAGGGATTGCTATGACATCCATATATGACAAATCGCATTTGTATTGTATGAAGAGAAAATGAAACCTCGTAAATGATTGAATGATATGTGATAGCAGATTCTATAGTTTGAAGGTAGGATATAAGAGAAATATATAAAGCAACTAATATTACTGTTAAGGGTGGCATGTGAGAACGATACACAGGGTAGATAAGACAAGGTAAATTGAAAACAATTGTCGAGTTAGGATCCTGAATTGAGAATACAACGGGGAACAATTGTGAAGCAAAGGAAGGTGACCACTCAGCAGAGGTTTTTTGGGATCATTAGAAAAGCTAAAACCATTAAAAGTTGAGGCCTAATTACAAAATAGTGATAAGACAATTAGATATGAGAAACGAAACAATACAACTAGAAGATCAAACTACCAATCTATCAAATGAAGAATATAATTTTTCACTTTGACTAAAGTCTTTGATAAACTTTTGTCAAAGAACTGGAAGTATTCCGTCATACCAACGTCACATAAACGAAATAATTGAAGTAGCTCCCTAACCATGGCCATGTACTAATTGAACCTACTCATGTATTTCAGGCTCAACGTCTTATATCGCCCTCAAGATTGTGACTTCCAACTTACATCCATGAAAGGCTAGAGTGTTGAAGTATAGCAAAAACCAATATGAAGTATAGAAGAGGTAAGATGTAGCACAAAGAAATATGTAGTATATAGAAGGTGTCATATCTCACCACTATGCCATATCTCTACCAAATGCATAACCCCAACACTCAGCAATGTCAAAACTCACAAGTATAATAGATGTTTTATATTACACAGCACTCAGATGGTACCAAAGGAAGTGATGAATAATATATTGTACAACAAATAGCTCAATTCTATGCATAAAATACAGGGAACACCTCATCTCTTTCGCCAGACGCTCAACATGATTGGTGGCCTTGACAATTGCTATATCAACTCCTAAGAAGCTCCATCAAATCGGAAGAAAAAATAGCATTTAAAAGCATGTTAAGTAAAAAAAAAATCACAGAAAACCCCCACAATTACACAGTCCTGTTGTGAAAAAGCAAAACACCTCATAATCACTGTTAATTTGAGCCAAGCTGATGGTGTTGGTGTCCTTGATAGACTCCAAAAACTTTCCCATACGACTATTATTGCCGCCTCTTCCCATCTATTCCCTGGATCACACAACGCACTAACAATTTATTTCTAAAATTGAGGAGAAGTCATAAACACGAACATACAAAAATTGAAAATTACACATATTCATTCCTAGAACAACAACAAATACCCAAACATAACCATTACCTAGATCAAAAGTGCTTGCTTCAGTGATTGAAACACCAATGAAGCCAACAACTTTGACAAAAATTACAGCAACGAAATACATCCATGGAACTGGTTAAAACATACGGGTAATTGCTAAATCATGATCTTCAAAGTGCACACGTAAACCCGAAAATATTAAGCCAAAATTAAAATAAGTTGAACAAAATAAGTTGATAATTGGAAGAAATTAATTGAAGAGGGAGAGAGAATGAGAGAGTAACGTGAAAGTGGAGAGAGAGAGAGAGAATTAATTGAAGAGAGAGAGAAAGAGAGAGTAACGCAAAAGTGGGGAGAGAGAGAGGGGGGGTTGTTAGACGTGATTAGACTGATAAGAGAGAGAAGGCGACGCATGAAGGGGGGAAGTTACGGGACCTATGTTTCGAATTTTTAAAAAATAAAATATTTTTTTATCAAAGGCTCAAAATTGGAGATGGCCGATCTGATCGACTCAAATTTCATAAAACTCCGCAAAGCACTCTTAGGCTGACATTTGAGGTTTTGAGCCTCTCAATCCTTCACACATTTTCTCATTTATAATATAAAGAGTTGGTCCTTGTATTGAATAAATGAGGGAAGAGGATGGAGATAGAAAAGGAAAGGGGGGGATAGAGATTTCTAAAGGAGGAGAGGAGAGAGAGAAAGAGGAGGCCATATTCTTTTTGGTCTATTAGTCAACGGCATTAGTGCCTTCGCAGTGCACTTTACTTTTTAGTTAGTTTAAATCTTTCCATATTCATATTTATCTCATTTGTTTTTTTCCAAGATTTATAAAAAAATTTCCACGAATTATTTTGAAAAGTTATAGATTTAACCGCAATGATTAATTGCACCTTTGTATTCATTTTTTCCATTCATTCTTATTATTATTTTATTTTCATCACCTACTCAAGCAAGTTATATAAAGTACTCTTAATTAATAACCTCCATGAATGTATAACTTTTAATCATCTTTGTAAGTATTCTAAATTATAGTTGTTTATAGGCACTCAATGATTTTAAACGAAGCATTACCAGCTCTTAGTTTGGGACCACTTAGTCATCTCATCCTACAATTGCAAAAATATTTCAAATGCCAAATTGAAATATGATGCTTCACATTGTTAAATTGAAATAACCTAAAGTAATTAACATGGATTAGATTCGAGCTATTACATAGGGCAAACAAGAGTACCTCCAAACCTACCTAGGCTTGGTACGGTGATTCAAATGCCTCCAAACCTACCTACAACAACAACAACAACAACACCTCCCAGTGTGGGTCCCGCTTTCGCGGGGTTTGGGGAAATCCAGCTGTAGGCAACCTTACCCCTACCAGCATTCCTGCCTGTAGGGAGACTATTTCCAAGAGACCCACATAAAAGGAAGTTGTGAAAATAATTTAAAGAAAAGACTTTTTTGTAAAAACCCTTAATGAAAATATTAAAAGGACAAGTTCCTCCAAACCTACCTACGCTAACTAAATGTCTATGTTAGGGCTTTCAGGCTCTGCAGCTGAAGCTCCTTGTACACACAGACGCACACATATACATACACACAGAGAAGCATCAAGCTTGTACTAGCTCCCAAATCATGACGAGCTCCCTCGATCTGCAAGTCCCCTATAGAACAAGGAACGGGGAAACTAGCTAGATTGTGTATCTTGGGTGGTGATTTGCTCTTAAAAACTGTCTAAAGGGAATCGTCAAGATCTCCTCAAGCTTTCCCTTCTTGGAAAGAATCTCCCTCAAGAACTTCAAGTATTCATTCTTGAGAGAATTCAAGAAAGGAACATTAAGATAAATCTTTTTCAACATATCAAGGAATTTGGCAAATCTAGGCTAAAACTTGAATCATGCCACCCTCTAAGCTAATGGAATGGGTGGCTAGTAAGGGTAAACTAGAGCCAACTAATTTCCCTTCTCCTTTTCAGAAAGGCTCTCTCCTAACCTCAGCTCCTTTGTTCTTATGGATGTAACAACTAAAACCATCTCATGAATGAGCATTACAAGGCCCTCCACTAACTCTTGACCATTAGATAAACTATATTCAGCGTGATCCCTGGGATTTGAATCAGATTAACTGGGTAGATGCCCCTGAAGGTGGGATAGGTGGCTAACTTGCTGAGCTATTTATACGATCTAGGGGTCCGTCGTATTCTGGCAGAAAGCCACACTGTCTGACCTGGAGTGGATCAAATTGATAAATTCGGTGAGGGTCTCATTGGTCTTAGTTTGGGTCTGAATAAACCTCTGTATAAGAACGTCTTATGGGGAGCTCGGTATTAGAGGCAGCTGTAAAGAACTATGAGGCTATGGGTTGGTACCCTTGTAGGAAAGGTTGAGGTGATTCTTCTATCCAGGGTTGTAAGTGCTGAGTTGAAGCAATATAAAGCATTAGCATACTGAATGGTAGAAGGACCATCGTAGCACTTAATAGATTCATGCGCTTGCCTACCACGTGTCCCACATAACATGTACTCTTATCGAACCAAAGAACCGCCTCGAATAGGGGAAGTACAAACCTTGTTGAGTCTCTATGCAATTGCCTTCACCTTGCTAGCCAAAAGGGTGATGACATCAACCTCATACTTACCACCCTCCACTTAGGGGTAGCCCGCTTTCTATACCAACGATAATTGTTGAATGCTATCTCTTCCAACAAAGCCTTTGCCACTTCTATCAACTTCCCCTTAAGAGCACCACCTACTCTAGCGTCTAATGAAATCCTTAGGGGTAACTAGAGCTAGTTGCAGTTCAAAATTATTAGCCACAGTTATTGGTTTCACAATAAAAGAGATAACACTGGAGGTTTTCGACAATGCATAGTCCTGAAGCTCATATTTGTTCTTCCCCTACCATCTTTGCCTCTTTCTTCCTCCATCTCCCATCAATGCCTAGATTTTATGTGGTTTCTTCAATCTCATTATTGTCCTTTCTTCTCCTATGCATACAAAGTAAACACTACAACAAGCGTAAGCATTGTAAATCAAGAACAAGGAAGAACTGAAATCTACAAAAAAGAAAAACAAAAGCCTGCTCCAGAGTGTTCTAATCACTTCTAATATTGAACGAAACAAGTTTCCCATGAACAGTGCCAAAAACCTTCTACTGTTAATGCTACAAGTGCACGTTGGAGTTGTAGCTAGCAATTGGTAAGCACGGGTCGATGCCACAAGGAACTGACTTTGAATTACCAAAACTAATTATTTTACTTAACGTAGGTAGGTTAGATTTGAAGATTCAGTAATAACCTAAGAAAACAACCAAAACTAATAACATGAATATAGAAACAACGACTTAAAATGCTCAGGCTTGAACTAACGACACAATTATGCTAGCAAATCAATTACTAACCCCATCAAACTCGCCTAAGCATACTACAAGAATTTATTAATTGCTATATATGCCCGTCCCCTCCCTCCTTCAAGAATCGAAGACTAATCCTAAAACTTTAGTCTCCTATTTTCAGGGTATTAAGAATCAAATGATTACGACGTTCATAATCTCAAATCCGAAGTAGAACTTCAATTATTTTCATATCAAAATCATAACCATCTTTTATGTCACGCTAGGTAAAGGCATCACCATTCAACATTGCCCTGAACTCAGATAAAAATATATTAAATCTCTTTCAAGCAATTCATCGAACATGTGGTGAGCAAAGTAGAATTCATAAACACAAACACAGAACAAGCCAGATTTATGGCTAATTCATGATTCAACTAGTCATAATTAGCATTCATCCCAACCCAAGTTGGGAGACTTAGATGACAAACATGACAAATGTTATAACACAAAACATCATACTAGCAACTATTAAAGAACTAAAGCAATAAACAATAGAGAGAGGGATTCAGAAAGCAACCATGGGAACTGATAAGTTGAATTACGAATCCAAGAATATTAATCTTCAATCCCCTCAAGTATTAATACGCTGAATGCTAAAAATTAAGTAAAAAGCTAGAGGAAAGATGTATAAAAAGATGATGTCCTAAGCCTCTCAAACTATCCCTTTAAACAAATCGAGGATGTGGTTTCACTTAACGTAGCATGAGCATACCAAACAACACAGCATCCCATGTCGACAAAATTCTCCAAAATAGTGACATGGGAGATAAGGGCATGCCAAACAACACGACGCCCTGTGTTGCAGTCTAGATCTACGACCTCAAAGGCTGCAAGATTCTGCATGAGCATGGCCCTCCACATAGCGCATTGTGTCATTCCTTTCAAGATTTAGCTGCTGACATGGACATGCAGATTCACATGGTAGCCGGTGCTGCACCATTTTCTTTACCTTCCTACTTCATTTCTTGCTTATTTCCTCCCCTTGGCTTCGTTCATTGACAGTCACTCTCAAATCTCAAGACTAAAGCCAAAACTTTTAGAAAAATAAGAAGTTGGGCCGAGTTGAACAATTATAAGGGAAAACAACCAAGGTTTCCTCCATCCTAAGGCAAAAAGTAAAGAAATAAATGAGAATTTAGGTCAGGAAAAATGGTGAAAATATGGGTTTAACAATCTATTATAGCTAACGTTGTACAATGGGTTTAATCTCATTCTTTCAGTCAGAGGATCAATACGATCCCTCTTTAATCTTATAAATTTTTGGAAACAACATCAATTTCTACAATTAACATCAATATTGGTAAATTTCTTAATCTCATTCTGATATGTAAAATTACGTTCAAAGTTCATAAATGTCTTCTACCAAACCAATGTAAAAACTTGAACGTCCAATATGAACATGGTTTCTTACCATATTATTGCAACAGAGGAAAACATAACCTACTCTAAGTCCAAACATGTTATGATAGTACATCCACTTATTATGACGTAGTTCGTAAAACTTGATCCTAACTCGAGTTAGCGATATTTGAACTCACCCTTAACTTATAACATATATTAAGTTTTTTGATTCCAATGATTCTAATTTGGGTGTTGAATGCTAATTATCAGTACTGAAAATATAGTGTCATGCCCCACGTACTTTCACAGTGCTTATTTGGTATGTACCATCACTAAATTCAACGTACTTTTTGTTAGTGATCTAATGACCTTGTAACTTACTTACCACCTATGAAGAGTCTATTTTTCTTCACTTTGTTTTAAAAATCATCATTTTTATGTGGTAAATATGCTACCCTGTCATTACATCCTTGAATTTTAGTGACATTGCGTTTGTTTGAAAGAACATTGAGTCATATGCACTTTGGGTCATCAATTTTGTGATGTGGTAGCTTATTTATATATGAATTAGGAAAATCTCTTGCTAATGGCCCTTAGATGGAATCCAAGATTGAAGTCCAATAAAGGCCTTTGCCTAATTGCCGCATATGCCTACTTCTTATGATGCATGGCTTGTGTCAATGGAAAATATATCTTATTAAATCCGAAGTAAACTGTATCTAATTAAGAAAAGAGTTCCAGTCAACCTTTACTAGGGTAAAACAACCTTAACTCCTATATAAATAGCCTCAAATCATAGCCTAAAGCAAGTAGCGAGGCTTAGCATTTCAATGTGCATTCTTGTAATTAATCCCTTAGTCTTATTTTCTTTTGTATTCCTCTTCGGAATTGAGTGTTGAAGGCATTATAGAGGGGGAATCACCCCCTTTCTGTAGATTTGCTTATAGTTTGCTAGCTTCGTCGAGGATTCATGCCTTCTCATGGTACAATATGCAACAAAGGGAAACCAAAGAGAAAACATTTAGCAATATTAATAGGGAATTGCGTAAAAGACTATACCTCCTAAGAAGACTAGCAAAGAGGAAAACATAGTCATGGTAACCACCAGGCCCATCTAATATAATCACACTTTGTCCCATAATAGCAGAAAAGGTGGGTTTTGAGAGCAATTTATGATAAAAAGCAAGCTAGAGCATGGCATTGGAAGTACCTCTTAATGGATGGATAATCCTGCTAGAGAATCAACACGACTTCCAATCAACAACCCAGTTCAAACCAAAGTCAACGAATTTGTAGCTCCACTCTTAAAGGAAATCTGAGCTCTTAAGACTACTAATGGTGTCCCCGTGATGATCTTGTAGGATAGACAGGACCCACAAGGTCATCCGATAAGGATCGTCTATCGCCACCATTGATTAACCAAGGTATGGCTCCTTCGAGAGAAAGGATGAGGAAAAGGAGCAAGACCCTAAGCAAAGGCGCCATAAAGAGAGGTCTTAGAGATGGGAGGACCTCTGTAAACAACTTAATGAAATAAGGGTAGAAAGCTAGCCAAACCATTAGAAAAAGTGGAATACAACTTTAGCCAAGGAAGTGTCTGGACCCCCAAAGGAAGACTCACACTAACACCTAATGAACCAGGTAAATCCTAGGCCTAATATCTTAAACGAGCTCCTATTGAGCCATCTCAATCTAAAGAATACAAGGATGATAGCCATGAGGAGATTCATCTAGATTTCATGCATCTAGAATCATCCTTTTACAACTGGACTTCCGATCCTAAGGAGCACCTGGTTACATATCAAACTCATATGAATCTCATTCCATCCTCGATTCAATCTACTGAGGAGCACTTGTGCATGCCAAACTCATATTTCCCTCATTTTGAGCTTGATTCAATCTATTTATTGTGAGTGTTTTTCAACCACCTTCAACCGAGCAACTCGGACATGGTTGAACAAGCTTTCTACCTTTTCAGTCAAACCTTACGAGCAACAGAAAGGCAAGTTGTTGAGTAATTTCATGGGCAGTAGAATGCCCATAAGGAATAACTTAGAGTCTATGAAAATAGCTTAGAGAGAGAAACAGAGCCCATTAAGAACTTCAATTAGAGGTTCAATAAGGAATGTCTCATAACAATATATCTAAACCATCATATGGTCCTAGCAGCTTTTATCAACAGTGTAAACCACGCCCACTTTAAACTATATCTAATCAGGAATCCCAAAAAGACCCTATCAGAAGCTTTAGAAAAGGCATGAGGCCACATTTGGGTAGTAAACGTAAACTAAGGATATAAATTAGAGGAAGACAATGAAAAGAAGAGTCATCAGGGTAAGAAGAACCAAGGGAATAGGGAAAAGAAAGACTGTGGGACAAGGTTAAATGTAATTTTCAATACGACAATGAAGGAAATACTAATGGATATCCAGGGAAAGATGCCATTTGATAAGCAAGGGTAAGCAAAATAGAGAACTAAATACATAGATAGGGAGAAGTGCTTTGAGTATCATTCTCAACATGACCACAACATGGGGGACTATTAGGATCTGCATAAATTGTTAATGAACATAGCCTATTTGGACGCTGGGATTAGTAGCAACAAAATAAGGGAAGATAATGACTTTGAGAAGGAGGAGCTCTGGGAGCGCGTCTACATGACCTTCGAAGGACCTAATATGATAGGGCTATCAAACAAGGCCCTAAAGGGTCATCCATGTACCTTAATTAGAACATGATCACCACCATAGGTAGAATCAATTTATTGAGTGACCAGGACCCCTTTACTAGCATCATGTTGATCAATGGTGATAAAACGATAGGTCAAGAGCCATGAGATCAATAGGATACTAGAGGAAAAAATGAGTTTTGTGGACATAATGTTCTATGGCTACTTCACAAAGTTAGCCTTATAGAATAAAGTCATGCTTTCAGCCTCGTATTCTATTATAGGCTTTAACATGCATACCATCTACCCATAGGAAGTGATATGCTTTCAGTTAAGGTTTGAGAAAAAGGAAGAACCAAACTATATACATATCTTTAACATATAACATAATCGTTAGAAGAGTTATGTTTACCCTGTTAAAATCTGGATGACCAACTTATAACTAATAGATGCAATTTGAGGCAGAAACAGGAGCAATTGGAAAGGAATTGGAAGATTAGCAAAGTGCTAGGTAGTGCTACAAAGCTACACTTGAAACTGCCTAAGCAATGAAAGAGTACTAAGTGGTCGAGACATCCTAAAGGATGTAAGAAACACTATGCTTGAACCTAAGGGAGAATTGCTATAAATACTATTGAATAAAGACCTTTCTAGAATAATCTGAGTTGGAACATAACTCCAGTTAGAATTCTTAGGTAAGCAAACTTTGTTAAAAGAATGTTATAGTCTATTTTCTTATTCTACTAATGAAATGCCTAAGATCAACCCAGAAATCATGATGCAAAAATTGGTGATAAATCCTTATGGTAGTCTATAAAGCTTAAGAGAACATACTTTGCTTTGAAGAGAAACAAGACATTGGCAAAACATGTGCATAAGCTCCTGGCTGTTGGTTTTATCAAAGATTGCCACTGTCGAAACTAGTTAGCCACTATGTTCATGGTCAAAAAGCTAAATAGTTCATAGAGCATGTGCGTGGACTGCACAAATCCTAGCAAGGCACGTCCTAAAGATTGTTTCCCACTCCCAAAGACTGAGTAGCTAGTGGAGATAATAAGCGATCCTTCCTTCTATCCTTCATAGGTGCTATTGCTTGTTTCTATAAGATACTTATGTGGGCGATAGACCAAAATCATATATCTTTTATTACATAGTAACGACTACTATTACAAGGTTATGGAGTTGCACTCAAGAATGCCAATGAGACCGACCAAAGTTTACTTAAAAATTAAGTTCAAAAAGAAGTTGGCAAAAACATAGAAATGTACGTTAATGACACAAGAGTCAAATTAACAGCTAGCACCTACACCAGGCTGACCCTTAAAGATATGTTTGAGGTCGTAAGGCCATTTAATATAAACTTAAATCCCAATAAGTTTGCATCCAAGCTGAGAGTTGGAAAGTTCCTGATCTTTATGATTAATGAAAGAGGGATATAAGCTAATCTAGAGAAAGAAATGCAATCTTGTAGATGCAAAGCCCTAAGACTTTAAGGGATGCACAGATGCTCACTAAGTGCATGACTACATTAAGAAAGTTCATATTAAACTCACAAAAAATTACCTTCTATTTGTAAAGTGCTTAATGTTAATCCATAACTTAAAGGAGACTAAGGCAATAGAGCAAGCTTTCAAACAACTTGTGGAACACCTAGCAAGAATACCATCCTAATTCTAGGATAAGACCTAGTAATGTATCCCTCATCATCAAAGGTGGCAATGTGTTAGTAAAAAAAGAAGACAAGAAGCAAGTCCCTGTCTAATTTGTTAGCCAGGTTTATGTTTTGGCGTGACCAAAGCTCAACCATTCAAATATTAAGAAGTTGGCTCTAGCCTTGGGGATTACAGCAAGAAATTTCCTACCACACTTTGGAAAATAGTCTACCAAAGACTTATTAAGGTAGCTGCTTAGGAAGATGATTTAAAACAATCACAGGTTAGGTAGAATGCTAATGTGGGAAGCAGAACTCTCAAGATTAGATAATAAGTATAAGGCTTAAAAAATTATCAAAAAACTAGTTCTCTAAGTTTTTTCAACAGAGTATGTATTTACGGGCAAAAACTCTATCCCAAAAGCAAAGTGATGGACTATCCATGTAGATTGCCCATAAATCCACAATGGTATAGCGGAGTGTGACTTGAAGGGAAAAGTTTGAGCATGCTCTTATATTTATATTCCCATCTATAGACAATGAAATTAAGTATGAAGCCATTATAAGATGAATAGATATGTGGAAAGTCTTGAAAGCACACAATGGTTGAAAGCACACAATGGCTAGGTGTATAGTCAATCAAAGCTAGTGGTCAGCTAGATCAAGTGCGAAGATGAGCCTTGAGGGACTTAGATAATGAAATATTTAAATAAGATCCAAGAGTTCCTAACAGACTTATCTTAGTTTGAGAAAAAATATGGATGCATTAACTAATCTAGGCAACTCATCACAGACAGATTCTATATGATGGTTAGTGTTGTGGGGAGGTCATAACTAAGAAGTAGGAGTACAGACCATAAGCATATACATGACCAAGCTAGCTAGACCCTAGATGGCCCCCATTTTGGCATATTGAGAGACAAGTAAACAATTCTCTGAAGAACTAGGAAAGTGTAAAAGCTTAGAAGGCAAATTGTTTGGTACGCACTCCTTTAAGGAGTACTCTACAGGCTAGGATTCTATTGTTGCCTATGTAATAGTCAAAATCCATGAAGTGGACTGGGGTACATATAGGACGGACAATGCTGGTCAAAAAAGTGGTAAAAGTAGGCTTCTATTGGCTGACAATGCTTAGATATGCAAAAACTTAATTGTACTAGAATGTGAGATAAGTGCAAAAATTTTTCTTTCAATGTACATGAATCAGAGTTATCCACCATTTGAAAACCAGTACACTTTGCTTCATGATGGATGGATATATTGGGACTATTCCTTATAGAATTCTTGCAGTGAAAATTCATTTTCATAACTGTTTATTAATTCATCAAGTGGGTAGAGGCTGAGCTAGTGGCCATAGTAACATAACAACTAGCCAAAGATTTCATATGAAGTAATGTAATTAATAAATAGAGCCTCCTTATCAACATCATAATGGGTAACGAAAGGCAGTTCATATGCTAGGGATTTAAACATTGTTATGAAAACATAAGAATCTGTGTCAACAACACTTCAGTCCCAAGAACTTAAGCAAATAGAAGTAGAAATAGCCAATAAGCTCATCTTCCTCTTTACTGCTAACGAAAGATAACAAGTTATGCAAGAAAGTGTTTATATATACTCCCGTCGTTGCCCCGAACACACATTCAATCCCAATGCCCAAAATTTACCCAAAAAAGCAACTTGCCTTTTGTGGATTTTTGAGATATTGTTTTACCACCCCTATTTTAAGATTTTGAGTTGAAGCCTCCACCATTACCTTTCATTACCCTTGGCCCCACATTCATATCTTTTAACCATCAGAAATGATTATTAATCATACAAAGCCCTAACCTTTTACCCCACCGTCATATGCTGTCTTACATCCATGGAGCACCTTGGGCCAGACCACCCTAGCTTTGGACGTGATCTTAGAATTAGAAGTTGAGTCTGTAGAACCAAACTAGGTACACCTTTGTGAGATTGGTATCTACATAAACAAGTCGACTACACTTAAAAATAATCTTCATCGCGTAACAGACAATCTCTAGCACCCAAGGTATGGTTATAAAATGTTGATTAAAAAGATTTTGACCGCTTGTATCACCAAAGGTGCACATTCGTTTTCAAGAAGCCACTCTTAAGAACTCTACACTTAACCGTGCTTAAAAGGATTTTCCAAGTAGCACGTGAGTGAGGATGAAGTAGTCTGGAAAGCTTTATGATCATTAGTCAATAATCTTCGAAGTCATTCCTAGTATCTTTCCACGACCCTAGAAGGGTCCGGGGCATTACAAATGTCAAAGCCAACTCGCAACTGTGAACTACGCTAGAGGATACGAGTGCCTAGGGCAATCAGCTAGAGGGCCAAAGATATTGGGAAGACAGTAGTGATGAGGACATGCAAGTCGATTATTTTATAAGGCATAATGAAGACATAGTGCTCTTTGAGTGACGGTAACTGTAGCACCTGAGGTATGGTTGGAAAGCATTGCTTAGAAGGATTTGAAGTTAGTGCTCATATCACCAAAGAGGAACCTTCCTTTTTGGTAAGTCCACTCTTAAAAACTTTGTAGTTTAGCGTGCTTGTGGTGAAGTACTAGGATGGGTGACCACTTTCCTAGATAACATGTGAGCAACGATGAAGCATGCCAGAAAGGCTTGTGGTGATTTTACAGCTTGTCAATGGTCCTTAAAGTCGTTCCTAGAAACCATCTGCAACCCGTGATAGGATCTAACCCATTATGCAATAACATACGAAGGAAAAGCTTTTCCTAATGCAGATCACACGTCATCACTCATGATAGCCCAAACTGGACTAATCTTCCTTGCGGTCTATTTGCGCAAATATGAACCTAGACTTTTGTACATTTCTTTGATAGCCTTAGTTAACTTCAACATATTCATCTCGATCATTGTAGCTCACTAGCTTCGCTTGTTCCTTTATACTAATCATATCCTACACCTTGCTTGCCTAACCTAGCTCGTTGGCTAAGTCTGGCACACCTCCATCTTACACATAGGAGCAACTGAAACGATGCCCTATAAACTATCCTATCATCCATAGAGCTTGCTTCCCCACCTAACCATAATTACAAGCCACACCAGGTTTGTCCTTAACCACTAGTGTTCCAATTTCCAAACGGTGTATATTTCTTAGATAGTATAAGAGACGTATCATGTCACATGCACTTGGCAGGTATACATGCACTCATGTACGCCTAATCGTGCATTTACCTAGTTTATGCATCCATGAAGTGTTAATATATTCATATGCATTCTCAGTCCTAACCTGTATTCACTATACACACATGCACACACTTGATATTCATCCACCATGAGCATATTTATCTATATTCATCGATATAATCCATACGTTGCCTACAAACATACATGTGTATCACAGGCTACTGATGTACTCATATTCACGTACTTGCAATCAAATATACCTTGTTTGGGGTACATCTTATTCTTAAGGTTCTCCACTTGCTTCTACGCTTGAAGGACTATCATACCCTCAATGACTAAATACATGGGGCCTAAATAATTCACACCCTTTTTATTCCTCTAGACTTGGATAACAGTTAGCTTTGCTTGAATGTGCTATAGATCGTAGTTTGAGCTTAACATTCAGAAACTCATGTGTTCACCAATGTCTGCATCCTAAGGTGAAGTTGGCAATTGAATACATGTATCCATCCCACTCCATGAGAATTATTTGTCATAAAGCAAATTTTAACTCGTAAAGGCATATTCTACACCTGATCTCCCTCGAGCAAGTGCTTCATATCAAACATAATTGCATGTGCATTGCGAAAGTTGCAATAAAAACACTTTCAAGAACTTTAGAGGCTTTAGCCATCTTAACTCATGAGCCACTACCTTAAAACAAAAGCAAAATGTGAGTAAGGACATAATGAAGAAGAAAGGACAAAATATGAACACCTAAAAAATCTTTCCATAACCTACTAAGATCAAGGAAGGATCATTGCACTCATCCAAGAAACGCTTCCCTTGTGTGCCTAAGAAGCATAGCACAATTCACACTCTCATACTTTCACGATCCAAGACAGAGCCTTGTCTACAGGACCGTATCTACCATCCCATAGAGGTGGCCCTAAGAGTTCTTTTGCCAAACAAAAAAGGCATCATCATTCTATAAAACCACATGCAAGCAATTATTTTCTATGATAATGAGATTTAAGGGCAAGCGCATAATTTAAATTTTCGCACAAAATCTAAGGGGTTGAAGGTTTATGCTTGAACTTTGTTACTTGGTGCCTAAGGCTTATGCTCCAACTCGACAGCAACCTTGATAATTGATTTAGGGAACAAAAAATGGAAAGTTATAAAGCAACAACAATAAAATATGAAAATGCGCCACATTCATGTCCTATAAAACTTAGGATTTATATACATAATTCTATCTATATTTGCTAGGATTTGTAAGAAACCTCAAATGCCTATGCATCAGAATTTACATGCATAACCTAATGTAAAGTGTCATAAATCTTTACATACTAAGATCTGCATGCATTAGAATCTGTGTACAACATCACAAGATCTATGGCATACCTATATCTTGATATACTTAGATTTTCGTACCTATCATAATCAATTAAGGTAGCATGTCTTATGACCTAGTGGGGGTTGCATGTGCATTATGCAAGCATACAATGTAACAATAAGCATTGTTGAGTGATTTTTGAGGGGGAATGGAAAATTAAAGACAAAAGGAAAAGAAACCTCAAATACTCGATTGTCAGTCGTAGTACTAAAGGGTCGGTCCACAAGGAAAACGTGAGATTTATGGTCATTTAAACAAAATGATTAAACTAAATTAACTAAACTAAGTGAAATCATTTAAGGCGATTTAACAACCTAATTCACCTAAACTCATCTAATCTACTAAACGATTGTTTTTAACTAAGAATTAAAACTACCTAATAAACTAAATCGACTAAACCTAAACTAATACTTATGTTTATGTTAATTAACCAAATTAATTATACTAAAGTTGAGATTAATCATGGTTTAATCACTAACAACCTAATTACTTTGTTAATATGAAATTAAACTAAGGTACTTAATCAAACTAATTAAACTATAGGGGAGGGGGACGAAATTAACAAAACCGAAAATGAGAAGTGAACAGAACACGAACAACAGCAGCAAAAACAGGGGAAGGGGAAGGAACAGAATTGAAACAGGAAGCAGGAACAGGGGAAAGGAATTACCGAGAGCCTCGATGAATCATCAAGAACATGACTCATTTTTCAGCCATTCGAACAGCAAGAAAGAGGGGCAGAACATCAACAGGAACTCCACCACCAGAACCGAAACAGAGGTACAGGGGAAGGGGAGTGAACGAATGATTGGAAAGTTCTCAGGCTTCCTTGCTTAAAGCTCAGCCCAACAATGGCAGTATCGCCATTAACGAAGCACAACAGAACCAGGGAGTGGGGAAAGAAATCAGCTGCAATAAACCCAAAATTTTTACCGAAATTCCAAACAAAAGTGCTTAAGGTTTAAATTACAACCCAAAACTGTGAAATCGAAGCACAAATATACCAAATCGAATTCAAACCCTAACTAACATCAACCCTAATCCCTATAGAAATTGAGAAATTGAACCGGAATTCGAACCCTAGGAAACGAAAATTATACGAAATTAAACCTTAAAACGAAAAGTAAACCTAAACTAGCCTAAATTACTAACCTAAACTACCTCTAAATTACCTAATTCCTCGAAACCATGGCGTTGTGTTCCTTCTTATACCCGACCTCCTTCGTCTCTCGACCGTCGATCGCATGGGTGTCGTGGATGGAGGAGATGGAAGCCAGCGAAGGTGCTTCGTCGCAGTAGCAGCGTGGTTGACGGTAGTGGGATGGGGCGATTAAGGTGAAACCGTGGGTGGGGGGTGGTTTCTGGTTTCGGGAAGGGGGTGTGCTGGAAAAGAGAGCATAGATGAGGAGGGTAGAGAGAGAAAGACTGGGCATGCCGATGAGGCAAGGGAGTAAGACTTGGTCGAGGGTTCTGGGTTAGGGTGTCGTGTTTCAGGGAAGAGGGAAAGAAGAAGAACGAAGAAAGGAAGGGGAGGGGGTCTTTAAACTGAACCGGTTAAGTTGAACCGGCCCGTCCGGTTCAGGTTGGGCCGGTTTGGGTTTTTTTCTTTTTTCCTTCTTTCTTTAGCCGGTTTTTTCTGGAATTTAGCCCGGTTCCTTAGCCTCTGACATTTCCTCTATTTTTCTCACTTTTTCGACCATTTAAGCCCTTTTTCTACATTTATTCAGAATCTGCAAAATAAAATAAAATCAATTAAAAACCTTCAAAATATTATTAAAACGAGCATAAAACCGGTGAAAAAGTACCTTAAAAATAGCACATTTTTATCTCAAACAAATACTCCCACACTAAGATTTTGCTCGTCCTCGAGTAAAATAAACTAAGCTAACTAAAAGAAAATGAAAATAAAAGAAAAAGAAAATCCTAACTCACTGTCGTAGGAATCACGATTGCATTTAGCGTATGCAACAAGCCCTTTAAACCCCTTGGACTCCCAAGTGGACGAGTGAGGTCTCGTGAGGGTTTCAAAGTGAAAATACCCACAAAATTATTCAAAAATAAAAGAAAATCTTTTTGGGTTTTCTCAAAACTGATATGTACAAAACACGGGAAAGATATGCACAACTCCTAATCAGCTAAATCACCCATGTACTCAGTTATTAACCTGTATATACATAAAATGTACATCAAAGCCCTTTACCTCTAAATGACATCAAAACACTGATTTTCACCCCATTGCACATCAAGATTTTGAATCCATCCCGGTGTTTGTGTGCAAGTGTATCATGATCCTCAGGACTCAGATTTACCAGAACAGACTCAATCCCACTTAGTTGACATAACTACATTATTCTTATCATGACTTTGGAAGCAAGCTTTCCCAGTAGCAATATTGCGTTAAAAGGCAACACCCAGTAGCACGTGCCTCAAAGGGTCCCAGTGGCGCATGCCTCAAAGAGATACTTGTGATTCCAAATTTTATTCTTTTTCTTTATTTATAATACAAATTTTTTTTCAATTTTTTTCCGTAGTAGTCATGTCATAGCTAGTGGGAGAATCGTTCATGGAAACCTAAAACCTAAAGACAATGATGAAAGAATAACAAGGACTGGATAACACAACCTTTAATGAACAACTGGGGTTTAGCATCAGGGCTTAGAATATCACATTCGATGTTAAAGACTTATCATGCACATCCTATTTATATACAAACTAAAAACTAAAGCACAGGGGATTCAAACTAATCAGAAAAAGTACAAACGTCCACAAAAACAACAAAAATCATCAAAAATTTTCAAAAAAAATGGCACCTCACTCCCATACCAAAACTTCACAATGTCCTCATTGGGAGAATCAAGATGCTAAAAAGCAAGCACATAAACAAAACAACCGTAAAACCTAGAATATATACAACTAGAACACCACCAAAAACATAAAACCAAAAACAAAATAAAACCAAAATGAAAAAGAAAAAGCAAAACTAAAATCAAAGAAACACACAGAAAGTGAAAAACAAACCACAACCCTAAAAACTAAAGAGAAGAAGACAAAAATCAAAATCAGAACAAAACCAAACACACACATATATTTACAAAAGCAAAACTCAACAAAAATCAAAGACCTACTAAATTGCAAACTAAACAAAAAGAAATCTAAAGCAAAATAAAGGAAAAGAAAAACGAAAATGAAACAAAAATGAAAATAAGATGAAAAAGGAAAATAAAAATGAAAGTCAAATGAAATAAACAAAAATGAAATGAACAAAATAATGAAAATAAAATAAACACAAATGAAATAAAAAGGAAAATCCTAATATATACAACTAAATACAAAAGAAATAAAAGAAAAGAAGAGTGCAACGATCGTACAAGGTTGGATACAGGTTGTACCCAAACTATAACTCTTATGGAGCATCAACCACTCCATATTAAGCTGAAAAGGTGCCATTTAAATCAAAACTCGTAAGAGCACGTAACAGCTTATCAAATTCAGAAGCCCAACTCTCAATAGCATAACGACTATGAAAAACGGTGAGTTGGAACCAGATTGAGTACATCCATATAGCCAGGAAAGCACAGGTAAGGGCCCGTTTCAACTTATCAAACAGTTGGGTCCGCTCAGGAATGAAATGAACATACTCAAAAACAGCCAGGGGTGAGGTCATAGGCTTAGAAACTATGTCAGCATGAACGAGCAATTTAGGCCGAGCAAAGGGGTCAAAATCCACAAGTCCTTTAAGTTCAATATGCATATGAGTCTGGTCTAAAGTAAAATCATCAGTGGTAATCATCTCAGACTCAACAGATTCAGACTTGCTAGGTTCAAAAAGGAAGTCAGTTTGGATGGAATGAAAAGAAAATGACTCATAATCAGCATGAAAACCTTCATCCGAACTTCTATAGATACCAAGCTCACCAGAAAAAGATTCATACTCTACAGGCAGAATATTATCATCAAAGTCAAACATAGTGAGTTCAGGTATCTCATCATGCAACTCCTGTGAAACATCCTTTAAATTACCCAATTCATGAAATTCTACTGCAGGTATGGTGGTAATTTCTAACTCACCATCAGAATCAGATTGTTCATTAGTGACATTTTCAAGTGAGCTAGTGCAGGGTGCAAGATCTGACGATATAGACTTAGGGAGGTCACTTTCTTGTTCTAAGGTAGACAAAGGTATGTTTTCATTCAAATCAGGCCTAGTAGAATAAGAAGGTTCAGAAACATCACAGAGATCAATATCAGGTTTAGGAGATTCTAAACTAGAATCAATCTCACTAGAAGTCTCCCTATTTTGATTAAAACATTGAGAATATTCAGCAATTCTCAATTTCATGGTCTTTATAAATTTATCAGTCATATCATCAAGTTTGATCATTTGATCAGTCATATCATCAATTTTCTTTTCAAGTCTTGCACAGGTAGCACGATAAGGACACGTAGAAACATTATGAGAAGGAGATTCACAATAATCACACAGCACAGGAAGCATATAACATGGGTCATATGAGTTTAGAAAATGATCGTGGGGGGAAGGATTAGCATAAAAAGCATACTCATCAGAAGTTGGGTATCCAGAAAACTGATTAGCTTGTTCAAACTCGTAAGTTTCCCAACCTAAATTTTCAAAGAAATCCCAAACTTCATCTTGAGTTTTAGATAACAATCCTATCAAACCCCCTGGGCACATGGACTCAACATGACCTTTAAATTCAGAATTTAGACCCAAAACAATGACCTCACAAATTTTCCATTTTTCAAAAGTTTGAAGCAATTGAGCAAGATAATCATTAAGGCGCGATAAATAGCTCCGAAAATGTTCATGCTCATATTGTGGGAAACTAAAAATTGGTATTTTGAAAAATTTTAAAGTTTTTGAAGTTTTTCAATTTTTTTTTGGATTTTTGGTTTTTCAAATTTTTTTTGGATTTTTGAAATTTCTAATTTTTTTGTGGTTTTTGTAATTTTCTAATGTTTTTTTATTTTTTTAAGCGTTTTTCATTTTTTTGGATTTTTGGATTTTTCAAAATATTTTGGATTTTTGTTTTTTTCAATTTTTTTTTGGATTTTTGAAGGTTTTTCATAAAATTTATTTTGGATTTTTAGTTTTTTCAAATATTTTTGGATTTTTGGTTTTTTCCAAAAACAAAAAACGATACCAAAATGAGAATTTGAAAATCGATTCGGAACTTAAAGTTACGAAATGACTAACAAGAACTCATTAAGTAAATAACAACGAAACAAATGCGAAAGCAACTAAAAATATGACCAAATCTCTTCGTCTTTCCCCGGCAACGGCGCCAAAATTGTTGAGTGATTTTTGAGGGGGAATGGAAAATTAAAGACAAAAGGAAAAGAAACCTCAAATACTCGATTGTCAGTCGTAGTACTTAAGGGTCGGTCCACAGGGAAAACGTGAGATTTATGGTCATTTAAACAAAATGATTAAACTAAATTAACTAAACTAAGTGAAATTATTTAAGGCAATTTAACAACCTAATTCACCTAAACTCATCTAATCTACTAAACGATTGTTTTTAACTAAGAATTAAAACTACCTAATAAACTAAATCGACTAAACCTAAACTAATACTTATGTTTATGTTAATTAACCAAATTAATTATACTAAAGTTGAGATTAATCATGGTTTAATCACTAACAGCCTAATTACTTTGTTAATACGAAATTAAACTAAGGTACTTAATCAAACTAATTAAACTATAGGGGAGGGGGACGAAATTAACAAAACCGAAAATGAGAAGTGAACAGAACACGAACAGCAGCAGCAAAAACAGGGGAAGGGGAAGGAACAGAATCGAAACAGGAAGCAGGAACAGGGGAAAGGAATTACCGAGAGCCTCGATGAATCATCAAGAACATGACTCATTTTTCAGCCATTCGAACAGCAAGAAAGAGGGGCAGAACATCAACAGGAACTCCACCACCAGAACCGAAACAGAGGTACAGGGGAAGGGGAGTGAACGAATGATTGGAAAGTTCTCAGGCTTCCTTGCTTAAAGCTCAGCCCAACAATGGCAGTATCGCCATTAACGAAGCACAACAGAACCAGGGAGTGGGGAAAGAAATCAGCTGCAATAAACCCAAAATTTTTACCGAAATTTCAAACAAAAGTGCTTAAGGTTTAAATTACACCCCAAAACTGTGAAATCGAAGCACAAATATACCAAATCGAATTCAAACCCTAACAAACATCAACCCTAATCCCTATAAAAATTGAGAAATTGAACCGGAATTCGAACCCTAGGAAGCGAAAATTAGACGAAATTAAACCTTAAAACGAAAAGTAAACCTAAACTAGCCTAAATTACTAACCTAAACTACCTCTAAATTACCTAATTCCTCGAAACCATGGCGTTGCGTTCCTTCTTATACCCGACCTCCTTCGTCTCTCGACCGTCGATCGCATGGGTGTCGTGGATGGAGGAGATGGAAGCCAGCGAAGGTGCTTCGTGGCAGTAGCAGCGTGGTTGACGGTAGTGGGATGGGTGATTAAGGTGAAACCGTGGGTGGGGGGTGGTTTCTGGTTTCGGGAAGGGGGTGTGCTGGAAGAGAGAGAGTAGATGAGGAGGGTAGAGAGAGAAAGACTGGGCATGGCGATGAGGCAAGGGAGCAGGACTTGGTCGAGGGTTCTGGGTTAGGGTGTCGTGTTTCAGGGAAGAGGGAAAGAAGAAGAACGAAGAAAGGAAGGGGAGGGGGTCTTTAAACTGAACCGGTTCAGCTGAACCGGCCCGTCCGGTTCAGGCTGGACCGGTTTGGTTTTTTTTTTCCTTCTTTCTTTAGCCGGTTTTTTCTGGAATTTGGCCCGGTTCTTCAACCTCCGACATTTCCTCTATTTTTCTCACTTTTTCGTCCATTTAAGCCCATTTTCTGCATTTATTCAAAATCTGCAAAATAAAATAAAATCAATTAAAAACCTTAAAAATATTATTAAAAGGAGCATAAAACCGGTGAAAAAGTACCTTAAAAATAGCACATTTTTAGCTCAAACAAGCATCCCTTCAACTTCTTCCTGCACTATCTCTAATAAATAAAACCTAGAGCGTTGCATAGGAAGCACTTCTTAAAGGATGGATAATTGCTGGAGACTAAATAACACTTCCAATCAACAACCTTTTTGAAACCAAGGTTAACGAATTGATTGGTCTACTCTTAGAGGATATCTAGGCTCTTAAGGGTACCAACGGTATACCCTCCTTGATCCTATCGGATGGACAGGACCCACAAGGTCATCCCATAAGGATCATCTAGGGCCACCATCCATTAAATAAAATACGGCTTCTTTGATAGAAATAAGGAGGAACATGAACCAATGAGGTCTTAGCCTAGTGGCAAAGACTGAGGTACTACGTACTTTAGGTCCCAGGTTTGATTCCTCCTTCCCCAATTGTATTGTCCTTTGTGGCTCCTACGGACCAAAATAAGGAGGAACAGGAGAATTACCTCAAAAGCACATTAAAGGGTGCCATTAGAGGCAATAGGACCTTTGCAAACACCTCAACAAAAGAATGGTGGAAAGCCGATGAAGCCATCAGAAAGATGAGAAGACAACCTCAGTCAAGGTAGTGTCTGCACGGCCAATGGACTACTCCCAGTAACACCGAAAAAACTAGGTAAATTCTAGGCCCCATATCTGTAAAGAGCTTCTGTTGAGGCATTTAATGTACAAAATATGTGGATGATAGCCATGAGGAGATTCTTCTGGATTTCATGCGTCTGGAATTATCCTTTCATTAGAAAATCCTTAATCAATAGCTACTAAAAAAAGTGAAGCTACCTAAGATAGACGTTTACAATTGGACTTTCAATCCTAAGGAGCACTTGAGTGCGTGATGTGAACTAAGTCAAACCCTAAGCACAAGGTGTAGATATATTTAACAACCGACGAGTACGGGTTGAATCCTCAAGGAAGAAGTTCTTAGATTACCTAACTAATTAAGTGGATCGAATCTACAAAAATGAAAAGCTCAGGTTAAGAGAACAACTAAGAAAATCTATCGAGAATTGGTGCGTTAAATTACGATAGGAGAACTTTTGAGTTAGGAAATTAGTTACTAGAATGCCAATTTACTCCTATTAGATGTGAGTTTCCTCTTTATCTTGACCTACAATATGACTTATAGGGGGTTGGTCAGCTCATTTAAAAGCTCCTAAACCTCCGTTCATAGGATAAGGTCAACCCCAATCTACAAGTTCTCCTATTTTTGTGGGAACTTGAGAGATTGGGGTTTAGGATGGCTAGCCCTCTACCAAGCAAGACCTTAGGTTATTTTCGTACCCAAGACTTGCCATCATTCCCACTAGCCATGCAAGGTAGTAAATCACCTCTCAGTATAGTTATTTGCACAGGTACTGGGTGAAATACTCTTTTGGGAATTTCAGCAAACACATGGTGAGCAAAGTGAAAGCCCTTAAGAAACAAGAAATCAATCCAAAGAGTAAATCACACATAGCTTATTTAGGGCATTCCAGCATCCTAATCCCCAACTCAAGGGGAGATGTTACTCACTGATCATCACCATCCAAATCAAACAATCACAAGAAACCAACATCAAACAAACCATTTATAATGATTAAATAAATGAGAGAGGGAGAAAGGGAAGCAAACTTTAGATTAAGGTAGTGAGAATACTGTCCAAGTCCTTCAACAAAGATAAACAAAACCCAAAATCTCCTTCAGCAAAAAGGCTAACCTAAAAATATTTGAGAGTGTTTTTAACAAGGAAAAATAATAATCCCCATGGAATCGTACTTAAATCTACAATAATCGAAAGATGAGCCACAGAGGGTGGAAATGGTGACGGGAACCAGTTGGATGCCAGGAGAGTTTTGTGGGGTGGCAAGGCTGTCACCACCCCCTGGAAATTGGGCTTCACTGCAGGGGGGCCACCACGGCTATCGCGATGGCGATAGGCAGCCATCGTGGCCCTTCTTTCTTGGGTCCTTCACTTCCTTGCTCCTCCTTGGCTATGACATGGTTCGCCTTCACTCTCACATTGCCTCTTCTCTGGTAGTAACCACCCCCTTTCCTAGGTTATCACTGAAAACATCTGAAAAAGAAAGAAAAAGGGTTAAAATTAGGCAACAACTCTTTAGGAGGTCAAAGTTGCTCAAATCCCTACTTGATCAAGGGAAAAAGAAGGGAATTAAGCAAAAAAGAAGCGGGGAATCAGATAAAAATAAGGTTTATCAACTCCCCCATTCTTATCACTTGTTTTTCCCCAGCGATTAACTCAAAAATGGACCAACAGGGAAGTTAACCCTCGAATACCCTTCTCTGGCAAGGTGATAAAATTCGATCAACCAAACACAATCATCCAATTAAAAGAAGCGAAACCAATATATAGGGGGAGAACACTCATAAGACCCTTAAAGAGTTACCTTGCCCAAATGCGCATGACAAATTACCAAATACGATTCACAAGTCAAGAGAGGGAGTCACTCAACTAGTGGTAGGTAAGTACGACTGGAAAAGACCTCACTTAGGGTCAAGTAGAGCACTCATCTCAATGTGTTTAGTTTTGGTCATGTGCACTCTCAAAACTCAATCCAATCATGCAAACTACCATAGGCTTGGAGTAACCCTCGATTCTCCACTACCCAGGACAATATGCACAAAAATTCGGTAAAGAGGACTTTTAAGAAGGTTGTAACGGGGCTCTTTTGGTTAGGGGTGAGAGAAGGAGAACTTTTAGCATAACTGGAGCTATTTAGCCTAGGGGTTGGGGAATTCCATAATATTAAAGAGAGGTAAACACGCACTTGACACCCAAAATTGAAAATCTCAACTCAACCCTATGCTTGAACACCTAGGGAAGGAACTGAATTAGGTTTCAATATAACAACACCATGCCAAGCACCTTATTTGCAATCTCTTCTCTTTCTCTATTGTTTCTTTATTGCTACTTTTCTTGCATCTTTTTTATGATTTTTCTCCTTTTTTTTCTTTCAAACAAGCGTTGAAAGGAAGAACTGATGCATGGCATGTTAACAAAGAGATTTTCGGCCTTTTCCCTTTGTTTTTACGCACACATTGTCAAGACAAGCGCCCAAAGGATGTATCTACCCTCAAAGTAAACCCACTTCAATGAAAAGTATTACTCCACTAACCACTTGACAAAGGGGATGAGGAATATAAATGAGGGCCATGGGTGAAATGGATGTGGAAGTAACGAAGACGGGTAAGGCACAAAGGAGCTAACAAGGGTAATTAACATTTATAGGTAAGCTTTTTAGACTGTGTGGATAAAAAGGGCAAAGAATGCCTCAATCATGTGAAATTGTGCAAATCGTCTAATGTAGCCTTGATGAAGGTCAAGCCAAGTTCTATAGATGCAATCTTAGATGAGTCACACAAGAAAGGAGAGAAGAGACCACTAAAAGTGAGTGATCTATATGGGCTCAAAGTCTCACAGGTTAAGTCTCCCAAAATTGTTCCCACTTATACCAAGAAATATCCCATTGGTCATGCTCTACACAATCAAGTCAAGTGAATCTCAAAGGCAACCAATATGCACACAAAGCTAAGCAACCTCTAAGAGGGGCTTATGACACCACACTTCTGACACCAATGCAAAGACACATTTCAATTAAACAACCATGCCAATCGATCAACAATCACACCATGCATTACCATCATAGAGGGGGGTTTTTTCTTCATTTTTTCCCCTGTTTTCTTTTCTTTTTTTAGAGGAAGCAAAAAAAACCGCCCTAAATGATCAACAAGATGATTATGAAAAGTAGGCTTAGGAGCGTACCTTGTAAGTTCATTAAGTGTCCTCCTTCATCATATTCCCACTTGACGTCACAAAAGATAAGAAGAGAGAAAGACAAAATATATACAATGCAATGTAATACCTACATGCTGTAAGCTACATGCTTCTACTAATATGCTCCTTAGATATGCAATCAGTACTAATAGTACTAAAGATGTAACTGAATGGTGCCCTAACTATCTACCATGTACATACCTAACCACGCATCAACCAAACAATCATCCACCATGAGATCATTAACCACAAGATTATTCAAACAAAACTTCATAGACACCAATGGATCGCAAAACCAACAATAAGAGCACAAGATCCCCCTAGGATGCATGAGTTTGCTACTCCACCCGATGCTTAGCAACTGCATTGTCCCAAATATTATAGTCATCTAAGAGAACAAAGGGAAAAGGAGGGGAGGGAAACCTACAAGAACATCAGTACGGGCTCGGGGGGCCGCTAAGCCTCTAATCAACTGGAGGATAGGGCCAACCATGGTGCTTGTAGGCATAAAAGACATGATGCTGTAAATTCCATTATCGGCAATCAACCTCATCTTGCCAATGAAGCATCTCGGCATGACAGGGCCAACCATGGTGCTTGTAGGCATAAAAGACATGATGCTGTAAATTCCATTATCGGCGATCAACCTCATCTTGCCAATGAAGCATCTCGGCATGACCCTAGGTGTTGTTGCTGCCGCTCATCAATAGCATCCATCCTCATATGCAGGCGAGAAAACTGGTCATTGAGGTATTGATAAAAGTGGGCCTCATTGAACCCAGAAGGACCCATAGTGCTACAACTATAGGTCATAGGCGGCTTATAAATCTCCTCATCGTAAGGCATCCCTGCTATAACATCCTCGCCTTCTACCCTTGTTCTTATTGAGGCTCATCCTCATCAGTATCCATATCAATATCATCATTATAAGACCAATTAGAGTTATCGACACAATTTTTCTTAGTTCGATTAGGCAAGGTAAAAAGAAGTTTTCCATATCAATATCCATATTAAGACAAGCGGCCTAGTTCAACCGACGTCCCAGAAACAAAGGTGTCAATTTGTCGATGGGAAGTTATAGCCCCAACCCTCAGGCTATAGCCAAAATGATGCCCCCACAGGCTATGGTAGCTAACTTGTTAGAGGTTTGAGACACCAATTGGGCAAGGATAAATGCTTCTGTATTAATAGGAATATCCTTTAAGATAGCCCACATAACAAGAACTCAGACAACTTCATCTTGTTATACCTATCGAGCCTCGGAAAGATGGTATTAGCCATAAGGTGGTGGAGTTAACGAAGGGCAGGGTTACAAGGGTGGTGGAGGTAATGAACGGCAGGGTTACAAAGAGTGGTGGCCTTGGAAACACTAGAATCATAGGCGCATAGCTCGTAGGGGGTCTTCGATTACCCTCGGGCATCACAGGTAATTTTACACCAAAAAGGATGGTAATTAAAGTCAAGGTGTGAAGGGGTCGAACATCCTCCAAAAGGGAGTCTAAGGCGATGATTAAACTCGTCAAGGCTCATATCATAAGGTTTGTTAAATAGTTCGAAGTAAATATGAACCAGCCGTTTATTGTAAGAGGTTTTCCAATTAACTTTAACGGAGCTAAGAAACTCCTAACCTATCCCCTCATAAATTGGTTTATCCCAATTCATGGACCCTTGCTACCTCACAACCACAAACATCACATTAGTGTTATTCAACACGCCTATACTCTCCAAAAATGTATCGTTTATTACTTAGCTTGACTAATATTTCTTGAAGCAACTAATCATAGCGATTTACATGCTCTTGATCATCAAATTATATATGATCCTTGTTACTGACATGAGAAGGGGTGGGACAATTACTTGGAGCCATTTGGGCCTGGCTAGGAGATGCATTGGCGAGGGAGGTGGATATGACCCTCTTGGCCTTCTTCGAAGTGCCCGATAATGATGGACCAGATGTGGTTGTTTTGTTTCCCATATTGAGCAGATGCCCATAAGTACCTCAACTTGCAAATTGCCACACAATGCTCCAATCACCTAAAGCAAGCTACCAAGTGGGAAAATAAGACACCCACTAAGAATGTGAGATTAATTTTTGCACAATGTGAGCTAGAAGTTAAAGCTATCGTTCTCATCTAGGTCAAAGTTCTTTACTAGTGGTAATGCTTGAAGAGAGAGAAAGGATGAAAGTGGATAAAATAAGGTAGAAATTGATAAGGGTGCTGCAACATGGAGTTGTTTTCGGTAAGCATGCTGTCGGTAAACACCTAAAGTTGCATGATTCCGAGGTGGTGGAAATGAGGTTTAGGGTTTGGGTCGTGAGAAATAGAGGAAAATGGTGAAGAATATAGGCATTTTGATGGAAGGAATGGTGGAAATTTGAGGTAAAAAATCTGGATTTTGTGGTGTTTATGGTGGTGGATGAGAGTAGCAGAGAGAGAGAGAGTCAGTATAGATGTTGAGAGTTAAAGAAATGGTGTGTAGAGAGAGAAAAGAAGAAGAAAACCGCTATAAGAGAGAGCCGAAGGTCATGGCCAGATCGATGGGTAGTTGTCACCACCAGGAGGTGTTGGGAAGGGTGACCTCTTTCCCAGATAGAGTGTGAGTGAGAACGAAGCATACCACAAAGTGATTTGCGTAACTTATTAATCATCCTGGAAGTTGTTCCAAGCGACCATCTATATCCTGTGAAGAGGGCCAGGGCATTATACAATAACATATCAGGGAAAAGTTTTTCCTAATGTAGATAACCCATCCTCAGTCATCATAGCCCAAAATGGACTAATCTTCTTAAATCCAGACCTAGTCTTTTGCACATTTCTTTCATATCCTAAGTTAACTTCATTACATTCGTATCGATCATCATAGCTTACCAACCTGACCTGTTCCTTTATACTAATCCAATCTTATTCCTTGCTTCCCTAACTCACCTCTTTACCTAGTCTAGCACACCTCCATCTTGCACTTGAGAGCAACCGAAACCATGCCCTATACACCATCCTATCATCCGAAAAGCTTACTTCCCTACCTGGCCATAATTGCTAGCCGTACTGGGATTGTCCTCAACAACTATTGTGTCCTAACCGCCAAACTATGTATTTATCTTACACAATATCAGAGGCCCACTATGTCACACATAACATGTATGCATGCACTCATGCATGTCTATTCATGCATTTACCTAGTTCATACATCTATCACATGTTAGTGCATTCATGTGTATTGTTAGTCTCAACCTACATTCACTATGCACGTATACATGCTCTTGACATTCATCCACCAAGAGCATATTTATTTGTATCCACATACATAATCCATGAAGTGCCTATAAACATATATATGTACCACGAGCTATTCGTGCATTCATATGCACATACTTGCAATCACATATTCCATTTTTGGTGTACATCTTGCACTTAGGGTTCTCCACTTACTTCTATGCGAGGAGGACTATTATGCCCTTGTGAATAAACACATATGGCCCAGATAATAATCATATCCTTCTTATTCCCCTAAACTTGGATAATGATTCACCTTGCTTGAATGCGGTACAAATCGTACTTTGAGCTTAACTCTCAGAAACTCATGTGTTCACTAGTGTCTACATCCAAAGTTGAAATTCAGACTTGAATACATGCACCTATCCCATTCCATTGGCATTATTGATCATAAGGCAAACATTAACTCTCAAAAGGCTATTCTACACCTCATTTCCCTAGAATAAGTGCTTCATATCAAACTTAATTGCATGTGCTTTCCCAAAAGTTGCAAGCAAAACACTTTCATAAACTTTAGAGATTAAAGCTATCTCAAGTCATTAGCCATAACCTTAAATGAAAAGCAAAAAGTGATTGACCACAATGAAGAAAAAAGGACAACATTAGCACACCTAAAAAAAATTTCCATAACCACTGAAGATTAAGGAAGGATCGTTGCAGTCATCCAAGAAAAGCTTCCCTTGTGCGCCTAAGAGGCATAGCACAATTCGCACTCTCACACTTTCATTATCCAAAAAAGAGCCTTGCCCACCTGGGCGCATCTACCATGCCATAGAGATGACCCCAACTGTTTTTTGGTCGAACAAAGAAGGCATCGTCATTCCAGAACACCACATGCAGCCAATTCTTATCTATGATAATGCAATTTAAGGGCAAGCACGTAAGCAAATTTAAATTTTGATGCAAAAACTAGGAAGTAGAAGGTCCTAATCATTAGACCCCTCCCAAAAATTTTCAAATCATAGGGGTTTTTTTTTTATGAGAATTCAATTTTTCCTAAACTTTGTTACTTGGGGCCTAAGATTAATGCTCCAACTCAAGCACAACCTTGGCAATTTATTTAAGAAACAAAACTGAGAAGTTGCAAAGCAGCCAAAATAAAAATAAGAAAATGCGGTACATTCATATCCTATGAAACTAGGATTTATATACTAGATTCTATCCATATGTGTTAGGATTCACAGACAACCTCACATCCCCGTGCATTAGAATTTACATACATAACCTAATATAAAAGGTCATAAGTCTTGACATATAAAGATATGCTTTCATTGGATTTCTATACGACATCACAATATCTATGGCATACCTATAACTTGACATACTTGGATTTACAAGCCTATCATAATCTATTAAGGTAGCACATATTCTAACATACTAGGGCCTATGCGTGCATTATGCAACCATGCAATCTAATAGTAAGCTCCCTCTTACCTTCTTCCTGCACTGTGAAATTTTTTAACACATGTGTGAGATCGTCAACCCGCAAATCCTTATGTGACAAATCAAGCCTCAAATTTTTAAAATTGGTGCAGGACTGACAAGACTCAAATTTCATCAGCATGAGAGTGTCAAGTCTCAAATTTTTACCGTTATCAGACCATCCAGGTTCAAATTTCTGAAACCAGTGAAATACTGTCAAGCCTCAAAAATTTATCGGTGTGAGAATACCAAGCCTTAAATTTTTATCAGTGTCAAACCACCAAACCTTAAAATTTAAAGACCGGTGTGAGATAATTAAGCCTTCAATTTTTTTTTTGTGAGACCATGAAGCTACAAAAATTTTATCAATGTGATACTATAAAGCCACAAAATGATTTTATTCATTGTAAGGAGCACATCCCTGGGTTCACCCCCGGGTACGGTTCCTCCATGAGTTATTGGACTTGCCTGCCTGGTATTAAGACTCAAAAAATAATTTTTATTTTTTTTAAGAAAAGTATTCAAATTATGGCTGAATAGGTGGAATAAACTAGAAAACTAGGCCAGAATTGCGTCTACGAAGCCGGTCGGGTTCCTGGGCCAAAATCCCTTATATACTTTCAGATGTTGTTGGACGTTAGACCGAGAGAACAAGCCGGCAATCTGATCCGGGAACCCAGTTCCTAGGCCAGAACTGGGGCTAGTTCTTGCTCTAGACAGTGGCTCTGTCTTGGAGGCCAAACGCATTTTGCCTCAATTCAACAATAAAATTAACAATCAGATAGAAACAGTAAAGTTAATTAACAGTGTCGCTTGTGAGTTTTAGGATAATCTTACCATCCAAGTACACTTTTTAAAATGAGCAAGCCACTGAAGGGACAATAAGCTCATATGAGCCATAAACCAAAGGGACACCAAGCTCTCCTCAAAAAGGTTCTCGAAAGGCTAGAGTCGAGAATCCAAATTTGAGGGCGAAGGTATAATGTTATCATATAGTGGATCACAATATCAATCGTCATCATCGATGATCTCTACTAACCAATACGGGAAACCAGGATCAAATTACGCTTAGAACAATAGGCATTCAACATATAGGCTCAACCAACTAAAATAATAGAAATCAAAATACAATATGAATATGAAGCAAAAGGAAAACATTTCAAAATACTATAGCGGGCGAGAATAAGACTAACTAAAGATTACATCTTTATCAAGCCCAAAATTAAGTAAACTAAAGAGATGTAAAGTAGAGAGAAAAAGTGAGGGCAGAACTTGATTCACCCTCAAGATGACCCGCCTAATTTTTCCGGGAACCCAGCAGAAGAACAGGTTTTTAGGGATTAATCAATCTCTTACTCTTCATCGAGTATTGTCACACAAACTCTTAAATTTTTTATCCTCTTACTAGTTTGTCTCTCTAATTTTTTGATCCTTAACTTGTGCTTTTCATTGTCATTAACCCCAGGGGGCATCCCCCTTTTTATAGCGCTCAAAATAAGTTGAATTCGCTAAGGAAAAGGATTCCTACATCAATTCCTAGTAGACTTAATCTGAATGAGTGGCATATTCGGATAAAAATCTACAAAAGGGAGCCTAACTTGGTTAATCGGAGACGAGACCCGAGAGCTTTCTAGGGTAGAGCACCCGGTAGGTTCCAGGCATGGAACGATGACGGATTCTAAGACAGGTCAAGCCCATTGGGCCTTGTGCTCCCATTTCCTTATTCTTCCTGTTTTTCTTTTGGAGACCTAATTTTTTAGTTATTTTGTTGGGTCCCAAGTGCGTAGATTGGTACATTATTTTTTTATCAAACATTTTATGAAATTAGAGATGCCATTTTTGGGCATCGATAGTTAGCCTACACTTTGACTGTGCCTGAGTAAGGCAAAGGTGCAAATAGATGGCAATTGTGCTAACCTATTTTGCTATCTTTCTTAATTCAACATTTTGCCGGTCTAGCGGATCTTGACACCAATCTAGCAGACCTTTCATGGGTCTAGTGGATTTCGACGTCAATCTTTTGTCTGTTTCGCATACCTTTATGCCGATGTACCTGATTTAGATGTCAACCTTTTGTCGGTGTAGCAGATCTGCCACTGTAGCAGACCTTTCGCTGCTCTACCTGATGCTAATGTCAACCTTTCACTGGTTTAATGGAACTTTCACTGGTCCAACGGATTTTGATGCTAACCTTCACTAGCTTGGTATACCTTTCATTGGTCTAGCGGATTTTAATGTTAACCTTTTATCAATTCATCGGACCTTTCACCGGTCTAGCATATTCCGATGTGAACCTTTCACTAGTTTAGTGGACCTTTTATTGGTCTACCGGATTCTAATGTTAAACTTTCATTGGTGTAGCGGATCCTTCGCTATTCTAGCGGATGCTAACGTTATGTATTTCGAGTCCTCCTTTTCTTTACCCTTTACTTTGCTTCACTTCTAGTTGCTTGTCTCTTGCTAGAAAATGTTGGTGCATGTGAGATTTTTTGCCTTGGAAACCTAGCCAGATCGCTATACTCCCACTTTTTCTTGTTTCTTGTTCATTTGCATTCCCCTTAAGTGAAGATGTTAGAGTCTATTTCGTGTCTTGCACGCCTTGGGGAACGCAGTCGGGTCCCTTGCTTTTTGGCTTTGCTTGTTTTGGTTTCTTGTGATTATTTTGCGTCTTGATTCATACATGAACATTATGGACATGTGTATGTGACCCTTCTGGAAATAGTAAAAGGATGCCTACTCTAAACCCTATTTGGTTAGGAGGCCCATCAAAATATGTTGTCCACATGTCTTCCTTTACTTGAAGAACTTCTTCATCAAGAGGATAAAAGTTTTCTTCACTTTGATGATTGGCGGATCTTCTGAGAAGTCAGGCATGACTCTTCCCTTAATCGATTTATGCAGGATGTAGTGTATGTCAAATTCTGATGGCATTACTGTCCACCTGGCAACCTTGGCACTTATCATCGGCTATTAAAGTAAATGCCTTATTGGGTCCATATGTGGTACTACATTTATCTTATGGCTTAACAGGTAATGCCCAAACGAGTGCTAAAGAGGTTTTTTCCAAGGTGGTGTAACAAGTTCATGTTTAGGAAACTTCTTGTTCACATCATAGTTAGTGCTTTCCTCTTCTTCTATCATCTGGGCTAACATGGCCCTTATGATTGTTGTCATCATTATGAGATAAAGAATAAGGGGAATGTCAGGCTGCGGAGGTACCAACACCGATGGATTAGATAGGTACTCCTTAAACTTATTGAATGCCTCTTTACCCTCCTTATCCCATTTCGCTTTCACTCCATTGTTCAATTTTTTTAAGATAAGCAACATGGTCAACTTTGATATAAAGTAGCAAATGTACTGTATGCACCTTAAGAATCCCCAAATTTCATTCTTGGTCTTAAGTTGAGGCATGTCCTGTATAGCCTTAATATTTAAAGGATCAACCTCAATTCCCTTTAACCTAACCATGTATCCTAACAACTCCCAAAGGTGAACCCAAATGCGCACTTCTAGTGGTTTAACTGCATATTGTATTTTCTGATTATAGCAAACAACTTTTGGAGGGTTAGAACATGTTCATCCTTTTCATTGGAGTTTATAACCATATCAACTAGGTATACCTTTGCTTCCTTATGTATCAAGTCATCCCGTACGGTAGTAGGTGCCCTCTTGTAAGTAGGCCTAGCATTTTTTAACCCGAATGGCATTACCTATTAAGCCAAAAGATAAATGTAGTTCCCTAGTGGGTAATGAATGTAGTAGTCTTCTGCATGTCTTCCTCTACCATTTTAACTTGGTTATAACCAGCATACCCATCCACAAAGGATAGGAGAGCATGTCTAGTGGCATCATGATAGAGGGGGATCTTATGCTCTGTTATATCTGGATCTATGTCAAGCATGTCTTGATCAGACCATGCAAATATGTTAATGAAATCCTACATGAGCCAGTAAAGCTTTCTTACTCCTCTAGAGCTAGTGATTTTCCTATTTTAAGCTCTCCAAGTCTTTGTAAGTCCCCATGTTAACTAGGCTATGCCCTCAACTATAGAAGTTTGATTTTCATGTTCTTCTCTTTCTTTGATTAGTTCTTTTATAATTGTTTCTTTATTTTGGTACTATTAAAGGCAAAGCGTCCCAAGGGAAGGGAACGAGATGAGTTGTAAGAAAAATAATTTATCTTATTGAAATTAGAAATGCATATATCTAACACAGATTTTGCGGAGGCAATAATTGAACACTGACTCTTAGAATCTATCCTAGAATTTCCTAACGTTCCCCCTACGGCTATCGTGAACAACTTTCCTTCCTCTTAAGCTATCCAAGTTACTTGCTCGCAATTTTTATTCAATGATGAAGTTTGCAAGGTGAAAATCACTGTTGGATATGACAAGAGACAAAATGACAGAGGGGTCTTCTTGTTTCCTATAATCCTGGCCAAACGAAATTACAAAGATATTGTTTTCAACTCGGTGGGTCCAACCTTGAGAGGATCGGTCCCTCCTTATTGGAGTAAGTTCTTTATTCTCTAACAGTTGGTAATCACTATATATTTCCAATCCACACACCAAGATCCCCTTGTCTTTCATGTAGTGGGGTTCAGGGAAGCCATAGATACTATTCTCCTAATGGAGGAATGGCCTATAAAGAGTTGGCAAGTAAGGCCTTATGGTGTAGTACTTCTAGTATGCCTTGTCAGCAGTAGCTTTTCAAGCTTGTGCTTCATAACTAGCTTTAGCTACTTCTTTAAGAGTGGGCTGATACCACACCTAAACTTGTCATCCCATTGTTGGGTTAACGGAAAAGTAGTCCAGCCTTAAGTCCTTTTGCCTACGGTTAGCCCGGGCAAGTATCCCTTTTTATTAACAATGGCATTTACATTATGGTTTGAATAAGGACCAAAATCAAAAGGACCTTGATCCTTCTAAGGCTGCTACTATTCAAAATTATATAGTTCCTAGTCATTACAATTGATCAACACACGGCTGCAAGCGCACGGGGTGTTTGTAGTATAGATAAAGATATCGTTCCTCAGGGACTAAAGTAATCTATCGAGCCTAGTCTCGTCAGAATATGCTAAGCAAAACTCAATTTCAAGTGGATTCGATTAACTATTGCAAACAAATAAACATGACTAAATCAATAAGAGAAAACCGTCTAGGAATTTTCGCAGTTATGGAAGAGAATTGGATCAAAATGAATAAACATGTGCTATTCTCTAGTTGGTTATTATGAGGAATTGTAATCTTGTCAAAAAACTTGATCTATTCGTTCAAAATCAATCAAATTTGCCTAAACTAAGCAAACATCATTCTTTCAAAATGATTTGACTTAATCCAAGTTTAATATATTCGATTACTTACTAACCCTCCTAATATATAAATCTCTCTTTCGAGATGAAGTTATGCCATGTCTATTCAAGCAGTCCAACAACCAAATGTCGTCTTTAAATTGTTCACTCGATTATTTCAAGTGTGCAAGTAATTTTTGGCCAAAAATAAACTCACAACATATCAAACACTTGATATAACCAAACCAAACCAATCATGAAAATAAGCACAATTCCTTAAAAATCAAAACATGATCCAATAACAATTCCAAAAACTACTAAATTCCTAGACTAAGAAAACTGCTCAGACATGATAAAAGATAAACTAACCAAAAAGATCAGCAAAATCTTGAGCAACAGGGACTCGACTGAGATGGCCTTCACCAAGGGCTTCGGAACCGCCTCAGGATCAAAACTCTCACACTCAAAACTCACACAAAACTAAACAAAGAACAAAATTTGAGAAAAAACAAACTAATCTAATCTAAACTATGCTACTTGCTTGCTTGCTTAGAATACTCTTGAGGTTGTGATCTTCCTTTGCTATAGAACGTCCCTATTTATAGGAAACTTCAGTTGATCTTAGCCACACAGCCGAGGGAAAACGAAAAGGCAACCATTATAGGCATACCACGGTCCGTGGGGTTCGCCATGGGTTGACCGTGGCCTACGCTAGCTCTGAACTTTTGCTCTGTCATTGCTCTAGTGTTGTGGCATAACATGGATAACCATGGGGGGGTCAAAATAGAGCCATAGAAGGGAAAATTCTTTGTAAAAAGACTAAAAATTCTACAAAACACATAAAACAACTACACCCAAGCATAAATCGAGAATAGGAGAGTAAATAACATCATCAAGTACAAAATTCTCTTAAAAACGAGGCAAAATAGCCCTAAAAAGATGCACATATAACGTACTTATCAAAGTCTCCCATGCTTAAACTGTTGTTTATCCTCAAGCAATGCAAGGATTAAAGATATGCACACCCTCCTCAGCATAGCCATAGGTAAATTTCAAATGGCAAGGATGATCCAAAGGTAGCCCAAAAAGATGCAAAAATATTGTTAACAAACTAAATAGGGAATGAAATTTCAAAAACGTTTAATAGACCATAATGCAAAACTTGAACCAACAGTCCCCCAAACTGTCAAATACAATCATTCTAACATATGAAATGAGTAAGACTAGCAAGGCCGGTAGAACCTCACTATAATTATTTGGCACTCAACACTCATGTGTTTGGCAATGTATGTATACGAAGATTCTCTCAATTCTCATTCCCTGGACACAAATCTACCATAAGCTTGACAAGATTCTCAAATTCACCATCACTAAAATGCAAATACACTAAACAATCATGAGGACTTTCATAGGGATGTAATGGGGCTTAGGATAAAGGTAAGAGGAGAACAAATATTTTTTAGAAATAAGGAGCTAAAAGCCATGGACTAAGAGCTTAAACAATTCCAATGCATCATACTACATCCTTCTCGAACCTTATCAACTCATCAACAAAACAAATCCCAAATGAAAAGAGATAAAGCCGAAAATCACAAATATCTTACATTCCCACCAAGGCTAATCATTTTCTTCAATTTTTTTCCTTTTTTTCTTTTGTTCAATTCCTTTTTTTTTTAATTTCTCTTATTTCCAAAGATGAATAGCCCAGGTAATTCCTTAGCGAACATTAAAATCGAACTCTTCTATAAACTTTGCACAATAAAACTAGGGATTAATCAAATGTTTGCATCTCTGCACCAAACAACCAAAATTAACAGAAAAATCACTGCCAAGTACCCCACTTTATGTGTAAATTATAGCTAGGGTACCATGTTATTAAAATATATTCAAAAGGGATAATATTATGTGGAAACTATTTTAAGGGGACCATTCACTGTTTACGTTTTCTTTTAAGTCCTTAAACTTTTCATATTTGCATTTTAGCCCAAATCCATAAAAACTTACTTTTGAAAAATTTAAAATTGTGTTTGTGGTTTTTTGCTCACTAGTAAAACTCGAGGCCCTCTTTCAATTGGTATCAAAGCCATGTACACAAAAATAATTGAGATTATTAAGCTAATTAATGGCTAATTAAGCTAATTAATTATGATTAGCTCTTATTAATGCTTGAATCATCACCTACTTGTCCTAGTCCTAATTATTCCCACATTGTCCACTCACCAGAAGGTAATACCTCGTTAGCACCTCAATTAAACTATATCACTGATATAGTTTTAGAATTAAAAGCAAAATTAGCTAAAATTAAGACTGAACTAAAGGAGCTTAAGAATCACTTAACCGTTGTCCATCTTTCTCTTATTAACGAAGTTATACCTAGCGACAAAGCTACTCCTAGTATTAGTACTACTTTTTAGCATAAATATCCTTTCCAAAACCCAAAACACAAGATTCCATTTCCTTTGCAAGAGATAAAAATCCAAAAATAAGTGGGAGAACAATTTGGTGAAAAATCGCCTGAAAAGAAAGAAAAAGAAGATGGAGTATGAACAATATATTCTTGAAGAGCTCCGAAAAATGTTTCGGAAGGAACAAAATCAGGAAGAATTAAACAAAATCTTGAGTGTCATTAGCGATAAATATGATGTTTTATCTGATGACAACAAGGAGACCAGTAATGTCCAATTAGAAGAAGAAATATATCAGCAGATGAACCTTCTTAAGCTTGATGATCTTAATGCATTACCTTTAGAAGAAATTAGAAGAAACTTAGATAAAAAATAAGGTAAAATGACTGTTGAAGATGAGATTAATAAAATTGGAGAAGAGATCGACTTATATGAAATAGAGATTAATCTCGTACAAAATGTCCTTCCTAAGCCTGAAGAATTTGGTCAACTTTCTATAAGAAATACTCATTTCTTAAGACCTAGGTACGTCCCAGCAGGACGTACAAGCAATTTTTCTTTTGGGTTCATCCGGAGAAAAATCACAACTTTTGAAGAAATTGGTCTTACCCCAATTGGTCAAACATGATATATCTTAAACATTGATAGGGCTCGTAATAGAGAAGAAATATTTGAGCACTGCAAAAGGGGAAAGAATAGTCTTCTAAACCTAAACACTACATAGACTGCGACAAACTTGCTAAATTATATTGAACATAGCTTTTCTAGCACTGTAGCTGACTGGTATGATTCGTTAACTAAACAAGGTAAAAATACATTAAGGATGATGGAAACACCAACTGCAATGTTCAAAAATGTATGTAAAGAAATTGAAACCGAGTTCATCAGGAGCTAAAGTTGATTTTGAAGGAAAAAGTAAGAGAATGGCAAAGAAAGATTAATAACATAGAATTATGGGATATGAGATATCTAGAAAATTATATTGATGAATTTAGTCAATATTATTACAAAATTGGGCATAGTGAAACGAATCTTGGTATGTTCCATGATAAATTTCCATAACCGATAAATTCCATAATAAATGAAAAATACATTGCATATCTTGAACGAGTAGATGTCATCGATACCCTTGGTTCTAGAATCTCTTATCTAAGAAAATGGGTCAATCATCAATGTCTTGATCTCCAAAAGCAAAAGAAAATTAAGAAGCAATTCCTAACTTATTGGCATTTGCCTCACCAATGGGGAAAAGAACCTGAGAGAAGATGAAAAAGAAAGTTTTATAAGAAAAATAGCTTTACTAAGCAAAGGGGAGAGAAATATAGGGGAAAGTATTATAATAAGCCAAGTCTTAAAAAACGTAGATTTTTTAGGAAAGCAGCTTATTGTCCTTTAAGAAAAAACAATTGCAAATGCTGAGCATGCAGAGAAGTAGGACATTATGCTAATGAATGCGAAAATAGGAAGAATAACAAACTTATTGAAACCTTGGGAAGCCTAGATTATGTTGAGCATAGTGAAGATGAGGCAATAGACCTAGCACTAAGTAACAACAAATGAATTGTTGAAATTATATTGGACAATGAATATGAAGAAAGTGATTATAAAGAAACAAGTGAGATGATGGAAAGTAGCTCGGTTAGCCTTGATGATCTTTAAGGAGAAGAGTTTGTTGTAAGCAATGATCATGAAGAAGTCAAAGGGGATTGGGTTCTTCCCGTAATCCAAAAAGACATTATCTATAAAAAACTCATTTTTCAATTAAAAAGCAAATACGTATGTGAAATGATGGAAGGAGATCTTGAGATAAAGGATTGTGAGTATGGCGTTAGGGAAGTTAATCTTATTACCTGGGACAAGATCCTGAAGCATAATAAAGATAGGAAATATAGGTACATCCATGTTGGAAGTGTCCAAGTTCAAATCACTCCATTACAATATTATGCTAAAGATATTGATCTTTATGCTTTAGTTTATGATATTAGGCACACCAAATTTAATAATTAGATTATCACAGGGATAAAACCAATTTATATAATGAGTCAGTAGGTTTCAACTGTCGACCTAGATATTATGTGAGTTTAAAAGATGAATTTGCTAAAAACTTTCTATCCCTTAAGATAAAAATAGTTGGGGTGGATATAAAAAGAGGTGGATATCCTTTAAGGATATTTTGGAAAATTATCTACAAATTAGATAATAGAATGGATCCTAAGACTAAGGTAACAATGATAGAAGCCGAGAAATTTGGAAGTCCCACTCCCATGCAAAATATCCAGAGAATTAAATCCAATCATCAAGAGATAAAAATTGACCGTTCATGGATATCTAGCTTTGCCAATCCTAAAAAGAACAATAAGAAAAATATAATAAAGATTGATGAGGAACATAAAATCATCATTAAACTCCAATTATTAAGAAGTATGAGTACAAGATCAGATTGGGGAGAAGGATCTTCATCCGCCAAAGAAGAGCTTAAGGAAGATGATACAATGAGTAGAATGAATTTTGAGGCAACAACACCCAGTGTAGATCAAATTATGAGTCTAGATAGAAAAGTGATTGGGTACAAGACTAGAACTGTTAGTGAACCCATCTATTAAGATGAATTAGTTAAAAATATGACTATGAAAATATACTATGAAGCTACCAATAAAAACCCTAGTAGCATCTATATCCCAATAAAAGTATGTTTAGAGGGATATGACAAATATGAATTGTGTGCTTGCATAGATAGTGGTTGTTCTGTATGCTTTGAAAAAAGATCATTATTTCCTGAATTTATATGGAAAAGAGCTAAAAACCCTTTACAGGCAAGGATAGTTGATAATAGTGTTATGAGCCACAATGAAGCCGTAGAAGGATTATCCATAGAATTAGGAGAAGTCCAATGCAATATACCAGTTCTATGGGCTACTGATCAATCCTCTCATGATATGATTATTGGAAATAATTTTCAAAGATTAAATTCTCTGTGCACACAGACCATAAATCAAATAATATTTACAATTAATGGTCACTCAGTTCCTATTGAAAAATTAAGGCTTACACTCATCAAAAAATTGAATTTTCACGTAGCCAGTGTGGTAAAAAGGTAATGCCTGCACAACGAGAAGTAGCACCGACAATCTCATTACTTGAGTTAGCTATTAAAGAGCAAATTGTTGAATAACAAGAAAAAATTATGCAAAAAGCTCTACTCTGACAATCCTCTAAAAATTTGGGATAAAGACAAAACATTTGCTAAGATCACTTTATTAAATCCCAACACTATCATCCGAGTTAAACAAATGGTGTATACCCACCATGACATTCAAGAGTTCAGTAAACAAATCAAAGAACTTCTGGATAAAGGATTGATTAGAAACAGTAAGAGTCCTCATACTAGTCCCACTTTTATCATAAGAAATCATGCAGAAGAAAAAAGAGGAAAAGATAGAATGGTAATCAATTACAAAAAGCTTAATGATAATATTTTCTTTGATGGTTATTATATTCCTAATAAAGCAGTCCTTTTCAACTGAATTCAAGGAGCCTCTTGGTTGTCGAAAATGGATTGCAAAAGTGGTTATTGGCAGATAAAAATGGATGAGGAAAGTATTCCCTTAACTGCCTTTAGTGCCCTACAAGGACATTATGAATGGATAGTAATACTATTCGGTCTTAAAAATGCACCTCAAATATTCCAAAGGAGAATGGATAATATCTTTAAAGACCTCAATCATTGTTGTTTAGTTTACATCGATGACATCCTTGTCTTTTCTAAAACCATAGAACAGCACAAAGATGATATCTTATCAGTCACTCAAAGATGCATTGATCATGGCATTATACTTAGTAAGAAGAAATGCATTTATGCCAAGCAAAAAATTAAGTTTTTAGGTCTAAAGATAAAAGTTGGATAAATCATCCTACAAAAGCATATTCTAGAAAAAATAAAAAAATTTCCTAAAAAAATTGAAGATAGAAGGCAACTAGAAAGATTTCTTGGATGCCTTACCTATACTTCAGATTTCATTAAATATTTAGCCAAATTAAGAAAGCCATTGCAGCAAAAACTCAAGAAAGAAGTAAGTTGGATATGGACCGCTAATGATATACAAAGATTGTTCAAAACTTCAAAAAGATGTGTAAAATCTTCATGTCCTTAATTTGCGTAACGAAGGAGATGATTTAGTTCTTGAAATAGATGCCAACAATGAGCATAGGAGTGCGGTACTCAAAGTCAAAGAAGGACAAAAACTCTGCAAATATTGCAGTGGAAGTTTTAATATGGCAAAATGTAACTATTCTACAATGGAAAAACAAATACTTGCAGTCATAAGGGGAAATGAAAAATTCTTAATCTTTTTAACCCCAAAATCTTTTCTTGTTCGAACTGATTACTAAGGAATACTTGGTTTTGTAAAAAATAATTTATCAAATATGCAAGTGCCATGGCGACTCTTGCATTGGTAATTATGGCTTAACCAGTTTTTCATCTCTATTGACCATATACAGGGATCGAAGAACTCTCTGGCAGACAGTTCAACTGGAGAACTTGCCAATGGTGACCACCAAAGCTGACCTTCTGCCAGAAAAGGAGGAAATCCTTAATGATATACCATTTCTACTAGAACGGGTTACGCCTTCTAGTGAAGTCCTTGTTGATAACCTGGAATTCCATACAAAAAATAGATCATGTTTTGGTCTACTTTCCACTACCTACCTAATTGCCTAAAGATTTTTCCTTCTAGAGTTACAAATGAGTTACCTTCTAATGGATTTATGAATGAAATATGCGAAGTGGGGAGAGTTATGACGCAGCAACCATATTTATCAGAGCCAAGGTTTTAAGGGTCACTGTGAGCTATCAAGTGTTTATGAGTTAGCTATCAAGGTGTGTATGAGTTATGTTGGACCAGTTAAATGAGTTGTTGGCTATAAGTTCATATGTATGGGCATATATAGAGAAACCATTTTCATCTTGGTGACTCAATCATTTGTTAATATCATGAGATTCAAGCATGAGCAAAGTGGATTGTGGAACCATTTGGGTCACATGTTAGAGAGGCATGCTCTCATTTGCCTGGGAGTTGTATTGTATGTTCCCTTTCTCGTATTTGTTTAAATTTTTGTAATTGTGCATTCCGGGTATGTGACCCGTTGAGTTATGAACTCCGACATGTGGCCGTTGAGCTATGAAGTGTTTCTCTCAATTTCAGGTATCAAATGTAAGGCTTTAACCCTGGGTTTTAGCCAATTTTTAGGCGGAACTCTGTCCGTTTTATCCCAGGATTTCAGAGTCTTATTGAGGTGTATTAATGTACCTACTTTTGGGTACAGTGATGGTTGACACCTAATGTGGGGATGCCATTTGCAACTTCTTAAGGGATTAATACAGTTTCAAGTTAGATGAGGAAATGCCTGTTGTGGCAATATCTTTAAGGTGAAGTACTATGAGAAGAACACTACAATGAGTGCTTATATATGGTGATAACAATTAGTAGCTTATGGTGTGCTATTTGGCATTATGTGGGTGGTACAAGTAAGATTAAGCCGCCAGGTGTCGGAATCATCTCGTATTGATACTAAGTCCTTACATCAGCAATACTCCCATTACTTCCTATAATTGACTTATTTCTGCCCTGATTACCTTGAATTGTTCTGAGGCATCATTTCTTTACTGCTCACACTCTCTTGATTTGTAATGGAGTGTTTATGGGAAACTTCGTATGTGGTATGTGGCGACTTTTTCAATCACATCTGAGCAACCTTTCTTATAGGTGATTCAAACCCGACAATCTCAGTCGTTTAATTCTCTTTTTCCATAATGGAGTTTATAATGACTCCCGATGTGCATTACTATGTGATTTGCAGTTTTCCTAAGCATATTTGACTATTTCTACTTGCAGCTCACAGCTCAATCATCACTATGTTCATAGTTTTGCTGTTATCTACTTGAACCCCTTGCTTCTATTTGGGCACTATTCATTTATTGCTTGCAAAGTCTTTGGTTACTTCAGACCCAGTCATTGAATGCCCTTTTGGCAATAAATGTATCCATATTGTTCGTGTGGTTATAGCACCGTAACATCATGCTGGCATACTACTCTATGGCCATGACTACATGTCGTTATTCAAGTTATTTGGGCAATCCTTTCTTTTCTAGTACAGCCTAGTTTGGTAAGCAACGATTGTGTTATTTCCATTTGCCAGCAGTTTTGAAGTTTATATGTCTACCCAAGACTTCATTTATTGTAAATTGTTGCATTGATGGATGACATCATGTTCAGTCATAAGATTGACTCCTTCATCTTGACGTATTGTCTTTTCAAACATCAAATGAATAAAATTTTTTCGTCTGATAGTGTTGACCCTTATCTTCATCATTTTACTCACATACAGATACCGTATGACTTTTTAAAGGCCGCTTTGGTAACCTTTTGCGTTTCCTCACCTTCATTACTTAATAGTCTCTCTCAACTTCATAACATCGTTCATTTACTTTACTATCATGACCATCCTGAATAAACTGCATGTTTTGTATATGCACGACATTTATATGTCTTACTTCTTTCATTACGAATCCCCATCCTTTCTTTCATTCAGCTTACATGCCTATCCTTCATAACCAATAAAGAAATATCTTTGCAAGAGTTCATGGTGCGGTTGCATCTCTCTGCACTTTAGATCGCCCGTTGTATTTTAAATTTATTGAGACCAATAAGCAGTTGTATGTGTTATGTATAGTATTGCTGGAAACATATTCATTGGGCACTCAATCAAGTTTGATTGGCATACCTTGTTATCATTATGAAGATGAACTGATTGTGTACTTATAGAAGATGACTTGTAAAGATCTTAAGGTTAGTTTGAGAAATGTGGAAAGACTAGACATGTATTTCCATGGACTCAGAGAAGAAAAATCCTATTTATGCCTTAATTCCATTGTGTAAGCAAGTGAATTATCATGTCAGTAATGTATTGAATATTAGTGATTTGTCAACCACACTTGGTATATCCATATCCATATTTTCAGTTGGTGGGTTTAGAGATGTTTCATCTAAGGACTATCAACATTGTTTCTCCCCAAGAAACAGTGATTTTCAGATCAACCTAGTTCTAGGTGCTCAATCCATTTTCAAAACCCCTATCATATGACCCCCAACAGAGTCCAAAGAATTAAAGACTCAGTGGATCAATTATAAAGGATTTGTTTGACCAAGTGTGTCCCCGTGGGGAACCTCAAGTTCATACGAAGAAGAAAGACTGAACCTTATGGTTGTGTACTATGCACAAAGAGTTGCACAAGATCACTATCAAAATAAGTGCCCTATACCTTGAACAAATGATTTATGGGATTAACTGTCATTAGTATTCTGGGGGCGTTACACATTCAATGTCCTTATGATATCCAAGAAAAAATAAGTTCTTAGGTTCAAGAAAAATGGTTCAATGAGTAGTATGCAGCCTGCATCGACTTTTATCATTATTATTCCTATGATATTTGGGTGTCTAGGAGTGCAACGATCTACTTTCCCGACAGATATAGAGTTGGTGCCATTTGTTTCCCAACAAATTCATTATCTCCAAATGATCCTGTCTTTAAAGCCTAGAAATTCCGGATTGTACTTTACTTCACAGAAATCCCAGATCCAAAATTCTCATTTTTCTCAACCTTAACTAAGTTATAGCAATATATGTTCAAAAGGTTTCATTGGATTCTCACATCTCTTGAGGGTCCAGCAAAAATTCAAGTTCACAAATGCCTAACTTTAGAGGTTTATAGCGCTCTAATTGAATATGGAGATGGAAAAGCCAAACCAGCCCATTGTCTTGTCCAAATTGTTGATTGTGAAGATCTCAATGATCAATGATAAAATTGGATTCATTGAGACCCGGCACATATAGTTACTGATCTTGCATTATCAAGGGCTATTGGATTTTTTTAACATTTATCATAAATATTGGGCATTAATCGAACGAGGAAAAACATTAATGCATTGTGAAAACACTACTTTCGCCTATGATAATGAATTCAGAGACTACATGAAGGTGGAAGGAGCAGTGTCAGAAGATATTTTTTATTATCTTTTTGATATGAGAACTAGAAAATTCTTATCAAAGAAAGGAAAAAAATATCTCCTTGAATTATTTGAAGAATGGGATGCAGAGCATCTTAAGCAACTTGGTGAATACCCAGATAATGATGGTCTGCAAGATATAATTAGAGAGGAAGGAATGTAGATTCTTAATAATGATGACTATAGTCTTATCGTCACCAAAAATTCTGAAAAGTGGCTGCCACATTATTGTACTATTTCGACAAGTGTCTGGTCTGTAAAATAAAGTGTGTACTGTAGAGTCATTATGTACTATAGCAATATGAAAAATCTTTTTGTACTGTAGCCATTAGGGACACAGTCATTTGAGTATTCCTGAGCAGAAGAGAAGTCGGGATTCTCGATTTCTCTATAAGCAAGCATCTCTAATAATCTTAGCTTAAAATCCCTCTTCAAGCTTTCCAATGTAATATTTCCACTTTCAAGTTTTCAATAAAAAAATTTTCCTAGTAGGGAACATTATCTAGTTGAGCCTTATGTCTTAAATATTATAATTTCTTGATTAAAGTCTCACTATCCTTTAAAAATACGTAAAACTTGATTAGTGACTACGGTCCGAGGTAAGAAACGAAACGAATCAATGTTGTACCTGATCTAAGGAAGGTGGGGTTAAGATTAGCAATCTTTGTAAACCGGAAGCCAGAGGAACGTCGGAGTCCTGCATTGACTACGTTCAGGTAATGGTCGAAACTCTCTAATTAAGCGTTAATTATTTTTGCTAAGCATGGTGGGCCGTTAATCACAGAAAATATAATATTTATGATATAAGTAGTAAATTATGATAACTAGTACCAGTAAAGTCATTATAAGAATTTTTAACAAAAATATGAGCTTAGTTTTATTAAAAAGTACCAAAAAGTTGAGTATTCATGTGTTAAACCTCATTTTGGGTAAAAATTATAAATTCAGAAAGTTTAGGGACTAAGTTGCAAAGAAAAACTTCGGCCAGTAACTATTTCAAAAAATATTATCCCCTATTAATAGTTTACCCAAAATAGTAGGTACTTTGGAATACATTATAAAGACATTGACCTCTAATAATTATTTCAATGGAATCAGGACACCTCAGAGTCATAAATTGAAAAATTCACTAAAGAGAACAACAATCCACCTTGCTTACGCCCTATCAAACTTGATGCAAAAGATTGTAACGCTCCTCTAGCCTTGGCTGAACGGTAAGATAAGTATTTGGCCATGGGGTAAAAGTAGGAGGTTCAGATCAAGAAAAACGGTTATAGGCTGAAAGAGCCTAACAAGGGATATAATACATAAAAAGGGTGGCTATTTGGCCGTGGGTTTCAAATAAATCAAAGAAAAAAAAATGCCTCAATCATATTGCCTAAATGCCTATTCGAAATATGGTCTTGAATAAGAATCAAAGCAAGTTCTAGAGAAATGACACCAAGGAAGAGTCACATACGAAAGAAAATATGAGACTAATAATGATGAACCATATCTAAAGTCTGAAAGTCTCACTGGACATCTACCACTGTTAAAACTAGCTTGTTAGCAAACACATGCCAGAATTTCATGTAAAGAATCATGGGGAAAAATCGATTCGCGTTCAACTTATGGTTAAGACACGGAATTCAGTTCGAAAATTCATTCACAAACTTTTATGCATAATTTCGGCGAATCAAAGGATCAAACTAATCAAACAAAGCTACCAAATCCATAAAGATCATCATTAGAGGATTTTTTATTGTTTTTTTTCCTTTTTGGTGCTCTTACAAACAATGCAAGCTAAAATGCAAAAGCAACTAACAAAAGAAGCAAACTAAAATGCAACCTACAAGAAAACTAAATGCACTACTAAAACAAAACTAAAACAAAAACTATCATTAAAAATTTATACAAAGCAAAAAAAGAAACACACCAAACAAAAACAGGCATCAGATGCCAAATATAACAACTCACTCCCCCATGCTTGAATCACACATTGCCCTCAATGTTGGTACAACATAATAAAAAGGGGAGGGGAGTAGTAGAAATTAAAATCAGAGGGGAGGAGGTGGAGGAGGATGGGGTCAGAAATTACCCGAAAACTTTGCTGCACTTGGCCCTTTCTTCTATGGTTGAACTGGATCAGTTAGCATTTGAACATTGACATTTTCAATTGGTTATCCCACTACATATGGCTTCAATCGCTGTCCATTGGCTGCAAAAGCTCTAGTAGACCCACTCCATATCTCCACTGCTCCACTGGGTTGAACTTTGACAATGGTAAATGGTCCCACCCATCGGGATTTCAGTTTACCTGGAAACAATCTCAACCTTGAGTTGAATAAGAGGACCACATCACCTTTTTCAAAGCACTTTGGCAATGTGTTTGTCACGCCATTTCTTAGTTCGCCCTTTGTAAATACGCGAATTTTCATAAGCCTCCAACCTTAGTTCGTCGAGCTTGTTTAGTTGCAGGAATCTTCGTTCTCCCACTGCTTTAAGATCAAAATTGAGTGTTCTTATAGCCCAATAGGACTTATGTTCCAGTTCCACTGGCAAGTGACTAGGTTTTTCAAACACTAACTGGTATGATGTGGTGCCTAAAGGAGTCTTGTAAGCGGTTTGGCATGCCTAAAGAGCATCATCTAGCTTCAAGGACCAACCTTGCGGGACCGATCCACCGTTTTTTCCAAAATGCTTTTTAATTCTCTATTCGAGAGTTCAACTTGCCCATTTGTTTGGGGATGATAAGGCATAGCGACCTTATGAAATATGCCGTATTTTTTAAAGAGTGACTCAAGTGGCTTGTTGCAAAAATATGTGCCATTGTCACTTAGAAGAGCTCTCAGTCTGCCAAATCGTGTGAAAATATTTTTTTTCAAAAATTTAAGGACAACTTTGGAATCACTTATCAGAGATGCAGTAGCTTCCACCCATTTAGAAACATAGTCAACCGCCACAAGGATATAAAGGTTGTTATGGGAAAGAGGAAAAGGACCCATGAAGTCGATCCCCCATACATCAAACAAGTCTACTTCGAGTATGCCACTTTGAGGCATTTCATGCCTCTTGGAAATGTTCCCTGTTCGCTGACATCTATCACATGTCATGACAAATTTCCTTGCATCCTTAAAGAGTGTAGGCTAACAGAAACCTGATTGGAGTACTTTCGCAATGGTTTTATCTGGTCCAAATTGACCACCATAGATTTAAGCATGGCTGTGGTGTAAGACACTGCAGACCTCATCTTCAAGCAAGCATATTCTATATATCCCATCTTCGCATAGCTTATAAAGGAAAGGGTCTTCCCACGCATAGTATTTGGCATCTGTAAAGAACTTCTTTTTATGTTGGTAGGACAATCTTGGAGGTAACACACTGCACACTTTAAAGTTCACCATATTAGCATACCATGGAGCAACTTGTTGGGATATAGTTAATAACGGCTCATTAGGGAGAGAATCATCAATGGGAAGCTCTTCACTAGCAGTGGACTCTAGGCCTAAACGAGATAGATGATCGGTAACCACATTTGCCAATCCTGTCTTGTCTTTGATTTCCAAGTCAAACTCTGGAAGGAGGAGGACCCATCGGATGAATCGAGGTTTGGAATCAAATTTCTTCATTAAATGTCTGAAAGCGGCATGATCCGTGAAAACGATGACCCTGGAATTGATCAAATATGACCAAAAATTTTCTAAGGCAAAGACAACTGCCAAGAACTCCTTTTCAGTCATGGCATAATTGACTTGAGCCTCGTTAAGAGTGCAGCTTCCATAGTATATGGTATATGGTTTATTGTCCTTTCGCTGACCTAAAACAACCCCTACAGCATAATCACTTGCATCGCACATTATTTCGAAAGGCAGCTCCCAATCTAGAGCTTGCATTACGGGGCCGGTGATTAATGCCTTTTTAATATGTGAAAAGCACTCAAGCATTCTTTGTTAAACTCATAAGCCACATCCTTGACAAGCAATTGGGTGAGAGTTTTTCCAATCTTTGAAAAATCTTTTATGAACCGTCGGTAAAAACCGACATGTCCAAGAAAACTTCTCACGCCTTTTACAAAAGTTGGTGGGCGCAATTTCTCAATTACCTCCACCTTTGCTTTGTCAACTTGAATGTATCTGTTAGAAACAACATGACCAAGGACAACTCCCTCTAGCACCATAAAATGACATTTCTCCCAATTCAAGACCAAATTCACATCTTCACATCTTTGCAAAACTTTAGATAAGTTATTCAAGAAATGGTCATACGTTGTACCATACATCGAAAAATCATTCATAAAGGCTTCCATTATGTCCTCAATAAAATCTGAAAAGATAGCTATCATGCAAGGTTGAAATGTGGCAGGGGCATTACATAACCCAAATGGCATTCGTCTAAAAGCACATGTGACATATGGACATGTAAAGGTAGTCTTTTCTTGGTCATTTGGGTGAATGGGATTTGAAAGAATCCCGAATATCCATCTAAGTAGTAAAAATATGAGTTCTTTGCCAATCGTTCAAGCATTTGGTCAATGAAGAGAAGGGGAAAATGGTCTTTACGGGTGGGTTTATTCAATTTTCGATAATCGATACACATACGCCACCCTGTACCAGTCCTAGTAGGGATTAGCTCATTATTCTCATTTTTGATGATAGTCATCCCTCCTTTCTTAGGTACAACATGGACCAGGCTTACCCGCGCACTATCTGATATAGGGTAGATGATGCTGGCTTTAAGCAATTTCAAAATTTCCTTTTTAACCACTTCTTGCATGATAGGGTTTAATCTTATTTGGCGTTCAATTGATCGCTTATGATCGTCCTCGATCAAGATTCGATGCATACACAAGGATGAATCCCTTTTAAGTCATCTAGGGTATATCCTATGGCTTTACAATGATTCCTAAGCACTCTAAGCAAAGAGCCAACCGGGGTAGCATTCAAATTTGCATTCACAATCACAGGATATGTAGACTTTGGTCCAAGGAATTCATACCTCAGTGCTGAAGGGAAAGGCTTTAACTTAACCTTGGGAGCTTTTGCCCAATCAGACGAGGGCTTACTTTCATCTTTTAATAATTCCACCTTAGTAGAGGAAGCCAGAATTAGAGGAGAGGCTTCTAACAATTGTGCACATTCAGCTACTTCGGGATTTTCATCCTCAGTAGTACTGCTATTCAACATCAAGTGCTCAAGTGGATCATTAGAATTAATGTCAGATGTGATTTCCCGTATTAAACTATCAACCACATCAATCTTATGACATTCGTCAGAAATAGAAGGAAACTTAGTAACTTTTAGTAAATTAAACTCCATATGAACATCCCTTACATCAAAAGTTGGTGTACCATTTTTACATTGATGCGACACCTTGTAGTGGCAAAAAATGGACTCCCAAGAATGATGGGGGCCCGTGTATCCTCTTCCATTTCCAGAATCACAAAGTCTACTGGTACGTATAAACTCCCTACTTTTATTAGGACATCCTCCAAAATACCCACAGGGTATTTTACAGAACGATTTGCTAGTTGCAAGGAAATAGTAGTTCGTCTTAACTCTCCTAATTCCAGTTTTTCACACAGAGAAAAGGGCACCAAGCTTACACTTGACCCTAGATCGCACAAAGCACGATTTATAGGCACATTCCCTATTAGGCAGGGAATTGAAAAACTGTCGGGATCCTTTAACTTAGCTGGAAGCTTATTTTGAATAGCTGCACAACACTCTTCAATCAAAGCTACTGTTTCATGTTCTTCTAGCTTTCTTTTGTTAGACAGAATTTCTTTCAGGAATTTAGCATATGAAGGCATTTGGGTTAAGGCTTCAGTAAACAGTATGTTTATGTAGAGTTTCTTAAGGATGTCTAAAAACTTTTCAAATTGCATATCATGTTTTGCCTTAGCCATCCTTTCGGGAAATGGTAAAGGTGGTATGTAGGGCTTTGGAGAAATGGTTTTAGGGTCCATAGCAACCTCGTTAAGCTTATGCGTGACATCATCAATTATTTCCTTAGAAGGCGAAGATATTTCTTTCTCAACATTCTCGACATGCTTATTCTTCTTTTGCGAAGAATCATCGTGGCTAATTCCCTTAGGTGCCTCTAGTTGCTTGCCTCCTCATAGAAGCATTGCATTGCATTGCTCCTTTGGGTTAAGTTTAGGTTCACTAGGTAGTGTATCTGAGGGGGCTGATGAAAAATTAGCTTTCTAGGTAATTTAGGCCTCTAACAACCTATTATGAGTTGTAAGCACATCAACCTTCGAGGCTAATTGCTTAATGTGCTCATCTTATTTATATTGTGCTATAAGAATGTTTTTCATCATTAGCTCTAAATTTAACTTTTGGGGCATCTGAGAAGAGCATGGGGGTCTTTGAAAATCAGGGGGTACTCTAGCATTCATAGGAGGCATATTCATAGTGTTTGGATTCGACCTATAAGAGATATTCAAGTGATTCTTCCAACCCGGATTATCGGTATCAGAGTAAGGATCATTGGTGGATCGTGGGTTGAAATTTTGAACATAATTAACTTCATTAGGCTTCTGGGAAAAAGGACTCCCAACTTGACAGTGCAAAGATATATGCTCAATTGAACCACAAATCTCACAAGGGGAAGGGGCACTAGAGTATACAACATTAATATTCAGTTGGTCCAGTCTTTAGTCATAGCATCTGCTTTAGTCGAAAGTAAAGTAAAAGCATCAACTTTAAGCTTACCTCCAACCCGCCTCGATTGGGCTCTTTCAGTGAACAATTGAATGCTATTAAGTGCCATCTCCTCAATAAGGTTATAGGCTTCATCCTCGGTCTTGCTCATTAATGTTCCTCTTGCTGCCGCATCAATAGTGGACCTCACAGCTTGGGTCACACCATTATAAAAGGCATGGATAACCATCCAACTCTAAATACCATGATGGGGGCATAAACACAGTAAATCCTTAAAATGCTCTCAGGCTTCATAGAGCGTGTCATCCTCTTTTTGCAGAAAGTTGGTCATTTGATTTCTCTGGCTCGTTGTCTTGCTTGGAGGGAAAAATTTGCCGAGAAAAACTCTTGTTAACTCGACCCAAGTAGTTATGAAACCAGACGGCAAAGAGTGTAACCAAGCCCTTACTTTATCCCTCAATGAGAAAGGGAATAAACGCAAGTGAATCGCATCATTGGAGACTACGTTTAACTTTAGCATGTCGCACACATCTAAAAGCATCGAGAAGTGTAGATTCGGGTCTTCCAAAGGAGTTCTGCCAAACTGAGATTACTGCGCCATGGAAATAAGTGCTGGCTTGAGTTCGGATTTGTTGGCATCTACAGCAGGCCAAGCAATGCTTAAGGCAATCCCTTGGACTCCGAGAGTAACGAAATCACGAAGGGTCCTTCTTTCTTCACCTGTCATGTTTGAATTCCTTCTTGCCTCGCATCTTTGTTCTTCGTTCCTTTGGTTTTTCCTCCTTAAGTGAAAATTCCTCTCAATCTTTGGATCGGGCTCATACAAAATCAAACTTCACATAAACTAGGAACAATTCCTGCAAGCACTTTCACCAATATTACCAGTGCAATTAAACAGGAAAAAGAAAAAATAACAAGAAGACAAAACAAAACAAAATACTAAAAATTGTTAGTCACGTTCGTAAGACAATACTCAATAGTTAGCAACTTAGTCCCCGGCAACGGCGCCAAAAATTTTATCAACACACTGCAGCAAGTACATGTGTTTGTAGTATAGATAAAGATATCGTTCCTCAGGGACTAAAGTAGCCCATCGAGCCTAGTCGCAACGGAATATGTTAAGGAAAACTCAATTTCAAGTGAATTCGATTAACTACTGCAAACACATAAACTTCTCTAAATCAATAAAAGAAAAACGTATAGGAATTTTCACAGTTATGGAAGAGAATTAGATCAAAATGAATAAACATGTGCTATTCTCTAATTGGTTAATTCCGAGGAATTGTAATCTTGTTAAGAAACTTGATATGTTCTTTCGAAATCAATCAAATTTGCCTAAACTAAGCAAACGTCGTTCCTTCAAACTAATTTGACTCAATCCAAGTTTAATATATTCGATTACTTACTAGCCCTTCTAACATATAAATCTCTCTTTTGAGACGAAATTATGCTATGTCTATTCAAGCAGTCCAACAACCAAATATCGTCTTTTGAATATTCACTCGATTGTTTCAAGTGTGCAAGTAAATTTTGGCAAAAAATCAACGCACAACATATCAAACACTTGATAGAACGAAATCAAAACAATCATGAAAATAAGCACACTTCCTTAAAAATCAAAACATGATCCAATAACAATTCCAAAAACTACTAAATTCCTTGACTAAGAAAACTACTTAGACATGATAAAAGACAAATGAACCAAAAAGATCGGCGAAATCTTGAGCGAAAGGGACTTGACTGAGATAGCCTTCAGCAAGGGTTTCGGAACCACCTCAGGATCAAAACTCTCACACTCAAAACTCACACAAAACTAAACGAAGAATAAAATTTGAGAGAAAACAAATTAATCTAATCTAAACTATTCTACTTGCTTGCTTGCTTAGAATGCTCTTGAGGTTGTGCTCTTCCTTTGCTGCAGAACGTCTCTATTTATAGGAAAATTCAGTTGATCTCAGCCACACAACCAAGAGAAAACGAGGAGGCAACAATTACAGGCATACCACGGTCTGTGGGGTTCACCACGAGCTGACTGTGGTCTGCGCTGGCTCTGGAATTTTGCTCTGTCTTTGCTCTATGGTTGTGGCATAACATGGATAGCCGTGGAGAAGGTCAAACTACAACCATTAAAGGAAAAATGCTGGATAAAAAGACTAAACATCCTACAGAACACATAAAACAACTACACCCAAGCATAAATCGAGAATAGGAGAGTAATTAACATTATCAAGCACAAAATTCTCTTATAAACGAGGCAAAATAGCCCTAAAAAGATTTACATACAAAGCACTTATCAACAATAATGCTCTATTTCTAACGCTAATCCCTTATTAGTGATAGTAGCAAACAAGTTGCCCCTTTCAATGGTGACTACCTGTCCCATTATTAGTATTTTCGCGTCCAGTGCTGGGTATATAGGATTTCTTGGTTCTGATGAAGTCGTGATCATCCTAGGGATAGTTAAGAGGAGCTAGGACGTCTAGAACATGGAATTCCACGTTTATTTCAATAAGGCCTACATTAATGGGGAGAAGGATGGTTCTCGACAGTAGTCTTTTTGAGTTTTCATATGCCCTCAAATGAGTTCATAATGTGGAGAGTTTAATTTCTTTGATTCCTAACCTTTTAGCAGTTCTCTAGGAGAAAATTAAACACGCACAGTTGGCCCATTGTCTGCTAGGGTAAGTGGTAGGTACTTTGGAAGGCATATCACAGTGGGGCATAAGGCGTTGCTGTGCGCCAGACCCTTTGGTGGAAGATCTTCATTACTAAAAGTTATGTTACCTTTACCTTCATCGGTTGAAGCTATCATTTCGTTTGGTGTGGCTTTAGTAAACCAACCAATTTTACTTGGTTCATTAATCAGAAGCTGCGTGTCCTTTTGAAAAGCCACTATAAGTGGCCAAATACTTGCTTCTATTTTTCGTTTGTTTAATTATTTCAGCACAAAATCCTCTTCTTGGATTACCCCCCTTTGTTTTTCTGGATCCTCTCATGGGCTCTCTTCGACTTAGTGTTGTCCAGCGTTCGTGATGTGTTAGTCCTTAGCTTGGTGTCCTTCTCCTCGAAAGTTATCTTCTTCATTTTCCCCCCAAAAATCTTCATCACCTGCTTCAGCGGGCTAGTAGCCTTCATGAGTTTCATATACATTTTCCTCATTGCTTTCTCATAAGCCATGAACTTCTGAAGACTATGTGGGTATGCAAACCTTTGGCTTTGGCCCATGAATGCTCTGTATGTATATGGATGGGTCCTATTCTTTTTCTTATTCATTAGTAATAGTGAACATGGTTTCATGATCTCAGAGCAGACTTTTATCATTATTCGGCTTTTGAGCTACTTCAGGCAAAGGAGGTTGCCCTAACCTGAACATCCTTCATAGCTTGTTCTTGAAAGTCTTGCAGATCTCGGTGTTATGCCCCTAAACCTAATGATATTTACACTATTTAGTTGGGTCAAAAGATTTGGACTACCTAATAGCTTTAGTTTCTGGCTTGACCTCAGGAGGATCAATCTTTCCTTTGGCCAGTAATTATTCTAGACACTGACTGTAGGTGGTCCCTATAGGGGTATACTCAGTGCTGCAATTTATTGCATGCATTTCTTTAGAGTTGTTAGCCTTCTTTTCCTTGTCCTGGTAGTTTCCTTCGCAGTTGCTACAAGCCTTTACCTATGGTTCTTTAGCTAGTTCTTCTTCTATAAGCATACCTACATTTGTCAATGTAGTGAAATTTTCAAACGGTACGAACGGCAAGTGTTGCCTATATACAGGTTGAAGGTTCTTAATCTCACTCGATTAGGTTCTGAATGCTGATCCACCATGTGAGTGGGATTCTTCCTCCATCTAGCAAAGTAGTTAGAAAACCCTTCCTTGTGTTCTTATTGGATATGTTCTAAGTCTCTAAATGTGATTGGGAGGTCAGCATTGTATGAATACAAATGCATAAACTCTCGAAAAAAATCATCCTAGTTCATGAACATTTATGGGTCCACCGTATTATGTTACCACATCTCATCATCATCAAAGGTCTAAGCAAATATGACGTGGAAGATGTCCTTGTGAATCTTCTTTAGAGACATTGCGCTGACAAAGTTCCTTACATGATGGCAAGGATTTTCAATCCTATGGAATTTAATCTCCGATATGGTGAATTTTAGAGGTAACTTCCCTTTTGGGGTTGAAGTGAATCCTACATAGTCATTAAAATAATTGTTCAACACCAAGGATTCTTTGAGAAGTTATATTACGCAATCTACTCATGGATTGATCTAAGTTGCGCTCTTTTCCACTTTTTCTTCTCTTTATTGTACGGCTCGTCCTTTCTTTGATCTTTCCCCTCTTCATCATCGGACACTCACTACTCTCCCCTTAGGGTTCCTTGATAAGGTTTTGAAGTGTGGTGGCCATCATCTCCATCTTCTTTTCATTCTCCTCCATTCTAGTCTTCATTCTTTCAATCATCCTTCTAAGTTGAGTATAACGACAACAACAAGAACTCCTCCCAATATAGATCATGCTTTCAGGTATTACTAGCCACAGAGATGATGGTTTCATCATCCAATAAGTTGAGCGATCTCATTATTTCCAAATATTCCAATTAGTGAGGATAGACCTTGGCTTGAATTTCAACTTTCACTTTAACCCAATTGGTGGGGTTTCCTTAAACTCTTCTTAAGGAAAAAGTCTCCCAATTTGTGGACTCCATTCATATAGCCTCTTAGTCTCCTCTATCTCGATTGATTAACAAGAGAGGCTCAGGACTAGCTCATCTTAATATTCCCCTAAAAAGAATTAAAGACATACGAATGAACTATGTCAACTCATGAACTAAAACCTAATACTTGAGGTCCTAGGCAACTGACTCTACTCCATGAATGCAAAGTAAATATGGACTGCAGTGAACATAGCTCAACTGGACCACCTTGACTTGATCTCAGTCGAGGTTCCTGTTGGGCCCTATGATGATTGCTCTGGGTCCCCTTAGACATTGACTTGTGCATATAGAGTCCCTAGATCCTGGTCGGGCTCCTACAAATCTAATTTCTACCCATTGTCCTAAACATTGGGTGATGCATGAAGTGTTTATTAGGTTTTTTTTTTAAAACACGACCATGTTTCGGAGAATGGGTAGAAAGTTTTTGGACAACTGCATGCTTAGTTCAAAGTCTAATGGACCCACCAAGTTAGCTAGTTGTTCTCCCAAGGGGAAATAGCATGGCTTAACCTAGAGGTGTGTTAACCCAATATGAAAACACCTTTAATACGTGAACGTCTAGTTTCTAACCTAAAAAAATTTCGGTATTGAGCTTCAAATCTGACCCTCTTTTCCCTCTTTTCTTTAAAAATGAAGTCCCTAGTGGAGTTGTAACTATAAAGACACATCCTGGGTTCACTCCCTGTGTGTAGTTCCCCTATGAATGGTTGGACTCCCTTGTTAGGTACTCATATGCAAAAACTGAGGTTTTTTTAAAGTAATCAAATTGTGGCTGAACAAGTGGACTGGACAAGAAAACTAGACTAGAATTAACATCCAAGAACTCAGTTAGGTTCTTAGGCAGAACTAGCGCAGTCCCTGGATTTAGTTTCAAGCACTGTTGGATGTCTGACCCAAAGAACTCGCCAGCAGCCTAAGCCAGGAACTTGGCGAGGTACCTGGGCCAGAACTAGGACTAGCAGTGGCAGTGTTGTGTATCTCAATCGTATTCTTCCTTCATCCGAAAAAAAAAAGTTACATAGAAATGATAAAGTTAATTAATAGAGTCGTCAGCAAGTATTAGTAAAAACTTATAAACTAAGTATAAATTTTAAAACGAGTGATTACCGAAGGGGCACTAAAAGTACAATAGGGTCATGTGAGCCATAAACTAATGGGACATTAAAAGCTACATTAGGCTCTCCACGATAAGGTTTTGAAATGGCTCCCAAGTAATCCCTAGTGTAAGGACCATCTGGCTCCATAGGCTCAAACGAAGGATCTGTATACGGGGGCGAAGGTACGACGTTCTAATAGAGTGCGTGACAACATCACCTGTCATCACCGATGGTCTCTATTAACTAATATGGGAGACTATGATCCAATTGGACTTACAACAACACTCGGCATACTAGGACCAACTAACTCAATTATAAAAATCAAAATAAAATGGCATTCTAATGGAAAACAAAACGATTCAAATGATTACAACGGGCACGTATGAAACTAACCAAAATTTGTATGTTTATCAAACCCAAAATAAAGTAAACTAAAGAGAAGCAAAGTAGAGAAAAAAAGGAAAAGACAATTCGATTATGCCCTTAGGATTGCCTATCTAATTCAGCTAGAATCAACCTCTTTCTCTTGATGCACCTTGAGTTTTAGAGTATTGTCTCTCAAATCCTCTCTCAATTTTTTTAGCCTCTCACTTGTGTTTCTCTCTATGTTTTCTAATCCTTCACGCGGATTTTTCATGGTAATTAACCCTAGTGGCAAACCCTTTTTATAGCGCTAAAAAATAAGTCGAATTCACTATGGTAAAGGATTCCTACTTCAACTCCCAATAAACTTAATTTGAATGCATGGAATGTTCAAATGGAACTCTGCAAATGGATGTTCGACTTGGTTAATGGGAAGCAAGGCCTGAGAGCTCCCTAGGTGGAGAACTCGATCAGGTTCCTGGCAGGGAACCCAATCGTGCTATAAGCCAAGTCAAGCCTATTGGGCCCTAAAATACATAGATTAGGAAATAATTTTTGACACTGGGCATTTTACAAAATTAAATACATCATTTTTAGGCATCTGTACTCTTCTTTGTGGGATTTTAGACTCCTGAGGCAAGACGTGCACCATGAACTTTGAAACTCTCTTTTCTTAACAAGATTTTAAAAACTGAGCACATTTTTCCTCGGACAAGACTTTTGCTCCTAGGCCAAGGCTTAGTCTTTCACAACACTCTTATATTTACTCATATGAATGTATACATCATGTGTGACATTTGCATACTTTGCCTTTTATCTTAACAGGCACGGCCAATGTGGGGGTCTGATAAGCACCAAATTACTTCAAGTAGGATTCTTGACTAACCACATGATTGCATGTCCAGTGCATGGTTGCCCAATGATGATAAATTACCTAACCTTCTGAGGGTCACGCAACTGTATACTTGAATTCCTATCAACCAGACCATCCACCCAAAAAAAAAAAAAATTCTTATGACAAAAATTCCTGAAATGTTTAAAAAAGCATTTGAAATCCTAAATTACTTGAAATAAGCTTCAAAAATCAGAAACAACAAAAAAATACTTCTTTAGGAACTTGCAGGCATGGAAGCTTGAACCGGAGACCTAGAGCATGACATAGTGGGGGAGGACTAGCGGTATGGTACATTGCCTCACTCTGATCTACTCTCAAGCAATCCATTTAATCGTTGAGCATCAAAACATAGGCCTAACCTAAAGTGCAAGGTGATGGTTTCATCCCTAATGTTTCCAAGGAAAAGCAGTAAGTTTTGAAGTCCTAGCAGTTGTTGCTGGCCCATAATTATATTGATAGTGTCTTCTCAAGATTTGTACATCGTCTCTAGCATCAAAATAAGACTAAATCATACAAGAGTCCACATGAATTTATTCCATATTGAAAGAGCTTTCCTAAGACATATTATAGGCTCACACTACTATAAAAAGGTCAAATTGTGACGGTGAAAATAAGTGACAGAAATGGAATCTATCTCCATTAGCGATGGATGTGGTAATGGATGGCATGAAAAAATGTATTATAAGGGTTGGCAGCCGAAATAGAAACGGAATAATGTTTCTGTCGCAGATTGTTATATATTAGCAATGGACAATCTGTCATTGAGCTAGCCAAAAGGATCCTTCACCATTCAACAACAGATTTACCAATTGCTGATATAAAAAAATATTTAAATACTCAACAACTAAGTAATAAAATACTATTAATTATATGTGGTGATAGAATAATAAGTCAATGTCCATCATCTTGCGCTTTTAAAGAACTACATCTAGCTCTTTTGCTCAATTGCAAACCAGAAAGAGCGAGAGCAAACGCAAGAGCATAACCGAGGCCCACCCGCCGTGATCAAATCATCACTGCCACTAGTGTTTGGTCTACCCTTTACTCTCAAGTATGTCAATTTCCCTCCCCACATTGTTTTAGATTTTGATTGTCACAATTTATGAAATTAATGTGTTTAATTGTACGTTTAGTTCATACCTATTTTAAAGTGGTGAAATTAGTGTTGAATCGCTCCTCTAAACTGCCTCATTGAATTTTAGGACTTAGCTTTGATATTTTTTGTTATGTGAGGGATTGATCAAATTTGCTCGAGTTTGAATATTCTTTGGCTTGTTGAAAATTGTGTGAATAAAATATATTTGTAGGTCTTTGTGAGTAGAAAGGCATTAGAATGTTGTGATTAATATTTTAATGGTAACATTTGTTTGGATAGAAGTAAGCAATTTTATAAATTAGTATGCTTTAAAAATTAGGGTTGTTGAATTTAGATTTATGTATTTTATTGAGTTTGTTGGCATAAACATGTTGAAGAGGTATACTATGTTGTATGAAAATGTGTTGTGAACTTTATGTTTGAATGTTAGAAACTGAATTAGTTCCCCCAGACCCCGCAAAAGCGGGACCCACACTGGGAGGTGTTGATTGTTTGTTTAGAAGCAGAATTAGTTCGAGTAATTATAATAGATTTTGTGGTAATTGAAATTTAAATAGAATATTTTGGATATTTATGCGATATAAAAACATGTAGTTAGTGAACCATGTCAACTAAAGAAGTTTAATGGAAGTTAGTTAATATGTTGATTTACTTAATATGTTGATAATTCATTAGGGGATGTTATACGCTCAAAATTAAACTGTTATATTTAATTTCATTCATTCATATTAGTGTAGGTTGGTTAATGTTTGACAGTTAACATATATGCAACAGTTGAGTAATTTTTAGCCATTATAAGTACACAAACTGAGATAAAGAGTAATCCAATAACTTAAATATTGTTGTTTAAGTAGAATATGAATGACCCTTTTCATTGTTTACATATGTACAATAGATTATTGTATGATCATGTTATATATGTGCAAGAATTTCTAAATATTGTTAACCAAATTGATGAATTTGCATGTAGGCAGCCAAAGTTTCTAACTGAGGGGAAGTATAGATGTCTATATGCTAAATACAAAAATATAGTATACTTAATATCCGATGAGGTAACGTTGCACCATATGTATAAAGCTTTCATCAAAGGGTATTGGTATTGGATAAGTCATGGACAAGTATGACCTCAATAATATGATTTCGGGTAATGTACTAGTGAAATACCCCAAGTTGGCAGTTCAAGTCACATTAATCATGACTTTAATGAATCCTATAAAGATCGTATAGAGCACATGGTTAACGATGCCATACTAGCAAATCAAGGTATAATGGATAAAGAGCCAAGCACTTGTCCAGAGTCATTCTATAATATGGTTCAAGCTGCTTAACAACTCTTAAGTGATGGATGCTCTACCAACAATTAGCTCTCTACTGCTATTAGGCTATTGAGTATCAAGTTTAATTTCAACATGCCACAAAACTGTTTTAATACAGTTCTTTAAGTAATGAAAGAGAGTTGCCCTCCTTAAAGTCACATGTCAAACAACTATGGCTAGACGAAGAAGGTTGTTAAAGATCTTGAAAATGACATGATAGACGTTGATTGTTGTTGAAAAGGTTACATGTTCCTTTTCAAAGACGACTCAAACCTTGATGCGTGCAATTTTCATGGGTATTCAGGATGAAAAATGAAAAGGTCACAGCAGAGAAATCAAAACCCACTACCATGCACAAGGATGCATTACATGTCGTTGAAACCTCGGCTTTAGAGGTTGTATGCATCAAGAAGCACTGTAGAGCATATGAGATGGCATAATGAACAATGGTGTGATGATCGTGTTCTGCATCATCCATCAGATGGGGCAACAAAGAAACATTTACATAACAGGTACCGTAATTTTCCTGCCGAGCATTGAAATGTTAGGCTTGCATTATATGTTGATGGATTTAATCTTAGACTTTCTCTTCAAGATCTTATTCCATTTGGCCGATGGTGCTCACAACTTATAACCTTCCCCTAGAATTGTGTATGATCACACCATTCAAGCTCCTAAAATGCGTAATTCCTAGACCTAAAAATCCAAAGGAAAAAATAGATGTATATTTAAGACCTTTCAACGATGAGTTAAAAGTACTATGGGATATTGGAATTGAAATGTATGATATTTCTTTAAGAAAAACTTTCCAATTGAAGGCTATTGTTGTGATTTTCCGTAAGACTACAGTTTTATCACACTAGTAGTCGAGGGTCGGTCCAAAAGGATGTGATATGAAATTAGGCCACTTAAAATTAGACTAATCTAACCTATCATGATTGAGACAAATAAATAGTAAAAGAACAGAAAGAAAATTAGCCAATAAAGCATGTCAGACTAAATGTACAATAGACCAACTGACATCAAGGCTAAGAACAACACCCAAATTTAGTAGAAAGATTGAATTAGAAAGGTTGAATCAAGCCAAGATTAACATTCACACCATCTAGTAATACAAACATGAGATAACTACCACCATGCCATGAGCCGAAGAAAAGACGATATGGCTGAGCATCCTTGTAACAAACAATGTGCTTAATGGCATAGGGACCAGCATAGACAATGACATGAGAACTAACCATATGGGATCTAAACTTCTCAAAATCAAAAATCACAAGCCAAGAATTCTTTCTTAGTCATAATGTAGTTTAGTTAGGCATCATTCAAAGTGTGACTAGCATAATAAACGGCATGGGGCTTCTTATTGACATGTTTCCCTAAAATAACCCTAACAACATAATAAGATGTGTCACATACCAACTCAAAGGGTTTTCCCTAGATGGGAGGATGAAAAATGTTTCAAAGGTCAATGCTTCTTTAAGTTTTGCAAATGCCACATGACACTTCTCATAAAAGTGAAATAGCACATCCTTAGCCAAAAATTTGGCCAAAGGCTTGGCTATCTTGCTAAAGTCTGTAATGAAATAACGATAAAAGCTAGTGTGTCTAAGAAAAGACCTTGCCTCTTTCACACAAGTGGTAGGGGAAGATTCACAATCAAAAATTAGTCCTAGCCTTATCGATTTCAACTCCATTCGTAGAAATACCATGGCCTAAGACTATTACCTTTCTCACCATAAAGTGACATTTCTCCCTCGATTCAAAGTTTCCTTCTCCTCATACCTTTTTAGCACTTTACTCAAATTAGATAGACAGTCATCAAAGGATGATCCAAACAAAAAGAAATCATCCATGAAAATTTACAAGCATTATTCAACTAAATATGAGAAAATAAAAACCGTGGACCTTTGAAAAGTGGCGTGGCATTCCAAAGTTTAAAAGACATTCTCCTAAAGGCATATGTACCAAACAGACATGTGAATTTAGTCTTCTCTTAATCCTCGTGAGCAGTAGAGATCTAAGTATATCTTGAAGATCCATCCAAAAAGCGATAGAATGAATGACTAGCTAGACAAAAATGGTCTTTTCTACTTGTAGCGTTCAACTTTCTATAATTAATACAAACCCACCACCTATATTGGACTGAACGTGGAACTAGCTCATTCTTGTTAATGCTAATCACAATAATACCGATTTTCTTAGGGGCCATCTGAATTATTCCCTTGCAGCTTGTCTAGTACCTAAATAACCTCCCATTCATCCTTTTTTGTTAGGCGAGGTTGGCATTTGAACCCAAATGGGGCTAACACACTCATTATCAGATATTGGATAGACAATCGAGGTGCTAATACCCCTGGCATCCCCTAAACTCCAACATATAGCTTCCTCGTTCTCTCTAAGTAAGTAATAAGTCCATAAAGTGCACACTATTTTGGGGTCATTTTGTACCATTTTTAGGGAGAATTATGTGTTTTATGTTATATTATACACTCCTTTTTCTAGTTTATGCCCAGGTATGGTTTTTTTTTTTTGTGTCTTATAGGTTTTTGGACTATTTTACCTCAAATTTGACCTCTACATGAGTGTAGCTTGCCCCCTCATGGACACCGCTAGGTCATTATATCCGTGGAGGGAAGAATGAACAGAAGAATTTCGAGACTGTGCACACCACGGACAGTCCGTGGTGAAGGCCATGATCCGTGGTGATTCCATAATTGCAAGTCTCTTCGTTTTTCTTTATGGTGTGGCTAAGGCGGGTAGAATTCTTCTTTAAAAAGAGCCATTTCACAGTAAGTTGAAGGTGAAGACAGCAAAAGAGAACTCCTACTCTCTAATATCTTCCATTCTTTTCCATTTTCTTAGTTTAGTTTTAGATTTCTTAGTTAGTTTTGAGTGTAACAGTGAAAGTAGTGAAGAAGTGCTTGCTGTTTTAGAGCCCTTGAAAAGTTGGGAATCCCCTGAGTATCTCTAATTATGCTAAGTTTTGTTCTCTCAAACTTTGTTTAGTTGTTGTTATTTCAAATATGTGTTAGTAGTTTTGTCAATCTGGTGATTGTTATCCAAGTATTGATGTTGGAATCTGTCATTTTTATGTAGCTTTGCGTGTTCTTGATTGGAATTAGTTGAATTCTATCTTTTGTGTGTAAGGTTATTGGGAGTGAATTTTGGCCAAATTTACTTGTTAATTCTAAATAGTTGAGTGAACGACTGAAAGGTGAAACTTGCTCCTTGACTGACAAGATAGGACTTGACTAAGCAATACTTGAGAAAGATTTGCTTGTTAAGATGAACTTTAGCCATTAAAAATCCATCACTTAGACTAAACAAGGACATTTGAAAGAATGACAATTGGTCAGTTTAGGTAGTTCAGTTTATTTCAAAAGAAATGATTGAATTCTAAATACGACAACACTCCTTTCAATCTCCCAATATAGATCAAGTAAATGTTATATTCCATTGATCCACATCTTTACTAGTTAAGACAAATCCCTAGGTGTCTTAAATTGATTGAATTTCCCAATTAGATCATAGCATTTTCTAGACACCTAATTAAAATTTGCTTGCTTAGCACTTACTATAGGACAAAACTCAATATACTACATTTGGTCTCTGCGGGAACGATATCTTTTCTAAACTACAATACCTGTGCACTTATAGGGAATAATAGGTCAAGTTTTTCAGGCCATTGCCGGCGACTAGATTCGTGGATATTGAGTTAGCCCTTACAAATTGACTAAGAATTTTTGTCACTCTTTCTTCTTCTTTGTATTTTTTATTTGCATTGGTAGTTTTCTTTGTAATTTTGCAGGATTTCCCCTTTATATGCAAAGTCCCTTTCCATTTGAAGTGCATCTAGAAATTAAAAGGACTTTTCGCTCGAGAAGGAAGAAATTAAGGGTAGAAAAGCAAAGACTAAGGGCTCAAGCAGTTTCTTCATCGATGGCAGCAATAGGAGGTGACCAAAGAAGGATACTTTAGGATTTTGTTACCCCGGGACTCCAAGGCATCTCCTTGAGCATCGTTCAGCCAACCGTAGAAGCGAACAATTTTAAGCTCAAGCTAGCCCTTATATGAATGGTGCAGCAATCCCAGTTTGGAGGCACCACATTAGAAGATCCAAACTTACACTTCTCAGTCTTTTTAGAGGTGTGTGACGCATTAAAGCTCAACAGAGTTTCCATCGATGCCATTTGCTTACGCCAATTTTCCTTTTCACTTAGGGATAAGGCGAGGGCGTGGCTTCACTTGTTGCCTACAGGATGCATCACGACATGGGATGAGGTTACCAAAGTTTTTCTTGCTAAGTTCTTACCTCCGAGTAAGATGGCAAGCCTGCGAAATCAAATCACTACCTGCTCTCCAAAGGAAGATGAGACGCTCTATAAAGCCTTGGCAGTGATTCAAGGACCTTTTAAAATTATGCCCTTACCATGGTCCTCAAAGGTGGATGATCGTGTAGACATTTTGTAATGGAGTCACTTAGCCATTAAGATCTACTATTGATGTTGTAGCAGGAGGTACTCTTATGAGTAAAACTAAAGATGACGCACACAATCTTATAGAAGAGATGACTCTAAATAATTTCCAATGGTCATCTGATAGAACCTAACCGAAGCGGGTTAGAGGTAAGCTAGAATCAAATGTTATTTCTTTGCTTTCTCTTAAAGTTGTTGCTATGTCTCAAAAATTAGAGCACTTAAATGTTAGTTTTGTCAATTCAAGTACCCTTTCCCCATCATGTGATATATATGGGTCAATTGATCATTTGACTGTGTATTATCAAGTGCGTAGCCCTTTTATTCAAGATGTAAGTGACTAGGTTAACTATCTAAAAACCTATAACCTTAGACCAACAAATGATCCTCTCTCTGCCACATACAATCCTGGTTAAAGGAAATACCCTAATTTCTCCGATAGGTCTAATGCCCTACTCATACCTCAAATGAATTTTAGACCACCCTCTGCATTTCAAAGACCATCAAAAAATACTCTCAAAAAGCGCCTCATGAATCAAATTTAGAGACTATGATGGAGAATATGCTTTTGGCACAACAACAGCAAGATGAGTACGTTAAGCAATTAGCCTCTAAGGCTGATGTGCTTACGAGTTATCATAAGATGTTAGAACCATAAATTGATTAACAAGCTACCTTTTCATCTACACCCATCAGTAGAGTACCTAATAAACCCAAGTCTAACCCCCGCGAGCGGTGTAACTATGTTACCTTAAAAAACGGGGTAGAGGATTCTAAGGACATGAGACTTGAGGAGGGTAAAGTGGTGAGCATGGATGAGAGCAAGAAGAAAAATGATGAGGGTGAGCCTATAACTTTTAGAGAAAAAGGAAGTTTCTAGAACCCTAAAGTCTATCCCCCTAAGCTTCCTGACCGAGGTAGCTTTTCTATCCCCTGTGCAGTAGGAAAAGTAAAGATTGATAGAGCCCCGTGTGACATTGGTGCAAGTGTCAATTTGATCGCCTACTATATGTTCCATATGCTTCACTTAGGACCATTGCTACCAGCACCCTACCCTTTTCACTCCAATTAGCGGATGGTTTCGAAAAATGACCTTTGGGTGCATTAGAGGATGTGCCCGTAAAAATAGGAGATTTATGGGTACTTGAAGTTTTAACATTGCTGATGTGACTGAGACTAATGATACCCAAATTATTCTTGAGAGACCCCTTTTGGCTACTTCAGGCTTTACGATTGATGCAAAAGAGGGGCAGATAGCATCTGAAGTGGGGGGACATTATGCTCCATTTTGTTTCATAGAGGATAAAATTGTTTCCCCCAATTCTTTCCCCTCTAATGTAGTTCCCCTTTCTCCTGAAACTGAGACAGAGGATGATTGGGGTTGTCCTGATCCATTTGATTTTTTATTGGGTTTCAATTGAGGATCCCGACCAAGGTAATGTTAATGTGAAGTTTGCCGCTCCTATGCCACCTAGCATACCCGAGGTTGAGACCTATGCTTCTAATGAGTCTTGCATGAGTGACTACTATAGGTTCACTTAATTAGTTCTTTCTTTACCTCCTATGGAATGAGTTGATTTGGATTTTGATCTTAGGATTGAGTATGAAGATAGTGGCCCGTCTGATGAAGCCTGATATTGAATTGTTTTGTATGCTGATAGTGCACTTAGGTGCAATTTGATGATGAAGAAGAACCTCCAACCTAAATATATGAGGTGGTTCCTTCAAATGAAAGACTTCAATTTTGTGGTTCACAATAAAAACAAAACGTATGTTGTGGGGAAGTCCAATACCCATACTTTCATTAAACCTGAACCAGAATAGAAGAAAGGTCGAGCTTCAGACCTTAAATGAGCGCTTATTAGGAGGCAACACAAGTGTTTGTGTTTCTTTTCCCTTTTTATGTTCTTTTGTTAGTGTATTTTGCGCTTCTGTTATTTTGAACCTCCACTAGAAAATCAATAGAACAATAAAGAAGACAATAAAAATACTAAAGAAGAAAAACCTAGTAGGAAGAGGTTTTTAGAACATCCACAGACACCTTATGGTACCTATCCACGGTCCGTGAAGGCTCTAAAAAAACGAAGGAAAAGATCGGGACCAGAGCTAACCACAGACTGTCCGCGGCCACCACCATGGCCCGTGTTGAACCCCTCGTCCACAGTCAAGGGTTTTTAAGGCGCTTTGACCCCAAATCTATTCATCTTCTTCCTCAAGACTCGACTTTCTCTCTCTATCACACTCCCTTCTCTCTCTAAAACCTCCATAACAACTTCACTTCAAACCTTCTATTCTTCACCAAAATCCATCAAATTTCTTTCCTTTTCACTTACTTTATTCACTTTAACCCCAAATCTCCCTTTGTTATTCATTTTCAACCCTTCTTTCTCTCCTATTTTTCTATCTCCATACCCACAACTTTTTAAACTCCATTTTTCACTTTTTACCCTTTCAACTTCTATTTTTCTTCCGTATTTCTTCACCACTTACTTCCCTTTTCTCTCAAGTTTTCATTTTTTAGCATTTTTCTACTCTTTTTCTTTTAGTTTGATTTTTCAAGCTTTTTACCCAGCCACATTACACCACAATAACCATGGCACCAAAGAAGGCAAGAATCCTGCAAGAAGTTGGGACTTCAAGTTAAGCCCCACAAAGAGCACCCTGAAGCTCCCTGACATCCACCACTGTGAAAAACCGAGGTAACATTCCATACTCCCTTAGTTTAACTATTCCTGAGCATACTGCTAGATATAATGCTTTTAGGAGTAAACTAGCAGTACCTACTCCATATTATGATGAGGATGTATCGAACTTTTTGGGATTATTGGATGATATTCATTGGTTGTTTGCTCGGACAAAATATGATAATTTTTAGAAACTAGAGACCACACTTATCGGGAACTCATCCTTGAATTTTATGCACGTTGCATGTTTAGGTTACAAGTGGCTCTCAATGTCAACAGGGCTACATTTCATTTATCTTAACAGGGAGTTCTACGAACTTAATTTGAGTGCCTTTAATAGTGTATTTGGTTTTCCACCAAGTATGGATTTACCATACCTTCATGTCGCTAAGGAATTCAAATTTGAATGCCTTTTGGCATGAAATTTTCGAGGATCATCGGTATCACACTAGTAATTCCAAAAGCACGGTTATTCAAAATCCCTATATTCATGTGGCCCAACGCTTATTTGCTTGTGGTTTGCTTGCCATGAAGGATAATTTAAACGTGTCTCGCCTGTCAGAATTATATTTTTTGTATAGCATGCTTGAATGTGACTAGATTGACACCAGGTCACTCTTGGCCAATCAGTTATGTAGTGCAGCAACTAGTTGTGCACATAGGATTGTAACTGGGGGCCTCATTACCCCTATTGCTAGGTTAGTTGGTGTTGAATTGAATCTTGCTAATAGAGTCGCAATTCGGAGCGGTTGAACTCGGCCGCTTTTGAACAAATGAAATTTTGTTGGGTAGTTGGTGGGCGTATCTGTTGGATTTATCCTGGGAGCCAACTTATGCCTCCCCCAAATGTTGATTGCACTTGTGTCTTAAACCGGGCCAATAACTACGTTTTACCCTATGATGAAGAGTTAGCACGACCCGCCCCACCTCCTCCACCTACTCACCCTAGGGCTTCTAGTTTGCCCCAACCATCCTCCTCTCATGGTTATCCTGATTTGCATACTACCCTTCGGTCAATTCAAAAGGAGTAAGCTTCTTTACAAGCTTATGTAAAAATTTAGCATGCCTCACTTAGTGACTTTGTTCATGAGCGCATGATGAGTTTCGTGGGATGATTGCCTCTCAGAACCAATACTTCCAAGACTTTAGGGCTTGCTTAGAGACTTGGCAGGACTGGCACATTTCTCAACCCCACCCTCCTTCTTCCCCTCCCCCTCCCCCTGCCTTTTAGCGTCTTATGCTTTTCCTCTGCTTGCATTGAGGACAATGCTTTGTCCAAACAAGGGGGAGTTGTTGTAGTTGTTATGTGTTTGCGGTTGTATATATATGTGTTGTAGATGTGTGAAATTTTGAGTTTTATATTTTGGTTTAGTTCACAGTTTTAGTTGATCATTTAATTTTTTAAGTTTATTTCATCGTTTTAGTTTTGTTTTTGACATTTTTTAGTCTTTAGTTGCATTTTAGGCTTAATGAAGAAAAAACAAAAACTAAAAAAAGAGCGTATAAATCCTCCGGTGATGAGTCTTTAGACTAAGTGGTTGTCTTTTGTCTATTTTGACCCTTTTTGTTAGGCCCATTTGTGAATAAAATGCTTGTTTATGAGTTTTTCAATTATGCTTCATGTTTTGACCACAAGTTGGATGTGAAATGATTGCTTAATGATTCTTGGCATGCCTATTTGGCATGTGAAATTCAATGGGCTAGATGAGCTTTGTTATGTGAGATTTTGAGCATGCATAGACCAATTCATCATTTTAGTCTCATATTTTGTTTCATGTGTGACTCTTCCTAGATTTCACGTCTCTAGAACTTATTTTGACTCTTATTCAAAATCACATTTAGCATGCATATTTAGGCAACATGATGGAGACATTCTTTGACTTTGTGAACTACATTGACCAAATAGCCACCCTTATATGTATGATTTATCCCTTGCTACTCCTTTGAGCCTTTACCATGTTTATTGATGAGAACCTGTATTATCATCCTTGCCCACACACATTTATTACACTTTTAGCCAAGGCTATAGAGTTTCCTAGTTGATTGAGAGTAGTTTGTGGATAATAACCTTTTATGGATGTTATGGTTTGGTTGGATGTGATAAGGGATTCATGTTTTATTTTCCCTTCAAGTCAATTGGGTTTTTTATGAGTTGATAGAAAAGTGCATAGTTTCCTTTGCCATGATCCTCCTCTTGGATGGTTAACAAAAAAAAATTTAGAAAAAAAACAAAAAACCACACCAAAGGTGTTTAAAAAAATGTTGAAACAAAAAAGGAAAAAACAAAACAAAACAAAAGAAGAAGAAAAAAATGAAATAAAAGGATTTGGCATTGGTTTTATATATTTTTAGCACTTTCTCTTGTAATCTCACTGGGAATGTTGTTGATATTTTGAGATTTATAGGCTTGAGGAATATGTTTTAGTTAGGAGATGATGGTTTATGCTCTTAGTATTTGGGTTTTAGCCCCACAATTCCCAAAATGTTTGTACCCTAGTTACCTTTATCCAATTGCCCTATTACAACTCTTAAAAAGTCCTCACGATTTCCTTGTATGTTTTGCATTGTAATGGTGTTGAATTAGAGAGTCTTATCAAGCTTATGGTTGATTTGGTTCTATGGAATGAGATTTGAGATAACTGCATTTTACTTTAAACACATGAGTGATGAGTGCCTAATCTCCAAAGTGAGGTTCTATCGGTTCTTCCACCTCTACTTATTGTAATATGCCAATATGATTGTTTAAGTTTATTAGAGTGATTGATTTAATATTCGATCTGATAGTTCTTACTTTTATTTCAAAATTTTCCTTCTCCTATCTATTTGTAAAAGTTTTTAATCGCTTTTGGCCTAAAATTCTTGGGTTGATTTTGATATTGATGTTGCTACTGATGTCAACCTGAGGAGTTCATTCATTTTTAGCCTCAATTTCATAGTTGCTTGGGGACAAGCAACAGTTTAAGCATAGGGGAGTTTGATAAGTTGTTAAAGTGCACTCTATTTTGATATCTACTTATTGTAATATGCCAATATGATTGTTCAAGTTTATTTGAGTGATTGATTTAATATTTGATGTAATAGTTCTTACTTTTATTTCAAAAATTTCCTTCTCCTATCTATTTGTAAAAGTTTTTAGTCACTTTTGGCCTAAAATTTTTGGGTTGATTTGGATATTGACATTGCTACTAATGTCGGCCAGAGGAGGTCATTGGTTTTTAGCCTCAATTTCATAGTTGCTTGGGGACAAGCAACAGTTTAAGTATAGGGGAGTTTGATAAGTCCTTAAAGTGCACTCTATTTTGATGTCATTCTGTACCAATTTTAGGGAGAATTATGTGTTTTATGCTATATTACACACTCCTTTTCTGTTTTACACTCATGTATGGTTCTTTTTTATATTTTGCAGGTTTTTGGACCATCTTACCCCAGATTTGACCCTTAAATGAGTGTAGCTTGACCCCACATGGACACCCCTAAGTCAGTATGCATGTGCAACGAAGAAAGAACAGAAGAATGTCGAGACAAAGCTCACCTCGGATGGTCTGTGGTGAAAGCCATGGTTCGTGGTGAGTCCATAGTTGCAAGTCTCTTCGTTTCCCTTCATCATGTGGCTAAGATTGATCGAGTTCTTTTTTAAATAGAGCCATTTTGCAATAGATTGAAGGGACAGACAGTAAAAGAGAACTCCTATTCTCTGATCTCTTCCATTCTTTTCCATTTTCTTAGTTTAGTTTTAGATTTCTTAGTTAGTTTTGAGTTTAACATTGAAAGTTGTGAATAAGTGTTTGTTATTTTAGAGCCCTTGCAAAGTTGGGAAACCCTTGGAGTATCTCCAATTGTGCCAAGCTTTCTACTCCCACACTTTGTTTAGTTGTTGTTTCAAATATGTGTGAGTAGTTTTCCTAATCTAGGGATTGTTAGCCAAGTATTGATATTGGAATCTCTAATTTTTATGTAGTTGTGCTTGTTCTTGATTGGAATTAGTTGAATTCTATCTTTTGTGTGTGAGATTGTTGTGAGCGAATTTTGGCCAAGTTTACTTGCTAATTCTAAATAGTTAAGTGAATGAGTGATAGGTGAAACTTGCTATTTGACCGATAAAAGTTGATTTAGCAATACATGAGAAAGATTTGCTTGTTAAGAGGAACGTGGGCCATAAAAAATACATAACTTAGGCTAAACAAGGACATTTGAAGGAATGATAATCAATAAGTTTAGGCAATTCAGTTTATTTCAAAAGAAAAGATTGAATTCGAAATATGATAGTACCCCTTTTAATCTCTAGTATAGATTAAGTGCATATTACATTCCATTGGTCCACATATGTACTAGGGAAAACAAATCCCTAGAAGTCATAAATTGATTGAATTTTCCAATTAGATTATAGCGTTATTCGAACACCCAATTATAAATTGCTTGCGTAGCACTTATTATAAGAGAAAACTCAATAGATGATAAGTTCTTCTATATACTTCATTTTTGGGACGTTTTGTAGCACTTTTTCCGGCATTCATGGGTTTTATGTTATAATTTATACTCATATTCTCGTTTTATGCTTGGGTATGGTTCTTTAGTAACTTTTGGACGATTGTAGACCATTTGGCCCATCAATTGACCTTCATTTGAGTGCATGTTGGCCCATCATGGAGGTACCCCAAGTCCTATGCCCATGAAGCAAGAGATGAGTAGAAGATTTCGAATCCAGCAAGTACCACGATTTGCTTGTGGTGGCTTCTACGAACCGTGGTGTGCCTGTAACTACTAACCTCTTCATCTTCCTTCGTTGTACGGCTAAAGATGCTTGGTTTTATTACTCAAAAGGCGTGTAACTGCTAACATGAGATACCTCAAAGTGGCATTCTTGAGGCGGAGGTGTTTGATATATAGGGGATTGACTTCATGGGACCCTTTCCTCCTTTCCATAACAATCTCCACATCCTTATTCTGGTTGAATGTGTCTCTAAGTGGGTGGAAGGCATTTCCAACCCAACCAATGATTCTAAGATTGTCATAAAGTTCCTCTGGAAAAATATTTTAACTAGATTTGGCACACCGAGAGCTCTTTTAAGTGACAATGGGACTCACTCTTACAACAAGCCACTTGGGTCACTTTTGAAGAAGCATGGGGTCTTTCATAAAGTCGCTACACCTTATAATCGCTAAACGAGTGGCCAAGTCGAGCTATTTAATTGAAAATTGAAAAGTATTTTGGAAAAGACAGTGGATAGATCCCGAAAAGATTGATCTTTGAAACTTGATGATGCTCTTTGGGCCTACTAAACCGCTTATAAGACTCCTTTAGGAACTATCCCATACCGTTTAGTATTTGGGAAGTCTTGTCATTTGCCGGTAGAGTTGGAACACAAAGCCTATTGGGCAATTAAGATGCTCCCTTTTGATTTTAAGGTGGCTAGTGAGAAGCGGTCTTTGCAATTATGTGAGCTTGATGAGCTAAGGCTACAGGCTTATGTGTGTTCCCGTATTTACAAGGAGAGGACCAAGCAATGGCATGATAAGCACATTTTGAAGAAGAGATTTGAAGAAGGTGACATGGTCCTTTTGTTCAATTCTAAGTTGAAATTATTTCCAGGCAAGCTGAGATTCCGGTGGTTGGGACGATTTCAAGTAATCAAGGTTCATCCTCATGGTGCAGTACTTGTATGCAGTGAATCCACTAGTGCACTCAAGCTAAATGGACAGTGGCTCATGTCGTGTCTTGTGGAGACCCCATTGAAAAGGTCGTTGCCCATACGCTTATTGATCCCGAGCGCACATAGAAGCACGACCAAGCTCTCGACCTTAAAAGAGCGCTTCTTAGAAGGCAATCCAAGCCCTTCTATAGCTTTTATTTCCATTTTTAGGTAGTTTTTCAAAACAAGGAAAAAAGAGGGGAACAAAAAAAGAGAAAGATGGCCAAGGGCCTAAGAACGGGCGGTCCATATTTTCCAATATGATCCATGGTCTAGCCGACCTAGCAAAATGAAGAAAAATGCAACCAACAGCCACCACGGTCAAATCGTGGTGTCATCCATGGTCCGTGGTAGACTGCTTTCTTCCGCAATAAAGGGTTTTGACCACAGTGACCCTTTATTCTCCCCCATTTTCATCTTCTACCTAGAGACTCTCTCCCTACCTCCCTCTTTATCTCGTTACACACCCCATTGTTATACCTTTAATTTGTCCCTCATTTCTTCCCATTTTCACTCAAAATCTTCCCTTTTCTCTTAATCTTTCTCTTTCTCAATCAAATTTCATCTCTTTGTAGCATTTCTTCCCCAAGTTCATCTCACTTTCACCCTTTATCCATATCAATTTTCTTCTCCCTCTAACTCTTCTTCTTTTCACTCAAATTCTTCATTTTCCTTTCTCATACCTCATTCTTGAGGTTTTTGTTCCAATTTCTCACATTTTTACATCCATGGCAGCCAATAAGAAACAAAGGAGCATTAAGAAGGTGGGCACATCTAGTCAAGCGCCACAACGAACTCAACGGACGTCCCACACTTCCAGCAATGCACAGACCCAAGGTAATGTTACTCATCCCCTTAGTTTGAGTAACCCCAAACTTATTGCTAGATGTAATTGCTTGAGTGAAAGAATTGTTATGGCAACCCGTTATTATGATGAGGAATTGTCAGGCCGTTTGGGATTATTGGATGACATAAAGTGGTTATTCGCATGGGGGGTATGAGGCACTTTATTAAAATGAAAGAGCATACATATCTGGACCTCACACTTGAATTTTTGAGTACTTTGCACGGTGAGGTCACTCGAGGGCCTCAATGTCAAGCGGCATATATTTCATTATATTTACAATGGCAGATTTATGAGTTGAACCTCAGTACCTTTAATAATATATTTCGTTTTCCACTTAGAATGGACTTACCAAACCATCAAGTTCCCCGTGAATTCAACCCGAATGCATTTTCAGGCGAGCTTTCGAGGGATTTCAGGTACAACACTAGTTCTTCCAACTGCACCCATATTAGGAACCCTTGCATTCGGGTGGCTCAAAGTATTCTTACTTGTTGTTTCTTTGCTCGGGAAGATAGTTTGAATGTCCCTAGGTTGTCTAAGTCATACCTCCTGTTTTGTGTGCTAGATGGTGTCCAAATTGATCCTGGGCATTCTTGGTCCAACAATTATATAGTGCAGTTGTCAACATTAACGGCGAAATAGTCATTGGAGGTATAATCACCACCATTGCTAGATTTTTAGGTGTTGAGCTCAATCCTGAGGATTGCGTTTCTAGGTCCGAGCGGCTTGATCAAGCCGCCTTTGAGCTAATGAACTTTTACAAAGTAGAGGCTGGACGTTTGTGCTGGATTTACCCCGGGGATCGGCTTATACCACTTCCTAATGTTGAGTAGACCACTTTAGTTCAACGAGCTAACCTTCATTAGGTACCTGGTGATGCTGAGGTTGTTCACCCTGCACCTCCTCTGACCTCATTTACATGTGAAGCCGAACCTGGTTATTCCTCCCAACCTTCCTCCACTAACTATGAAGAGGTCTAAGCCACCCTTGGGTCCATTCAGTAGAAGCAAGTGTCCTTTCGAGACTCTGTTGCCTCTGAGAATGCCTCTCTTTGTGACTTTTCCTAAGAACGACTTGACAAGCTCCGTGGGATGCTTGCTACCCAAACCCAATATTTTCAGGATTTTAGGGCATGTTTAGAGACCTGGAGAGATTGGCATATCTCTTGTGGTCAACCTCTCCACCCTCAATCCCTCCATCCCTTCTGATTGCTTCATATTACTCCCTCTTCCCCATTTGTTCATATGTGCTCACATTGAGGACAATGCTTTGTTCAAGCATGGTGTGAGTTAGTCAGTTAATTGACGGCGCCTGATGCTTGATTTGGTTTGGTGTGCACATGTGTATGTATTGTATATATTGTTCATGATTGCATTTAGAATTGCATTTCAGGTTTGATCTCATGTAGCTGGACCATGTTAGATGTGCATTTAGGTTTCTTTTCACTTTCGGTTCCTTTTCATAGTTTTTGCATTCTCTTGGTATTCTTATTAGGCGTATCTAGGATTAGTTTCAATTACCATAGCAAGTTGTTATTAGGAGCATGCATTCATTGGATAAAGAAAATGCAAAAATGAAAAGAAAATGAAAAAAATGAAGAAATCCTTCGATGATGAACTTTGTAGACTACACAAACTTTTTTAGTTTAGATTGACCCCTTAATTCCCAACTGTGAATACAAGTGTTTGAAAATGAGTTTGCGAAAATGAGCTTCATGTTTGGACTATTTGTTGGGTGCAAATTGATTACCCCACAATTCATTACATGAATGTTAGCATGTGTCTCTTAATGAGCTAGGTATCACCTTGGTAGATGTCTATGCCAATTCATGAATGACTCTCCCTCGACAACATTTTTCTAGAGCTTGCTTTAACTCTCATTTAAGATCATACTTAGCATATGCATTTTGGCAACATGATTGAGGCATTCTTTGACTTGTTAACCCAAAAGACCAAATAGCCACCCTTGTTATGCATAATATATCATTTGCTACCTCCTTTAAGCTTATATATGTTTTTATTGATGTGAACCTCCGAACCTAGCCTTTGGCCAAACATTTATCTACCCTTAGGCCAAGACTAGAGAAGCATTTCATCCTTATAAACTGAGTTTTATAGGGAGTTAGTAAGGTGCGTTGAGATCTTTTTAGTGGATCTGGTTGGTCAGTTGATGAAGGGATTTGTGTTCTTGTGTTTATATAAGAGATCCATTATTTTATTATACAAAGATTATAGAAGAGTTGAATATCAAGTTTGATACGTATTCCCTTGGCCAACTCTTTTGTGAGATTGAAAAAAAAAAGAAAGACCAAAAGAAACAAAACAAAAAAAAAGAAAGGAAAAAAAAGGAGAATAAAGGAGTGTTAGCCTTGTTTGGATTGTTAAAAGTATATTTGACTTTAAACTCTTTTTCTCTTTATTTGGTTGTGAAAAGGGATATACTTGTTATTGAATTGTATTGGAGAGTATTGCATGAGAACATTAGAAGAGTTTAGCTCTTAGTCTATGGCTTCTAGCTCCACATTCCCAAAATATTCATTCCCCTCTTACCTTTACCCATGGCCCCTTTACAATCTCATAAAGTCCTCATGATTGTCTCATGTGTATTGCATACTAGTGATGGCAAATTAGAGAGTCTTAATAAGCTTATGGTATATTTGATTCAATGGGGTGAGAATTGAGGGAACCTTCCTACATTTTCAAACATATGAGTGACAAGTGCCACATGAGTACAATGAGGTTCTACCAGCATTACTAGTTCCATTTGTTTCATTTGTCCTTATGATTGTATTTGATGATTTAGGGGTGCGATTCGAACTTGACATTGTGGTCTATCAGCGACTTCAAAAACTTCGTTTCCTAGCCTATTTGTTAAATGATTTTGGCACTTTTGGGCTAACTTTGGATCGGCTTTGCCATTGAGCTGCTATTAAGGTCTTTGCTAAGGAGGATGTGAATGATTTTTGGCCTTAGTGTTGCTTAGGGACGAGCAACGATTCAAGCATGGGGGAGTTTGATAAGTGCTTCTATATACTTCATTTTTGGGACGTTTTGTAGCACTTTTTCGGGAATGCATAGGTTTTATGTTATAATGTATACTCCTAATCTCGTTTTATGCTTGGGTATGGTTCTTTAGTGACTTTTGCAGGATTTTAGACCATTTAACCCAGCAATTGACCCTCATTTAAGTGCATGTTAGCCCACCACAAAGGTACCCCAGGTCTTATGCCCGTGGGGCAAGAGAAGAGCAGAAGATTTCGGATCCACCGAGTACCACGGTCTACCCACGGTGGCTTCCACGGACCGTGTTGCGCTTGTAACCACTAACCTCTTCATCTTCTTTCATTGTGCGGTTGAAGATGTTCGGTGTTAGTTCTTAAAAGGCGTGTCTTTCGGCTGAAGGAAGAAGCATTATCATCATCTTACCACTACTCTCTCATTGATCTCTCTCAAGTTGGAATTTTTAATTTACTTTTAGGAGCAAAAGGAGAATTGAAGGAAGAAGTTTTGCTCTTGGAGGCTTGAAGATTATGGCACCATTGAAGGGCTGCCATTATTGTAAAGTTTTCTTTACCTTTGAATTTATCCTTGAACTCTTGTGTTAGTTGAATTTGAAATATGAGCGAGTAGTTTGATTTAATCTAGGGATTTGTTAGCCATAGTATTGTAGTTGGATCCTTAGTTTTTACAATCTTGTGCTTACTTCATGATCAGAATGATTTACTTCTGTCTTGAGATTGAAATGTTGTGAGTAAAGTTTGACCAATTTTGCTTGCTTATTTTAGGTAATTGAGTGAAGTACTCAAAAGTGAAACTCACTATTAGATCACCTTGGTAGAACTTGACTTAGCAAAACTCGAGAGAGAATTGTATGTTAAGAGGAGACATAGCATTCATAAATCTTCAACCTAGACTAAATCAAAGACACTTGAAAGAGTGTTAATTGATAACATTTGGGCAGTTTAATTTATTTTGAAAGAACTGATTAAATGTAACTCGATCGCAATTCCTTGAATCATCCAATCCATGAAAAGTGCATGCTTAACTCTATGATCTAAGACTTTACTTAGCAAATTGAATCCTTTGATGCTTTACTTTGATTGAATTTCCAATTGGAAAATTAGTATATTTAAATCAACTCATTGAAAAGATTCATTGCTTTCAACAGGATGTTAACTCAGTAGATTAGTTCGGTCCATGAGGACGGTCTTTAAATCTAAACTACAATACTCATGCGCTTGCGAGCATAGGTTAGTAAGGCAATCAATTTTTATTCTTAGTCCCGGTCTAAGTCAGAAGTGATAATCATAGGTAAAGATTCACCAGTCCCAAAAATAAATATTTAATAGAATCAAGAAGAGATTTTAATTCTAGAGATTCAGGAGAGGAATTATGGTAGTTAGACCGGAATGTTGGCCCTCAAAAAAGACGCAGGTTTAAAGGTTGATGGTGGTAGAGATGCGGATGATTAGGTGGATGTGCGATTATACGAGAATAGACAGAATTAGGAATGGTGTTTTCAGGGATTTAGTTGAAGTAGCTCCCATCGAAGATAAGATGAGAGAAACAAGACTCCGATGGTTTGGCTATGTGAAAAAGACGAGTGTGGACGTTCTAGTGAGGAGGTGTGAGAGGATTGACATCCCCAGAGGCAAAAGAGGGAGGGGTCGACCAAAGAAGAGTTTGGACGAAGTGATTAGAGAGGACCTGAAAGTTATCGGTTTGACGGAGGACCTGGCTCAGGATAGGAGGCTGTGGCAGGATAGGATTAAGATCCTAGACCGCAGAGAGTCGACCCCGTAGTTATCTTTTGGTTGCAGCAGCAGCGTGCTGGTAGTTTTTTTTTCTTTCGGATGTCGTGTTTGTTTACAGGTAGCACTCTCTTCTGGGAAAAGGCAATGTTCGCTTACCTTTAGATGTTGAGGTATGTTAGCCCCCTCGGATTTATTCTTCTTTTGTTACATAGCTCCATCAAATTGCCTTTTTAATTTATCATAGTCTTTCCTTGCGATGTGCCTTTACTCTTCCATTAAATGTTTTTACAAAGTCTTTCTTCTTTAAAATATTTTCAAAATTCTTTTTTTGTGGGTCTCTTGGAAACAGCCTCTCTACGGGTAGGAATACTGGTACGGGTAAGGTTGCTTACAGCTGGATCTCCCGAGACCCCGCGAAAGCGGGACCCACACTGGGAGGTGTTATTGTTGTTGTAGATTCGGGAGAGGAATTAGTCTCAGTAGTAGAAGCAATCAAACATTCTACAATAGAGTACAAGTCATCAAACTTAAACACATCATATTTAGGCTCATCATTAATAAGAATAGACTCATAGTTAGCAGCAAATATGTCATCAAACTCATGACTAAAAATAGAATCCTCTATCCAATTAAGAACAAAAGTCTTTATATCATCAAATCTAGAAAGTTGTTGCTAGAAAAATTGTTTGTCCCTCTTTGTCCCCAAGAAAACCTAAAACTAAAAATTTATTCATAACCTCCTCAAGAGAGACATCAGTAGTATCTTCAATGGTAAAACCGACCTAAAGTAAACCCAACAATACTCGAAAACATCTAGCGAATAGATAAGGGAATGAAGTTTTTGAAAGTGCCTTAAAGCCCTTAATGTCAAAGTTTGAATCAATCGCCCAAATCGTTGAACACAATCATGCCAGAACAGGAAATAATTAGAGCTAGAAAAAACCTGGTAGAACCTCACTTTAGTAATGTGACACTCTTCACTCAAGTGTTTTAAGATGTAGTCAGGTTCGCTCAATCCTCATTCCATAGATATACTCTCCCAATGTTTTAAGAGGTAGTAAGATATAGTAAGGTTCCCTCAATCTTCACACCATAAACATGCTAAAACTCTTTAATTCACCATCACTAGTATACATACACATATTAAACAATCATGAGGACCTTATATGGGCTATAAAAGGGTTAAGGGTAAATATAAGATAGGAATAAGCATTTTTGGGAATGTAGAGCTAAAAGTCAAAGACCAAGAGATAAACTCTCCCAATGTTCTCATGAAAAACTCTCCTCAAACCAATACAACTCAAATGCACAACCAAATACCCTTACGTAATCAAATGAGGAGAATAGAGTTGAAATTTAAACACAATTATACTCCAACAAAGCCTTCCGCTTTTATTCACTTCTTCACCCTTTTTTTCATTTGGTTTTTGTTCATATTTTTTTCCTTTTTCTAAACAAAGGGATTGACCATGGAAATAAACATCAAACTTTCTTTTGTTTGTTTTCAACTCTTCTCCAATGATGCTAAAATAAAGCAAAGGATCGTTCATATGAACGAATCAATCACAAATCCCTTTACCAACAAACCAAACCAACCCGCCAAAAGATCTCAATACTCCAAACTAATTTCCAAAAAAAAAAGTAAGAAGTGAAATCCTTGCTAGTCTTGGCTCAAGGGTAAGATATGTGTTTGGCCAAAGGTTACGTATTGAGTTTCACATGGGTTAACGCTCAAAGGGGTTAGCCAGGGGTATATCATGCATACAAGGGTGGCTCTTTGGTCTGTCGCATTCATCAAATCAAGAAAGTCTCAATCATTTTGCCTACATGCATATGCTAAGTGTTATGTTGAATGAGGGTCAAAGAAAGTTCGAGGAAAAAGTTGTCTAGGAAGAGTCACTCAAGAAAAAGCAAGAGACTAAAATTGATAAATTAGCCTTTAAAGCTCAAGGCCTCATGGGACATCCACCAAAGTCAAACTAGTTCATTTGGATCCACATGCTAACATTCTTGCAAAGAGTGAAGGGGCAAACAATTCACACTCAATACATGACCAAAACATGAAGCAAATTCTTCACAAATTTATTTCCAAGTACTTTTATTTACAATTGGGCATAACAAAGGATCATTGTAAACCAAAGAAGACTACCTAGTCCACCGAGTTCATTATCAAAGGATCTTCTTTGGTTTTGCTTTTTGTTTAGTCTTTTTTTAATTTTCTAAATGCAACCCTAAATGATGTCAAACCAAAAATGCAACTACACTAAATGTCATGCTTCTAATGTACAAGAAATGCAAAACTACAAGAAAGAAACTAAATGCTCTAACGACAAGCTCTAACTACATGGGATAAATCCTAAAATGCAAAACTAAATGCAATCACGTACAATATATATATATATATATATATATATATATATATATATATATATATATATATGTATGTATTTATGTATGTATGTATGTATGAATGTATATGTATATATATGCATATCCAAACCAAGGAACTAGGCATCAGATGCCACAAAAAATGTTAGCAACTCCCCCATGCTTGGACAAAGCATTGTCCTTAATGCAAACACATATGGACAAAAAAAGGGGGAGGATAAAGAAGCAATCAAAAGGGAGGAGGGGAAGGAGGGTGCGGTGGATGACCTTGAGAGATATGTCAATCTCTCCAAGTCTCAAGACAAGCCCTAAAGTCCTAAAAATATTGGTTCTAGGAGGTTATCATGCCATAGAGTTTATCACGATGCTCTTGGACAAAGTCACAAATAGCTACGTTCTTAGTTTCAACATAGGCTAGAAGGGTTGCTTGCTCCTCTTGAATAGACCTACGGGTGGCCTAAACCTCCTTATAGTCATAGGAAGAAGGCTGGGAGGAAGAACTAAGGCTACTATTGTAAGCAGGAGGGGGTCAAGGTACTGTAGGAAGGACAATATTAGTATCACTAGGTAACCACGAAAGCTTAGCTCAGTGAAGTAAGGTAGTCCCCTCAACATGGGAAAGTGGCAAAAGTTGGTTCTCAGGGTAAATCCAGCACAAGTCTCAGCCTTAACTTTACAAAATTTCATTTTTTCAAAACCAGCTTTATTAAGCCCCTCGAACCCTGAAACATGATCCTCGGTGTTTGGCTCAACACCTGAAGATCTAGCAATGGTAGTGGTGAGACCCCAGTGACTATCCTACCCACAATACTACATTATGCAATTGATGGGCCAAGGAAGACTCAGGGTTAATCAGGTCCCTCTTCATCATACTTGACAAAAAGCATAACTTAAACAATCTAGAGATATTTAGGTTGTCTTCCCTAGCAAATAGACTGCATAAAAGCACGCGTTAGTCCCCTGGGTACAAGGATTCCTACTGATGGCGCCCTTACATGTATTGGTATTGTATCTATGGTCCTAGGAAATCGCATCCCAAAAAGCATTCGAGTTAAATTCTGAGGGGACCTAACATTAAGGTAAGCCCAAGCTAGGGGAAAAGGAAAACATGTTATTGATGGTACTAAGATTCAATTCATAGAATTCTCCTCGTAAATAGAATGAAATGTACCCTTGTTTACTGCATAGACCTCAAGTGACCACAACATGTAAGGTACTCAAAAATTCGAGGGTGAGGTCCTAATACGTGTGGTCCTTCATTTCTATAAACTAACCCATCCCAGCCTGAGCAAACAACCATCAAATGTCATCCAATAATTCCAATTGGGCTAACAAATCCTTATCATGGAAATGTGTAGCAACAATTAGTCTACTACTTAAGCAAGTATAATGAGCAATTTGATCATGATGAGTTAAACCAAGTGGGTGAGGAGCATTACCTCAGGTTCTTACAGTGGTGGATGTTCGGGAAGTCTTTCTAGCTTGTTGAGGTACTTGGCTTAATGTACCCTCTCCTTGGGGGCTTAATGTACCCTCTCCTTGGGTGCTCCTTAGCTTCTTTTTGGGTGCCATGGAAACTATAAAATGAAGTTGGAGGAAAAATCCTCAACAATGGAGTATAAGGAATATGAAAGGGGGGAAAATATAAGGATGTAGGTGGTTTTGTGGTAATGGAGTGTAGGAAAGGTGAATGTGAGGAAAAAGAATGAATTTTAAAGGAGGATAGATGATAATGGGGAAAGAACGTAGATGAAGTTGAAAGGGTAGGCAGAGAGAAAGAAGGAGTGGAAATTGTTGTGAAGTAAAGAACAATTTGTGGAAAAGAAGAGAAATGACAGAAAAAGGGAGAAATTTTGGGAGAATTTGAGTGAAAAATGGTGGAAAATAGAAGGTTGAGAGGTTTGTTAATAGAGGTTTTTAGAGAGAGAAGGAGGGAGGTAGAGAGTGTGTGTCGAGTAAGAGAAAAAAGTGGAAGGTTGAAGAAGGGGTACATAGGTCAAAACCCTTAACCATGGTGGGCACCATGGACTATCCGTGGTGGCTACTGCCAAATTAGTTTTCTTCCATTATTTTCATTTTTTTTAAGCTATCAACATCCCGGTCCATGGGAACTACCATCCCCAGACCATTGTAACGACTAGCTATTACCCTCGACAATGATCTCTCATTTTTTTTATTTTTTTTCATTTTTTTTCTTCCTTTTGAAATGAAAACACCCTGAAATCTATATACATCAAAAAACGAAAACAAGAAAATGCTTAGGTTGCCTCCCAAGAAGCACTCTATTAAAGTCAAGAGCTTGACCCTCTCTTTTTATTCAACCCAATGAAAGGGAAACAACTAATGAGGAAGTGTGTGTCATAACTCCTTACTCACTCTTATCGCGAACCTTAAAGTTAAATTCTTGCAAAAGAAGAAACCACCTCAAGACGACGGGATAGAGGTCCTTCTCAAGCAGCAAATAATGCTAAACTCTAAGGTATGCATATAAAATTACCTTGTAGACGACACCTCCATATGGGCCACTACCAAACTTGACCCCGAAATCAGAGTCATACTCAACTTCGTCCAAAGGGAGCAAAGACATCAATACTCTTGCAAACCTACAGTAATCACTGAAAGAACCCTTATTAACACCATAAGGCTCATCCTTGGCTATGCTAGGTGGAAAATGGGCAACCAAATCTACCTTGGCACAATCAAGTCCTTGGCCGTTAGTGGACTTATAGTCAAGTAAATGAGGATTATTAGGACAGACATCAAATGGCTTCACAAGCTCGTTCGAGACAACCACATCGCATCCACAATAAGCAAATGTAGAGGGGAAAGAGTCTAGGTCCTTAAACATGCCAAATTCAGCATGGTGCTCCTCCACATCAAATGTCGAATGCCCCCCTAACATCAATTTTGCTACTCGCAATGGCCAAGAAAGGCCCCCCAAGAATAATTTGGGTATAGGCATCTTCAGCCAAGTCAAGAACTACAAAATCAATAGGCATAAAGAAATCAACCACTTGGAGGGGAACATCCTCCAAAATACGTAAGGGGTACTTCACATAATTGTCCACTAATTGTAGTGAAATAGTGGTGGGTCGAAACGCTCCTAGATCAAGTTTCTAAAAAATGGAATAGGGCATCAAACTAACTCCTGAACCAAGGTCACACAAAGCCCTTTCAAAGCTTACATTTCCAATCAAGCAAGGAACAGAGAAGCTACTAAGGTCCTTAAACTTAGCAAGAAGCTTATTTAGAGCCACAATACTACACTCCTCACCTAAAGCTATAGTCCCATCCTCACCATCTTCCTCAATCCTATTATCCATAGAACACACTAATCCATATTACAAGATAATGCAATTGCAATGCTCTCTCAGGTTAGGCTCGAGCTTATGAGGAAGTCGACCGATAGGTGTAGGTGAAGAGCTATCTTGTTGGGCAATTTGGGCTTCCAACTTCTTATTGTGAGTACTAAGCACATCAACCTTATAGGGTAATTGCTTTACGTACTCATCTTGCTTTTATTGCGCTATAAGCATGCTCTCCATCATTGGCTCTAAGGTAGACTTTTTGTAGCTTGTTGAGGAAAGAGAGGTCTTTGAAATTCGAGGGGTGTACTAGCATTCATTTGGGGCATGTTGGGAGGGTTAGATCTGTAAGAGAAATTTGGATGATTTCTCCAACCATATTGTAGGTGTTTGAATAAGGGTCATTGGCTGGTCTGAGGTTGCAAATGACATAGTTGACTTGTTTACTAGTATCTTGGGCAAATGGACTCCCGACCTGGCAATTTAAAGTCAAATGATCAATGAAACCACAAATTTCACATATGATAGGGGCACTTGAATTCATAGCATTAACATTTAAATGATCTAATCTTTGAGTCATAACATCCACCTTAGCAGAAAATAAAGTGCCATTTGTTTAACCAAGCTGTAGGCTTCATCCTTCGTTTTGTTCATCAAGGTGCCACCTGCTACTTTATCTATAGTTGGTTGCATTGGTTGAATAACTCCATTGTATAAATTTTACACGATCATCAATTTTTGAAGCCTATGGTAAGCGCAAAAATGCAACAAGCGCTTGAATCTCTCCCACCCTTCATAAAGTGGCTCATTGTGCTTTTGAGCAAAGGTGGTGATCCGGTTCCTCAAACTTGTTGTGTTGCTACGCGAGAAGAATTTGGCAAGAGAGGCCCTTGTGAGCCCATCCCAAGTTGTGATAGACCCCAGAGGCAATGAAGGGAGTCATGCTCGTGCCTTATCTCTTAATGAAAAGGGAAATAGGCGAAGGCGAATGACATCGGTAGAAACTCCGTTCAGCTTCAATGTGTCACACACCTCCAAAAAGATCGAGATGTAAAGATTAGGGTCCTCTATTGGGACACCTCAAACAATAATTGTTGAACCATGGAGCTCAGTACTAGTTTGAGCTCAAAGTTATAAGTTTCCACATTTGGTCGGGCAATACTAGAAGTAATGCATTGGACTCCCGGGGTAAGGAAATCCTGTAGAGTCATTCTTTGATCTCCACTATATGAGTAGTATCACGGGCCTTGCACCTTTGATCTTCTAGCCTTTGCTTCTCTGCCCTTAAAGGGAAAGTCCATTCAATCTTGGGATTGGGTTCATACGAAAAAGAACTTCGCATAAAAGGGGAAAATCTACTATAAGCATGGTCACAAGCAGCACTACCAAAGCAATTAAAAAGGTAAAATGTAGAAGAAAAGAAAAGTGCCTAGTCAATTCTTTAGGATTAACTCAATAGTTGGCGAATTTTGGTCCCCGACAATGGCACCAAAAACCTGACACACCCCGCAAGTGCACAAGTGTTGTACTCTAGATAAAATATCATCCTTTTGGACCAACGCACTCTATTGAGTCATGTCCTACCAAAAATGCCAAGTGAGCAAATTTTAGCAGGTTGTTTCAATTATGCTAATTGGTTATTTAGGAATTAAATCAAGAAAAGCGTCGACAGAATTATTTTGCCTAATTAAAGAGTTGAATATTTGGATTTAACATGTACTCTTCTCCAGTTTGTATGATTCAAAGGAATTGCAATCTAACTTAACTCAATATTTTCTTTCGAAATAAACTGAATTACCTACGCTAATCCGATTATCATTATTTCAAATATTCTCATTTTGGTCTAGGTTATAGATTTAGATTGCTGAAGTCTCCTCTCAACTTGCAATTCTCTTTCAAGGATTACTAAGTCATGTTTAGTCTGGTTGGTCCAATAGCGAGTTTCTCCTTTTAATACTTCACTCAACTATCTAACATATGTAAGCAAATTTGGTCAAGCTTACTCACATCAATGCAATCACAGGATCAAATAAAACCATTCAAAGATAGACTGAGCACAAGTAATAGAGACTAAATATTCAACATCAATACTTTGGCAAACCAATCCCTATACTGAATTAAACCACTCACTCACGATTAAACAAAACAACATCTAAATTGAGTGGACCTAACTTCAAGAAGAGATAGAAAGAAAAGGAAGCTCGGTAACAATAGAAGTTCTTCAATGATTTTTTAATCTTCAAGCATCCAATTACCAATTCCTTCTTTCAAATCTTCTTTTGCTTCAAGAAAACTAGGCAAATCCTAAATAATAAGAGAGATCAGTGTTAGGTTGAGTGTGGTTATTGTTGCTCACAACCAAAAAACCCATCGAATACACGAACTCGAACCTTCTTAACTACACAACAAAGGGAAAAGGAAGAGATTTGCAGTTACCAGCTTACCATAGACCATGGTAGCCTCCACGGTTGGACCATGGTCATCTCTAGACATGAGGTCGTCCTTCTTTCTTTCCTCCACGGGCATATGGGATGGGGGTACCACCATGGTGGCTCAAAAATTACCCAAATGAGGGTCAACACAGAGTCAAAAGGGCCTAAAAGATGCAAAATACTCCAAAGAAGCGTACCCGAGCACAAAATAGAAAAAGGGATGCAAAGAATATGCTTATATTAAACACACAATTCCTTAGAAAATGCTATCAAATGGCTCTAAAATGATGCACATTCTAGGCACTCATACTCAATAAAGGATAATAAACTAACACTGCCTTTAAGTCAAGCAATGCTTTACCAATGAATTGGTCCCCTATTACTATAAAAACTAGCCTTTAAAATCAAGCAACACAAGGGTTGTTTTAATATTTTAGCTAAAATATTTTTTGAAATATTATAATTAATCTCATTATTAAAATTTTTAGAAACAATAATATTAAGATATCTGCAATTTATTTCCTTTTTTCTTCATTCAAGTAGTTAAAAAGATACTATTCATTATGATAACTTTAAATCACATATTGTTTAAATTTTTTTAAAATAAAATCTTAATAAATTTTTAACAGGACACGTGTCACGACCACATCATTCAAACTCAGTTATGTGTGTGTGTCGCGCACACGTGTGTGTGTATGATAGTAGGGATCAAGTTCCTCATACTTCACTAGGTTATTATGGAAAATAATTAAACTAGCACCAAAGACTAAGACAATCTTTTTAGAAACACTATTAGCTTTGTTTGTAGTACATAGATCTTTCAAAAATCTAGCATAATGAGGCATCTACTTAATATCATCAAGCAACGGAATGTTGATTTTAACTTGATAGAAAGTTTCTCTTAACTTATTAATATGGACTTGGTCTTTCCTTTTCAGCCCATGGGGGAAATCAGGTATAGGCTTATGCACTCACTCAGTAGTAGTAGAAGAAGAATCCTTAGGAGACGACAGATTCACTGTATCAGTAGAGTCCTTCTCATTAGGCTTTTCTTAATCCCAAGTTTCTTTCAAATTTCCCACTTCATTATCAATTTCTTGACCTAATGTAAGACGTATAACGACATTCACTTTCTTCACATTCTTACTAAGGTTGGCTCTACAAAAAGAATATGAGGCATGACCATTAGGGTTCACCTCTAGCTCACTAGGAAATGTACCTGACTCCCTAGCAGATGAGGCTAACTAAGAAAATTTTTCAGTCATCATTCTCATCAACTTTTCCATATTAGTGTTAATTATCCTCCATACATTGCTATTAATAGTCCCCTCAAACTCATCAATGCTGTTAAATCCGAGCAAAACGAGGTGATGGTCTAGGTGCACTAGGAACTCCCTGAAAAGCTCGTCTCTGGTAAGAATTAGAAGGATGGAAGATGGACTGGGGGTTGTTTCTAGCAAACACTCTATGTTGGGAGTTAGGCACCACAACATTTGGTGCCCTACTGCAAGAAAAGTTAGGATGTTCTCTCCACCCTAGGTTTAAGTACGATGAGAATAGACATGAACTCAATGCATAATCTAAGGCCTAACAATAAGAGTAAGACACCATAGAAGTTTGAGAAGTTTGGGGTTGTTGAACTGATAACCGTTTCAATATGTTCTCTGTTACTACAATCTTAGACTCTAAATGACTCATATCAAAAATAGCATGCATTCCGCTCCTAGCAAATTAGAACTTAGACTATCATTCCTAGTGGTTTTCCACTGCATAGTCTTCTCAGCTAAGTCCACTAAAAAGTTACAAGCAAGGTGGCGATCTTAGAAAAAAAGTCACATTGACACATGGACTCTAATATGGTTCTAGTTTGTTGGTTAAGTCCTTTATGAACAATTTGGTCAAGGTACGATTGTTCAAAACCATGATGGGGACAATTAGCTAGCAAGTTTTTAAACCTATCTAAGTATTTCCAAAATGACTCCATTTCTAATTGAACAAACTAATTGATTTCATTCCTTAACTTTACAATTTTGGCATTGGGAAAATATTTTCTCAAGAGCAACTTAACAAAGTCATCCCAAGTAGAAACAAAATTAGTAGCCAAGCCGTACACCATCCTTATCAACATCTTTTAAAGCAAAAAGGCTCAATTTCATTCACACCACATCAACAGATATACTAGGGAAATGCATCATGGAACATACTTCTTCAAATTCCATCAAAAACAAATAGGCATCTTCTAAAACCACTAAATTTAAGGAGCATTTAAGTGTAATTAGGTCTCAATTGAAATGTCTCATTAGGTCCTAGGTCAGGCATCATTAGGTCTTAGGTCAGGTAAGTTAAAGCATGATGGCAAAGTAGACATTAGAGGGAAAAAAAATATTGGTTAAAGTTTTCTCTTATGCCATTTCTTTCAATTCAGATCTAGAATTGGATTCAAGTTCAAGTTTGAGTTCAATCCAAACAAGTCTTCTACTGGTAGACTGTCTAACTCAGCCAATCATGTAATGACCACACCCACTAACTTATTTTTGGTGTTTTCCTTTTTCTGTTCATTTTGGATTTTTTTCTTCACACGCAAAAATAGAAAATCAATCAAAACCAAAAAAGAAAAAAAATCGAAAATAAAAGTAAGAAAATCAAAACTCAAAATTTAAAATAATACACATAGAAAATTAAGAAAAAGTCAAGTAGAACATGTAAAAAAAAAAATTCCAATTTTTTCTAATCTAGAATAATGCATGAAAATAAAAACTGAAAATTAGTTCTAAAAATTTAAGAAAATTCCACAAATTCCACAAAAATTCACCTAGACTCTAAGAAACCCTAGAAACCTTCTAAAAATATCACAAAAGAAAATTAATCGCTAAATTTGCACAAAAAACTAAAAATAGAAACCTGGAAATGGAAAAAAGATGAACAACCTCCCTGATTTTCTTTTATAGTTTGACCTAACTGATTCCAATAGACAATTAACTCAAACAAAAATTAAACAATATAGACTCTAAACACAAAAATAGGAATACAAGAAATTCTCAACTGCTTATTCTAAAACAATACTTGATACTGACTAACTACAACACAAAAAAAAATGAAAACAAAGACCTATGGCCTGTTCTATTTTGCATTTTTTAAGAATTTAGCTAATAGCTTACATCTCCTTACAGCTCCTTACGTCCTTAATATAATCTTTACAGCTTCTTACATCATTTTACATCTCCTTACATCTTCTTACATCTCCTTACATCCCGTATAGATTTTCTACAACATTCATTTATTTTGATTACAGAAATATGTATATTTTTTTAAATTATATGCTGCCAATATAAAAAATTTGTAAATATCTTACGAAACACGACATTTACATAAACATAAAAACATAATATAAAGATGTAAATTATATTTGAGTTTCCACATGAACAATATATGTTATTATAGATGGAATAAGTGACCATACTTTTCAAATTATAATACAGGGCTTTTGTTCATGTTTAAGTCTAAAACATATATGAAAACTGTCAAACTGTATGCGATGAATGCATTACATTTATTTCATCCTTAAGTTCATCCATGGCAATTTTATTGCTATCATTATACAATTAAACATTTGGTGGTCGTTCCAAATTTGGTTCCCTTGTTGAGATTGATATGCGCTTGTTATGCAGAATAATAAAATTTTAGAAGTTAATTTTTTATTTTTGCGTGATTGTTTAATATGACAATACAATTTTCGTATTTTAAGCATTGCTGAATAATTTTTTAGAGGTTTATTGATAAAATTTATTGGTAACAATATTGACCATGCGTTTACATTTAAAATTGTTTACTTCAAATAGGATTTTATATTAAGACTTGTATTCATTTTTGTCAAAAAAGTTTCCTTTTTTTGTTATACTTTGCTTATTGGATCAAACTAATGTAAATATAAAAAATCACCTCAAGTGTACGAAATTTTCTTGACAAAATTTATGGGGTTTAATATATTTTATTGTTATGTAATTAACTTAGTTAATGGTTTATTTTCAATAAGTTTATTATTTTAATATTATTATTTCTCATCCAAAATGTTCACTGTAAAACAAACTTATTTTGTTTCAATTATATCAAGAAATATTTTGTTTACTGATGATATCAAATTTTAGTCGTAAATATGACTAATATATCATAATTGTCACAAATTATACTATGCAACTCTTCAATAATTCAACAACTCCTTACATATATCCTTATAGCTCCTTACAACTCCTTACATCTTGTTACATCTTCTTCCAACTCCTTATAGCTTCTTACAGCTCCTGACAACACCTTGCAGCTCCTTACACCTTTTTATAACTCCTTATATTTTCTTACAACTTACAGTTGTATCTTATCGCGAATTAGAACAGGCCCTTGATCGCTAATCTAAGACTCAACTCAATCGACATAGTAAAACTCACAGCCTAATTTCACAAATTTCACCCCACGGTAACGGCGATAAAAACTTGTTGTGATTTACTACAAGAGCACGGTTTTATCATCGTAATACTTGAGGGTCCGTACACAAAGATGTGATATCAAATTAGGCCACTTGAAATTAAACTAATCTGACCTATCACGATTGAGATAAATAAATACAAAAAAAAAATAGAAAGAAAAGTAGCTAACAAAGCGCTTTAGACTAAATGTATCTTGGACCAACTAGCATCAAGGTTCAGAATAACACTTAAATTTATAGGGAAATCAAACTAGAAAGGCTAAATCAAGCCAAGATTACCATTCTACCATCTAGCAATGCAAACATGAGATAACCACCACCATGCATGAGCCGAAGAAGAGAAGCTTTCGCAGTAGACTAGAAACACCATCACCAACTTCACTGACGCGAAATTTGCACAACCCTGAAGCAATGAAGCAAACCAAAAATAGGGGATAGGAAGAACCAGAAATTTGAAATAGGGAAAGAATAAATCAAACCAGAGATTCCAAAACTTGAAACCAATTCAAAACTTTAGCCACCTGCTTGCACTTCCAATACTAAAGCTCAAAATCTCAATCAGAACTAACAAGCCAAAATCCAAGCTACACTATTGTGAAACTAAAACCTAGATTTTCGAAATCGAAATAAAAGAGAAACGAAAACGAAACTTGAAGACTGGAAGACCCAACTATACTCTATGCTTCCTCCTCCTTTAAGGAAAAAATGCAGCCCCTTGCTCTTCAATGCTTTAATTATTGATGATATTGAACAAATGAATTGATGTGGGAAATAAAGAGGGAAAAAGTTAATGAAGAAGCAACTAGGCAGTGAGCACTCCGGATCCCAGTAGAAGAAGAACGAAGGAGATGAAGGAACTGGGGGTTTCAGATTTTGTGCATTTATTCTGGTCTAGAAGAGGAGTGAAAAAAATTAAAAGGGGTTTGGAGTTCGTGCTTTACTGACTGCCACTGGGAAAGGAAGAGGAAAATAAAATGGGTGTGTGCAAAATAAAGAGTAAGAAATAAGAACATGTGCCTGGCACATGAATAGGAAGGAAAGGGTGGGCTCGGGTCTGGCATTCGGGTTGTGGTAGTGGAAAAAAGCTATAGAGTAGGCCAGCTCCATCATGCAAGGGAATGAGGGGAGAAATGTGCTACTGTGCTTGGGCTGCTAGGCCTTTCCTTCATGATTTTACTTTTGATCCAACACCTTTCCTCTCTTGGTTTTCCCTCGGCATTCCACACAAGCAATATATTTATTATCTACAAATTTCCATAATCACTAAAATATAAAATAAAACTGTATTAAAAATTCTAAATTAATATTTATTTTGAGAAAATATTAGATAATAAAGGATATAAAAATAACATAATTATGGGTTGAACGGCAACAATTATGTGGACCATCAATGATTTCTCATCATGTTGAATGCGATGTTGGGGGAGTACTCATAGTCAATCGCATGTCCAATATATGTGAAAAAGCAATAATCTTTGAGACTAAAGAATGGAGGTAAATTCTCATGGTTTGATTGTCATCAATGTTTCTCATTAAGGAATCATGCACTTAGAAGAAATAGAACTTCATTTGGAAAAGACAGAATTGTTATATGGGGGTCCTCCTCGCCGCATATTTGGGGACCAAATTTATGCTGATATTGAGGATTCCCCAATGGTAACCACTGATGGTGACTTTTAAATATCATGATCTAAGGAAAATGAACATAACTAGACAAAGAAAAGCATATTCTGGGAGTTGCCTTACTTGATGAACCAGTTGCTCATCTATAGAGTGGATGTGATGCACATAGCAAAGAACTTCTATGAAAACATCGTTAATACTATTATGGATGTTCATGCAAAAATAAAGGACAATATCAAATCAAGGGTCAATGTTGTAGATATATGTGACAGTGAATAACTGTATTTGTAGTCGAGACCTCGTAAATTGGTTAAACCAAAAGCGAAGTTCATTCTTCCCGTGGATAAAAGAACAAAGTTGAGTGAATAGGTCAAGGAACCTCAGTGTCGAGTGGGTATTGCTCCAATTTTGAAGAATATATTGTGGACCCTGATAATGTAAAGTTTAACAAAATGAAAAGTTATGACTGCCATGTGTTCATGAAGACTATTTTACCCATTACATTAGGTGCTCTCCTGATGATATGTTGAAACTTCTCATTGAGGTAAGTTAGTTCTTTAAGAACTTGTGCTCAACAACATTCCTAGAGAATGAGCCTAAGAAAATGCATCGAAACATTCCAATTACTCTATTTAAGTTAGAAAAGATATTTCTTCCAGGTTTCTTCAATGTAATGGAGTATTTGCCAGTACATTTGGCAGAAGCGACACAACTTCGATGTACAGTACAGTACCAATGGATGTATCCATTTTAGATGTAAATATAAACTATGTTTAACTTCGATAGATTACCAAAGTAGCCTACGCAATCAATTACAGGTAATTTTGAATATGTAATTTGTTAGATACTTCAGCCTATCAACGAAAAGGCCAAACAACAAGCATATCCTGAATGGTCAGTTACAGAAGCATAGTTAGGACTTTCCTTGCTTCATATTGTTTCGACTCTAATGTGCCTCCTAAGCGCAATAGATGTTAGAGAAATGAGGATAACATAAAACATACTACTCATTCCGAATTCTATATGTTTTTGAACCGTAACAAACCACTATAGGGAAGACAAGATCAAGGTGTCTCACAAATGTTGAATATGTTGCTACATATCTTCATGTGTTATTGAATGGTGACGAAGCTAAACTCTTATATTAGGTGAGTGCCACCTTAGTTATGGCAAGTGACTATTAAGTGTATCCATCGAAACATTAGTTTAATTCCATTTTTTAAAATGTTATAGAATTTTGACATAACAAGTACGAACTATACATCCAAATGCTAGTGATGTTGACGTCGACACTATTATTAAAACTCAATCTGCATATTGGTTTAGTCAAATGTAAGTTCTATAACTTATTTCCTTGTAAGTACTTTGATGTAATTAGGTTCACTATATTAACCAAAACTATATTATGTGCCACCTCAGGTGCATTACCTTCAACTCTTTGACAATCACAAACATTGTTATTTGACACAAATGGATATGAAGCCTAATAGACATGTTCAACGTGGATGATATATAGAGTTAATGGATTTAAACTCCACACAAAAGCTCGTAGTGCCAGGTAGAAAACATACAATTGTGTTGTGGGTGTGTATGGAATTAAAGAAGGCTATATTGAAAACAATTATTATGTCATACTGAAAGATATTATTGAAATTGAGTATCCTGATGAACCACTTAAAAGATGTAAGCTATTTAGTGGTGAGTAGTTTGATCCCACATTGAATCATAGAAAATGAGATCACAAACTAAGTGAACTTGTTAAGGACCATTGCAAAATGAGGTATAGAAAGTACGACATATTCATCTTTCCAAACGCTGCATCACAAGTGTACTTCATGCCACACCCGGATTGATCAAGAGATAAAGTCATTGGCTTGTTGTCATATGACACAAACCAAGGGTCATGGAGGATAAGCAATACAATCTACCTATTGCTTACCAATAATCGCGCATTGCAATCGTTGAACTTGTGAATGTTGTCATCCCCACATCAATAGATGAAAGTGCACCAATAGAAGAGGCGAATGATGATGTGAGTTTCCTATATATGAAAGTCAATGATAAAATAGATGAGGAAGAAGAGGATGAGGGTGATGATGTGGGATAATGGGGATAAAACAGATGAAGCAGAAGAAGATATGAACTTATATGATGATGATGCCGATGAGGATGGGGATGACTATCGTGATAAAGATCAGGATGATGAAGATTATGGAGACAATTAGACGCTTAGAAATTATTATGTATTTTATTACTTAAATTTGTGACATTTGGTTGTTAATTTACTGTTGTTATGTATTGTCAAACATGCTCTCATGCCTATATGAATTAGTAATATTCCCTACGTATCATGTCATGTGAATAAACCATTGATATGCACTATCGTTATTTGCACTTGTATTTTTTGTCAAGTATTTTAGGAATGGATTCTAATAATTATTAAGGGACGTCCTGCACTCGAGGTCCAAGAAGAAGGTATGGAAATAAGAGCTCTAGCTCCAATCAATTCCAATCCCTAATCATTTTAGGACAGCTGTTAGGAGGTTTTTCCTTCAATCTATTCTCTATATCCCTAATCAAACTTTAATGTATCAATAGTTTGGATGTAATATTCCAAATTATACCTCACTGTCAAAAGTGTGAACCCTAACTCCACAATACCCATACATTTGGTGACCCTATCTCTAACTAGCCCCAAGAAGACATTGGAATTGAAGCCAATAAAGCAAATTCTAGACATGGAAGCACTCAAACCAAGATATATATTGCGCTAGATAGTAACGGGTGAATTGAACGAAGTTATTTATTTCTAACTTGAATATTTTGTGTCATGTGGCAAAAATCTGATGCGTTTAAAAAATTAGATTTTTCCCAAATAATGCTGTTGTAATAAGGACTTCTACTATTATTCAAGGCAACTATGATGGAGCTTGGGCTATTTGGTGTAAAAGTACCTAAATGTTTTTGAGATTTATGGTTAGAAAAGTTTAAGGTAACTAAAAGTGACTATTAATTAGAACTTTATGTGTACCGTATCCATTTTATAGACTTTGATGTAATTGTTGCCTTCTGAATTGTAGAAGTAGTTCACTTGAGACCATAAGTATGACGTTGAAATCAGGAAGAGTTTTTAAAATAGAGGCAAATGCACATTTGAGTGATTTCATTGGCAAAGCAAGGAAGTTCAACAAGTAGCTTATATGGCTCCATGACAATCATTGGAAAGCACTCAAATAATATTGGATAAATAAAGAATAGAGAATTTATGTGAAAAAGACTAAAAAATTTAGCTTGGTGATCCAAAAAATCTTGGACCATCACTCCATACATCTGAGCTTGATCCCTATGCATGAGCATGGAAGGCATTGGGTAACTCAGTTTGACTCTTACAACTATTTGTATATTGTTTGAATTGGGGTTGAATAGAGATCTATTAAGATGGTTAACTCTTCCAAAATAGACTTAATCATTCCAAATGAACATGTGCAGTGTCTCTTCTATTTTCCCATTTGTTTCACACATAGAAGGAATAACTTGAGAGGAATCCCGCAATTGTTAAGCTATTCATTCGTACTCATAAACTTCATGACAAAGAAGATGGACCTTGGGTTGCTAAGAAATCATAACAAATATATATAAGTTAACTCTTCAATCTTAATTAGTGGTTCAATCTTAATTTATATAATTTGACCAAGCAAAATATATTTTATTTATAGCAAATGTTACAATATTGTACGATGTAACCCCCCCAAAATACTAATGACGTGATTTACAGAAAAATGCAGTGGAAGACTTAATGATAGAAGGCGCTACCGTCGTCCTGATAAGGACAAGGCTCACTGAAACAACTTAATCTTGCAACTCATGTTCACAATCACAATATGTATTAAACTGAAACACTCCAAGACCAAAGCCCATAATAGTTCAACTTCAATAAAATCAACTTAATCATACCATGTGCTAACTCGCACTCCACACTACACCAGTATATTGAATATAGACCCAACCTAACCTGCGGTCGATCCCAACATTCATGGTATGCTAAATCCACTGTGAACATCTGATGACTTCCAAAAGGGCTTGCTAAATGAAGAAACATGTGATACTTCATAACCTAAAATGGAAAACATGAAAAGAATTCGAACATGTGAGCTAAAAAGTTAGTGGATGCATTCCTGTATTGTAAAATGAGCATAGAAACACTATTGATGGGTACACGCCTTTGCAATTCATTTAGTTCGCAATAACAATGAAAGTGAAAGTAATATGAAACTAAATTGCTCATTATTATCTACATGTGAACCCCTTGCAATGATATGATCTATACATAGATGTACACCCGCCAATCCGATCAAGAGTTGGCATGATGTTGCGCAGGTAAATGAAGGGCTGACACCATATTGATGATAACTTATGGGGTCACAAGTTAAATGACAAATCGTTGTATAAACCGATTCATTGATAAACTCATTAAGAGTTATAACTTGATAAACATGTTCTGGTTTTTGAAGATACAGGCAATTGACGTACCTTGAGTCTTTGAAAAAAAATGTCATTTGACTTGATAAATGTCATTTGTTTCATAAATGCCATCTGACTTGATAAATATATTCTGACTTGATAACACTTATGCATAATGGGGAACGATAACTAGTCCTCAACTCTGTTTGATAAATGTCATTGTAGGTATGTGTAGTCAATAAATGATCCTTACTCACATAATTGAGTAAGTAAAAGTATGTGTAATAGAAATTGAGTAATTAAATGGTATACATAACTTGGGTATTTCAATATAACTTCAAAACTAAATTAATGAAAGTAATTAAATACGATATAAAGTAAATGAAAGTGAAATAGACCACAATGAGATAAATGAGATTACAAAGAAAAAGGGATTGATGGTGGCAAATGGGAAAGTGGTTTTGGCCTTTTCCGAAATAGGTTGCTGATACGTGTTTAAGTCTCGCTGATGTATAGCTTGGTTTAAGATAACAATGAGTACACTAGATTGGCTTAACAAATACATTTGATACATTCTGAATTGAGTAAGTAATAGAGGTTTGAGGCCACAAGAGATATATCTTAATTCAAAATAGCATAAACTGCGGTAACTTGGTCTGATAAATATGGTTTCTGAGTCAAAAATTCTCCCCACTTCCCATATTTCATTCACAAGTCCATTAAATACAGTTTTTCACCCCAAATAGATTATTCAATGAAAGCTACTAAACTCCCCAAACTTGGTACATTCTTTTTAATATCCATAAGTGATTCAAAACTCATAATTAAGCTCCCAACTTGTATACTTGTCTTCTTCTTTCCCATGAATCAAGCTAAAAGTTCTATGAAAGTCCGTGAATATTCATTTCCCCCTTAGATGACCTTACTTGGCCCAATATACACAAAATGAGTGCATGGTTAATCTTACCCAATCTTTATTATTGCTCTTTACACAACTACCCAAAATGCTTCCAAAAATCAATAAACCCCAAATACTCAACCAAAATTCATGAAATCTTATAGGAAATTTGAAAATAATATGGAAAATCTACAGTAAAATTTTAAAATTTTCCTCCAAGTATATGCTACACAGAAATTGTAATAAAAGCCCAGTTTGCACTAAAGCTTGTCAATTCACTTCAAAAATTCATAACTTTCATCCTTGACCTCAAATGGAGACCTAAAACCCCAATATGGAAGGATTAAGAAGTCTCGAAAAACTTTCATGTACAACACAAAATATGATTCCCACAATAGGGTTCCCAAAATGGGGTTAGAATAGAAGTGTGTTAGTTTTAGTCTAACCTATGTAGTTCTCGTAAAACGACCATAACTGTGCCCACAGAACTCGGATTAAGGCAATTCAAAAATAATTTGAAAGCTGACACACTTACCTATGTACCCACCAAAAATTATAATTTTTCAATGGTCCGATCATTATCAGTTTAATCTCAAAGTCATCCCTATTTTCTGCCATTTTCAGCCCTCACTGTTGTTGCTTTCTCCTTTTTTTCACATAAATCCTTACTTGAAATCATTCCAAATCACCAAAAACATCATCATAATCATCAATAAGACTAAATATTATAAAATCTTATACAAAACAATACAAATCCATCAGTTGACTTAAGCTAACTTGATCATGACAAAACCCTAACCTTAACATGCTTCAAGCTCAACCCCACCATGATCAATATCCTCAAAATCAATAAAATTTGCATGGTAACATTTATTTTGATAATGAAAACATAAATCATAACTAAAACATTCACCATAATCAAAAATACATCAAGATAGAGTTAGAGTTTTTACCTACTTTGAGCTTGGATGCTAGAGGATGGAGGTGGTGTTTGATGTTGGAGGAGAAAGTAAGAAGATGAAGGCTAGACTTGTCTTGGTGGTAAATGACTTGGATGTTTATCTTTGATACTTGCCTAATATTTAAACGTCCAAAAATATCTTTTTGCTAATTGAAGCTAGGCACAAATGATAGTAATTAACTTAACTTAATTGCTCCAAAAGTTTCGGGGCAAAATTTGAGCCCAATGGAATTGGGCCTTAATTCGTGCCCAATAAATTGGGCCAAAATAAATGAATTCGGGCCCAAGTTTTTGTGTAGCTAAAACTTAAAATTTTGTGACGTTATGGAAAATAATTTAACGCTCAATCATAATTATCAACGCCTACTATCGATTCACCTAAAATTTAATCAATCAACAAAACTTGAATTTCCAATCAATGAAATTTGAATTGCAAAGTGGAACCCAAATGAAATATCCCCCAACCGTGATGCTTAAATACGATAAATGAAAGCGAAAAGTTTAGATCACATAAGGTAATTCGATAAATATATAAATTGAGTGTAATTGAATTAATAAACATGATTTGGTTAACCAAATAACCATGAATGATTAAATCAATAAACATGATTAATTAAATAAATAAAAATTATTAATTAAATAAATAAATATGATTTAAATAAATAAATAAATATGGGTTAGGGTCGGGTTATTACATACAACTCCTTTGAACAAGAGTTTCAAAACATCATCAACTCTCAAGGGTCCCTAGATGGCATTTCTTAAGATCCATCTCAATAATTTCCAAATCCAAATGACTTGGGGGTGAAGGCGAATTTGAACAAAACAGGTCGTATTTACGGCATTGGAGATAAGGTCATCAACATTAGAGCTTCCTCTAATTTCAGTCCATCTCAAGAAGCAGGTAAAGATAGTTTTTTTTTTAATACTTGAGTCATTGTACTAGCCTTTTAGTGAGAAAACCTGGAATGGAATATAATGGAATTAGGAGTTGAACCTTGGGGGTTAGGTATGAAATCTAAACTCAGTTGTTTGTTGAAAATTGGAATGGAATTAGGTTCTATTCTTTGCCGTTTGGTGAGCAGTTATGAAATGAAATCAAAACTATTTTTATTTTTAAAATATATATATGCAATTATAGGTCATTGTTTTAATTTTTTTTTTTACTTTGTTAAAAATCAAATTTCAACACATTATTCCTAGCCATTTGACTTTGGTATGCTATCATTAATTTGGACATATCGGCATTAGTACTCTTTCTCTAGACTTGGTCACTCACAACTGTGACAAAAAGCTTAAAATTGTAAGAAATACTTTTAAGCAACTCTCATTCCCACTAATGGAGGAACTATAACACACATAAAAAGAAGGAAAAGAAAACCATCATAAACCCTCAACAATCTTCACTAGAACAAGGGAAATGGAAACAAATTGGTTTTGAATCAAAAACTTAAAAAAAGGAACCAAAGCCCATAAGGATGATCAAGGTCTGAAACAAGGGTTTTGAATCGAAATTAAAAAGGGATCTCGAATCAAAAACTAAAAAAACGAATGAAACTATGCTTGCACAGATCTCAACTAACCACTAAAACAAAAAAAAAACAAAAAAAAATGGTAAAGATTGTGGTTGATGGTCGGTTATTACTGCCGATGGTGGTGGATGACAGCAAAAGGCAGCAAATCAACGACAGGTGGTGACTCGGTGGCCGACGGTGACGTCAGATGGACCTCTTTCTCTTTCTCTAGGGTTTTGGATGATTAGAATGATGGAATGCCGGTAAATGAAATGAATTTGTCATTTCTTTATTTTTTAAATATAATGTTCATCCTAGGGGGTTAGAAACCTAAGACCCCTCATAAGTAGGGGGTTCAAGTCCCTTGAGATTATGTGAACTTGATACCCAGGGATATTAAGTCTCTTTCCTTCAAAGCTCTCACAAAACAATAAGGAAATAAACTTGAACTCTCAGGTTTCAATTTTCACTCCTATTTGTCTCACCAAGCAAGCCCTTATAGTTGAGCACAACGTAACTTTATGCTAAGTTTCGCTATTGTTGCTAATGTATAGTTGTATAAAAATGTTTTTTCAGTGGATAGAGGTTATATACCATCTAAAAATGAGTTGAATGATCTAAGGAGTGTGGCAACCAAGGTGGGGAGTGAATTCACTTCGAAGGCAGAAAATTGTCATATGCCTATGGAAAAATATAAGCAATTAAAGGAATCCAATCAATGGCTAACCCAAAGCTACAAGGAACTTATGGAGGAAATGCCTAGGCAGCAAATGTGATTGAGCCAACAAATGTTGAGCATCAATTAAAAAATGCAAACCTTTTTCCAAATGCAATAAGCTTCTAGCTCTAGATTACAACAATCCCTTATTAATCCTCAAGAAAATGATGAATATGAGGATGAGGATGAGGATGAGCATAAGAAATATGGTGGTACTACTCTTGGATATGATTCTTGAGTTCCTAGGGTCCTCTCTCTATTCTATATATGCATTTTCTTAGCTTGAGTTGGATGATCTCTTGGTGTGGTTAAAAACTAGCATTTGCAAGAAATGTTTTTACAAACTTGTGACATGTGTTTTGTATTTCTAGTTTAAACTATATGGTTTGTGTGAGATATCTTTTCACTTAAGTGGCTTGAGTTTTGTACTTCTACCTGAGTTGGATGACCTCTTGGTGTAGTTAAGCACTCTTCGAAGGATCCATTGGTTGAAAGTACTCTTTGTAATTACATGTATGCAGGGAATGTATTGTAGTCAGGCATAGTTAGCAATACTGATTTTTTATTTATTTTTAAAAAAGCAATAGATTCATAGTGGAATATTCGTGTTTATAGGTAAATATAAATATATATATATATATATATATATATATATATATATATATATATATATATATATACACACACACACACATGAGCTACGCAATCAACATTCTCTCACTGTTCAGCGACGAAGCAAGAAATCCATCATTATGTTTCCTTGCGAACCATTCCCTCCTCCTCCAGGCATCCATTGGCATGTTCATCGCTACGTGGTGACGAAATTGTCTATTTCTGTCGTTCGGTTCTTCATGCTGAGTTAAAAATTTTGTTGCTTTTTCATTGCTATTTGGTCATTTTTTATAGAGTCAATTTTGATAAGCAATGGAAAAGTTATGAATTGGATAAAGAGACGTGTGGAGAAGTCAACATCTCTTCATTATTTGGACCATAACTATTACCTTACATACAGAAAATTCATTAAATTCAATCCATTAGAAACTAGGGTCAACAAGCTTTCCAACAAAAAGATAATTGCATCGACAAGAAAGTTATAACCTAAATAAGTTGACCCTGTTGCACTAACTAGCCTATCGACATTCTATCATTTTTCTTATTTGTAATTATGTTTTTCGTTTATCCTTCATGATTCTTTGATTTGTTTATTTCTCTTTTTCACATCAATAACACATGTCCACAACAACGTGATCACAAAACATACCGCTTTCTTGTATTTTCAACTCTTTTAGAAAATGGATTCCTCAAAAGTGGTCATCAAAAATGCTTTTCATGTGATGTGCCTCACTAATAAAACCATAAAGTCACAAAAAAACATCCTTTTTATAGAACCGAAAATAAAAGTTTTAATGCTTTCATTTCTAGTTGAGGTCGCTATTAATTTGAGTTGTTTAATAATGGTTTCCACATCCAGTAGATTGTACCTTTACTGCTAAATCCACTCTCACCGTTCATGGCCATGAAGTTTTTTCTTGAATCCCCAAGAAGGAATCTTAGGAATTATAATCATATAGAAAAAACTCCTTTTCTTCTTGAAAGTCAAATGTCATGTTCTTTTGTTGTCCCTTCGATTTAAAGGATTTGGTTAAAAAAAAGTTGGGTATTTTCTATATAATTGTAGGTTTGTACATTTCCTTTGAAAATGTGCTAGTGACTCTATAAAATTGAAGCACTATTCTATCCTACCACCTATCACCACGTAACAACCACTATGAGAAAGCAAACCGATGTACCCCTCGAAAGGGGCTAGGGGTGGCAATGGGGCGGATTTAACCGTAACCTCACTCATACCCATTTCCAAAATTAATACCCATACCCATATCCATACCTGTCGGATATTGTAAAATTATACCCATACCCATACCCACTGAGTATAGTGGGTATGCGAGTTTTATTTGGGTACATATAGATAAAAAGGAATTAAACCCATTTTGTACCTATAGTCAACACCAAATAGCTAATATGCCACATTAACACCAACCTTCCAACAACATATCATATCACATCAAATACAAGAGCTTGTCAATCAAAGCAATAAATTATCACTTGATAATTACAGTTTTAAATAAAAATGTTTCGCCGAAGTCTTGAATATCATAAAACTCAAAGCAATTAGCAAAATATTTTAGTACAAGTAACAAATTAGAATTTTAAACAAATGGGTATGGGTTTTATACGGGGCAAGTATGAGATGGGTACAGGGCGAGTATTGATAAAATAGGTATGGGGCGGGTAGGACCTGTACCCATACCCATACCCATGTATTTCAATTTTTCACCACCCATACCCATACCCATTGGGGTGGGTTTTGCGGATTTTAGGCGGGTACGGGTTTTTTTGCTGACCTTAATAGGGGCAACTACAACGAAAGAAACGAAATTGGCTGGAGCCTAGAGAAGCCACCGTCCTGGTACCCTTGTTGTGCCCATCACTGCTACGGGTGCATCAGTGTTATTCCCATAAGCTAAATATTCCTCTTTTTCCATTGCCACGCAAAGAAGGAAGTACCCCTAGTTTGCTTCCTCTATATCTCCCTCCCTCTCCCTCTCTCTCCTGTTTTCAATAGCTAGCCTAATTAAAGAAAACTTTGCGCAGCAAGGTTAGGTTAGACAACCTAGATGGCTTTTGTTGCCATTTATTTATTCCATTTCTCCCAATACAACTATCACATAAGCATATTAATAAATAAATACCTATAAAGCACAATCTAAATTCAAACACCACTGCTTAATTAAGAGATTCAATTTAACCAAATTAGATTAAGTACTTTTATAATCCACCCGCTTAAAAATATCACTTTTGCCTTGTCCTCCCCACAAGAAATTTTATACTCAAAATTTAGATACTTGACAAAAAAGATATGAATATGTTTCTCATGTATATATTGCTGTAGCATGCTGATCACTTCTGCCACCTTGCGGTGCTTACATAACACTTAAACATGGGGAGTAGTTCTAGTTCTCAACATCTGCTCTTAACTTTCTATCATGCATATTGGTTTCTACATAACCTTGAGATTCTCCTTATGAAAAATTGACGCATAGGAACTCATAGATTCCTTGGATTTAGGCAACTAAGGCCAATCTTTAGTCTACATATCCATCTCTTTGAAGTATATGAAATTACTTGATGAAAATAATGGTAAGTTTTCATTTTCCCCCAACTTTTATTCCTCCTTTAAGCATTGACCTTTTTCAAAACACATGATCTCTCACTTCAGACTCTAAGGATCTCTATGTCCCACCAGCATAGCTCTTTTGTCGATTTTTAGAAGCCTAGAGACATTTATGTGACACCGTAACTGCTTCTACATATTGTTCTATTATTTTAACCTTGGAATGTATTCTTTCTCCCACTTCATTCCAAGATAAAGGAACTCTACACCAGTGATCACATAATGCTTCCAATGGAGCCATATAGATGCTTGCATGGAAGCTATTGTCATAGGAAAATTCAACCAATGGTGGGTTGTGACCTATTGCCATTGAAGTTTAGAGCACATGCTTTTACCGTATCTCCCGAGGTTTTGAATGGCGCACTCTGTTTATCCATTATATCACGACTAATTAATTATGCTCAAATGAAGGTTTGTATCTGTTGCTTCTTGAAGCCCATGCCAAAACTTAGAAATGAGCTTAATGTCTTTTTTTGACACTAACCTAAGTGGCACATTGTGGAGTCTGACTATATTCGCTATATACAAGTCAACTAGTGGTTGGAACGTGAAGGTAACCTTGATTATAAGAAAATGATTGACTTGGTTAGCAAACCGACTATTACCCATATGCTATTATGGTGTTCGATAGTCTTAAGTGAGACTCTAATGAAGTCCATATTGATGTGCTTCTACTTCTACACTAGCATTGGTTAGGGTTAAAGAAACCCTCTTGGTTAATGGTGCTAAGTTTTCACCTTTTGACATGTGAGATAGTGAGCTACAAATACTACAAATTATGTCACATCTCTTTTTATCCTTTATCAACTAGAAATAGCCTTTCAAGTCATAGTACATTTTTGTACTCCCAGGATGATTTGTGAAAAGCCAAATTGTGATCTTCTTTCATTTACCTCCTTTGTGGGTTCTCATTTTTAGGCATGCATAGTCTTCGCTTATGTCAAAGCATCTTATTCATAAAGTAAACTCTTTAGTCCAATACTCCTCCACATCTTTCTTAATCTTCATTAGCTCGGGATCTGAAGATTAAAATTGTTTAATTCTCTCAACCAGCAGGGGTTTAACTTACATGGCTTCTAAGTAATTTCATCAATAGGTACTATTAGCTCTCTCTAGAGTTCTGACTCTTGTAGGAGTCTACTTTTATTGGCATGTAAACGACCTATGATCCCCGCAATTTTCTACGTAAGGCATCTACTATTCCATGTTTTGTTTCACAAGTGATACTTGGTTTTCATGTCATAGTCCTTTAGGAGCTTTAGCTATCTTCTATACCCTATGTTTAGCTCCCTCTATGTAAAGATATGCTTAAGGCTCTTATGTTTTGTGCAGATTTCACAACTCACACCATAAAGGTAATGAATCTGAATCTCAAGTGTAAAGATAATTGCCACTAGCCTAAATTTGTGCATATGCATATTCATATGACTTTACCTATCGTGAAACATAAGTAATAACCTTCCTTCTTTGCATAAGATGTAAATCCTTTCTAGAAGTGTCCTTAAAAATCAAAAATTCTTGATTTTATTAGGAGTTGCTAATACTTGGGTTGATACTAATGTTTTCTTTATCTTGGTGACTGTTCTCACATTCTTTAGTCCTCTCAAATTTATTGCTTAGACGTGTTAGTTTAGTGATAAGGAGGGAAATCCTAGAAAAATCTTCCTCCAATCCTCTGTAATAGCTTGCCATACATAAGAAGATCCTTATCTCAGGTACATCTGTAGTCCCCGACCACTTCATTATGGCTTTTGTCTTAGTTGGATCAATAGAGATGCTTGCGGTTGACACCACATCCCATAGAAAGTGGACATTTCCAACCAAAATTCACATTTCTTGAGTTTGACATAAAGCTTACGATCTCTCAGGGTCTTCAACACAATTCTCAAGTGTTTAGCATGCCCCTCCTTATCTTTAAAATCGATTACGATGCTATTGATAAACACAACCACAAACTTATCAAGGAAAGGATTGAACACACTATTTATCAAATCCATGAAAAAGGCTGGAGCATTGGTAGGTAGTAGCCACATTATTAAACTCAATTTAATCTATGCACCATCTCATACTCCCACTTTTTTTTTTTTTTACAAAGAGTATTGGGCGACCCAAGTTGAAACATGGTATTAGATGAGCCCCTTATGTAGCAATTCTTATAACTGCACCTTTAACTTTACCAACTCATCTGGTGCCACTACATATAATTCCTTTGGTATAGGTGATGCACTCGACACTAAGTCAATGGTGAATTCACTTTCTCGATCTAAAGGTAGGCCGAGTACTTCCTCATGCACCTATAGAAATTCATTCATCACCAGAATATCATTTATATTAACTTCACTTGATTCAATTGCATCAACTACACATAAATATCCTTGGCATCCCTTCTTCAATATTTTTGAAAATTCGCACTGCCGACATGATAGAGATGGTTCTCCTAAGACTAGTTCTTATAAATGTAAGCGTTTCTCCTTTAAGGGTGATCATTAAAACAAGCTTCTTCTTATAATCTATAATTCCTTTGCATTTTAAGATCAAGTTCATACTTGAAATAATGTCAAAATCTTGTATTTCTAGTTGTATGAGATTAATAGAGACAACACGATGCTAATGGACAGATGGACAGGAACTACTGCATGGCCACTGTAGTTAGGGAAAGGGCCTTTGTAGACAAAGGGGGTACTCCTTAAAGGGGTAACACTGCCAACCTACTCAACTATGGATGACAACGAGGTAGGTGACAGGGCCCGACCCGTAATGGGGAAAACCCCTCACCCCGAACGAGAAGCGGTGCAGGGACATGCAATACAATTCTATCCCCTAGTCTAGACAGAGGCGGGGATAGGGAGAATTTTTTCCCCATTCCCCTTTTTTACACATTTAAATTATCATGGGTGTTTAGGTAAATTACAACCCATAAACCATAGATATAAAAGCTTAACCCTAGCCTTTCATTTATCACTTCACTCTAAGCCTTCAGCTCCCCTTAACTTTTTCTCTTCTTTCTTTTTCTCTCCTTAACCACTTAGGAAGAATGGTAGCCTTGGGCCCGACCATCTCTCCATAGCTGCACTACCACCTCATTGTCAAATCAAGATTTCTGATCACTTGAATACTTCACATGTTCACAACTTTGAATATTCTGAAATTGGTCGTTCATGGCAATGAATCCTCGAAGTTTTTTTTCATAGTCCATCAAGCAGCATCTTTACAGCAAAGAAGACATTGAACGTGGACATATGGAGTATAGTAATGAAATTTCAAGGAATTAAAATAGTCAAGCCCTAGTTGCAAATGGTAATCTCCCTCCTTTCTTTAATTTCATTGTTCACTCTCAAAATGTCATATTTGATACCCTTATTTACCGAACTTTCGCTCGTAATAGCGTTGATTAGTTTTGATTATTTTACAAGAAATAGCCTCGATCCAGAAGTTGGCGGAAATTAAGTTCATAACAATGTTAATTAAGAAAATGATGCTCTCATTTGAGATGAGACAAGGTGTTCAGATGTGGTAGAGCAAGGATTGAGCAAAGATAAAGAAGAAAAATTATAGAAGCATGAAGAGGGGAGTTAGCCACGACTGCAATGGCCATAAAGTCCCCCTGGACCAACCCTACAACTGAAGTAATTGCAGCGAAAAAATCTAGTAGGTGGCCATGGCCAGCCATGCCCATTCCCATGGTCCTAGCAGTGGCCATGGCGAAAAGTTCATCTCAACCCCACCTCGCCACGGTAGCCAATTTACACCACCACCCCCGTCTCCCTTTGTTGGTTTAACATTTACTTAAGAGGAGCTTTTAGGCAGTTTTAGGGAAGCTTTTTGGATAGTTTTAAAGCTGGGTTTCTAACGTTTTTGGTTAGCCTTAAAAGCCCCATTAGGGAGGAATAAAATATATTGATTAAGTTAGATTATATTATATTTTTGTATGAAGACCTACACTTTGGATCATTTGAATCAATCAGAGTTGAAGTTTTCTTCTCTCTTTCTCTCTCTTATTTGATATTTTATTCTTATTTCTCTTAATCATGTCAGTTTAGATTATCTTTAGCTTAAACTTAGTTTTTATTATGATTTTGGGTTTATCAGTTGTCTTAAGTCCTGCTAGATTAGGTTTAATCCTCTATTTCATACTTGTTAGTTTAGTTGCTAGCGTAGTCTATTTTAGGTTTCATTGTGTTTTTGTGATGATCAGTAGCTAGTTTTTGTTGGGTTGGATTGTTATTAGCCTTCTAATGGATAGTTAGTCGTAGATTAAGCCCAACCACTCATAATTTATGCTTCCAATTTAGAGTTTTCTCCCATGCCCGTTAAGTGTTCTATTTAATGCTTGAAAGGCTTTCATCCATATTTTTGGGTGGTTGGCTTATGCCGGAAGTTGAGGTCAATTAGCTAGTGTGAGAGATAGAATAATCAAGATTTGAACATGAAAATAGTTCAAATCTTACCTAGGGCCAAATGTTGCTAATGTTGTCATCTAATTGGTAACTCCATGAAAATAGTTGGTTAAGCCAATTAGAATAGCTCATATCCCTTAAAAGAGGGCTTGTGTTGTTTTTTGATGTTGCAACCAACCATCTCTAGTTGTTGGTATAGGTTTGGTAGGTTATGGCTCTACTTGGCTGCTTGATTCATCAATTGGTCAAATCATAATCCCAAGGCCCCTTTTTTGTGCTTATTAGCTTAATTTGGCTTGTTTTTTTCATCGCTTTCCCCTTGGCCTTTCTTGAAATACTTGAGTTAAGTCCAATACTTGAAATGCAACTCCCTACAGATGATATCCCAAGTACTCGACGATGAACCTTGCACTTGATGTTACAAGTTTAAAACGTAAATTCTTCTTATCAAGTTTTTAGAGCTGATGCTAGGGACTTGGCACTTTTCAATATCGGGGTTTGCTTGACCATTCACATTTAGGCCTTTTAAAAATCCTAAAAGAATTAAAATTTTGAAAAAATAAATAATCACAATGGTTATTTCTATTTACCTCAATTTGAGCGTGAGCATTTTCGGCAATACTTATCCAAATTGAATGATTATCATGCTCAATGTGTGTATTTCACGTATGAAAAATGGGAAATATGCAACGCTGCGCTTGATGGGATAACACATATGACCTGCGCCACTCTTGAGTCCATGTGTCATGGTGGTCTGTGCTCTTTAAATGTTGATGACATGTGGGACTTGTTTAAGCCTTTAGCTTGGTATCAATGGCAATGTGAGAGAGTTGGTGAGTTTTGTGTACCTTTCTCTGCTTCCCATTGGTTTGCATGTTAAATCTCTATATGGAGATCAACTTAGCGACCTATGTCATCACTGTTCTTCTTAACCTTATCTTGTGTGCTCTTACTCCCAACCTTTTGACCATAATGTGAATTCTTATCCCTATTAGGATATTTTCAATGAATGTTATGCTAAACTTAATGCCCTCATAGAGATGTTGAACGAGAAATATAAACACTTTATTTATGAGATGAGGGAGTGTGGCCTATTGCATGAGACCGACTCTAGTCTACCTTCCCGCATACTTAAGGCTACTCTCTATAACGATTATGACCTTTCCCTTCCCCTGGAGCCAGATTTTATTGTTGATAGATCTTTGAACGCCCAAGAGGAAATGCTTGACCTTCCCTAACTTCTTTACTATTTGGTGCTCCATCCTTTTTTAGCACCCCTAAAGACAATATCATTGGTGGTTTGACCTTACTTTTTTCTCCCCCATCTCTCTTTAGCTAAGTGCACGAGTTAGAAATGAGTGCACCTTATAAGGATAATGCTAGTTTTATTAGCATGAATTGCTTGCTTGATCGAAAGAAATTACCTTTATTAAGCCGTATCTTTGAGAGGCTGCTTTTGAGGAGTTATGTGGTGATGGTGTGATGGTTAATGTTTCGCTACTAGTTTGAGCATATAGATCTCATTTACATTGAGCCGCTTGATTTAACCCCTATTTCAGCCTCTTCACTTCCCACCCCACCCCTCTCTCATTTGCATGCATTTCATGAGTCCCTAAGTAACATCAGACATATAATCCCTCCTTAACCATTATCATGCATACCTAGAGGACGTCCTAGGAAAATCATGTGGAGTACTTTCTTTGATCATGCTTTTGATTTTTCTGGGGCAGTTGATAAGTTTAAGAGGGTATTGATTATCTTTGTTATGGTCTTATTAGTGTTCTCTTACTACACCATTCTAAGATCCATGCACTGACATAAGATAAGCTTTTGAGAGCTTTGACCACATTTGAGTTAAAGACTCGAGTTTCAGAAGACGCGGATGAATGGCTGATGCTCCTCGAACATCCCACAACACCATTTTAGAAAGACAGAGTTTGGGCGCACTAGTACCAGATTTGGTACAATTTTTCCAACTCTTCTCCCTTGTTATCTTCTTTCATTTTCGTTTTACTTAGTTTTGGACATTAGGTTGTGATTTTGTTGATGATCAATTTTGAGGTGTGTTAAGTCAAAAATCATGCATTATTTTTATAATTATTTTGAGTATATTATATATATTATTTCGTTTAATTTGATTTGTTTTATATATTTTTCAAGGTTAGTGTTAATTTAATAAAGAGGAGAAGAGAGGACGTAGAAGCTCGGATTTTATACACTTGGCTACAAGACGGTCCAAAAAATAATAATGATGGGAATTATTATTTTCATAATTATTATATTGGGCTAAGGTTTCAAGAGTTGGTGAGAAGCTACAAGTCTTGGGGAAGAAGAAATCTAAGGAGGCGAGGAGAAGAAAAACCTAAACAAAAACCCTAGACCCCACCCTATTAATACACCTCCTCACACTCCCTCCTTCCTCATCTCAACCACATCCCCACGGCTTCCCCATCTCTTCTTCACGCATCATCTTCACCGTCCCCTCACCATCATCATCCTCCATCGCCATCATCAGCACCACGGCTTCCCCATCTCTTCTTCCTCACATCATTAGCATCCCTCCTCTTCTCAGCTCCACGCCACCTTCATCAACTCCTCATCATCTCATCAACATCCTCAGCCCTCACCGTGATCAACATCATCTCCTCATCTTCTCATCAACATCACCGATCTTCAGCATCCTCACCAGCTTCACGTAAAGTAGGACTATTTTGTTTATTATTATTATTATTATTATTATTATTATTATTATTATTATTATTATTATTATTATTATTATTATTATTAGTATTATTATTCTTTTTCTTTGTTTTATTTATTTTATGGTAGGTTTAGTAGTAAACATGAAATATTTAAGCTATTATTGTAATTTTAATTTTAATATGAGTGAGTAATGTTTTATACTTAGTATAATCTTCCTGAAGCCATGCTAAATTAATTATTTTGAAACAAGTTTTGTAATGCCTAGTTGATTTATATTCATGATTCTCTAGCGATTAGCGTTTATCGTTTGTGAAACTTGTGTTAAATCGATTGGAATGCATGCTAGTTGATTAAATACAATTTCGATTGATAGTTTAAAAGATTGTAATACGTAAAAGTTATAATCTTTTAGGCCTAGGTATCACCCTAATTAATCATGGATGGCTCAAACTCATCTCTTTTAATTAGGTAATCGCTTTAGATCTTTGTTAAATCGATTT
>JACYFF010031955.1:51041740-51058562 GCA_017589665.1 Selenicereus undatus | reverse complement strand
CTTTTAGGCCTAGGTATCACCCTAATTAATCATGGATGGCTCAAACCCATCTCTTTTAATTAGGTAATCGCTTTAGATCTTTGCTAAATTGATTTGCTGGTAAATTGGTTACAAAGTGTTAAATGATGTTTTTCTAATTATTAATGCTCTAATTTGGTTAAATTTTTGCGCTGGTGTAAAGATTATCAAATTAGTAGGGTTTATATTAGGGTTGAACCTAAGTAAACTAAAATCTAAGGAAAAACGGGAAAGAACTGTTGGTGGATATCTTCTACAGTTTAACTCATGAATGAAATTAACTTGTGTGTTAATGATAAATATTAATTTGCATGGTGAATTGAGATTATACTAAGTATTCTTCATAAATTTGATAACTTTTGTTGATTATCTATTGCTTAGAATTAATCTGATTAGTTTGTTGATTTTTGTTCTAATTTGGTTAGCTTCAAAATAATTTCAATCAACCCCCCCACCCAAAGTATAGTCTTTTAGGAGTGTCTAGGTAGTTTTAGATAGCTTAGATTTTGATTTTTAGAGTGTTTATAATTTTAGATTGATTTATATTCAGCTTTAGTATTTAATTACCGATTTGTTAGAACTTAGACTAAAAATAGTTATTTTTTTTATTTTTAGATTCCAATTAATTCCTAGGGTTTATATAGTGTCCTAGTCTGCTCATATTAAATTTTGTAATTTTTGGAAATTATTTGATAATTTTTCAGATTTATTTTGTGAAATTGGTATGTGCAGGTTTTTAGGTAATTAATTCTGAAAATTTCGATTTTCAAATTTAATTTACGATTTTTGGGTACTGTTAAGTCCAAAAAATTGTGTCTTAGAATTAGAGTAATTTTCTTGATTAATTTCATCTTTATATTTATGCTGATTATTTTATTTCTAATTTTAGATTTATTATTCTGCTGTATATTCTGTGCTGATTTTCTGATCTGGTTTTTCTGAAATAAATTAGATACAATTTAGAGTTTATAAGCCTATATACCTGAAGTATAATATTTTATGTTACTGTTTGAAAATTTTAATCTTTATTTCTGATTATTCTTTGTTGTTTCGATTTTTAATTAAAATTTCAGTTACTATTCTGATTTTATTTTTCTAGATTACTTAGGAAATCTTTTTACAGTTTTATTTCCAGAATATGATTCAGAATATTTAGGAACATCATTGGGTATTTTTCTAGATTTTTATTCATTAGATTTTAATTATTTTAGAATTATTAAGTTTTGATTTAATAAATTGGATTAGTAAAATCACTTAGGATTAAGCTAGCAGTTTAAAACAATTTTTCCTCGTGGATCGATCCCTGCTTCCCTATGCTATAAAAATTATTTAATAACCGAAGTAGTGGTTAAATTTATAACTCTCGACAGGCATAACAAGGTGAAACTTAGGACATTGTTGAACCGATTGATGGCTAAGATCACCATTGTACATCTTATGTATGTTTTTTTATTTTATTATCGGTGCCATTCTTGGTTTTGTATATATTGTTGGTGGTGTTGGATTCGTGGTTGTGTGCTTTTCCATGATGTGGTCATGTTGTTGGTTTATGTACATATGTGTGTTGTGCGGATGGTTATGAGTCATCTCTTGTGTTCTTGTTTTCAATTTGTATGTATCTCATTCTTCTTTTATTTAGTCTCTTGTTTTTTGTATATATGTGGTCTTGAGGCTTTTTTGAAGATATTGTGTGTTTTGTGATTAGTCGTAACTCCCTAGTCCCCAATGAAGACACTGTGAGATGCAGATGTGGGGGTGAGTCATATACACTTGGACATATTTTTGTGAAATTTTTTCATTTATTGTATAGTTCTCTTTCTTGGGTTTGGGGAATTTTGTGCCTTTTTTATTGATTTTTGATCTCTAGTAGCTTGGTTGCTGACTTGTATATAGGTAGAATATGCATGATAGAACACCTGCTTATGGAGCAATTTCCAATTTTTCATAATTCTTACACGTGAGATATTGTGTCTATCTTGTGCACTTAAACATTGACTCTTGGTGTTGGTTGGTTGAAAGTTAGGTTTGAGGACACTCTACTTGATTAGTTTACTTTGGTTTTCCTTCAAAAAAAGGAAGAAAATAAAAGTATGAAAGACAGCTTAACACCCACTATTTGGGCTTAAATAAGTGCTTTCCACTTCCAAATAAAACCCCTAATTACGGAATAAGTCCAAATATATGCTAAGTTGTCCCTCCAGGAGTTCAAGGCCTCGTAAGCTAGGAGCTACCCACTTGGGGAAATGAGCATACAAGAGAGTAATGAATGGAGAGGTGAGGTTAATAATGTAATAAAGGAAAGTCTATTAGCCAAGTAGCGATGACCTTTTGCCTAATTTTAGCCTTGCATACATAGTCAGTACACTTTGCACGAAACACTAAGGTGTACATATGGTGCCATTTTGTTGTGTGAGGTGAAACACAACAGTCGAGGTGCATTCATAGCCTAAGTGTCTCTTAATTGTATGATTTACCAGTATACGACTTGGTTACGAGGTTTTGGGGTGATAAAATTGATTTAAAAAGTGTACTTATTTTTCCCTTTGCCTTGTATGTATGCTTTGCTTTTAAAAAATCTAAAATATTTCAAAGATTTTGTGGGTATATTTTCTGCAAACTCTCACATGACCTCACTCATACAGTTGGGGGAACCAAGTGGTATAATGGCTTGTAACATACATTAAATGCAGCCCTGATACCTACAAAAGTGAGTTAGGTAGTTTTCTTTATTTTGTCGAGGATGACCAAAAGATTGGTGTGGGGATATTTGATTAGTCTCAAAATATCATTTTTAATAACCTCATTCATCCATCTTTTACTCACAATAAGTTGCAATTACTAGGATTTTTATTTGGTTTTCAATTATTTTGTAGGAAATAATGTTGATCCAAAAGTGGATAAAAGTTGAGTTCACGACGGAGTTATTAAAGTCTAAGTTTTCTTCTCCCTGTCTCTCTATTATTTCATGCTTGTTTCTCTTATTTGATCATATTAGTTTAGATTATGTTTAGCTTGAATATTTAGTTTTTGTTGTGATTTTATGTTTATCAGTTGATTTAATTCATGATAGATTAGGTTTAATTCTCTATTTCATGCTTGTTGGCTTTGTTGCGAGCTTAGTTTATTTTAGGTTTCATTGTGTTTTTGTGATGATTAGTTGCTAGTTTTTGTTGGTTTGGATTGTGATTCACCTATTGATGGCTAATTAGTCTTGAATTTGGCCCAACCACTCCTAATTTATAATTTCTATTTAGAGTTTTCTCTCACTCCCACCAAGTGTTCGATGAAATGCTTGAAAGAGCTTTCACCCATCTTTTTGTGCGGTGGGCTTATGCCAAAAGGTGACGTCAATTAGTTTGTCTAGGTGAGAGAATAGCTAGAACTTGGACATGAAAACATTTTAAATCCTAATTAGGTCCAAAGGTTGTTGATCTTGTGGTCTAATTTGGCTAACACCATGAAAATAGGTGGTTAAGCCAATTGAACTAGCTCATGACCCCTTTAAAGAGGGCTTGTTGTGTCTTTGATGGTACAACCGACCATCTTAAATTGTCGGTATAGTTTTGGTAGGTTAGGGCCTGCCTTGGCTGCTTTGTTCGTAAATCATTCAAATCATCATCCCAAGAGCCCCCATTTTTTTTGCATTTATTAGCTTAATTTCGCTTGTTTTTTCATTCCCTTTCCACTTACCCTAGCTTGAAATATTTGAGCTAATTCTGATACTTAAAACCTAATTCCCTATGTACAATACCCTAAGTACTTGGCGATAAATCTTACACTTAAGGTGATAAATTTAAAACTTAAATTCTTCCTATTGTTCATCGAAGATGGCATCTTGCATTTGTCTACCCTAAACATCGGCTACCTTGTCGATACCATAACTGAGGATTAATTGATGTAATTTTTGTATTTGTTTCTTGAAATTTTGGGGATTAATGCTACAATGAATTGTATATTTAAAATATCATCCTTGATGTTCCAGCGTTGTAGTTATTAGGTAGTTTCAGTTGTGAAATTGATTTATTCCAGGTTTCATTTAATATTTGTACACCGGAATGGCCCCCATTGAGGATTGGGGAATGCCCAGTGCAGAAAAGAATATTTGTTCCTTGAAACCGAGTAATGGGATATGGATAGGGCCGGGGCCTAGGTAGTGGGGACAGGGGCTTGGAGGCCCCTCCCTATCCTTGACCTGCCCCATTGTTGTCCACATGCTCGTTACCAACCATGATGGAACACCTGGGAAGATGGTTGATGATGTTGTTGAAAGGCTTTCCAAAAAAGGAAGGTAGGACCAAATGGCACATCGCCACATAGCACATGCAAGCCAAGCCTTGAAACAACACTAGTTACCCATAGTACTAGCCCTTAAATGTTGGTACTCTGCTTCGCTATCAATCAACCAAAGATGTTTAAGACGACTCAAAACTTAGACCAAGTGCATAGAGGCCAATGCCCCTTATCTTCACAATCTTGTGTTTTTTTGTTTTGGAAGCAAATCAGAGATGGTGTTGATGGCAAATGTGCACCTCATAGGAACGGTAGGGATGCGGAGATGACTAAAACACACCCAAATGGACCACTCATCAAAAGGATTTCTTGCCATTAAGCTTCAAGAAAAGAAATAAGTAGGGAATTCTTGGTAAAGAGATTGAAGATACGTTTAGGAAAAGTGAAAATTTCTAGTTCGAACTTGGAAAATCCTAAGTAAAGCTAGAGAATATTCATACCCAAAATTAGGGAAGACTAATCCCTCGCTTTGGAGGGAAGAAACCTTCAGGAACATTCAATCAAAGAATTTCTGAAAACCTAGTAATCTGATGATTACTAACATGGGGAAATGGGACAAAGTTATAAAATCGTACTTCTTACAAGGCAATTTATTGCCAATAAGTGGGGAGCAAAAAATTCTTAAGGAATTGGAATCTACGACCAAATCAAATATCCACAAAATAAGTTAAATATTTAGTTGGAAATTTTTTTCAAAAAATCATCAATCAAAGTGCATTATAAGAAATTTGGTCAACTCTTTAGGAAGGACCTTAGACAAAATAAGGGACAATGTGATCACACCAACCTTGAGAGGCCTAAGATATTATGAGGAACTCTTAAGGACATATTTCTATAAAGGTACACAAGCCAGATCAGTCAGCAAGGTTGATGTCCATTTAATGAGAGATTAGAAAGATCTCAATGGGCAAATGATTAGAAAGAGCTCGCGCCATTAGGCCTTCGATGGATTTCAACATTGAAGCCCAATGAAAGGCTTGGCCCAATTACTAATACACTCCAAATGCTTCCTATGATCAATAGATTATGTAAAGGGAAAATATATCCAACTCAATCTCTTAATTAAGGGACAAATCTTGGAGTCTACAAGGGACAAAAAGAAATTATTCTAATGAAAGAATAAACTCTATCTTATCAAATAGGGAATCCTAAGGAAACTCTACTGTGGTAGCTCGAGCTTAACCCCTGTGTAAATAACCCAAGATCATAGCCTAAGGTAAGTATAGGGGTATAAAACCAATTCCTGGACATTCAACCATTAACTTAAGCTTTTTGTTGAGATTGTTTTTGAATATGGTATTAGAGGTTTTTTAAGTGAGAGGTCTCAAGTTCGAATCTCAGCAGCTTAAGCTTTTTGTTAAGTATTGAGACATAGAGCTTTGACGTGCATTCTAGCAGTTAATCGATAGTGTTTTTTTCTTTCTTATTCCTTCTCTAACTTGACTACTAAAGGCTCTTATAAAGGAGGAACAACTCCATCTGTAGAGAATTGTTTTCAGGTTTCATTGGTTGAGGATTTAGATCTTTTTGTGGTTCAACAAGAAGTGTAGCAAAACTTGAGCTAAAACGCTACATATGGACGGTATATTCCCCTCACATTCTCCAACAATGCCCTTCACTCATGACAAATAAATTACAAGGTTACTAAATCAGTAATTGAAAATATGTTTGATTCGATAATGGTATATATAAAATGAATCCCCTTAAAGCTAGTCGTGGACTAGAGATTTTGAACCAAGGGTCTAGACTAAGTGTATATATGGTATGAAATTTAACATTAGTCATTACAAAAATTAAATTACATAGGTAAACTAAAATAACCATATGCCCATTGAAATCCATCTAACAAAAATAACTATGTTCAACAAAACCAACACAATTTCAACTTACAAAGCCATCAAAATTATCAAAGACTGAGGCTAAATAATCCATTTTATTGTAACTCATAACCTAGATCATTTGCCAAAATAATCATCTCATATCCTTTCAATGTATCAAATGTTAGGCTTTATAAGGAGCTAATTTCAGTTGCATGGTTTGAGTCATGTCGGAGTTAGGTATATGACTTTATGAGGAGCCAATTTCATTTTTCTATGCATGGTTAGAACTTGGAAGGGTGTATGCTGTGATTCTATGGCTGTGATTGCACAGGTAGTAAGATGAAGGAAGAGGAGTAAAAGACAAGAAGTAAGAAAGCTAGTTATGGTTGAGATTTTTGAGGAGATACAGGCAACACTTGTGGTATTAGCCTAGTAGCTAGTGGACTAGCATCTATGTCAATTGATGTTGCTTATTTTTGTTTGTTTCTTGATATGTTAGAATGATTTACACCCTTTGGATGTCCAAACATACCACTGTATCTTTAATAATAAAAAAATAAAAAAAAGATTGAAGGGGCATTCAAAAGCAGTAGCACGCAAAGAGGCTAGATGAGAAATGCTTGGTGTGTCAGTAATGCTCCTAATAATGATGAGTTCTCAACTTCTCATTCTCATAAAAAAAAAAAACCGGAAGCCAAAGTGCGGCTATAAGGAGTAGAACAAGCTACTTAAAGCAAAGGAAACAAGGCCAGGTAACCACTCCTATGCCAATGAACGTACCAACTGTTCTATAGGATAAAAATAGTATATAAGTATTTTTATATTTTATTTAGTTATGTGCAAATTTTTTTTTTTCAAAAAATTACGCAATTTAAGGACCTTATGCAACACCCCTATCCCTTAGGCTTAGGGAAGTTATTGATTTCTAAAATTTTGGAGTGAAACGGACAGAGTTCTACCTAAAAACTAACTATAACTTAGGCTTAAAGCCTTACATTAGGTCCCTACAATAATATAACATAAAAGACATATCTAAACAAGCTCGATGACTACACATCGGAGACCACAATTCTACGGGCCACACTCTCGGAGTACACCAAATGTAAAGTCTAATAAAAAGAAAGAAATAGAAGATACAACTTAACATATCAGACATCGGGAGCACTGGGGTTTGAATCCCAAAAATAATTAACTCCAACTAAACCAAATGACTAACTGTTCAGATGGTTGGCCCACACGGCCATTCAGAGTGAATGTTGTTCCATATGCAACACATGAACTATACTAATTAACGTACATATGCTCAAGACATAAAAATACATCACTATGTATCATTTGACTCATGATCTGTGTATATATATACATATAACTCCTTTTCCAAAGTGTTAGGAAAGGTTTCGACTCAACTTACGTGAATCGATTTTTACATATCATATCAATAATCTGGGAAAAAGGAAAATAAAGAGGAGATGAGCTACCACATGCTCATTGAGTGATTGCTCATTGAGTGATTCTCAACCCCAAGAAAACAAAACCATTGCATGCAATACTTTAAGTAGCATTCATACACAAACTAATATTTAATATCGCATATTAAACAAAACAACATAATCAATTTCTAATAATTTCCTAATAACCTCAAAAATTTAATGGCGTCACTTTTCCTCATTAGTTCAACACAAAAAAGCTTTACCTGGTCTAGCCTAGAATTCCCATGCATAAGCAATGATAGCCACACTATACACTTACTTCAAATTCCTAATGGCCCTGCATGTCTCAATATCAAGATGACTCATGCTAAGACCTAGGCATCAAGCATAATAGGTCATTCGGTTCTCTTATAAACACATAGCATCCCAAAGTTCAGTTGTAGTTTCCAGTTGGAGTTCTTTAGTAAGAAAATGGAATTTCATGCATTAAAGGACAACAACCTTCACTTAAATCAAAGTAAGCACTTAGAAAATAGTCGCTATTCATAAGAAAGTAATTTGCAATCCAACAAGGCTCTCTGAAAGTGTACATACATTTTTCCAACGTTCACACTAGCGTAATCCTCGAAAGGGGGGTTTTCAACACATAATAATTAAGAAATCATGCTTTGGGCATCAGATTCACACGTTAGCTCTCTCTTTAAGTGAGTTTCATAATCATGACTGATGATATCTCAAAGATCTCTCATACTCAGTGAGTGTTTATCCTCATTAGGGTCTTCTAGCGTTCCTACTTCTTGGTCTACTCCCTAGGAATTAGGGCTCCTGTATACAGGGTTTGCTCCGGAAACTTGCATTCTACCTTCGTCAGGGTCCTCTACAGTTCCCACTTTTTGGTTTACTCCTTAGGAATTCACTAGCACTATCCTCTTAGCCCAAAATGTTTCAGATGCATCTCACTTTCAACACGTTTTGCATCGAAATTCTCATTGCATCACAACAATTCCATTTCATTTTTCAACAAGGTTAAAGTGTCTTAATAAAATCAAGTCGACTTATAAAACGTATATAGCCACTCATTTTGTCAAAGTGTGCTTGGAACCAAGTTAACGACCAAGTAACCATTCACTTTTAAGAGGATGGGATAGTAAAACTCGTTTTTGGGAGCTACTAATTTGCAACTTATGTATAATTAGTTTCACTTAAAGGCACTCAACAATTTGGTTCAGTAAACTAGCCATTTAATTTCATTCTCCAAATTCGTTTGAATTTTGTATGAAATAAAGGGTCTAAAGCAAGTTTGTACTTTTACAGTACTGCCTTGCCAAGTTCAAGTTTTCCAATTTAATGGCTCAGCCCGTTGGATAATTTAGCTGAATCGTTCAACTGAATGATTCGACGGCCTAACCATTATTCCTAGTATCGGTGCTACTATTAGTAGAGCACAAAATGCAACCAACAAGCAGAGGTGCTCAGCTAGGGTATGCCAAGAGAAGTAAGTCATCACATAGTTCACGAATCTAGTTCACTATCAAATCGATTTATGAGCCATCCAATTGAGTTTTCATCCCTTTTTAACCCACTCTAAACTACAAGGGACACATGCAATGACCCTTAAGTATTAGTGAATTTAATGGCTAGTAAGCTACTGCATAATTATGTCAATTCAGCAGATTCGTACACCATCACACATGCGAACACCTGTCACAAGCACGCTAATTCTCACTCAACCTGTGCTCCCTCCTCACGGCACCATCCACAAGAGTCCTTAAAATCAACTCAATTTCATCTCCAAATCGTTCCAAATAGCCATGCAATCTGTTTATGTCCCCCTCCCGATTCTCATACAATCATATTTATCTCCAAAATGAACCAACTCACTCAATGAATCACCACCAAATCAATTCAATTAACGAACCATATTCAACCAACTTAACGAATGAATCACAAACAATCAATTCAATAACTGAAATGTAAAGCATTATGAACTTGCTAACAGATTAGGAAATTGAGAACACCCATCTTGAAACCAAGACAAAGCACCCGATTTCTGGGTTAATTGGGTGAGAATCTAAGTTGGCTTCGAGCCTCTTTTCTACCTGGTCTTGCTGCCCGAGCTTCTCTTCCTCTCGCTATTGTTAGTGTGACTCGTTGCTCCCTCTCTCACTCGCATTTTCGCCCTCTGCTCTCGCTCATGGTCATGCTCGCACAACCGTGGAGATCAGCGGCGGTGATGAGGGTTTCAAAACCCTAACTATTTGCACCCTCCATCGCGTGACACGAGGGTCTGAGCCTGAGCTCGAGCCCGAGCTCAAGCCCAACTAGTCGAGGCACCACAAACTGGGGGCCAACCGCCGAGTCTCACCACCGGCACCGCCTGATCTTCGCCCCACTTCCTCTCTCTTTCTCTGGGTTTATGAGGGTGGGCTTTTCGCTTTTATTTCGCGCAAGGACCCGAGTCCTCCACCCCTCTTTTTTGCTCTTTTCTCTTTTTCCTTTTGTTTGTCATACTTGAGTAAAATCAGTTTCCGTCCAATTCATTCCAACCTTGAATAACCCAATTTAACTCCACTAATTTAATGTAATCCAAACTCAGCCTAAGTTTAATGGAATTCACTAATTTCATGCAATTGCATAATGAATCAAGCAAATCCAAAAAATTAGCCCACATAAACTATTACACTAAATTAACATGCAAATTATCTAATATGACGAAATTGTTAAACATAACTAAAAAAACTTATGACCTCGATGATTGATTCTAATAGAAATTCCTCCGCTGTTACACCTTGCTGCTAATGAACTATGTCATCCATACTCAGTGTAAAGGCAATAGGAATGATTTATTAAGTATGTATTAATTATGCCAATGCCCTCAAAATAGGGATTATCGACATTCAAAATCCTTATATATTAAGTGCATTTTATTGTATTGGAAAATTGCATTTGATGTTCTTATATTTTAACCTTTTCATTTGGTTCAATTTTAAAATTCATAAACTATTTATGAATAGGGGCCTTTTAAAAGAGGGAACAAAAACGTCAAATAGTTTATGAATTTTAAAAGGGGGAACCAACTCCGCACACTACTGGAATAGCAATTGAAGGTCCAAAATCAGAAGGTTGTCGAGCTACGAGAGGAACAACAGTAGATATTTGCCAAGATTATGGCCCTCCTAGAAAAAGACAAGGACTCTAATGTGGAAATTGCGACTCCAGTGCCTAATTCTGAGTTATCTGAAGAAAGGAATGCCTTCTAATTTGTGCCATGAATTGAATTTCCAGTGTTTGACGGAATGAATCCAAGAATGTAGATCAAAAAATGTAGCCGTTGTTTTAGCCTTTGTAAAATCTTAGATGTTTAGAAAGTGGATGTGGCCTCCATACATCTAACTAGTAAAGATGAAGTATAGTTTCCTAGTTATGTTGTTGTTAAAAAGCATGTGGAGTGGGATGATTTTGTTGTGGATGTATCTGATCGGTTTAAGGAGGCGATGGGGGTAGAATTGCGGAAGGTTTTAATAAATTGTAGCAAGGTGGATCCCTAGATGATTATTTGGACAAGTTTGAGGAGTTGAAATCCTTGATGGTACAAAGGACCCCTACTATAATAACCTGACCCTAACCCATATTTATTTATTTAAATCATATTTATTTATTTAATTAATCATATTTATTCATTTGATTAATCATGTTTTTATTCACTCATGGTTATTGGTTTAACCAAATTATGTTTATTAATTCAATTACCCAATTTATTTATTTAGCAAATTACAATTTTGGGTCCCACTTTAGACTTCGGGTTTCAATTATTGTAAAATTTTAGGTGAATCGACAGTAGGCCTAGATAATTATGATTTAAGAATTCATTATTATTGTTATTACTATTATTATTATTATTTTATTTTTTATTTTTTTTAATTTTTATTTTTATAATCTCGTAAAAATTTTATTTCGAGCCATGAAAATTCAATCGTATACAGTTTACATCTCTTCCAGGGCCCAAACCGTATAAACCAATAATAATCCAACAAACTTGCCCATTTAACCTAGCTACATAACCATGGTTAAAGCCTAACCATAGTTAGTTAAACGTTACTTTTTGAAGTAAAAATTCAGCCAAGTAAATTGTGATCATTCCTAGCCAAGCAACACATATACACATCTCTCTCTCTCTCCTTTCTTCCTCATCCCCATGAGCCCCCTTCCCCAAGCTGCTGCTGCCTTCTCCTGGTGTTTTCTGGCTAGCTAGAGGCTGCCTTTTACCACCACAACCATCACCAACCATCTCCCACACCTCACACCACATACACCTCTTGCTTCCAAGCATCAAAGTGAGTAAACCCCAATCTTGTTCTTGTTGATTTTGCTTGTATCTTGGTTTTGATTCTTATTCTTGTTGTTTTTCGTGGTTGATCATGTTGCTTTGATAAGAAATAAGAGCTATTTTGGTGTTTAAATTGGGGAGAAGTTTGGAGCATGTTTGGGTTATGTTTTGTCATGACCAAGTTAGCTTAAGTCAAGTAATGGATTTGTATTATTTTTTTTATGATTTTGAAATCTTTAGTCTTATTGATGATGATGATGATATTTTTGGTGATTTGGAATGATTTCAAATGAGAATTTGTGTGAAAAGAGAGGAAAAACCAATAACAGTGGGGGCTGGGAAATGGCAGAAAATAGGGGAAACTTTGCCACTAAACTTTTAATTATCAGCAAACTAAAAAATTATGATTTTTGGTGGGTAGATAGGTCAGTGTGTTATATTTCAAAGGCCTTTTGAATCTCCTTAATCCGAGTTATGTGGACAAAGTTATGGTCGTTTTACGAGAATTGCGCATGTTAGATCGAAACTGAAATACTTGTATTTTAGCCCCATTTTGGGAACCCTGTTGTGGGAGTCATGTTTTGTATTGTCAATGAAAGTTTTTCAAAACTTCTTAATATTTCCATATTGGGGTGTTAGGTCTCCTTTTAAGGTCAAGGGTGAAAGTTAGCAATTTTTGAAGTGATCTGACATACTTTGGTACAAATTGGGCTGTTATTGCAATTTTTGTGCAGTGCATATTTGGAGGAAATTTCTGAAACATTTAATGTAGATTGCCCACATTATTTTCGAATTTCCTATAAGCTTTCATGAATTTTGGATGACTATTTTGAGTTTGGCGATTTTTGGAAGCATTTTTCCTAATTGTGTAAAGACCAATAATAAAGATTGAGTGAGATTGATCAAGCACTCATTTTGTGTATTTTGGGCCAAGTAAGGTCATTGAAGGGGGAAATGAAGATTCATGGACTTTCATGGAGCCTTTAGCTTGATTAATGACGAGCATACAATTTGGGAGCTTAATTATGAGTTTTGAATCACTTATGGATATTACAAAGAATGTATCAAGTTTGGCGAGTTTAATAGCTTTCATTGGGATCAATAATCTATTTGGGGTCAAAGTTGTATTTAATCGACTTGTGAATGAAATATGGAAAGTGGGGACAATTTTTGACTCAGAAACCATTTTTATCAGACCAAGTTATTGCAGATTATGCTATCTTGAACCAAGATATATCTTTCTTGACCTCAAACCTTTGTTACTTACTCAATTCAGAATGTAGCAAATGTATTCATTAAGCCAGTCTAGTGTACTTGCTGTTTTCTTGAATCAAGCTATACATCAACGAGCCTTAAAACTGTATTAGCAACGTATCTCAGAAAAGGCCACAACCACTTTCTCATTTGTCACCATCAAGGCATTTTCCTTTGTAATCTCATTTATCTCTTTGTGATCTATTTCACTTTCATTTACGTTATATCAGTTTTAATTGCTTTCATAAATTCAGTTTTAAAGTTATATTGAAATACCCAAGTTATGTATACCATTTAATTACTTAATTTCTATTGCACATACTTTTACTTACTCAAGTATGTGAGTAAGGATCATTTACTGACTACACATACCTACAATGATATTTATGAAACATAGTCGAGGCCTAGTTATTGTTTCCCATTATGTATAAGTGTTATCAAGTCAGATGACATTTATGAAATAGATGACATTTATCAAGTCATATGATATTTGTAAAGACTCAAGGTACGTCCATTGTCTGTATCTTCAGAAAGCAGAACATGTTTATCAGGTGACAACTCTTAATGAGTTTATCAATGAATTAGTTTATACAGTGATTTGCAATTTAAATTGTAACCCCTTCAGTTATCATCTATAGGGCATCAGCCCATTATTTACTCACGCGGTTTCAGGCCAACACTTGATTGGATTGACAGGTGTACACCTATGTATAGATCATATCATTGCAAGGGGTTCACATCCAGATGATAATGAGCAATTCAATTTCATAATACTTTCATTTTCATTTTTACTGCGAAATAAATGAATTGCAAAGACGGATACCCATCAACAGTGTTTCTACGCTCATTTTACTATATAGGAATGCATGTGCTGAGTTTTAGCTCACATTTTCGAATTGTTTTCATGTTTTTCATTTTAGCTGATGAAGTATTACATGTTTCTCCATTTAGCAAGCCCTTTTGGAAGTCATCAAATGCTCATAGTGGATTCAGCATAGCATGAACATTGGGATCGACCTCAGGATCAAGTTGGGTCTATATTCAATATACTTGTGTGGTGTGGAGTGCGAGTTAGCACATGGTATGATTAAGTCAATTGTATTGAAGTTGAACTATTGTGGACTTTGGTCTTTGGGTGTTTTAGTTTAATAGATATTGTGATTTGTACATGAGTTGCAACATTAAATGGTTTCAGTGAGCCTTATCCTTATCAGGACAGCGGTAACGCCTTCTGTCATTAGGTCTTCCGCTGCAGTCTTCCATAAATCTGGTCGTTTGCATTTTGGGGGAGTTATAGATTTGGCACCATAGCTAAGGTTTTAAAAGCCATTGTGAGCTATCAAGTGTTTATGAATTAGCTACCAAGGTGTGCATGAGTTATGTTGGACCAGTTAAATGAGTTATTGGCAATAATTTCACATGTACGCGTATGTATGGAGGAACCATTTCCATTTGGGTGACTCAATCATTTGGTAATAACCTGAGATTCGAGCATTAGCAAAGTGTAGTGTAGAACCATTTGGGTGACCTGTTAGTGTGGCATGCTCTCATTTATCTGGGAGTTGTATTGTATGTTTCGTTTCTCTCATTTGTTTAAATGTTTGCAATTCTGCACTCTCGGTACGTAACCCGTTGAGTTATGAACTCCGGCGTGTGGCCGTTGAGCTGTTGAAGTTTGATTTTTCATGATAAGTAGATGTTGTAAGGCTTTAAGCCTGGGCTTTAGCCAGTTTTTTGGCGGAACTCTGTCCGTTTCGCTCTAAAATTTGAGTGTTTCATTGAAGTGTATTAACACACATGATATTGAGTACAGTGATGTTTAAAACCTATTGCGTTAATGTCATTTGCAACTTGGTCTATCTTTGGGTTGAACCAGTATGAGATGGAATTACTATGGGGAATCCTGTGACGATAATTCAATAGCTTGCGGAGTACTACTAGGCACTATATGGATGGTATGAGTAAGATTTGGTTGCCATGCATAGAAAGAGGCTGTTGTTGCCACTAAGACCTTACATCAACACTGCTCCCATTACTTCTAGTCATTGACTTACTTTTACCCTAATCACCTTGGATTGTTCAGAGGCATTATTCTTTTGGTATTGACACTCACTTGGTCTATAACATCTCTTTATCTAGGCCATTTGTTTAAATGGCTTCAATTATTATCTAAACCACACCAATGACAGCTTATCGTTTGTAAGAATGCTTTTTATAGTAGTTCCTACGATTGCTTGTTTGTTTCATCTTTTCAATTTGATTTTATCCAATATTGTTTAATCTCCCTATCCCCGATATTTCATTTGTTCATAATGATACGCTCCTATAACTTGATATGAATTCAAAATATAAGTATTCTCCTTGCCTTTAAATTCAATTCTCACATTTATATTTTACGTCCTCATCAATAAACTTCAGTATTCTCCATTCCATCTTATTGACGCGCTCAAATTGGCTTTATCTGAGCAAAGCACGTTCCCAATGTAACTTGTCCAATCTATTTATATATCTATTGCATTTTACTTATCCAATCTATCTATCTACTTATCGCACATTGCTTTTCCCATCTATCTAGTGCACTAAACCTTACAATTAATGGTAGAAAGTTAACATCTTGTCATCTTGCTTTTGTTAAACCCGAGTGTAATCGAGCCATCTTTCCCCTTGGTTGACTATCCATTGGATTCTTTATGATCCATATTTATAAACCATGATTCATTTGGCAGTATATTTCAACATTCTGGTTATTTTATTTTAGCAACCTCATCATAATCCCCCCTTTATCAATTTTTTTTCTAATCTCATTGTTTATTTCTTTTAGACTTAATGGCTCGCTTGACTACAAATTCCCTTATTTTCATTCCTAGCAATATTCATTTTACTGTGCAATGTGGAATTGGAGTAGACCTTTGATTAATTAGATGAGGGGAGAACAAGTGATTCTTGGAGAACACTAAATGACGACATTTTGAGATGAGCATAATCTTAAGCAATGTTGGATTTTATTGGAGCAAGCCTGAAGAAGCATTGGGTATAAAAATAGAGCTAATCCAACCAAGTACTACGAAAGAAATTCAAGGACATGTTAAGGTCAGACAAGGCAGACAAAAGAGTTATGTTGACAAAAGTAGGAGACAATTACAGTTTTAGATGAGGCAAAAAGTACTTTGGCGAAATCATACCTCCTCAAAAGCCACTTAGGAAAACCCAGAAAGTGATGAAAGCCAAATGTCAACATTTATTTGTGATATCAGTGCATATTTTCACAAAACTCATAAGTTTCGAAGACGAAACTCTTTAAGTTGAGAAAACTGTAATAACCTAACCCTAACCTATATTTATTTATTTAAATCATATTCATTTGTTTAATTAATCATGTTTATTCATTTAATTAATCATGTTTTTAATCACTCATGGTTAATTGTTTAACCAAATCATGTTTATTAATTCAACTACACCCAATTTATTTATTTAGCACATTACAATTTTGGATCCCACTTTGCACTTCGGGTTTCAATTATCGTAAAATTTCAAGTGAATCAATAGTAGGCCTCAATAATTATAATTTAAGAATTCATTATTATTATTATTATTATTATCATCATCATTATTATTATTATTATTATTGTTATTATTATTATTATTATTATTATTATTATTATTATTATTATTATTATTATTAT
>JACYFF010031955.1:50993668-51036434 GCA_017589665.1 Selenicereus undatus | reverse complement strand
TTATTATTATTATTATTATTATTATTATTATTATTATTATTATTATCATCATAACATCAGAAAAATTAAATTCTGAGCTACGAAAATTCAATTGTATACAGTTTACTTCCCTTCCCGAGCCCAAACCGTATAAACCAATTATAATCCAACAAACTTGCCCATTTAACCTGGCTAAATAACCATGGTTAAAGCCTAACCATAGTTAGGTAAAAGCTACTTTTTGAAGTAAAAATTCAGCCATGTAAATTGTGATCATTCCTAGCCAAGCAACAGACATACACACCCCTCTCACTCCTTTCTCCGTCTACCCCACAGTGCCCATCCCCCAAGTTGCTGCTGCCTCCGACCACCACAACCATCACCAACCATCTCCTACACATCACACCACGTACATCTCTTGCTTCCAAGCACCGAAGTGAGTAAACCCTAACCTTGTTCTTGTTGATTTTGCTTGTATCTTGGTTTTGATTCTTGTTCTTGTTGTTTTTGGTGGTTGATCATGTTCTTTTGATAATAAAAAAGAGTTATTTTGGTGTTTAAATTGGGGAAAAGTTTGGAGCATGTTAGGGTTATGTTTTGTCATGATCAAGTTAGCTTAAGTCAAGTGATGGATTTGTATTGTTTTGTATATAATTTTGTAATCTTTAGTCTTATTGATGATTATGATGATGTTTGTGGTGATTTGGAATGATTTCAAATGAGGATTTGTGTGAAAAGACGGGAAAAAGCAATAATAGTGGGGGTTTGGATATGGCAGAAAATAGGGGAAATCTTCCCCATAAACTAGTAACAATTGGCCCACTGAAAAATTAAGATTTTTGGTGGGTAAATAGGGCAATGTGTTAACCTTCAAAGGGCTTTTGAATTACCTTCATCCGAGTTCTGTGGAGAAAGTGATGATCGTTTTACGAGAACTATGCAGGTTAGACTAAAACTGAAACACTTGTGTTCCAACCCCATTTTGGAGCCCTATTATGGGAATCGTGTTTTGCATTGTAAATGAGAGTTTATTGGGATTTCTTAAATTTTCCATATTGGGGTTTTAGGTCTCCATTTGAGGTCAAGGTTGAAAGCTATGAATTTTTGAAGTGAACTGGCCTACTTTGGTATAAATTGGGATGTTATTACAATTTTTGTGTGGCAAATACTTGGATGAAAATTTTGAAAAATTTACTGTAGATTTCCTATAAGATTTCATGAATTTTGGTTCAGAATTTGGAGTTTTGTAATTTTTGAAAGCATTTTGAGTAATTGTGTAAAGAGCAATAATAAAGATTGAGTGAGATTGATCAAGCACTCATTTTGTGTATTTTGGGCCAAGTAATGTCATTTAAGGGGGAAATGAATATTCATGGACTATCATGGAGCTTTTAGCTAGATTAGTGAGGCAGAAGAAGACAAGTATACAATTTGGGAGCTTAATTATGAGTTTTGAATCACTTATGGATATTACAAAGAATGTAGCAAGTTTGGGGAGTTTAATAGCTTTCATTGGGATCAATAATCTCTTTGGGGTGAAAGCTGTATTAATGGACTTGTGAATGAAATATGGGAAGTGGGGACAATTTTTGACTCAGAAACTATATTTATCAAACCACGTTATTGCAGTTTATGCTATTTTGAACCAAGCTATATCTCTCTTGGCCTCAAACCTTTGTTACTTACTCAATTCAGAATGTAGCAAATGTATTTATCAAGCCAATCTAGTGTCCTCGCTGTTTTCTTGAACCAAGCTATACATCAGCGAGCCTTAAACCCGTATTAGCAACGTATCTTAGAAAAGGCCACAACCACTCTCTCATTTGTCACCATCAAGGCCTTTTCCTTTGTAATCTCATTTATCTCATTATGGTCTATTTTACTTTTTTTTTTTTACTTTTTGTCGGTTTTAATTACTTTCATTAATTCAGTTTTGAAGTTATATTGAAATACCCAAGTTATGTATACCATTTAATTACTCAATTTCTATTACACATACTTTTACTTACTCAATTATACAAGTAAGGATCATTTACTGACTACACATACCTACAATGACATTTATGAAACATAGTCGAGGCCTTGTTATCGTTTCATGTTATGCATAAGTGTCATCAAGTCAGATGACATTTACGAAACAGATGACATTTATCAAGTGAGATGATATTTTTAAATACTCAAGCTACGTCCATTGCCTGTATCTTCAGAAAGTAGAGCATGTGTCTTAGGTTACAACTCTTACTGAGTTTATTAATGAATTAGTTCATATAACGATTTGCAATTTAACTTGTGACCCCTTCAGGTATCATCTATAGGGCATTAGCCCATCATTTACCCGCACGGCTTGAGGCCAGCTCTTGATCGGATTGGCAGGTGTACACCTATGTATAGATCATATCATTGCAAAGGGTTCACATCCAGATGATAATGAGCAATTCAATTTTATGTTACTTTCATTTTCATTTTTATTCCGAAATAAATGAATTGCAAAGGCGAGTACCCATCAATAGTATTTCTACGCTCATTTTACTATACAGGAATGCATGTGCTAAGTTTTAGCTCACATTTTCGAATTGTTTTCATGTTTTTCATTTTAGCTGATGAAGTATCACATGTTTCTCCGTTCAGCAAGCCCTTTTGGAAGTCATCAAATGCTCACAGTGGATTCTGCATAACATGAATGCTGGGATCGACCTCAGGATCGAGTTGGGTCTATATTCAATATACTTGTGTCATGTGGACTGCGAGTTAGCACATGGTATGATTAAGTCAATTGAATTGAAGTTCAACTATTGTGGACTTTGGTCTTGGGGTGTTTTACTTTAATAGATATTGTGATTTGTACATGAGTTGCAAGATTAAATGGTTTCAGTGAGCCTTATCCTTATCAGGACGGCGGTAGCGCCTTCCATCATTAGGTCTTCCGCTACAGTTTCCCATAAATCTGGTCGTTAGCATTTTGGAGGCGTTACAGATTTGGTATCATAGCTAAGGTTTTAAGGGCCATTGGGAGCTATCAAGTGTTTATGAGTTAGCTATCACGGTCTATATGAGTTATGTTGGACCAATTAAATGAGTTATTGACTATAAGTTCACATGTATGGGTATGTGTGGAGGAACCATTTTTATTTGGGTGACTCAATCATCGGGTAATATCCTGAGATTTGAGCATTAGCAAAGTGTGCAGTGTGGAACCATTTGGGTGACTTGTTATTAAGGCATGCTCTCATTTATTTGAGGGTTGTGGTGTATGTTTCATTTCTCTCATTTGTTTAAATGCTTGCAATGGTGCGCTTTGGGTGTGTGACCTGTTGAGTTATGAACTCCGGCGTGTGGCCATTGAGCTGTTGAAGTGTGATTTTTCATGACAAGTACATGTTGTAAGGCTTTAGCCAGTTTTTAGGCGACACTCTGTTCATTTCGCTCTAAAATTTGAGTGTTTCATTGAAGTGTATTAACATACATGATATTGAGTACAGTGATGTCTAAAACCTATTACGGGAATGTCATTTGCAACTTGGTGTATCTTTGGGTTGAACCATATGAGATGGAATTACTATAGGGAATCCTGTGACGGTAATTCAGTAGCTTGCGGTGTGCTACTTGGCACTGTATGGATGGTATAAGTAAGATTTAGTTTCCATCCACAGAAAGAGGTTGCTGTTGTCAGTAAGACCTTACACCAACAATGCTCCCATTACTTCTAGTCATTGACTTACTTTTGCCCTAGTGACCTTGAATTGTTCAGGGGCATTATTCTTTTGCTATTGACACTCACTTGGTGTATAACATCTCTTTATCTAGGCCATTTGTTTAAATGGCTTCAATTATTATCTAAACCATGCCAATGGCAGCTTATCATTTGTAAGAATGCTCTTTTATAGTAGTTCCTACAATTGCCTGTTTGTTTCATCTTTTCAATTTGATTTTATCAAATATTGTTTAATCTCCCTATACCTAATGTTTCATGTGTTCATAATGATACGCTCGTATAACTTGCTCTGGATTCATAATATAATTGTTCTCCTTGCTTTTAAATTCAATTCTCACATTTATATTTTACGTCCTCATCAATAAACTTCAGCATTCTCCATTCCATCTTATTGCTGCACTCAAATTGACTTTATCTGAGCAAAGCACGTTCCCAATGTAACTTGTTCAAGCTATTTATATATCTATTGCATTTTACTTATCCAATCTATCTATCTACTTATCGTACAATGCTTTTCCCATCTATCTAGTGCACTTAACCTGAAAATTAAGGCTAGAAAGTTAGCATCTTGTCATCTTGCTTTTGCTAAACCCAAGTGTAATTGAGCCATCTTTCCCGTTGGTTGACTATCCATTGGATCCTTTACGATCCATATTAATAAACCATGATTCATTTGGCATTATATTTCAACATTCTGGTTATTTGATTTTAACCACCTCATGATAATCCCCCTTTTATCAATTTTTTCTAATTTCATTGTTTATTTCTTCTAGACTTAATGACTCGCTTGACTACAAATTCCCTCATTTTCATTCCCAGCGATATTCATTTTATTGTCCAATGTGGAATTGGAGTAGACCTTTGATTAATCGGATGAGGGGAGAACAAGTGATGCTTGGAGAACACTAAATGAGGACATTTTGAGAAGAGCATAATCTTAAGCAATGTTGGATTTTATAGGAGCAAGATAGAAGAAGCATTGGGTATAAAAATAGAGTTAATCCAAGCAAGTATTACGAAAGAAATTCAATGACATGTTAAGGTCAGACAAGGACGACAAAAGAGTTATGCTGACAAAGGTAGGAGACAATTACAGTTTCAGATGAGGCAAAAAGTACTTTGGCCAAATCATACCTTCTCAAAAGCCACTTAGGAAAACCCCCAGAAAGAGATAAAGGCCAAATGTCCACATTTATTTGTGATATCAGTGCATATTTTCACAAAACTCATAAGTTTCGAAGACGAAACTCTTTAAGTTGAGAAGGCTTTAATAACCTAACCCTAAACTATTTTTATTTATTTAAATCATATTCATTTGTTTAATTAATCATGTTTATTTATTTAATTAATCATGTTTTTAATCACTCATGGTTAATTGTTTAACCAAATCATGTTTATTAATTCAATTACACCCAATTTATTTATTTAGCACATTACAATTTTGAGTCCCACTTTGCACTTCGGGTTTCAATTATCGTAAAATTTCAGGTGAATCAATAGTAGGCCTCGATAATTATAATTTAAGAATTTATTATTATTATTATTATTATTATTGTTGTTGTTGTTGTTGTTGTTGTTGTTGTTGTTATTGTTGTTATTGTTATTATTATTATCATAACATCACAAAAAGTAAATTTTGAGCTACGAAAATTCAATCGAATATAGTTTACTTCCCTTCCCGGGCCCAAACCGTATAAACCAATCATAATCCAACAAACTTGCCCATTTAACCTGGATAAATAACCATGGCTAAAGCCTAACCATAGTTAGGTAAAAGCTACTTTTTGAAGTAAAAATTCAGCCACGTAAATTGTGATCATTCCTAGCCAAGCAACACACATACACATCCCTCTCACTCCTTTCTCCATCTACCCCATAGCCCCCCTTCCCCCAAGTTGTTGCTGCCTTCACCTGGTGTTTTTTAGCCAGCCAGAGGCTGCCTCCGACCACCACAACCATCACCAACCATCTCCCACACCTCACACCACATACAACTCTTGCGTCCAAGCACCAATGTGAGTAAACCCTAACCTTGTTCTTGTTGATTTCGCTTGTATCTTCGTTTTGATTCTTGTTCTTGTCGTTTTTGGTGGTTGATCATGTTTTTTAGATAATAAATAAGAGTTATTTTGGTGCTTAAATTGGGGAGAAGTTTGGAGCATGTTGGGGTTATGTTTTGTCATGATCAAGTTATCTTAAGTCAAGTGATGGATTTGTATTGTTTTGTATATGATTTTGTAATGTTTAGTCTTATTGATGATTATGATTATGTTTGATGTGATTTGGAATGATTTCAATTGAGGATTTGTGTGAAAAGACAGAAAAAAGCAATAACAGTGGGGGCTGGGATATGGCAGAAAACAGGGGAAATGTTTCCAATAAACTGGTAACAATTGGCCCACTGAAAAATTAAGATTTTTGGTGGGTAGATACGGCAATGTGTTAGGCTTCAAAGGGCTTTTGAATTACCTTCATCCGAGTTCTGTGGAGAAAGTGATGGTTGTTTTACGAGAACTATGCAGGTTAGACTAAAACTGAAACACTTGTGTTCCAACCTCATTTTGGGAACCCTATTATGGGAATCGTGTTTTGCATCGTAAATGAGAGTTTTTTTAGGATTTCCTAATCTTTCCATATTGGGGTTTTTGGTCTCCATTTGAGGTCAAGGTTGAAAGTCATGAATTTTTGAAGTGAACTAGCCTACTTTGGTATAAATAGGGTTGTTATTACAATTTTTGTGCGGCAAATACTTGAATGAAAATTCTGAAAAATTTACTGCTGATTTCCTATAAGATTTCATGAAATTTCGTTGAGTATTTGGAGTTTGGTGATTTTTGGAAGCATTTTGAGTAATTGTGTAAAGAGCAATAATAAAGATTAAGAGAGATTGATCAAACACTCATTTTCTATATTTTGGGCTAAGTAAGGTCATTTAAGGGGGAAATGAATATTCATTGACTTTGATGGAGCTTTTAGCTTGACTATTGAGAAAGAAGAAGATGAGTATACAATTTGGGAGCTTAATTATGAGTTTTGAATCACTTATGGATATTATAAAGAATGTACCAAGTTTGGCGAGTTTAATAGGTTTCATTGGGATCAATAATCTATTTGGGGTCAAAGTCATATTTAATGGACTTGGGAATGAAATATGGAAAGTGGGGATAATTTTTGACTCAGAAACCATATTTATCAAACCAAGTTATTGCAGTTTATTCTATTTTGAACCAAGATATATCTCTCTTGACCTCAAACCTTTGTTACTTACTCAATTTAGAATGTAGCAAATGTATTTATCAAGCCAATCTAGCGTACTCGTTGTTTTCTTGAACCAAGCTATACATCAGCGAGCCTTAAACCCATATTAGCAACCTATCCCTCAAAAGGCCACAACCACTCTATCACTTGTCACCATCAAGGCATTTTCCTTTGTAATCTCATTTATCTCATTGTGGACTATTTTGCTTTCATTTACTTTATATCGGTTTTAATTACTTTCATTAATTCAGTTTTGAAGTTATATTGAAATACCCAAGTTATGTATACCATTTAATTACTCAATTTCTATCGCACATACTTTTACTAACTCAATTGTGCGAGTAAGGATCATTTATTGACTGCACATACCTACAATGACATTTATGAAACATGGTCGAGGCCTAGTTATCGTTTCCCGTTATGTATAAGTGTTATCAAGTTAGAACATATTTGTCAAGTCAGATGACATTTATAAAACAGATGACATTTATCAAGTCAGATGATATTTTTAAGGAGTCAAGGTATGACCATTGCCTGTATCTTCAGAAAGCACAACATGTTTATCAAGTTACAACTCTTAATGAGTTTATCAATGAATCAGTTTATACAGTGATTTTCCATTCAACTTGTGACCCCCTCAGTTATCATCTATAGGGCACCAGCCCATTATTTACCCATGCGACTTTAGGCCAACTCTTGATCGGATTGGCTGGTGTACACCTATGTATAGTTCATATCATTGCAAGGGGTTCACATCTAGATAATAATGAGCAATTCAATTTCATATTACTTTCATTTTCATTGTCATTGCAAACTAAATGAATTGCAAAGGCGAGTGCCCATCAACAGTATTTCTACGCTCATTTTACAATGCAGGAATGCATGTATTGAGTTTTAGCTCACATTTTCGAATTGTTTTCATGTTTTCCATTTTAGATGATGAAGTATCACGTGTTTCTCCATTTAGCAAGCCCTTTTGGAAGTCATCAGATGCTCATAGTGGATTCAGCATAGTATGAATGTTCGGATGGACCTTAGGGTTAAGTTGCGTCTATATTCAATATACTTGTGTAATGTGGAGTGCGAGTTGGCACATGGTATGATTAAGTCAATTGTATTGAAGTTAAACTATTATGGACTTTGGTCTTAGAGTTTTTTAGTTTAATAGATGTTGTGATTTGAATATGAGTTGTAAGATTAAATGGTTTGAGTGAGTCTGGTCCTTGTCAGGACAGCGGTAGCACCATCTATCATTAAGTCTTCCGCTGCAGTTTTCCGTAAATCTTGTCATTAGCATTTTGGGGGTTTTACACCTACTCTGCCTGATTCATTTTTCATTGACAGCTTTTTTGGGGGATTAAAATCCCATCCGAAACACTTTGTGAAGGCGCTTAAACCCACTTCTTTGAGTAAGGTAGTGTCCTATGGTCGGTTATAAGAAGATGCTGTGGATTCACTAAAATTGTCGGTTAAGTATGTGTACACCAAAGCACCTTTGCTGATGAACCCAAGAAAGGTTCTTTTCAGTCATCTCCTTCTAATTCCTTTATGAGGCCCGAAAATTCCCCAGATTCAAGCTCTTTTATGGGTCCTATACCCAAATTTCAAACCAACCAAGGTATTGAAGGCAACTGAAAGGACTGAAAAGAGTGCTAAAGGGTTGTGTTACTTCTACGAGCAACTTTATGAGAGGAGTTACAAGTGCTTAAGTAAGAAAACTCAGCCGTTTTCGGTAGAGATACTTATAGAGGATAAGGAGGAATTAGAGGAGGGAGAAGATGCTATGGATTTTGAGATGCTAAAGGCTGACCCTGTGCTTCAACACATGCCATGAATGGAATACAGGGCTATTAGGCCATGAGAGTGATAGGTCAGCATGGAAAAAAAACCTATACACGTGTTGATCGACTCTGGTAACACACATAATTTTTTAAAAGTGAATTTGGCCAAGAAGTTAGGCTATAGGATGGAGAGTATTGATATACAAACAGTAACTATAATAGGTGGATGATTGCTTAAGTGCCAATATATTTGCAAGAATTTCACATGGAAACTACAAGGAGCTGAATTTTGTGCTTATATGTTTTTGATTCCACTGGGTAGTTGTGATGTGGTATCGAAAATACAATGGCTGAGTACCTTAGGAACAATTAGGTCGAACTTCAAGAACTTGACCCTGGCATTTAAATTTGAAGGGAGGACACATGTACTTAGAGGGTTAAGAGGCAAAAAAGTCTAGCTTATAAGTGAAGCTCAACTTAGTAAGGCCATGGAGAATGCTTTCCACCTATGCATGGTACGGATGCTTCCTACACAACTAGCACCCAGGTATCCAAAGAGGTGGAAAAAATGGAATGGCAACTCATCTCTCTCAACAAGGACCTGGCACCAGCAGCTGTAACTGGAGTTGTGGAAGAATATAGGGACCTTTTCTAAGAACCACAAGGGATCCTCCCCCTAGAGGGGTTTTTTATCACAGAATCCCATTAAAGGCTAATGCTAAACCTGTTAACATTAGTCCTTTCAGGTATCCCCTTAAGTAGAAAGATGTGATTGAGACATTGATACAAGAAATGCTTAACTCAGGCATTGTCCAACCTAGCTCTACTCCCTAGTCATCCCCAGTTTTTCCGGTGGGAAAGAAAGATAGGACATGGAGGCTATGTGTGGATTACAAGAGCTCAACAAGGAAACTATTAAAGATAAATTTTCCATACTAGTTGTGAAGGAGCCTATGGATGAGTTGGCATGCTCCAAGTTCTTTAGTAAAATTAATCTAAGAGGTGGCTATCATCAATTGAGAGTGACTGCTGAAGATATCTTTAAAACTACCTATAAGACACATTATGGACACTTTGAGTGTTTGTTTATGCCATTTGAGTTGACTAATGCACTAGCCACATTTCAAGGATTGATGAACTATAATCTTTGCTCTAGCAACTACATTCCTGTAGCTTCGCTAAAGTAAGTACGTACCTTTGCTTGACATAGTTACCCATAGCAATATGCATTGTTTACCACCACCTTCCCTACTACCTTGATAACCTTCTCAGGGTTCTTCCATGGTGATCATCAGAAGTTTGGTTTAGTCAACAAGATAATCTTAGATAGACTAAAGAATGATAATCATATTTGAACTTGAAAAGAAAAGGGTGAAACTGACATGAACGACCATAAATAGAATAACGAGAAGGGAATGTAGTTAATACTGCCATGGGGGATAGAAAGGAAGACAAAGATCATAGGATAATCTTTTTGGAGAGAGAAGAGCTACCCTCAGGTCTAACTCAATCGACTGTCATATATCAGATCCTAGAGTTAAGAAGCTTAGTTTGAATTGACCCCGTCCCATATCACTTCTATCAATGGTCATATATCAGATAACCTAAAAGTTTAGATAGAAGTAGGCTACATATCTTGGTCTATAGTGCATCTCTGGAGCTACATCCTAAGGAAGTTTATTCTTTTTTCTTTTTTTTTTGGTTATGAGATCCCGATTTATAGTGCATCTCCGGAGCTACATATCCAGCATCTCAGGGAAGTGTTTGCTACTATGAGGCAGCATTATTTGGTGGCTAAGGGAAGCAAATATGAGTTTTGCATGGCTAGAATTGAGTACCTTGGCCATTTTATATTTGGGGAAGGAGTCCCTACTGATCCTATGAAAATTTAGGTTGTCGCTGATTAGCCAACTCCTACTACAGTCAGGGAGTTAAGAAGCTTTGGGGCTTGCTGGGTATTACAGAAGATTCGTTAAATGTTTTTCTCTTATGGCTAAACCCATAACTAATTTTCTCAAAAAAGGAGAATTTTTACGGAATGAAGAAGCTCAAGAAGCCTTTAAGTGCCTTAACTCAGCAATCTCCTCAACTACAGGCTTAGGCTGTCTAATTTTTCCAAGGTCTGCGAAATAGAAATTGATGCTTCCATGAATGGAATTGGTGTTGTACTAATGCAAGAAGGTCATCCCATAGCGTACATCAGAAGAACCCTAGGCCCTAAGTGCCAGCAGCTCTCAGTCTATAAGAAAGAACTCTTGGCAGTAGTATTTGCTGTCCAAAAGTGGGAGTAATACCTATGTGGCCAAAAAATTTTGATCCTAGCAAACCAAAAGAGCCTAAAGTGGCTTTTGGTTTCCAATAGTTTTGGTTGTCTAAATTAATGGGATTTCAGTATGAAATCCACTATAAAAGTGCAAAGAAATTTGGCCGTTGATGCTTTGCCCAGGCTACTTGGAGCATAACTGGTGGCCCTCGCCCGTTGCATAGTTCAACCAGACATTCTGGACAAGGTTCAAGCCAGCTATAGCTTAGACAATAATTTACAGCAGACTATTACTCAACTATGGCAAGGGCAGGCAGTCCCTAAGTACACCTATATGGATACATGATTCCACTTTTGGGTACATGATTCCCCTTTTGGGGGACATTCTGGCGAGCACGCTACCCTTAAGAAATTACAAAGATTATTTCACTGGAGGGGCATGACCAAGTCAATAAAGCAGTTCATCAGACAATGTTTGATTTGCCAAAACTGCAAGTCTGATTTTATAGCTTATACAGGGCTCTTATAACCCCTTCCGATTCTTGTAGAGGTATGGGAAGATATTTCTATAGATTTTATATAAGGATTACCTAAATCCTTTGGTAAAAGCCATTATAGTGGTAGTTGATAGATTTAGCAAGGCTACACATTTCTCAGCATTAGCACATCTATATTCTGCCTTGGATGTGGCTCAAACCTACTTGGATAATGTATTCAAGCTCCATGGTTGGCCCCAAAGCATTGTGAGTGATAGGGACAGTATTTTCATCAGTGAGTTCTGGCAGGCTTTCTTCTCTATTCAAGGTTCCAACTTACTTTTATCTCCTTCCTACCAAACTCAAACAGATGGCCAAACTGAGATCGTCAACAAATGGCTTAAGACTTATTTCAAGAGTCTGAGCAGTACCTGAGCTCCCTAGGGAGTGGAGCAAGTGGCTCCCATTGGATGAATGGTGGTACAATACCACTTTTCACACTGCAACTGAGCTTACTCTCTGTGAAATCGTGTACAACCAGCCAACTCCAGTTCACTTACCCTACATTCCATTGGAGTTTAGAGTGGAGAGTGTGAGTAGTACTTTACAGAGAAGAGAAACCATGATACAAATTCTGTGATTTCATTTATTACGAGCTCATAATAGGATGAAAACAATGGCCGATAGGAGGAGGTCTGGAAGACACTTCAACGTTGGGGATTGGGTTTGCCTCAAATTGCAACCATATAGACAGGGTACTTTTCAGTATTGTGCAAATCACAAGCTTAACCCAAAGTTTTATGGCCCCTTTCAAGTAGTGAGAAAGGTTGGCAAGGTTGCTTATAAGTTACAACTGCCTAAAGCTGCTTAAATCCACCACACTTTTCATGTGTCTCAGCTCAAGCCCTTTAGAGGTACTTTACCACTAAACCTCACATCCCTAGCGAGTTGCACAAAAGAAAAACAACCCATGACTTTATTCCTAAAGTTGTGTTGGCTTGTTGGATTGCAAAGAGGGGGTAATGGCGCTGCAATACAATGTTTGATTATGTGGATTGACCATTCTCCAGATAAGGCTACCTGACAGTTTGTGGATGACCTTGAACGTAAATTTCCAGCTTTTGTTCAGTCTATGTGATGTAACTTGGGGTCAAGTTCCTTAAAGGAGGGGGGAATGTTATTGAATAACAGAATTACTAAGTAGGTAGTTACGCTGTGTTAGCAACACTGTTACAATAGTATGGGAAAAGACTGAATTGGTTATTCTTGACGAGAAGATGGGTAGCTAATGTAACAGTACATATACACATGTACTGCATTCTTGGGAACAAATCTATGGCAAAATATATTTACTCTCACTATTGCATTCTCTCTCTCTCTCTCTTCGCTGTCCTAGATTGATCAATTTGACCCCAAGATCAGGTTGTGCAGTCAAGATTGAGGATCTCCTTCTCCATCATTGAGCATCCTCCTACCTAACTACAACAAAGGAAGGGTTGAATGTGGAGAGGAGATGGAAGGGGGTTAACAGTTGGACAATTAGGTCAAAAAACACTTGAAAAACATGTGGCACATTATCAATTAACAGAAATTTAATAGTAAAAGTTACAGCTTGTGGTTTTTGAAATAAAAGGGTATTACATTGATTATCAATTTAAGAATTGGACCAACAAATAGAGTTTTTAATTATATTTGTGTCTTGTTTAAATAAGAAGGAAATGCTAATATAATGAAATGTAAAAAGGGAGTAGGTCTATAGCGTAATATAATTGGAGCCAACTTGAATGATTGTGATTTTAGGCTTTTTGATTGCAAACATTTTGCCTTTTGTTGTGACTGTGTGATTTTGTATCTTGTGAGTTACATGAAGGGGGTGTACGATAACACATGCAATTGTGCATTTTCGATCATGTGATTTTTGTGAGAGAGCTTGGTATGAGGGGGTCATAGACATCAATATATTTATTATACATATGGGAGTTTACACTCCCATATACAGGTGGACAAAATTGCCACGTAGGATTCAAATTTTAATTTTTTTTTTAAATAGTGAAACCCTTACCCCACCACTACCAACAAACATGCTCATTCTAAAAACCTCCATGTAACTGCCAAGTCTCTTCACATTCATTTCTCCTCTACTGTGACTGTAACTACACTCCTCTCTCTAACTGTCTTTGTGCATCATCAAAGCAATCAACTTCACATTATCCAGCAATATCCTCAACAATCAAGAGCATCATAATTCAGTGCAATTCAGCGCTGAAACCAGCATCAATGGCAGACAGAGGTGAAGGCATGCATGCAAAATATGGTAATGAACTGCAGAATGTAGTGATCTACAACACAAGAAGCCGACCTGGAGTGACAATCACATATAAGCGAAAATCCAGGTAAGACATTTGAGTAGTTCTGAGAATACTTGCAAAACAATGGAAATTTAAGGTTACAAGCTTCATCTGTAAGTGTAATGCCTTGTGAATTTGGATCTGTTAACTTCTGTAACTTTCACCAATTCATGAATTCTATAGCCTGTGGAAGAGTAAATGAATTAGGGTTGTTTTTTTCTGTTCTCAATTTTACAATTAGAGATGCCTTTTGAGGTTAGGTTTCTTGATTTTGGCAGGGATTGAGGTTTCTTGCCAATTGTAAGTTGGAATTGTATGGTTTTCTTTATTGTACTGGTTTCTTATCAGTTGTAAATTCATCAAATTTCATCCTCATAGTGCTTGGTAACATGTGTTGGTGAAAACTAAAGTGAACAATATTCAATAATTCAGTGAACAAACCCAAAGAAACTAGTGAAGCTATATTTAATTTTCAGTGCAGTTTTATGCTGAATTTAGTTCTAATTCCAAGCATGTTCTACACTGAACAATACTCAATATCTCAGTGAACTACTTGTAAAATAACAACAACAACAACAACTCCCAGTGTGGGTTCCGCTTTCGCGGGGTCTGGGGAGATCCAGCTGTAGGCAACCTTACCCCTACCGGTGTGCCTACCCATAGAGAGGCTGATTTCAAGAGACAGTGAACTACCTGTAAAAGAGTGAATGAATTAGGGTAATTTTTTCTGTTCTCAATTTTACAATTAGAGACACCTTTAGAGGTTCGGTTGCTTGATTTTAGCGGGGGTTGAGGTTTCTTGTCAGTTGTAAGTTCAAATTGTATGATCTTCTTTTTTGTACTAGTTTCTTATCAGTTGTAAATTCACCAAATTTCATCCTCACAGTGTCTGCTGACATGTGTTGGTGAAAACTAAAGTGAATAATATTCAATATTTCCGTGAACAAACCCATAGAAACTAGTGAACGTGTATTTAATTTTAAGTGCAATTTTGTGTTGAATTTAGTTCAAATTCAAAGCATGTTCTACAGTGAACAGTACTCAAAATCTAAGTGAACTAACTCAAATATAAAAATGACCCAAAGTAAACAGTGAACCACACTTTAATTGACTGCATTTATAGGCAGAATTCACATCCAATTCCAAGCAAGATATACAGTGAACAATAATTAGAAAGTCAGTGAACAAAAACAAAGTATATAGTGAATGATAATCTATTGTGAGTTCATTATTTCTACTGGTGGTAGAATATGATTGTTGCCCCCTAACTTGTAAAGACCTAACCTTATCACAAACTTGCACTTAATGGTGAAAATTCTCACTCAGTTTAGGAACAAAATTAAGTTATATAGTTAACAATATAAAGGTACATAATGAAAATATTTAGTGTTTCATCTTTTCACCTTGTCTTTCAAATTTGTTTGTTCCAAAGCTTCATTTAGATCATATGTAAGCATATAATTGGTCAGCATTTGAGAATATATGTATGAAACAATTTAACACTTATATATATCCAATTGTAGATTTTGCTACGCTACGCTATGCTATTTTAAAATCTGTTTGTATATACTAAATACAGCACAAGTATTGATAGCAACTTTGGATGACAGGACATTGTTAAGTGAAGCTGCTAAACATGAAAAAGTCTCTAACACATAATTAGAGCCCCAAAATGCTGAGGACTAGGTGACTCAATATAGTGAAGATACTTTTTTCTAATGTACATGAGCCTACAGGGAAAAAATAGAAGAAGCAGCATCGAACAGAAAGTGTGCAATAGAAACTGAAGCGAGCACCTAAAGCAACTGTTGCAAAGAAATTGTAATACAAGCATGTTGAATTTGAAGAACCTGTAATCGCTAATGCAGAACTTTCAATTATTAGGACTAAATCATGGACCGGATTGCTTTGGCATAGAATGGCCCCAGGTGGCTTTCTAAATTTGGTAGAGAGGCTAGATTATGAACAACGATTAGCCATAATGGAGACAGGGTTTGGAGGAATTCTAGCCGTGAGAATGAGATTGATTCCTAAAAGATTAGCTAGGTGGTTGTTAGAGAAATATGATCCATAGGACACTTCACTAAACCTCCCTAATGGTAAAGTACTAATAGATGAAGAAAATATTTATGTCACACTAGGCTTACCAATGGGATAGCTTGAAATAAGTGAAGGCTAAAGTTCACAAACTGACATAGAGTTTTTAGAGCAATGGAGAAGGAGGTGGAATGTTGAAAGAGGTGGACCACCTATTGGTAGTGTTGAAGAACCAACTCAACCAAAAGCTTAAGTTGATGGTTGAAGGCCCAAGAATAGGTTTATACTCTAACATGCCCCCTCACGTGAATGCCCTTTAGGCTTGAAGCGTGGATATTGCAAAGGCTCCCCTACCTTACGCAATAAATCAATATAGGGGCTGTTGAGATTCGAACTTGAGACATCTCTCTCAGAAAGGCTTTGATACCATGTTAAAGAACCAACTCAACCAAAAGCTTAAGCTAATGGTTGAGGGCCTAGGAGTAGGTTTATAGTCCAACAGGTACCATGCATGAAGTCATTCTACATCGTGATGGTCATGGTCATGAGTTCATTACAGAATTCATCGCATATGCCATATCTACTTGCATTGTTGGAAATGCAAATGGCACTTGTCAATTTCGTGTATTGAAGTATTTAAGCAATGTCAATGAAATCCACAAATACAATTGGTGTGCATATGTCATCAAGTGTCTGAATGATGCTATAAGTGAATGGAAGGGAGACAAGAGTAAATTCTTTATGGGTTCGCTGTTATTCCTAATGATAAGCACATTTGATCAGCCAATTTCATTAATGTGCACCCAAGTACTAATTACAATATGTATTTTGTTTTTCCCTAAATGACATAAAACATATTATGTGTAGCTCATCATAAATGGTCTAAATGACATATTGGTCTTCTTTTATAATAAGTGGTCTGCATGTCTTTGCCAATCATACATATAGAGAACTTGTTGGGATTTGTCTCTAAGTTAGCCAATTCTATATATGTATAAGTTCTAATTGGTTCACTATTTTCTTTGAGTTAGTTCACTGAGCTATTGAGATATTGTTTGCTATATAACATGCTCAGTATTGGAACTAAATTCAGCATAAAACTGCAGACTAAATTAAATACGGCCCACTATTTTCTTTGGGTGAGTTCACTGACTTATTGAGTATTGTTCACTATGGATGTCAACAACACGTGTTAACATGCATTAAGAGTTATCAACGCTCTAACCATTATGCCTTTAATTAATTTCTGATTACACATAAAAGTTGTCTCATGGTTTATTCTTCATTTTTCTGCTTTCATTGGAACAATACGCGTTTTGTTTTTTCCTAAATGAGATAAAGCATAGTATGTGTAGCTCATTATAAATGATATAAATGACATATTAGACTTATTTTATAAGAAGTGGTCTGCATGTCTTTGCTAGTGATACATATACAGAACAGACTCTAATATCTATAATGTTCTATTATGCCAATTATTTTACCTAGATAGAGTGCTATTCAGAGCGAACAAAGTTGAGAGATGGTTCGTAGCTGCAATAAATTGGCCAACGGAAAACGATATGAACAATTACCTGGAGAATAAGGAAGAGGCAGAATAATAGAGAGGATTTACTACCAAAATATAGCACGCTTGGCTGAAGCAGATTTGGAGGTGTCCCTGCAAGAATTGCAAGAGGACCAACCCCAACAGGGATGATATGGTGAGTTGTCCACGATAACTGCAACTAGAGAGCAGCGATGCCCGTACTGTCCACATTACAATGGACAACTTCAAGACACTGCGCCTATTACTAATGATCCAATGTAGGTAACTTGCATGTGTACCGTATTAAATAGAAAAAGAATTATACAAATAGAGCAATTTACATTTATTTGCAACTGTTTAAAGAACAAACCGTGCATTTCTATTTATCCAAACTTACAACTTTTTAAATAGCTGATGTAATAAATTATTTTTTAGAGCTTGCATTGTTTTTAAATCTAACCAATGTTATCACCTAAAAATAGTAAATATTAAATAGGGAAATAGTCTCCTATGCTGGCCAAATTTTATATTTTGCTGCTTCTTCATATTATAAGAACTGTAGGCTGATTATTTTATATTCAAATAGAAAATTAACTTTAAGAAATTTACATATTCCTTATGTGCAAGATAACGTGTCTACAGTTGTTCTAGCACAACAAGGAAGGAAGGCAACACAGATGCATACTCAAATCTCTCAATCCTATACTAGGGACACAGCATGTAAGAATCAGAATGTAACAGATTGCTTATCCTCATATGACACATATTACCGCAGCCCAGATTTTCTAGAATAGGTTGACAAGCTAGAAAGCATGGCTAGAGAAAAAATACAGCAGAAAAAAAGGATGGGTTTCAGTCCTCCAAGATTTAGCTTTGGAATCTCACCTGAAAAAGAACCATGTGCCACACATTCAGTAGACACAACTCCTACAAAGTCCAGTTTGAATTATCACCCAAAACAGCTCCTAGTGGATCAATTACAGCAGTGTCTAAGCAGCATATGTATCAGGGCATTGAAAATGTTATCAGTGTTGAGAAATCACAAGAAACCACCAATGACATTCACAAGGTAGCCAGATAATCAGGCAAACAAAAAAGGTAAATAAGTGGTGCTAAGGAAGCAGACGAAGAGGATTGTGAAACAAATGCCCTTTCAATGTCGATCACCATATCTTAAAGACTACAGAGAGGCTATGGATTGGCTGAATCCTGAACAACTGATATTGGTAGACTGTGCTTTTCTCCCACCAAATGAATTTCACCCATCAATGTAATTATTACTCTTTATCCCCCTATCTAGACATACAAGATTATTCGTATTTTATTCCTTGAAACAATAATAACAAAAACTAATGTATAGGAGAAACTTTTAGAGTATGACCATGAAGAAGAAGACAAGAGATTGTGGATATTCAGGGGAGGACTTGAAACAATGGCCGGAACAGATCTGGCCTTAGAAAATTCTATAATGGATGAACTATGTCTTATCCTAAACTGGATGGAAAGGAGAAGAAATCCAATTACAAGGAAAAGAATGTTCTTTTGTACAAATGTCTACGTAAGAGAATCACACTATTGATATAACATATTCACCTCTTTTATAGCACATCTTCCTTGATTATCATTAACATGAGTGCTTCGGATTTTCAGATGGCTATAGAGAATAGGCCATCAGATTTATCAAAGGCCTTTAAGATGGTAATGGACGTTGAAACAAAAAGTTATACATGGATGAAATTGGATGAAGCACAGTTGGTAAGTTCCATAGCACCTGTCACTTGTATTGATATTTTAATGTCCTCTGACAATTCTTTCAAATAACCACAGCTGGCACTAACATTTCTTGTTCTAGTGTACCATCCTTCTTAGTCTTCCCCACGTAATAAATTATTTTCATAATTTAACTTCCTCTTCTGTGCATTAAAGTGTCAAATGAACCAATGATGTTTACACCTAAGTACTTAACCACGTTTGACAAATTGTTTATGCTCAATTAGCCATAAATACAACATGACAACCCTCCCTGCTACCGACTGTCATACTGCCTCCCAAGTGCCTTTGATTTCTAAAGTGAACAATGCTCCAATTGTAAACAACCATTAACTATATAATGAACCAACTGAATATTCACAGTGAACATCTTATAATATTCCCATGAACCAATTATCCTTTGTTAAAGACGTTAGTTGATGGCTGTTATCCACTTAGATTGTGAAAAATCCCATTCAATCTATATTGAAGTAGAAAAGTAACACCATGGAAAGAAATAGTGAACATGTTGAGTTTGTGAAGCCTTTCATCTTCTCTGTGACCATTGTTCACTATAAAACAACATTTTGTTCATGATTAAGCCAATTTGTATTCACCATAACCTGAAAAGTAACCTTAGATACATAACTTCACGACGTTTATGTGACATGCAAATGTTTTTCCCAATTCTTAGAGACAATCATTTTTTTGTCCTCTGTTACAAGTTCATAACTAGGAAAGTGATTGTACTTGACAATTGCTTAGCAGGGAAAAATCCTACATCAAGATATCACTGTTGTGCAATGGGCATGGTATTTATTCCTCAATAACGCTAACCTTAAGTCCAATACAATAAGTTTATTCACTAATATGTTCACATATTTTGTGCAGACAAATTTGTTCTCAAGCTATTTTATCAATGGATGACATAAAAAAGGCATTAACGTAAAGAAATTTACCCAGCGGTTTGGACTCTGTCTTGGTAAGATGACACGAATGTTCATGACTATGGAATTTACACCATACGCCATATGGAGTCATTTCAGGAGGGAATCTCGAGTACTGGACACCCGGTTTTGAAAGGAATAAGGTAACTTGTACATTGCATGGTATAATTAAAGCTTCTAAATTAGTGGATATCAATTGCAATGGTCCAATAGAAATACATTTGCACAGTGGGCATTTCAGAAACGCCTGACATTATTCTAAAGCAAAAATGACAGCAACAAGCTACATATATAATAAACAGTTTGCCCTTCCCCATTAACTCTACATATGCCACCTCATTCCTAAATGCAAATGTAACAGCATATTGAAAAAAATAGAGGATTCAAGTGATTTTAAGTTAGTTTACGTTTCTTTGATTTTTGTTGTTGATGTTTTACGTCTAGTGTTCCAACATCTATTTGAGCTAAGAGCTTGGGAACATTTTGAGGACTCGACAGAGGCCGGTAAAAACTATACCTTTGCATGATCGTCATTTTTTAATACTATAGGTTTGATCACAAGCATGGTAAAAACACCATTAAGTGGTTGCTTCTACAATGCTCTTTTCCTTCTTGCTAATTGAGTGTCACCTTTTCACCAATTCTCCAAGTGACATATTATATACTTTGACATGTCGAAAATGCAGGAATAATTTATTAGATATCTACGTTCGAGATATGCAGCAATGAGATTAGAAAGTGAACTGAATGGGCTACGGGTGCAAGTACTAGAAGCAGCCAAAAAAGACTTCCACCAAAGAGAAATAGTACAACAAAACCTCCAATAGTAGTACTACTCTACTATTAGGTACTATATCATAGTTTAAAAGCTTGGTCTATAGAGGACACAGTATTCTTGATGTAAAACTTTTAATATGTGAGAAATGCATTACTTCCTTTTCTATATTTAGTAAAAGTATGTGTGGTCCTGAAGCAACAATGCCTTGTACAAATGTACTCTCCATAATTCGTACACATAAAGCCTAACACTCCAAGTATTGACCACAAGGATCAATTCCAAGAACGAAAATATGTTGATAAGCCAGAATAGCACGTTGTTCCCACCAACAAAAGTGAAGATCAGATCTAACATGATGTGCTGTTCACTACAATTTCTAGACTTCAAATACGCTTAACAACTAAATGCATTAAAAAGCACATCAAAATGTTGACTATACAAGTCAATGATGTGCATTAATTTGTCGATGGTGTTCACCGTATTGCACAAACATGTACCATAAGTTAAGATTATAGTTTTTCTAAAAAGATTGAATAATTCACTGCACTAACAAATGTTGCCCACAATACAACCTAATGTAGTTCACTAAGGTCTCTCGAATGCAAAAAAATGTATCAAATATGAAAAATAAAATAAAATATGGAGAAACATGTTAAAATTAACATAAGCATTTACGTTGTCCCAAACTTGACAACATAATAAGGTTTCTCCATTTTATAGGTAATTAACAAGAAGCACTTTGGACAACACCAACCAAAAATTTAAAAGAGAAATTAAAATAGGCAATTATGCAGTATAAAATAGTTCATTATGCAGTATAAAATTGTTCACTATGTTGTCAAATGTTGTTCATTATACAAATTGTACCACCCTAAAAGAAACAAACCCAATGATGATTGGTGGACCTATAAACAATGTCAGATTGCTGCTATGACTTGTGATAACCTAAATAACCTTGCAGAACTAGAGATAGCAATATAAGATGGACGAAAACCCAAAAAGCAAACAAAATTGATGAACATAAGCTACTACATGCAATCCAAACCGAACTTATATACAATTAATACTAAAAAGGAACATCAGCACTATAATATGTCCAGAACACAACTCATAGGGTCTTAATAACTCACTCCATAATTTGTAACAGTAGTACTAAACACTACAAATATAAACTGTCTTCAATTCTGTGCTAGCACTTTCAAAGCTTATCATTATGAGTAGCATATGCATGAAAGTTATCAATATGAAACTGTTGTAAGACTGGCAGAGCCATGATTGGCATAAACACATTACAACCGTTAGATGAATGAAAATAGTATGTCGAATGAAAAAACATCGATGGAAATGAGCCCTGCAAAAAAGGGGAAAAAAAAAAGGAATCAATCAAACTATTCACTATACTATTCAATTTTGTTCACAATATAACTTATGTTGATCACTAACTTAAAATGGCATAGACAAACATGACCAAACAAGTAAATGTAAATATACTCATATGTACCTCACCCACAAGGTTGAACTTCAATAATGTCCTGGCTACCTGCCCCAAATCCTAAAATACGTATTAAAAATCATAAGTGAATAGTACTGACATTGGTAATGAACTATTAAATATACAATGGTGAAGAACATCACTAACACAACCTAGAAAAGTATCTCAACACTAAGCACGATCATGAAAATACCACACAAACACCATAATCAATAATACAAACACTACCCACTAATTCAACAACCAAATGAAATGTCTTCAACATTATGTTAAATTCAATATTTTAAAATCCAAAGAAAATTATAAATATTTGATAATGACCACAAATAAACGGGATAAACAATTCCACACTTTTTAAAAATTTGACATTATAATTAGAATAATGAACAAGGAATAACAAACAGAAAAAACATCAATAATGAACACTACCACAATACTAAAAAAGGTGAACCTGATAACCATAATATTGACTGAGTAATACATTCAACACATAGTACACTCACCGGACATGTCTTCATCTCCTTCATTAGCAACAATATCCAAAGATTCCGCATCAAATGAAGCTACAAAAAAAGGGAACAAAAACCTCATCAATAATGACTCCAAATAACAAACTCAAACATATAGCAACATTAAGCAATTACTCTACTTACGAATCAAACTTTTTGCAACTGTACGATCTTCGGATTCTTCAACTCTATCTTCCACAATGCTCATTTCCATTTAGTAGATTGATAATGGCAACGAATTAAACCCTCAAGCTTTAGAATCAATATTCTAATAATAAACTTGTTACATTAATAATACGAAAGAAACAACCAAAACCAACAAATGCAATCATTTCCTCATTCCTTTGATCAGAAGCTTCATTCAGTAGCTCCTGCACCAATCTGTGCGTGCAACAATGCTCCTTCTACCTGTGCATGAAACTGCCATCATTTTAAAAAAAATAAAAAAGTGGGAAAATTTCGGTTACCATACACATAATCTGGTAACTTCCATTAATTTTTTTTTTCAGAAAACACAATTTATTGACATGGCTCTACCACATGGCACTGACATGGCCCGGGAGTATGAGCTCCCAGATGTATGTAATAATTTGCACCTAGACATCATCCACAATTTGACAAACAAAAGATATGTTTGCCTTCATTGAGTATAATATAATATGAACCCTTCTTTATGTTTTCATTACTCAATATAATATGAACCCTTCTTTATGTTTTGATTAAACAAAAATAGAGAGAGAATACTTGGAGCCTTTTTTATTGCCTTAGCGGGAGGGGTTTTTCTGAATGGGGGCGCAACTGGTACACTGCTTAGTTATTTATCGAAGCTTTAAAGTTTCAATCATGTTTTATTGTCCGCCAATTTTGGACATAAGATGCATGATTTTCTAAAGCTCACGTATAGAACTCTAAATGCAAGATATATATGGTTTTAAGGTCAAATAATAGTCTTCCCCTATTTCTTATATTAATAATAACAAGGTCACTAGAACTTATCCTACATCCGACAAACAAGCAAGAAAAAATTTAGACATACAATAATGGTTTGCTTCCACAATATCCTCCTCACGTCTCCTGTAAAAAGAACAAAAGATGACGAGGCTCCAAATATTCAATCTCTCTCATTTCCTATTTGCGCTTTCTTTTGCCCTTTTTTCTTTTCCGATAAACTAGCAAAACATCCTCTCTCTCTCACAAGAGGAAGAACAAGAAAAGCAACAGAGCTACAAAAAAAACAAGAAGAAAACCAAGACTGAACACCATAATCTAGTTCTACAAAACCTTATAAAATGTTCATGTTTTCAAATTTTGTTAGCCAATACCCTTCGTCCCCTTCAATTTATTTTCTTTTCTTAATCTATCTTTGCCTCCTACAAATTCCAAGTTTTTTCATTTGAAATTTCACAAGTTTTTTAAATTGAAATTTCACAATATATCAAACTGGGTTCTTTTTGTTAATGCTATATATTTAATTTTTTTCCATTGATCCTTGGGGAAAAGTAACATTTTTTGTTGGATTGTGGAGGAGAGGGAGGTAATAATTTTGCAGGATTTCTATTCCGATGAGATGAAAAGAAGGAAATTCGAATGGAAGAGTAGACTCTTCATAGTCCAACAAAATGAGAGTATTCCATTCCATGACTGTCTTAGCCATTTTGGTTTGGGCATGTAGTTCGGCTGGAAAATGTGTGATGGCCAGGATCTTATTGGGCTATGGAGTTCAACCGCCTATCATCAACGTCAATCCACGATGGGTACATTTTATTTCCATTTACACACCCTTTTTTCCTCGTGAAAAGCACAAATCTACATTCTAAGGCACAAAATGCTTAGATTCGTATTGCGTACATTTTGTGATAATGTGAATTTTTTCCCTTTCTTTTCCTTTTACTCCTTTAATTAAAGTTAGATGGACATTATGTATCAATACAAATTTCAATGTTAAAACACAAACTGGAGCTCTTATACTTAAAAAGATAGTCAAAATTATGTTACTTGCATTTCAAACACAAAGAAGAAACCATCACTCCTAATATCAGTGATAAATTAATTAGTTTGATATTCTTAATGCATCTTATTCTATTTTTACAATTGAGACGAGTTGACAGTTAGATAATCATAGAAGGGTTATATATATCTAGATCACTTGTCTACTAATAATAACAAAATCAACATTGGATTTGGATTGAGCACAAGTGGATGTATATATTGCAGAGAAAACCTAATCCTTTTATTTTATATATTTAGAGATTTAATGTTATCCACTCTACATCATTATCTATATCATTGGATGTCCACTCGTTCGAACATGCCCTTTTGGCCCTCCGCACACCTTACTAATTTTAAACATGTGAATTACTTTGGCCGTGAAGTCTAATTCTTAGACAGCATACTCACGCTGCGCTCAAAACTTGCCATTATTATCATTTTCTCGTATAAGTGGTTGATCACGGTGGTACATGGCTACATGCCATGAGGCTACACCATAACACCAATTTCAGCACTTCTGGTGAAATCAATGCAGAATTACACATCTTGACTTTCCAACTTTAATTTAACAGACACCAATTTAGACATGCGAGATCATATGCTGCATCTGTGGCCAAAACAAGGCTCCAAATTAAAGAAAAGTGACCGGTTGTTTTAACCGCAGGCAGTACACATACGAAAAAGCTGTGTGAGAGAATTGGCAGAGATGGAAAAAGAAGTTGGAGACGAATGCGAATTGTATCTGTCAAGGAAAGCAGATAGAACATACTCATCATCAATTGTGGTACGATTAAGGCAAAAGGGATCGTATGCAACTTTGACCACCCTGCCCTCTAACCTCCGAGAAATGCTTTCTCATTGCTTGAGCAAAAGCTACCATTTTGCATTGCCGTTCCACCTACCCAATGTCCCAGCTGGAAGACACACGGCTGAACGGTATTCCAAAGGTAAATAACCCTTGTTTTTAAGCTCCATTAGACGCAGGAAACACAGGAAAAAATGGATAAAAGGTCTTCAAGAAAACCATCACTAGGGATGACAATAAAATTCATACCCATTTAAAATGCGTAAAATTTTTCCCATTTAAAATCTAAGTAGATGGTGAAAATGAGTTTTAAATGGGTATGGAACGGGTATTGAAAAATGGGTACAGGTATAGGTATAACGCTCACCCGCCCCAAACCCGCATTGTTCCCATACTCGTTTTTATAATAAGATAAAAAAATTATTTTTGTTTAACATTTTTCTGATTTAAGTTTAATCCAAACCGTTCTAACAAAAAATTAGTCAAAAATGTATTTAATTTCACATTTCTAAACAGTATATTCCCAAAATATCACAACTTTGCAATCTTATGATGACAAAAATATATATCGTACCTAGATATGGGTTGCAAATGTGTATTAATTTTCATTCTTTATGTGAACCCGAATAAAACCGCAAACCCCCAACACCTGATGGGAATGGATGTGAGTTTTATTTTTTAATAACTGATAGGTACAAGTACAAGTACGAGTATGATTTTTGAAAATGGGTATGAATAAGGATACAACTAAACCCGCTCCATACCAAGAGCCATTGGCTCAATTGGTATCACCTGCTTCCTGCCATCCATTCCACCTGGGTTCGAATATGGGGGGAGCCTTTGTTTGCCAATTATTGGGAGGCAAAGGTGATGATGGTGTTGGGTCTTAGACCTTTGTAGCAGGTTTCCCCCTTCCCCTAGGGCCAGTAGGTTTGCTGGGTCCTTTCCTGAGATAGGAGGCCCAATAGGTTGTTGAATTTACCATTGTAAAAAAAAAAAAAAACACTAAACCCGCTCCATTTCATCCCTAACCATTACATAACGGTTTTACAATGAAACTTATCTTCTATCAGCCTAAAAGTTACCATATTATGTGTCAAATTATTAAACATAATGATGAGATTGAGTAGTGAAAGGGTGTTGAAAGTTATATATTGTGCAAAATCATCTCATCATTCACAATTTTTAACATTTATAAAATTATCCATATAATATTTCTTTTGTTGGTGGCGGATGATCCTATTAATTAAGGTATCTTTTATATTTGTTGACATAACTGACAAAAACTATGTGCTAAAAGAAATAAAAAATAAAATTGATAAACACTCAGCCTTAATTACAAGTGCAACTCCTGAAATTTGTTGATTTAGATCATATAATGTATTAATTTATGTCAATGTAAGATACCTAATAATTAAGATATCAAACTGTAAGGTCTTTGGGCATGTTCTTTTTATGGGTAAATTGGAGTAGGTAAAAGGGTGCAGTGGGTTGAAGTAGGTTGAATTTTTTTTTAATGTGATAAATTGAACTTGGTTAAAATAATAAAAGTGGGTTGAAGTAAATTGAAGTAGATTGAAGTGGATTGAGGTTGATATTTTAGAATTGACCCATGAAAAGAACAGACCCTTTATGATCACCATTTTTGGAGGATGACATCATTTTTCTTATTAGGCTAAAAATACTCACATTTTTTATACATTAAATGACGAACATGTTATCTACTTAAGATTGCATTTAGCAACAGTATTTAAAGTACTGTCTAGTGTATTTCAAACATCTAAAACATTAATTATACAAGTATTAGTGTTCAGTAAATTAGTGTTGGATTAGAATTTTATGATAGCATTTCATGTGGCATCTGAAAAACTGGTAATAAAATTAGCTTTTGAATTTTGATAATTCGAGTTTCGTATTCTTTAGTTCAAAATAAACTTTATAAGTTTTGCATTTAAAAATTATCCGCATAGTTTATTCCAAAGAACAATAATAAGGTAGTCCACCACTAAATTTAGTGAATACATCTTTTTCAATTGTTGATATGAAATATTTAAATAGTTATCCACTACTCAAACAACTAGTTTTATTAAATCGGATCTAACTAAAATTACCATAATATTTCTGATTTTCATTAATAACTCAAAACAATTTACGTGTGTAACTTCTTTTTTGGTTACTTACGTGGCCCTCTAGTTTCTTTTTTTTTTTTGGGTTTACATAGTAACAAGATTTTTTACGTAATTGATAGTAAGTAGCTAATTCGTCAACTTAATACTACAATGGACATTAATATAATGTTTGGTTGAATATAATATTATTTAATCCACCTTTTAATGTAACTATGACTACACAGTTTTTGTTGATCAAAATTACAAGAAAGTTGTTATTTATAATATTCTCTTATATCAAACAAGATAATGAAAACACAATTACAAACTTACTCATATTACAAGATTTTTTATATCTAACCAAATATTTCCTAATTAACTGTAACCAGCTAATACATCAATCATCAATGTAGTCCCACAAATGATAGAAAGCTAGTATCAGTAAAAACCTTTTATCATGGCTTTTATCTATCCACTGCCGACCTACCATATATATTGCTACCCAAAGTCTATATCATACTTCTAAAATTACATAATATTACAAATCATATCAGCACTATATATTAAAATATTAAAAATTATCTATATGAGAAATATACGCCAGAAAATATATATATGTGTCAAGTAACAGTACACACTTTGTATGATATATATTAATGCTGCTAACAGTTTTACCAAATATGATGCAGTGACTACTGGATCTGATCTTGATGCATCAACTGATATACTTGAAGTACCAATTTACATACCACCGGAGTTTCTTTTTCCGCCTCCACCTCCACCTCCACCTTCAAAATTCAACCAAGAAAAGAAAGATCGCGCTAAAGATGTGAGCGCAATCATCACCCTTGCTGCATGCATTGCAGGAATAGTAGTCATTTTTGCACTCGCAATGTTTTGTTATCTGATGAAGGATAGCACCAGATACAAGCAAAGAGATGACAGACTTTTTACGAGATCAGCGGCAACTGACTTCCCTCCTGGTAATTACTTAGTATCTTCTCTCTCCTGTTTCAATCTCTTTTCTTTTTTATTTGATCAGTTAAAGCTACGTTACATTTACTCTATCCGAAATCCAAATCCATACGTTGAAATTCCCCTATGATTGAGGTGGATGATTCCTTTCGTTAAATGGCTCCCTCCTTGGGGAGAGAGAATCTCGTTAAGAAGGGTTCCTCTTTGTGGGGCCCGGGGGGGGGGGGTGTGCGCAAAAATGTTGACTGTCTTCTTAAAAGTATACGGTATTTGTTTTAGTTAGCTTATTATATTCTAAGCTGAAAAAATTGATCAAAAGTGACTTCTTCAGGTGTCCAAAAACTAAATGAGCATATAAATTTAATTTGTTAGATACTTCAACGCCTTCAGGAAATGAAGAGAACAGAGAGTTGAGAAGGAATGGACCATCCAGGGGCTCATCTCTAACAAGATCACGCAGCCGTTGCAACTGTGCCTTGGGTAGTAGTGACGGGCATGGTACGGCTTTAACTGAAAACTTGGAGTCAGTACCTTCTCGAAAACGAGCATTATTGAAAAAATCTGAACCTCCTCCTCCTCCACCACCGCCACCAGAAGCACTAGCTACGCCACCAAACGCTAAGCCTCAGCCTCCACCGCCACCACCAAACAATCAACCTCCACCGGCACCCCCAACCACTGGGAAAGGATTGCATCGAAGAAGGTCTGCTTCTGCTGGTGAAGGAAGCAGTAGAAATGGTGATCGCGAGGCCCCAAGAGCCAAGCTGAAGCCCTTCTTTTGGGACAAAGTCGTTGGCAGCGCTGATCACTGGATGGTGTGGGATGAAATTAGAGAAGGATCATTTCAGTAAGATTCTGAAACACAATCTTGCATATTTTTTTTCTAAATGCCTGATATTATGTATATCATTCTCAAAACAGGAAATGTTCATTTAGAAGGAGAGCCTTGGAGCAACGGTAAGGTTGTCTCCGTGTGACCAAAAAGTCACGGGTTCGAACCGTAGAATCAGTTACTGACAAAGTCAGGTTAGGCTGGCTACAATTCACACCTTGGGGTGCAACCCTTTCCCAGAGCTTGCGTGAACGCGGGATGCTTGTGCACCGGGCTGCCTTTTTTTTATTTTATTCTGAAAACAGGAAGTGTACATTTGGTGGGCTCCAACGCAGTGCAGCACAATGCAGTACAATTAATAGAAGAATTTTAGTCAACTTTATTGTACTGATTATTGGAGTGCATTGCAGCGCTCCAAACATAGCAATAGCAGTAATGTTTTAATTCTGAAACGGTTGCTTTTGTCAGGTTCAACGAGGAAGTCATAGAATCACTATTTAGCTATAGTACAACCGAAGACAAGAAAACTGGTGATCGTAGAACTCGAATGTCGGATGCCTGTCACTCGCAAGTTGTACGCATAATTGATCCTAAGAAGTCTCAGAATTTATCCATTCTTCTAAAGGCACTCAATGTAACTACAGACGAAGTTCGTACTGCCCTTCTAGAAGGTCTCTCCCTAGATTTCATGCGTATGCAGCATACTTGTGTTTGCGCACTTATGTCAATAACGTTACTCAATTTGATTAGGCGATGAGCTCCCCACAGAGCTCTTACAAACCTTGATGAGGATGGCACCCACACCAGATGAAGAACTAAAGCTTCGAGTATTCGATGGTGAACTTAATCAGCTTGGCCCCGTGGAAAGATTCCTCAAAGTGTTGGTTGACATCCCTTTTGTTTTTAGAAGGATGGAATCCCTCATGTTCATGATGACATTCAAGGAAGAAGCTTCGAGTATTAAAGAGTTTTTTGTCACTCTTGAGGTAAGAAAGTAAACGCGATCTATTCTGGGCAACTGTCTTTTCCCCTTATATTACCCCATTATGACTTGTGATAGAGATAATTAACGTTTCAAGCGTACGTACATGGTATGAGTTATGTATGATCTCGGGGACTGGTATATTTCACTATAGGTGGCTTGTGATGAACTTAAAAAGAGCAGACTGTTCTTAAAGCTCTTGGAGGCAGTCCTGAAAACTGGAAACCGAATGAATGATGGAACTTACCGTGGTGATGCTCAGGCATTTAGACTTGATACTCTCCTAAAACTCTCAGATGTAAAAGGAACAGATGGCAAAACAACACTTCTACATTTTGTTGTCCAAGAGATTATCCGCACAGAAGGCATGAAAGCTGTTCATGCACTAAAAGAACACTGCGACTTGTCTGGAACAAAATCAGGAGATTATGTTGATGATTCTTGGTCTGACACAGTAACAGAAGACTATCATACTCTTGGCCTCCAAGTTGTGTCAAGCATAAGTAGTGAGCTTGAGCATGTGAAAAAGGCGGCAGTCATAGATGCAGAAGGCCTAACCGCGACAGTTTCTAAGCTTAGCCAATCAATGTCCAAGATTAAGGACTTCCTAAAAAATTATATGCAGAGCTCTGATGAACAGGTTGGGTTCTGTGAGGCTATTTCACATTTTGTTCAAAATTCAGATGATGAGGTGAAGTCGCTGGTAGAGGAAGAGCGCAGGATATCAGAGCTAGTAAGAAATACGGCTGATTACTTCCATGGCAATGCTGGCAAAGAAGAAGGATTGCGGTTGTTCACTATAGTGCGCGATTTCTTAGTTATGTTAGACAAAATATGTACAGAACTGAAACGAACTTTTGCAAAACCCCGAGACCCTACCAAAGAATCATTGACACCTTCTCAAAATCATCAACAATCTATGAAGAAGATGAGGAAACAATTATTTCCTGCGATTGCAGATAGACATGCGTAAGACTTAAGTTCAGGTTCCAATGACGACGACTCTGATCACTAGAAGTATCATGTAAGTCTGTCCACTGTCTTTTACTTTATGTTGTTACCATATAGTTGTAGTTGTCATTAATATGATTTTTGTTCATGACTTTTTCTGTGCAGAAATTGGGGGCCATAAGATGTCATTTCTCTCAGAGAGGTGATGACTCAGCACAAATCCGAGAAGAGGCTAGTGAACTAGGGCCCATTTTCATATGCACATTTCATTTATCAAGCCGCCTCCTTTTTGGGGACCTACTGCTTCAGAACAAAGTTGATCTCTAAGGCAACTGTACTAAACGGGATCCTAACAGCATGTGCTGCTGATGAGCGCTTTAAACATGCCCAGGTGTCGTAGAAAATTGGGAATTTTTAGGGTTTGAGGCCATGTAAATGCAATTTCAGATGGTTTTTCTTCTTTTAGTCTTTTTTTAAGAGGTGGAGAGTTAGTGTAGAACTGTAGCTGAAAAACAGAAAAAACAGTCGTTTCTAGAAACTCAGATGCTGACTTCACTTCCATCTGTCTATTGTGCATTATGTTGGTCATCTTCTTTTACGCATTTGCTTTCTTCCAACTGTATGAAGATATTGGCTGCCTTTTGTTTTTTGGTTTACTATGCACACAAATAGCACTACAACATAAACATGGGAGGTGACAGTATCAAATCCATGATGTAATATAGGTAGATCTCTTGTATGATTGTTTTGATGTTATCAAGGACAAGGAGTTGGATGTTTTTGGTATTCTTTTGTTAAAGTCCATATATGGGAGTCGATGATATCAACTCCATGACCTCATAAACCCTGGACTCTTCTAAAGTTTCCCATAATCAGGCCATTTAGAATTATGCTGATCAACCAGCCACACAGAAATTTACCTCACTGGAGAAAAAACCTAACAAAGAAAAATAAGGAAAATGGCCAAATTGTCATCAACACTAAGGACAAGAAGATTGAGCAACCCTAGTTCCTACTCCCCCCCCCCCCCCCCGCGAAAAAAAGGAAATCCCTGAAATTAGAATGTGACAACGTTTTCTGCTTAAATGTTACCGGAAGTAGCAGAAACATAGAAAGCAACAGCAAATATGGAATGCACAAAACAGAGAATGCCTGCGATTGACAGCATATGATGCTGATTGAATCCACAAGATGCCCTTGATTCATCATTTGACCTTATACCAATCACCAGCATAAAAATTCCGACTGCTGCTATTATCCTGATCAATTGAACACAATGCATAAATTTAAGTATGTATCATTAGCTAAATATGGACACAATTGAATCTAATGAATAGCGCATGACACTTCCTTCCAATAGAAGCTACATAATAAAATTAAGTACATTACATGGAGGATCAGATTTAATGTATAAGGATATGGCTAGATGTACATACTAATTTAAGTAAATAAACCTACTTTCTAACACAAATTCGGCCACATTGTATTACATACGATAAGCAGGATGGAGATCCCGAAGTGCCCACCAAGAAGGCACGTTGGCAAGGCCATTTTATTCTTTGTGTATAGATCATTTACAACTTAGCAAGCTTGTAAATGCCAAATTTGCATAACTAGTTTAATTTCCAAGGCAAATATATATATTTTTGCACTAGTAATAGATGCTTTACATGTATGTAGACATAAACAGATAGCGAACGAGTACTGACCATGCCAGGAAGAGACATGCAGTAGTAAATTGGCGGTGAAAATAGGCCTTTTGTTGAGAGCACAAGCCCGTGCAGCCACCCAGCACGTTGGCTATGAAGTGTGCAAGTGCCAAGAGCCCTGCTGCTGCTAACCCCAGCTTAAAGGCTCGATGACTTGGATCTTTGCATTCAAATATCCAGAGTCTCAAATGCTTGGCCTATGTCCATTACAACGTCACCAACACATAAAAAATTAGCAACAATCTGGAGTGATCATTTAATAGTAAATGATTAGCTAGATTTGAACATATGAAAATTTGTAGATAAAAATTTGAAACGTTGGTTTTTCAATGTACCTGTTGCAGCTGATAAAACTAACCACTTCATTTTAGTCTGTTAGATTGAATGTTGATACGTCCGGAGAATATTTGTACTGAAGGCACAATCTAGACAGCTTATTTTAGGTAAGGAGAGTTTTCACTAACTTCTCATGTCGATTCACTAACAAAGTTACATCCCAAGGGAAGAACGGGGATAATAACTAAGCCTACTTAATAGCACCTGATGACAACCTCCTTTTGCAAAAATTAGTAGTGGTAGACAACAGTGTGCCCTCCACCCCTCCTTCATTAGTACTAATGGCCATCTAGTTCTTATCTATCTAGTCTAGAATAGAAACATACACAAAATGAGCGATTAAGGAAAACGTAGCCTCATTTACTAGTTCACTATGACACTATCTATCATTGGACAGAAAAATGCATACCTTATTTTCAGCAACTTCTGCTTCAATTGCACAAATACCGGCAGCAACATCCAAAGCAATTATCAGAATGCACACAAACAGTGCTCCAATTTTGGGCATTTTTCCAGCTAAATCTAAAGATCGTAAGCAGAGGGTTCTGTTTCTCTCAGCCCGTTTGTTTCTTCTCCCTCCTCTTGCTGTCTCAAACTCAAAATGTGAACATAAGTAAAGGGAGAGGAAGTACATGTATAGATGAAGAAAAGTTAACAAAAACTGTTTTTTGATGGATTACTTCAACACTCTTTTTTGTGCTTTTTTGTGTTGTATATTGTTTTCTTGAGAGGCGGTGGTAGATTCTCCTGATGGGTAGCACAAGTAACCCAAAAGCAGCGCATAAAACAGCTCAGTGTGCAGTGTGTACTGTCAACTGTGGATTTTTCGTATTCCTAAAGTCAGGGATACGGATGCCAACGTGAGTCTGCTTTTTGACTTTATTCTACTCATGTCTCAGAAGATCATAATCTTCAAAGGTTTTGCTGTCAAATTTAAAGTTTTGATGACCCAATGGCAATTACTCTAGCTGGGCCCTCCTGAAATTATCTAGATTGCAATGCGAAATTGTCCGCACAATGGAGATGACTGATCAACAATTTTTGAACAGTTTTTGGCGTGAAAGAGCTTTTAGATCTAAATTAACTGTTTAATATTATTAAAAATCTCATGTAGACGTTTGGTAAATTAGCTTTCTCAATATTTTTTTTTAAGAAATTAATTTGGAAAAGCTCAAAATTTGAGCTTTGTAGAGTTGACTTTTTTGAAGTTAGATTTTTATCTCATAACTCTGTCAAAAAGAATTAATTTTATAACATACTTTTTCTTGAAACCACCAAATACAAACAACTGGTATAAATATTTAATGCAAACAATTAACAGCCAAAAGCTAATATAAACAATTAATAACTAACAACTATGAAGAAAATGCCCTCAATAATTGAATTTATCTCAAAACCATTCGTTTGAAAATTTGTAGTCTTCGACTATTTATCAACACAAGCCAATTTAGAATACATTTATTCTCCTTAAACATTTATTCTCCTTAAGCAAAGTCTCAAATTCAAGTCTTATGAATGAAGAAGATTCATGACAAGAGGGCTTTACATCTTTATGGGACAATAGTAACTCGACTATATTAATATAGATGTAGAAAAGCAAAAAAGTAAAAATAGTCATTAGTTGTTTATGTTGACTGTATTCTTAAGAGGTTTTTTATTTTTTTGAAGTTGTGAGGCAACATACCTCTGCAAAGGTCTCTAATGCATATTCATATTAACAAGATATTGCATACACACCATTACACCCCCCTTAATCTGAATGGGTGGAACAATGAACACTTTGGCCTTGAGTTGCATAAACTTTTATAAGAGAGCTTCTTTGTGAAAATGTTTGTCACTAGTGACTGAGTGAGAACAAAGTGAGCCTAAATATGCTTGTTGAAAACCATTTCACGAACAAAGCAACAATCTAATGCAAAGTGCCTGCTATAATTGTTAGCAAGGTAAGTAGTAGAAACATTATCACATAACATATAAATAAGGACTTGAACAAACATACCTAGATCACGTAAAACTTGCTTCAGCCATTGCATCTCAGTTGTTGTGTATGCCATAGCTTTCTACTGTGCCTTAATTGAGAAAAGGGAACCAATGGAGTGACAAGTATTAGGACATCTAGCTGAATCAACATCAGAAAATTCCACTAGAAGATCCATCTTGGAGTTGGCCTTAAAATAGACCCCCATCAGAAAATACCTGAAATGAGCTTCGCAACATGATGGTGAGTACTGTAGGAAGCGTGCATAAATTGGAAACTATATGCATGGCATAAGCAACGTCAGATCAGCCAATTAGAATGCACCAACGACACTCCTAGCTAAATTCTGGAGTGTCAGCAACTCACCATCAGTTAAAGACAATGTGGTTCAAGAAACTCGTAGTGTGCATGTAATTTCTTGGGAAGGTCAATAACACATTTGTGCTGAGAGACAAGTTGACTAGAAGGAGAACGCACAACCTGAACCTCTCGGAAGTAATGGATTTCACCGAGTCTTTAATGAAAAAATGATGAGAAAACTGGGTGATGAAAGGTCGTATCAGAGTGTGATTATTACTGATAAGAGTGTATATATGGTATGTAATATATGCTAATATTAGAGTCATAATTATTCTCTCTATAACCTAAATTTTTAATATAAAGACACATCCAAATGCCCCTATTATGTTGTGTTGTCTCGTAATCGCTTTGGCATCAAAGCTTCTACTAATTCCCTAAGTCAAAACTCATGTGATGTGATAGAAAAATTGGGCTGAATGTGGTACACGATAAACCAAGTAAATCATGAAAAGGAACACTTTCCTTAAGACTTATTTGTTGTACAATAAATAATCTTAGGGATAATCTACTTGGAAAAAACAAGTGTGTGTTTCAAGGTTCTCTCAAACGTTAATTGATGAGGGTGCTGCAGTCGCTCACATTGATTTTGTGTGTTAGTGATTGTGATTTCACTCCTCCTTATATAGAGGAGTGATCATGCCTGAAGAGACACCAAAAATGGATATGACTGTTAAATCTTGAAGAGGTGCCTTACTTATCCACCTTTTCACCGAAAGGATTGGATAAGGTAAGTAAACCTGAGAGGGTACCATGCTTATCCACCTTTTCACCAAAAGGATTGGATAAGGTAGGTAAACCTAAAAGGGCACCATGCTTATCCACCTTTTCGAATAAGAACTATAAAAACTTGCCAGTTTTATTTTATTCTTGGAAAATTCCAACAATCCCTCGCATTTTTCAAGATATAGAACAAACCCTCGCCATTCCAACAAACACACAATCACAACCGAGAACACAAGGAGATTTATGCATAAGAGAAGTATCTCGCGATTTGAACTTCCATTTAGTGAAATATAATTTCAATTAATCTGAATGTAAATAGTAGACAAGTCTTTGAACTATTCATCCTCTTTGATTAATTGGATATATTTCACTCACAAATCTCATTACACACTTAAAATTTGGCACTATTATTTGGCCATGTGTCCATATCCATCATAAGTGCATCAAGCTAAGCCCTGTTGCTCTTTGAAGCGGCCACACTTCACACTCATTTAGGTAGACCTTAGAAATATGCTCCTATAACACAAGCCATTCAATCAAGATCTATTAAGAGTATAAAACTCACCCTCTTATAACATTACAGTACTCAAGCACTCTTACTTTGGGATAAAATATATTAGTGCTTCCAATTACTATGCAAAGTTGTCACTCATTGAACTTAGAACGTGATGTCATACCACGAATTAAGTTCAGGCTTCCTTTCTAGTAATTGTAGATATGGGCTTAAGTCTCATCCCCCTTGATGTTCTCAACACCAAGTCTCTTGCTAGACCCTTAGTTAAAGGATCTGCAAGATTCTCATTTGTTTGCACATAATTAACTGTGATCACTTCATCGTTGATCAATTGATGGACATAGGCATGTCTAAGTCCAATGTGCCTTGATTTTTCATTATAGACATGACTATAAATCTTAGATAGTGTGGTCTTGCTATCACAAAGTATGGAGAGCGGCAACATTGGTTTTGGCCATAAAGGCACTTCCAATAGCAAATTCCGCAACCACTCTGCCTCTCTGCTGGCTGCAGCCAAAGCTATAAACTCAGCAGCCATGGTGGAGTCGGTTGTGCAGGTTTGTTTCTTGGATGCCCAAGATACTGCCCCTCCACAAAGCAAGTATATATAACCTGATGTAGAGGCATAGTCCTCTTTATCAGTTATCCAACTTGCATCTGAGTATCATTCTAAGACCGAAGGATAACCTGAATAACACAGAACATAATCTTGAGTTTTCTTTGAGTATTTCAAAACTCGACGTATTGCATGCCAATGAAACTTACTGGGGTTACTAGTATATCGACTTAACTTCCCAACGGCAAATGCAATATCTGGCCTTGTGCTTGTCATGGCATACATCAAGCACCCTATGACCTTTGCATACTCAAGTTGTGCGATAGGTCTCCCACTGTTTCGAGTCAACTTATAGGTTGGATCGAAAGGAGTGGCCATTGGGGAGCAATCTTTGTAATTGAACCTCCCAAGCACTTTCTCAATATAATGAGATTGGGACAAGTGGATTCCATCATTATTTCTAATGATCTTAATACTGAGTATAATATTAGCCTCTCCCATGTCTTTCATGGAGAACATGGAAGATAGAAAACACTTGATTTTCTCTATTTCCTCTAAGTCAGTGCCAAAAATTAGCATGTCATCAACATATAAGCATATAATCACACCTTTTCCATGTTCAAACTTAGAATATACACATTTGTCAGATTCATTGATACTAAACCCATAAGATAGCACTACTTCAGCAAACTTTTGATGCCATTGTTTAGGTGCTTGTTTTAGGCCATACAATGATCTTATGAGTTTGCATACTTTCTTTTCTTGGCCTGAAACAACAAAACCTTCTGGTTGTTTCATGTACACTTCTTCGTCTAATTCACCATTTAAGAATGCTGTTTTCACATCCATTTGGTGAATTACTAGCTTTTGAATTGCAGCAAGAGCAATGAGAACTCTTATGGTTGCAATCCTAGCCACGGTGCATATGTGTCAAAGTAATCAATACCATGTTTTTGGCTAAAACCCCTTATGACCAACCGGGCTTTAAACCTTTCTACGGTACCATCCACCTTCCTTTTTCTTTTAAAGATCCACTTTGATGTGATAGTCTTACATCCCGGGGGTAAATCAACTAAGACCCATGTGTTATTTTCCATGATTGAGTCCATTTCATCTTGGATTGCTTCTTTCCAAAAAGAAGCATATTGAGATTCCATAGCCTTTTTAAATGAGTTAGGATCCGAATCAATACTATAAACATAGGGCATTTCAGTTTCAATGGAATCCCTTGTTCCCTCTATCAAATAGACAAAGAAATCAGAACCAAAGGATTTCTCCTTTCTAATCCGTTTACTTCTCCTTACTTCCACTATGTCTCCTTATTCTTGATCATTACTTGGAGTCATAGTGGTTGGAATAAAATCATTTGGTTTAGGAATTGAAGAGAATCTAGTTTCATAAAAAATGGCATCAATTGATTCTATCACGGTGTTAACTGTAATAGAAGCATTTGGTTCTATGACCAAAAATCTACAGGCTTTGCTACGTTCAGCATAACCTATAAAGATGCACTCAATTCCTCTTTCCCCCAATTTTCTTTTCTTGGGTTCCGGGACTCTTACAATAGCCCTACACCCCCAAACTATGAAATAACTCAGGTTTGGCTTTTTCTTATTCCATAATTCATAAGGAGTAATTGAATTCCTTTTATTAGGAATCCTATTTAGGATGTAGCATGCTGTGAGCATCGGTTCACCCCAAAAGCCTTCACTTAAACCGGATTTAGAAAGCATAGCATTGATCATTTCAGTTAGTGTTCTATTTTTCCTTTCCACCACACCATTTTGTTGTGGTGTATAAGGTGTTGTGACCTCATGGATTATACCAGTTGATTGGAAATAATTTGGAGCATAATATTCACCACCCTTATCCGATCTTAGTCTTTCAATGAAGGTTTCACAATGCAACTCAGATTCATTCTTAAATATCCTAAACATGTCTAGTGCTTCACTTTTCGCATGTAAAAGGTATACTTGGCGATATCTTGTAAAATCATCAATGAAAGTGACATAGTATTTCTTTCCCCCAAAAGAGGGAGTGCTATGAAAATCACCTAAATCACTATGAATTAATTCAAGTAATTTAGTGATTCTTTGAACAGTTGGAAAAGAACTTCTAGTGATCTTTGTTAACATGCATGTCTTACATTTCTCTATGTTTCCATCAAAATTAGAAATTAACTCAAGTCTTGACATCTCTTTTAATCTTTTATAATTAACATTTTCAAGACGATTATACCATAGAGAAGATAAAGAATGCACAAGCATGTATGCAGAATCATTCATCTTATTACCACTAGAAGGAGTAATTACATTTAACTTAAACATGTCACCACTAGCATAACCCTTCCCCACAAAGACACTCACTTTAGACAGGATAAACTTATCGGCCTCATACACTTGTTTGAAGCCAAACTTATTAAGAAAAAAACTAGAAACAAGATTCTTTCTAACTTCCGGCACAAAATATACATCATTTAAGTTAAGAATTTTTCCGAAAGTGAAGACTAACTCTACTTGGCCTATTCCTTTAACATCAACAGTAGAAGTATTGCCCATGTAGAGCACTCTTCCATCTTCAACCGACACAAGAGTCTTGAAGAAAGAGCAATCCTTACACACGTGCTTGGAAGCACCTGAATCAACCCACCAATCATTGTCACTTTGGACAATGTTGATTTGATCATTGATCATGGCTACAAAGTTGTCATTTGCCTTTTCCTTTTGGTTGTTCAAGCCATGTTTGCGCTTCCAAATGGTACAATCTCTTTTCTTGTGGCCCGGTTTGTTACATTCTCAACAAACCACTTTAGCCTTTTTGTTGCTCTTGTTATTGTTGTCCTTATTAGGCCTCTTCTTGTTTCCCTTTGGCACTTGACTTGACTCGCCATCTTCGATAACATGAATCTTGGACACATGCTCCTTTGACTCATCCTGCACACGTAACTCTTCTTCTATTCGAAGATGGTTAGCCCATTCCTCAAGTGACATTTCTTCTTTCTTATGTTTTAAAGTTCTTTTAGTGTCTTTCCAAGAGGGGAGAAGTTTGTCCACTATAGAGGAAACTATAATAGTCTCATCCATGTGCATTTTATGTTGCTTGAAGTGACTTAGGATTCATTGAATTTCATGCAATTGATCGAGAACAGAACGTCCTTCGACCATCTTATAGTTATTAAATTGACTTACAAGGAAATTCTTGCTAGAGGCATCTTCTGTCATGTATTTGTTCTCTAGCGCCTCCCATAATTCCTTTGCCGATTCCATGCATTGATAGACATCAAATAAGGCGTCCGACAAGCTATTCGAGATATGGCCTTGACAAATCTAGTCATCGTTCTCAAACTTGGATCTTCGGCGGGCTTGCTCCAAAGTCTCATTTTCCGTCTCTATTGGGTAGGGAGTGTTGAGCACATACACGACCTTCAAAGTTGGAAGAAGGAAATGCATATTCTTTTGCCAGCGCCGGAAGCCCACACCCTCGAATTTGTCCAACTTCTGAATGTTGGATGTCATTTCACGAATTGACACCATCTCAAATAAGTTTTAAGATTGATAGAAAAATTGGGTTGAATGTGGTACAAGATAAACAAAGTAAATCATGAAAAGGAACACTTTCCTTAAGACTTATTTGTTGTACCACAAATAATCTTAGGGATAATCTACTTGGCAAAAACAAGTGTGTGTTTCAAGGTTCTCTCAAAAGTTAATTGATGAGGGTACTGCAGTCACTCACATTGATTTTGTGTGTCAGTGATTGTGATTTCACTCCTCCTTATATAGAGGAGTGATCATGCCTGAAGAGGCACCAAGAATGGATAGGGCGGTTAAATCTTGAAGAGGTGCGTTACTTATCCACCTTTTCACCGAAAGGATTGGATAAGGTAGGTAAACTTGAAAGGGCACCACGCTTATCCACCTTTTCACCAAAAGGATTGGACAAGGTAGGTAAACCTAAAAGGGCACCATACTTATCCACCTTTTTGGATAAGCACTATAAAAACCTGCCAGTTTTATTTTATTCTTGGAAAATTCCAACATGATGTCTCCTCAACTTTTGTCTTTCCCTTTCCTACTAACGACAACTTTCCTTGTGAACCCAGGCTTGAATCCCCCCTCCTTCTTGCTTTGGGATTTTCCTCTCTCATGATTTTGAAGACTTAGATCACCCTAGAGGGGGGTGAATAGGGTGATTGCAAAAATAAATTTAAAGCTGAAATCAAAATGCAGAATTTGAACGGAGACAATGCACAAGGATATTTTAACGAGGTTGGGCCTCAATCAGGCTTAATCCCCACCTAGAGTTATCCAACTCTAGGATTCAACGCTCTACTTTTCTTATTAAGATGAACCTTCACACTTTCTTTCAGAGCACCACACTCTAAATATCCCAGCTACCTAAAACAACCACTGATTTAAGCTTGGGAGGAGTTGTGACCTCACACCAACTCCGTTGTTCACTCCATAATAAGAATTCCTCAAGGTCTCTCAAGACTTTTGATTATAATTTGAGATTCAAAGAGATTGGCAAATGTATAGCTCAGTGTAGTAAGATTGCAACTTCCTTGTCTGATTGCTTGGATGCCTTCTCTTCTTCCTTCAGCCCCTATTTATAAGATTGAGTAGCCATATGCTGATTTGTCCAAGAAGGAAGTTATTTCCATATCATATTTTGATTTTGATCTTGTGATCTTCTCCTATAAGAAATTATTTGCTCACAATCTCTTCTCTTGCCTTTTGAACATGTAAATCTTTTTGAAGCTTGGCAACAAAATAAAATCATGCAATATAATCTTTATGAGATCAAATTTAAAATACAAATTTGATATTGCAAGAATATTAATAATATTGCTAGAATATTCAACTGAGGGCAATATAAAATCATGCAATATAATCTTTATGAGATCAAATTTAAAATACAAATTTGATATTGCAAGAATATTAATAATATTGCTAGAATATTCAAATAAGGGCAATATCATTTTGTCATGGCTAGGCTTAAGGAAATTTAATCAAATAAAATCCTTTTAATTAATATTTTCCATATTTGCCTAGCATAATAATATCTTGCCTTTAATCATATTTGCATACA
>JACYFF010031955.1:50968956-50993658 GCA_017589665.1 Selenicereus undatus | reverse complement strand
TGTGTTTCATCAAAATCTTTGTAATTACTAAGTAAGTCAACAATCTCCCCCCTTTTGATGAAAGACAAAATTGGCAAATGTAATTGATCATGTTATGTGCGATGCGTATTTGCAATTTATGAAACTTAAATATTTGCATGGAGGTAGCAAGATGATAAAGACAAAACATCATAATTTATCATAGGTTTTATTAGCATCATAGATTTAGGATAAGAGTAACATAACTACCCTAATTTCTCCCCCTCTTTCATAAAAAAGAAGTAAACAATGAAGTAGAAAATGTGTGAGCAAATAAACAGGGAAGAAAAATTATTTGTAGAAAAGCGAAAAATAGGAAATAATAGTGAATCAAAGCTTGGTCTGGGAGGCTCGGTTGGTGGCGGAGAGCAGCTGAGAGGCATATGCAGCACTTTGAGCGCATTCGGCGGCGGAGAGAGGGACAACTTTGAGGGCACATTGCCGAGTCAAGTTGCCAATTTGGATGAGGTCGCCCAATTTCTGATGTACCTCAGTGATGTGAGTAGTGAGCAAGGTCTGAATGCGGTTGAGGCGGTTATCCATGATGGCTTGGTTGTGAGCGATGTCGGGCAATGCATCAGTGTGCTGGACCAAGATGTACTCAAGTTTGTCGGCAGTTTCTTGTAGTTCACAGAGACGCTCATCGAGGTGTTGGATTTGGTCAAGGAGAGAGGAAAGAGGGGATGGGTCCAAAGAGATGCGAGGTGGGACATGTGGACTTGAGCTGTTGGAGACACTAAGGAGTTCGTCAGGAGTCATGTCCTCGATTAATTTCCACCCATTCTGGGCAGTTTTGAAGAAGTGGATGCTTTTGAATGCTACAGGAGTAATGATAGGAACAGGTTTGGCTTCAAAAACTTCATTGGTGAGGGTCACTCCAAAGTGGCAAAAAATACGAGTGAGCAGGTTTGCATAAGGTAGAGGGGCAGGACGCAGAACTGAGCTAACTTTAGACATGCAACTCAGAATGTACCGAGAAAAATTTATAGGTTTGCCAGTAAGGAGAAGATAAAGAAGCTCGAGGGTTTTACGGGGATAAGAGCAGGAGAAGTAGCCTGGGGAAGAATGGTGCGAACAAGGATGTAGTATAGCAGCCTGGGGTTGCGTTTGAGGACAGCAGAAGAAAGATGGGCAGCATCGGCTGGACTATGAGGCTTGGCAAATTCAGAGAGAAATTTATTTCGGACTTCCAGAGGAGACAGATATGGTTGGGTGACACTGGGTAAGTCAAAAATAGTATTTAATTCAGACTCGCTAAGGGTAAACGTGGTGTATTTGACTTGGCATTCTAAAGTAATCACATCACCAGTTTTCAAAGTTCTTATGTTGGCATAAAAAATACGAACCAATTGTGGGTAGTACTCAGCAGTGAGATCTAGCAGTTGGCCACAGTGACCTTGCAATAGATATTCAATAAATCCTAGACTTTCAGCTCGAATAGATTCAACATTGACGATTTCACAGACATGAACAAAATGATTCAGGAAGCGAGATAAAAATTTATCTCTGGCAGAATCGGAATGGAACCAAGCCAATGGTATGACCTCTGTGGGGGAAGGTGTCTGTCGAGGAGAAGGAGGGATGGACGATGGCGTAGCGGTAGAGGAAAAGGAGGCAGCAGGTGAGGGAGCCGAACCCGGGGGTGTAGTGGTGGACTCGGAGATGGTTTGAGGTGAGCTAGCCGGTAACATGGGCAAGTTTCGTTGAGCGATAAGGCGGGAACTGCGACGAATGGGGGCTGACTGGGAAGCAATTTGTTTCAGTTTGAATGATGTGGGAGTTTGGGTGGTTTTGCGGGCACTTTTGCGGGTACGGGGTCCTGGTGCCATGGTAGGGAGAGGAGGCTCGGAGAGAGATTGAGGTTGATGGGATGGGCAAAGAGGGTGAGGGCTACGAAAGACAGTGATATGGCAGAGATATGGGGCGAACGAATTTATAGGGGCCAGGGACTGGTGGTGTGAGGTGCAAAGATGGAAAGTGGAGATCTCTCTGGTGAGGCAAGGTAGAGATTCGGATGCTGAGATATGGCAAGGGTAGAGATAGGGCAAATCAATTTGTGGCAAGGGCAGAGATATGGCAAGTGGTAGTTTGTGTGGAGAACAGGGCACAAGTGAAAGCGGGGAAGCCCGAATGGGGTTCGGGGCTGAGGCTGGTGCTTGGGTTGAGGAGTGGGGTGTGAGGCGTGGCGGCGTGAAGGTGTCGGTTGCTGGAGGATGGTGGGCTTGGACGGACGACGGCTAGAGCGCGAAAAGTGGTGAAGAAGAAGCAGAGGCTTCTGGTTCAGAGAATAGCGTCGAGAAGAAGAAGAAAGTGCGATATCTTGCGGTACGGTGTTGGTCGGCTTGCATGTTTACAGAGAAGTGTTGAATTGACGATGAAGTGTTGAGGAAGAGGTAAGGTCTTGTTTGACTTTTGTGGGATTTGACTGCGAACAGTGGAAGGCTGAGCTTTTTTTTTTTTTTGTGGTGGTAGTGTGTTTTTTTTTTTTGGGCTGGCTTTGTGTGTGTTTTGGTTGGAGAAGATTGGCTTATAAAAAAAAATGACAAGAAATGACTGGAAGGGATTAAAATAAATCCTGTTGACTTTTGATAGAACGAAAATGATAAAGGAATTTTCTTCTATCAAATGTGCTCAAGTTGTTGTGTACTAAATTCTCCTCAAGGTATTGAAATGAAATTTTCATGCCAAGGCAATTGAACCAAGGGTCATAGTGAGGTACCTTATAGCTGATTCAATATTACCGATAATAATCTTGCAGGAATCGATAAATCCAAAGGTAGAAAAGATGTACAAATAATTGATCCTTGAATTGTCACTTAGCGACCAAGTTTAGTAATAAGTGAGGGCTCCCCCTCAATTTATGCATCAAGATTTAGCATTCCAAGTTCATGTCGAATAAAATTGAATCGATCTTCGCTTAATGGTTTTGTAAAAATATCAGCTAGTTGAGAGTCAGTAGGTACAAAAGCTAAGGTGACATGTCCTTTTTCAACATGATCTCAAATAAAATGATGACGTACCTCTATATGGTTGGTTTGAGAATGTTGAACTGGATTTTTTGTGATATTGATAGCATTTTTATTATCGCATTTAATTGGAACTTCTTTGAGATTGATGCCAAAATCTCGTAATTGCTGCATTATCCAAAGTAATTGTGCACAACAAGCGCCAGCAGCGATGTACTCTGCTTCTGCCGTTGAAAGTGCGACAAAATTTTGTTTCTTGGAATGCCATGAGACTAGGCTTGGCCCAAGAAACTGACAAGTGCCTGATGTACTTTTTCTATCGACTTTATATCCTGCATAGTCTGCATCAGTATATCCCACTAAAAAAAAATCTCCCCCTTGAGGGTACCGTAGTCCTAGATTTTTAGTTCCCGCCAGGTATCTAAAGATCCTTTTCACACAAGTTAGATGAGATTCTTTAGGTGAGGCCTGAAATCGAGCACATAAGCAGACACTAAACATAATGTCAGGATGAATAGCAGTAAGATACAACAATGATCCAATCATGCCTCGATAGACCTTCTCACTAACTGGTTTGCCATCTTGGTCAAGGTCTAATTTTTCATTTGTAGCCATAGGAGTTTTAGCATGTTTGGCTTGATCCATTTTGTATTTCTTTAGGAGTTCATTAATGTATTTGCTTTGATTAATGAATATACCATCTTGGCATTGTTTAATTTGAAGACCCAAGAAAAAGGTTAATTCACCCATCATACTCATTTCGAATTCGTTGCTCATAAGATTGGAAAATTCTTCACATAGAGAGGTGTTTGTAGCTCCAAAAAGTATGTCATCTACATAAATTTGGATGACTATAAAATTATCTCCTTTTGTCTTGGTGAATAATGTTTTATCTATAAGTCCTCTCTTAAAACCATGGTCTAAGAGAAATTTAGTTAATCGCTCATACCAAGCTCGGGGAGCTTGTTTTAGACCATACAAAGCCTTTTGTAGTTTATAGACATGATTTGGAAAGTCGGGATTTTCAAAACCAGGAGGTTGTTCTACAAAAACTTCTTCTTGCAAGTAGCCATTTAGGAAGGCACATTTTACATCCATTTGATAGAGTTTTATGTTCATGTATGAGGCAAAAGCTAATAGTATTCGTATGGCCTCTAGTCGGGCAACAGGGGCAAAGGTTTCATCAAAATCAATACCTTCTTCTTGATTATATCCTTTAGCTACTAATCTTGCTTTATTTCTTATAACATTCCCGGCTTCATCTAATTTATTTCTAAAGACCCATTTTGTTCCTATAATCGGATGGTTAGTTGGTCTAGTCATGAGTGTCCAGACTTGGTTTTGTTAAATTGATTTAACTCTTCTTGCATAGCATTAATCCAATTTGAATCACTAAGTGCTTCTAGATGATTTCTTGGTTCTATGTGTGATACAAAAGAAAAGAAAGCACAAAAATTATGCAAGGATGACCGAGTTCTTACCCCAGTGGATATATCTGTTAAGAGGTTATCCATTGGGTGAAATGACTTATATTTAAAATTCCTTTGAGTTACCTCATGGCGTGGTGCTTCAGGTGTAGAAATTTCTTCGTTTGTAGGTTCCTCTTCTTCTTGAGATAGAATGTCATCTCGTGGATCAGTATTGAGAGGTACCTCTAGTAATTGCTGATCACCAGGATTTACTTCCTTTGGTGTCTCTTCTTCATCATCACTGTGCTTGTTCAAGCTAAGGATTTGTCCTATGGAATCACTTAGCACACCGTCATTTGATTCATCAAAAATCACATGAATGCTTTCTTCAATGCTTTTAGTGCGTTTGTTATAAATTCTGTATGCCTTACTGTGCATAGAATATCCTACAAAAATTCCTTCGTCACTTCTGGAATCAAATTTTCCTAGATTATTCTTACCATTGTTGTGAACAAAACATTTACATCCAAATGGTCGAAAGTAAGAAATATTAGGTTTCTTTCCTTTAAATAATTCATAAGGAGTTCTTTTCAAGATTAGTCTAATTAAACATCGATTTAGAACATAATTGGCAGTATTTACAGCTTCGGCCCAAAAACTTTGAGGGACATTGCTCTCACACATCATAGTTCGAGCCATATCTTCTAAAGTACGATTTTTTCTTTCAACTACACCATTTTGTTGAGGTGTGTGTGGAGCCGAAAAATTATGAGCAATTCCATAATTACTACAGAATTCAGTAAACTCTTTTTGATCAAATTCTCTACCATGGTAGCTTCTTATGAACACGATTGGTGATTTTTTTTTAAATTTGTAATTGTTTACAGTATTTAGAAAATTCTTTAAAAGCTTCATTCTTTTCCTTTAAAAAAGAGACCCATGTGAAGCGGGAATAGTCATTAACAATGACAAGAATGTACTTACTACGTCCTAAACTTTATATAGATGTAGGCCCGCATAAGTCCATGTGAAGCAATTCTAATGGTCTGGATGTGCTGATATTATTTTTAGGTTTAAAGCTACTACGTAGTTGTTTTCCTTTAGCCCATGCATCACATAAATGGTCATATTCGAATTTGCTTGTAGGAAGTCCTCGTACTAATTCATGTTTGGCTAATTTCTTAATAGTAGGCATGCTTGCATGTCCTAATCTACGATGCCATAGCCAATTATCCTTTACGTGAGTCACTTTAAAACAAGGTAGATTGTGTGAGGGGATATTATCAATGTCTATGGCATACACGTTTTCAATTCTAGGTCCACAGAGGGTAATTTTTTCAGATTTTTTATTTTTAACAATGCAGCTTGTTAAGTCGAATGTTACAAGGTTTCCCTTGTCACATAATTCAGATATGCTTAAAAGATTAAACTTTAAGCCATCGATAAGATAAACATTATCAATAGAGTTGGAAGGATCTTTAACCATTTTTCCAACACCGATTATTTTGCCTATACCTTTGTCTCTGAATGTAACGCTTCCACATTCTTTCTTTTTGACTTCAGTAAATAATGAGGCATTGCCGCTCATGTGCCTTGAACATTCGCTATCAAGGTATCATAGATCTTTCCCGGATTTCAAGCACACCTACAAAGCAGGAAATCAAACCCTTCTACTTCCTTTGGCTTTAAATCGAACTTCAAAATCATTAGCTACCAAGTTAGGGGGTCTTGTTCCCTTAGGAACCCATATTTGAACAATTCTAGTAGGTGGTTTCTCAAATGAGCGAGAATATGTAGTATGTCTAATCTTGGGGTAGTAACTACATGTTTTTGCATCCTTTTCATGTGGAGTAGATTTGACAAAGAAGTTTTTATAGGTTTCCTTTTTGTTTGTATGGTTGTAGCCAATTTCTTCTTTATTAAATGATGCTCTTTGGGTGCAAAGTAACTTATCCAAGTTTTCTTGACCTTGTGTAAATTTTAGGATTATTTTGTGATCTTCATTACATTTGGCTTGTAACTCCTTATTTTTAGTTTCTAGGTTCCTAACTTTAGCTTGAAGGTCATTATTTGATTTTTCAAGAGCCATATTCCTTAGATTCAAATCTTGAACATTCTTTTTGACACCTTTATATTTAGATAGATATTTCCGTTCAAGTTTAGCAAAACTAACTAAAGCGTTGATTAATTCTTCTTTAGAACAGTCATAGAGAGCTGATATGTCTACCTTGTCGGTACTTTCGTACTCAAATCTTTCATCATTTTTTACGTCCTTTACCATGAGACATATGTCAGCGGTGTGTTCTTCATCGCTTTCACTTTCACTGGTGTCGCTATCGCTCCAAGCTGCGATCATTGCTCTCTTACTGTCTTTCTTCTTGAATCTTCGTGATTGTCCTTTCTTTTGGATTAGTTGACAATCCTTCAGCAAGTGTCCTAACATGCCACATCCATAACAAGAGCTAACATTAGTATTGTCTTTATGAGAGAACTTACCTTTGGAGAATTTTTCATTTCTTTTTAATAAGGCCCCCTTTGAGTTGAATCCTCGTTGATTAAATTTTTGCTTTAACCCCATTTTGTTGAGGCCTCGAACGATCAGTGAGAAGGCCTCATCATCATTTTCGTTGGGTTCTTCCTCCTCTGATGTGCAATCTTCTTGAATAGCTTTTAAGGCTATTCCTTTCTTTGAGCTTTCTCCATCATATTCTTTGAGATGAATCTCATGTGTCAAGAGTTTCCCTAGAAGATCGTCCATTTCCAACTTCTTGAGATCTTGAGCCTCCTCAATTGTGGTGACCTTCGGTCCCCACTTGCTCTTTGGAAGACATCGAAGGGTCTTTCTCACCATTTCCTCGTTTGTATAAGTTTTCCCAAGTTACTTTAGATTATTTGTAACATCCGTGAATCGTGTAAACATGTCTTTTATCGATTCATCTGTCTGCATTTTGAATAGTTTATATGGATGTATGAACATATTCATTTTAGTTTCACGGACTTGGCTTGTCCCTTCATATGTAACAATCAGCTTGTTCCAGATTTGCTTAGCAGTATCACAGGCAGAAATTCGGTTATATTCGTTAGCATCCAAACCACAATAAAGAATATGCTTAGCTCTAGAATTCTTTGTAAGTTTTTCCCAGTCAGCACTCGTATGCTGATCTTTAGGTTTATCAATCATTTCACCCTTCTCGTTTTTGACCTTAGGAACAGCGTAAGGGCCATTGTTCACAATTTCCCACAATTCCGTGTCAGTTGATTCAATAAAAATTTGCATCGCATTTTTCCAATAACAAAAATTTGTTCCTTTAAATAGGGGAGGTCTAACAATAGAGCGTCCTTCAATATTAACATCTCCTGATAAGGTCGTGATCGTCACCCACTTGACTATTAAGTCAAAAGAAGTGTGGGACTGGCTCTGATACCAATTGAAGACTTAGATCGCCCTACAGGGGGGGTGAATAGGGTGATTGCAAAAATAAAATTAAAGCTGAAATCAAAATGCAAAATTTGGATGGAGACAATGCACAAGGATATTTTAACTAGGTTGGGCCTCAATCAGGCTTAATCCCCGCCTAGAGTTATCCAACTTTAGGATTCAACGCTCTACTTTTCTTATTAAGATGAACCTTCACACTTTCTTTCAGAACACCACACTCTAAAGATCACAGCTACCTAAACCAACCACTGATTTAAGCTTGGGAGGAGTTGTGACCTCACACCAACTCCGTTGTTCACTCCATAATAAGAATTCCTCAAGGTCTCTCTAGACTTTTGATTACAATTTGAGATTCAAAGAGATTGGCAAATGTATAGCTCAGTGTAGTAAGATTGCAACTTCCTTGTCAGATTGCTTGGATGCCTTCTCTTCTTCCTTCAGCCCCTATTTATAGGATTGAGTAGCCATATGCTGATTTGTCCAAGAAGGAAGTTATTTCCATATCATATTTTGATTTTGATCTTGTGATCTTCTCCAATAAGAAATTATTTGCTCACAATCTCTTCTCTTGCCTTTTGAACATGTAAATCTTTTTGAAGCTTGGCAACAAAATAAAATCATGCAATATAATCTTTATGAGATCAAATTTAAAATACAAATTTGATATTGCAAGAATATTAATAATATTGCTAGAATATTCAACTGAGGGCAATATAAAATCATGCAATATTCAAATAAGGGCAATATCATTTTGTCATGGCTAGGCTTAAGGAAATTTAATCAAATAAAATCCTTTTAATTAATATTTTCCATATTTGCCTAGCATAATAATATCTTGCCTTTAATCATATTTGCATACAATCTTTCCAATCACATAAATTAAATATGCACACAATCTTCGATAATATTCAAGAAAATAATTATGATATGCATATAATCTTTCATATTTTCTTCATAATTTTTATTATGATTCTACTACTATATATTGCTTCTCTTTTCATGTGTTATATCTTTTGAATGCAACAACTTAATTTCTAATTTTGTGTTTCATCAAAATCTTTGTAATTACTAAGTAAGTCAACAGATTCAGTTATCTGCTCCTTTTCCCACAGTCGGTAACATTAAGCAAAGCACCCCAATTATGACCTCAACACTGGAGAGTCAATGAACTGTGAGCACATGATTTGTTCTACTCACATGTAAAATGTGTCGATGCCAAATTGTAGCCATGTCTTTATGCAGCAACAAGTCACACTGCCTAATTTCCCCTTTTACGTCAATGATTTTCTACCAACATAAGACCATGCACCCTTACTTCCTCTCTATAATCCGTCTGAGGTTGTGTCGCATCCACTATCCTTTAGGCACTATCATCCCTATTCCTAATTTAAAATCTATTTGTCAAGTACTCAACCCACGTCATCTACTAGGGATGGCAATAGGTGAAGGGATTCTCCAGCCCCGATAGGGATCAGACCCATACTGGCGGAAAATCCCTACACCCGACGCGGAAGGGAATGGGGGCGAGGAATAAAACCTTATCCTTGAGTAGAGATGAGGACAATTCTATCCTTCTTCCCTGCCCTATTCCCCTTTTTTCATTAAAAAAAATGTTAGCATCAGGGAAATTTAGGTGTTGCATCAATTCTTAAGCCTTATGTATAAAAGAAAACATGAAAGCAAGATGCACAGAGTCCGCTTTCCGCACTCCTATGCCTAATCTCTTCTCTTACCTCTCTTACCTTTTTTTGTGGCCATATATAGAAGTTAACGTTTTATCTTCTTTCTCAATAGATTCCAGACCCCCCTTCTTTATTTTCTTACTGATGGATATATAAGGACTTACCTTGATGCAGAAACTTTGCCCGGATCTCGGCTGTTGAATACCGCCCACTGATATGATGGCTACTAGAGTCACCAGTGAGGTTCACACCCCAAACCCAAATCTCTACGATGGCTAGATTTTGTGTGAGGGATAGGGCAGAAAGAATATTGATCTAGGAATGTTAGCCTCTCAGCTATCTCCCATTCCTTACGTGTTTACCCCCGTTATATAATAACACATAGCTTAAGGATTAATTTAGCTGATTAATACTTAATTAATCACCTTGTAACCTATGTATTAATGGGAAATTATGATGCCATACTGTGACCGTTATTTTTTAGTCAACAGCTCCCCCTCGGTCACATAGATCACAAATCCCACGTCTCTCAATCAATAAATCTCCTCACACTTCATACTGGGAATAGGGTGTGCGACCAAAAACAAACAAGCAGTGTTATATCAAGCCACCATCTAACTGACATAATACTTTAACAAAATACGATACCTCAAATCATCCTCAACATCACTAGCGGCATACATGGTCCCTTTATGCCATATGATATATCATATGATTATATATTCAATATAATCGCTCGGGTTCATATGGTGATGATCATAGATAGATTTTTCCTTAAACACTCATGAAATTCCTTCTCAGCTTGATTGCTTTCCTAACGTGTTCTAGCTGAACCATATACATCATGGCCCTTAAGAAACATTAAAGTAGCATCATTAAGTTTCGAGTTCATATCATAGTTTTAAGTCGAAGGGTCATCGTCCATAGGGTCACACAGTCATAAGAGATAGGGAAGTCAATTGTCACTCCATGTATGGGTCGTCTTATAAGCACACACAGTATGAAATGTGTGTCATGGCATAACTCCCACTCAGTTGGGTATGTTACTCTTAATGTCATGCGAATCATCAGTCTAGATTTTCACCCAAAAATCTAACTTCAGCTACTAGATTAACATACTGAATGTTAACCTTCACACTCAAGATTCGACTTTTAAGACTTTAATATGAAATCTTATTTCATACTCGACTCCCTCGAGCCTCATCTTAAACTCAATAAGGTGATTATATTCATTTTACTCATACACTTCTAGTGTGAGTAATCAATATTACACACCTAGTGCCAATATAATTCAGTCTCATCCTGCCCGCTACTCAAGTGTCATGGGGATTGCCTGTGTGACTATGCCAATAAGAAGCCTGTGACATTTCAATATGCCTAACATGCAACAATAAATCATGAGCATTTTGCTCATTTATGGAAGAAACATGTCCATCACAAGACACATCTAAGCACTAAACCTTATGAATTCCTAGACTCAACAAATGAGCTTTGAATGCATCACTAGGAAAAGGTTTAGTCAAGGGAACATAATCACCTTATTAGTCTATATATACCTTATGGCAATGTTTTTTTATCTCTATGGTTACAAGATATACAATCTGCCTCCTTAGTTGGCATTATGGTGCAGTTTTGCTTCTTACTGCACCATGAAATGGCTCTTCCACTAAAAGTGAAGGCATGTCCTAAGGTTGACCTAGACTCATCTGGGTCACCATCCCAGTCGACCTTTAAGTATTCTCTCGACTTAAGGTCTCCCAGTAATAGCATAAGACTAAATTAGTAGTACCATGAAGGTAACGCTAAACCCTCTTAATGGCTTGCCACTTAGCAAAACTTGGGTTATTTTGATAATGACGTACCAAATCAACCACAAAGCAAATGCTAGGATGTGTACATAATATGACTTATATTAAGCTTCCTACGATACTAGCATAGTTCATTGTTTCTATTTCATCATCTGTTTTACGGCATTGATTAAGACTCAAGGCTAGACTCATCTCAACTGGAGTACCTAGGGATTCGGAATTATAAGTCCAAACTTGTTCCAAGAACTTTTTATGCATGCATCTTGGGACATTTTTGAATTATTTCCACTTCTATGACATAACTTCACCCACGTCTTTCTTCTCGAAGACATAGGACAACCACTTTTTAGTAGCTTCAATCAACTCTAAGTTGTTCTCTTCCAATAGTATATCATTAACGTACATCGTAAGAAACATAATCCCCCATGTTGAGTTTTTGATATACACATGATGGTCTTCTGAACCCATAGACAAGCCAAACTAAGTTATGACTCTATGGAATCTAAAATACCAAAATCTGGAAGACTGCTTAAGACCATACATGGACCTTTGTAAGATGACACATCTTGTTCTCTTATCCCTTTGATACGAAACCAATAGGGTATTCCATATAAATCTCTTCCTCAAGATTAACATTGAGGAAAGCAGTTTTTACGTCCATTTTGAACAACTCAAAGTTCAAATGGGCAACTAGGGCTAGGAGTAGTCCAGCCTGAACTTATCGATTAAACTAGTTGCCCGACATTTTATCTCTAAAACTCATTTGTCTTCGATAGACTTGCGCTAGGACGTAGGATCAACAAGTTCTCAAACTTTTTTCTTGCCACTGAGTCCATCTCATCCCTCATGGGATCCATCCACTATTTGTGATTTGGTGAATCAATCACCTCTTGATAAGAGGTAGGTTCCTCAACTTCCAAGGAAGTGTATATGAATACATCCTCTTCAACTTAGAAATATCATCGAGAAATTCTTCCATACCCACTTCTTTGGATCCCGGGACCTTCATTATTAGTCTGCCTAGGTAATAAATGTCTCCCCCTTTCTCTAAGAGGTATGGGATCCTGAGCACAAAGAGAAAATGACTCCCACTTTCCATTAGAGGTGGGATCCTAAACGTGCAGACTAACTGCATGTTCAGGAATGAGAGATTGAGGATAAATCTCATTCTCAGGCTGACTCTTCTCAACATTTAGAGATTGAGAACGGATCTCATTATCCTAAACAGACAAAACTTCACCATTCCTATTGAATAAGGAAGGTGTACTATCCTCGGTGACTTAGTGAGAATTCAAATCCTCCCCGTCATCGAGAGATGGTTGAACGTCTTGTTGTAACTTATATTAATTGAGGTCATTTTTAAGTTTCACCAAAAACTTAGGAACTTATCCTTAAGAAAATCGACACTACGGGAACTCATTTCACTAGGAAGATATTTACAACCTCGATTAGTTTGAAAAATTCTGATATTTCGTTCCATTGACTGCTACTTCTGCTATAAAGTACTATCTGAACACATCAAGTACCTAGTAGCGGTGATATAATAGGTACACATACCTACATCATGAATATATCACTCCATGATGTGCTTCCACATACATGGGCCCGTAGATGTCTAGGGTGTATGAACACTAAGAGATTCAACGGGCTCAAAGTCTTAGTAAAAGACTTCATAGTTGCTTTGCTACCTAAACTTGACTCACACATGGGCATCTTAAACCTAATGAGTCGGCCTTAAAAGACTATATTTAGCTAGTTTGATAACTCTATCTTGACTCCCATGGTTGAGTCGAGCATGCCTAAAACATAATTGAAAATGGGGCAAAGATGGAAGACATCCTGTTTTGTCCAAAACATTGAATACACCTTTCAATGTGACATGGCCAAACAAATTGCCATTGTATACAATATCTAAGACATCTAGACGAAAATTAAAAAGAAAACTAATCTCAGAAACAAAAGACACAAGGCAACATCGCACACCAGGTGCAAGAAGATACGTATTCTCTTCATGGCGATATGCCCTTATCTTAAGGACTCCTTCTTCATGGTCATTACCAAAAACGAAATTTTGTGAACCCACCTAGTAGCGATGAAAGTTCACAAAATCAACATGATCCTGAACTATGTGTCTACAATCCAAGATCATAATTGGCAACTAATGCTTGGGAGCACACATATTATCCATGAGCAACTGTGAAACAAGGTACCTCAATCGGCTCCGAACAATCCCGGGCGTATATTCCCTCTTCTCCACAATTATAGCACACACACGTATTGTATGCCTCTCTTCATTTCCCTTAGCCTTTTTCCCTTTTTGTAATACCAACCTTAGGTTCGGAACGTTATGAGGAAGTGAATCTGGATGAACCTGATGCTAAGCTAATCCCACGTGTACTCAACAGTGGAATAACTTTCAATTCCCTCATAGATCGTTATTGATGCAATACGACAAAGTATAACATATTGATCAATTCATTTTCAAACCATTTTTGGTATGCCTTTATGTTTTCTTGATACTGCTCACTAGTAGTATCATCTTTGGCATTCTAGGAGACCAAGAACTTGATGAGTATTCTAACACGTCATGCTCATTCAGAAGAAACTGTATCTTCTAACACCTTGTGTCATAGCCAACACTATCAAGCTATTAATTGGTAAAGAAATTACTAACCATATTTTAATTGTTATATCTAGAAGTATACATTTTGAAAGATGGACATTAGGCATATTTCAAATAATTAAGTTATCAAAAACTCCATCATTCATGTTCCATGATTGAAAATTTCGCTCATAATCATCACATACAAACATGAATTAGAAGTTTTTATAATTTAATTATCACATATTTCCATAAAACCAAATTTATGAAAAACATTATGGTTAACCAAATTAACATTTTAGAAATATCACAAAGATATTCAACCTTGTCTTGTAAACCAAATTTATAAGAAGTTATCTCATTACATAAAACGAATTTACATAACTACTAATATGCCATTTAAAACTCTATCAATGACATATTAATCATAAAATTCAGATTATTATATAAAACGTATTTATATAATAAAATGAATTTATATTGCAAAACATATTCGAATAATAACATGTTACAAAAGAAATTCATTAAAGCCCAAGGAATATTATATAAAACATATTTATATAATTATAGATAACATGAAACTTATTCAAATGTCGCTCACAGATTATAAACCACATTCATAATTTTATAAATTTAGACTTTATGAAATGAATTCATAAAATACTGCTAAATAACATAATTAATAAGAAACTTGAAACGAATTCATATTCCTTAATTTGGTCAAGGAAAACAAAAATGCTAAAACTAACTAGCAAATTTACTACAACTCATGTAGTTCGTATATATATAAAACACATTTATAACGCTACTAATTGGTGATTGACATGAAACATATTCATGTAATCGCATGCAACATAATTTGTAACATCAAATATATCCAAATATTAATTGCAAGTACTTGTATAGAACATATCCATATAACATTAAAATTTTAATGAAATAAAGTCAAAGTCAAACTTGCAAATTATATAAAACATATTCATATAATATTGCTAATTTAAAGTTCATGAAACAAATTCATAAATGAACGAATACCCTTGTTTGTGCCAAAAAGAATACAATTTTATCCCCCTTAACCTATGATTTTGTGCTCAAAATAACTATTAGTTAGAATTTTTATTTGTTTTTTGTTTATTTTGCAGAAAAAATCAGAAAACATAAAGAGATTGTTGGAAAATGAAATTTTGGGCCATAAAATAAGGATTCAAGCAATAGCCCAAGAATCAGTACAACCCCTTTAATTCATCAACAAAACGAAGAAAAAAACAAGTAGAATTAAATAGAAAAATCCAGCCAAGGGGCACGCGCCTCGCACGTGACTCCTACCCTCCTTTCTCTCATTCTGTCTCCTCTCGGTGAAACAAACCCCGCGCCCCTCCTCCACCATTTTTGGTATGCCTCACCATTTTCATCCTCTCCCCATCTCGAACTCCTCTCTCTCTTTCTCTTCGAAAACTCCATCAAAGAACACCACCATCTCCATCTCATCCTCACCGAATCTCACGCAACATCCGCCAGCACAACATCATCATCTAACCGTCCATGCCATTTCACACCAAGGGCTGAGATCGAAGAAGGCCGAGTATAAATCGAAGCCAATGACGTATTTGAAGGTAATTAGGTATAATCTAGGTTTCAATTACGTTTTAGTTTAGTTTTTCAGGTTTTCATTTTAGTTTTAGTAGTTTAATTTGAGTATTAGCGAATTTAGGGTTGTATTTCGTTGATTTTACCATCTGATTTTAAATCTTTAGATCTATTTCTTGGTTGGAATTTCATTCAAATATTGAATTTATCTGTTTTTGGAACCCGTTTTAGTGATTTCTGTAGGTTTTGGCACGGGCTAAGAGGCCCTATTCTTGCTTTTCTCTCCGATTATTCTAATTTTATGTTTGACTTGAATCTGGGCGACGTTGGTCTATACTGGGTCACTATATTTTGAGCTTCATGGCTATGGTTATTTGGCCATTAATATCAATTCCAAGCTGGGTCGAGCTCTGTGAGCCAGGACACCCATAGTTCCCTGCCTGTCCTCGTTTCTTCCCCCCTATTCAATCTGCTCTTTTTTGAGTTAGTCAATCTGAGTTGTTATTGAGAGTGACATCCTTTGTGAGAAAGAATATGGGCTGGGTGAGAACAAGGAGGCCCTGTTTCGTCCTTTTCATTACTAGGGTTTGGCTTGATTGAATGCTTTGCATTTCTAGTTTGGCTTGATTGAACATTTTGTAGGGTTTAGCTTAGCTTTGAGTACACTAATGGTATGGATTTTGGATTTTTTTTTGAAAAGTTCTTTAAAGTAGCGCACAATTAGCAGGTTTTAATTTAATTAGTTTTGCTATTGCTTCTTTAATGCAGTTCATTTCCTTAATGCTTACTTTTTAAGTTCTTCTAATGTTATTCATTTCATGTTTAATTTTATTCAGATGATCTAGTTCAAACCTTAGGGAATTTAGTCATTTATAGCTTAATTAAATGTATTTATCGCTTGTGTTTAGGTTAATACAGATAATTCTGCCTATTCTAGGATAGTTTAATTCTGTTTAGAATAATTTAGTTAATGTGGCCTTAATTTCATCCATCATCCCTGTGGAGACAACCCTTAAGTAGTACGATGATAGTCGTATACTTGCGGCATTATATTTTCACTCAAAATTATCAAACAACCCTATATCCCAAATAATGGTGTGAAACATCTTTATTAAAAGAGCAATGACAGAGCAATTATCCAATTCTTAACTACTTATGTTTTTGCATAAAGCGTACATATAAAATTATTAAATAAAAATATTATCATAAAACATATTCATGTAATTGAATATTATATAAAACATATTTATATAATATAACTTATGAAACATATCCATTTATAGACAAAGGGGGATCTTAATATGACATAGGTATTTACTCAAACCATGTAAAACTACTTTACCTTTTAATCATATACCAAACCTATACGTATATGAAACTAATTCATATTGCATCAATAATAATTAATTTAACACCAATCATGTTGTCTGAGATGTAAAACAAATTTATATGTCAAATGAGCATGTGATAAATATATTTTTTTTTACGTTAAACATATTAATGCTACAGTATCAAGTTCATACTTTCAAAATCAAAACTTATTTGAAATTACAATTCATATAAAGAATTAACAATATTTCATGAATTATTTGAACTTGTATTATCAAAATCAATATGCCCAAACAACAATTACAGGCTTAATTAAATTTTAACCAAAAATTTGTTTAAAGCAAAGAGAATGGTATACTCATTTAACCCGAGACATTCTTCATTCCAGATACTTCCCCCTTCTCTCTACATTCATAAGCTTCAACCTCACACACTCTCTCTCTCTAACCCCTTATTACTCTTTCTCTGACTCCAGATTTGTGCCTTTCCCTCACTATCTTGGCTCTCAGCCGAGACAACCACTATTCTGTCATGACCAAGCCTCGATGGTTCCTGAGTTCGTATCTTCGGTCTCAGTGCACAATCGAGACCACCTTCCGAGCTTCGACCCTCTTCCTTGTTCTCAATGCACAACCGAGATCACCACCAAACCCAAATGAGGAAAAACCGCCTCCTATTGCCGTGAAAACAAGCCTCACTGGCTTTACTTACACATCCTCCGATGAAAACACCACCACCAATGTGTAGATCGGCCGCCAACGAGTTGCCAGCGCTGTTCACGCGCCCAATGAGCCAACTAGGTGACCACGCGCGTGTTTCACGTGCCACTTAGTTGGGACCAATTGGGTGGTTTTCAATCGGGGATATACATCGGCGAAATTTAAGGCTAACTAGAGGAAGAAAATGGCAAAAAGTCGTCTTGGTCGGCGGTGCATGACTCACACACGCCACCCCTCCAGGCGGCGTTGATGGGTTGCAAATAAGGGGGTTTTTTTTGTGTGTGTGTTTGGGTCCATGGGGTGTCATGTCGAGGTTGGGTTACATGTATAGATCTGGGAGTTATCATGGTTAGGGAAAGGTCTCGGTTTTTAGCTCGGTTGTAATTTCACCAGAAATCATGCAATCAAAATCATATGCAAATAAAATCCTTATTAGATTTAGAACATGATATGTTGATGCACACGGATTTCATCAGATTATCAAGCAATTTCAGTTCCACATTTCACAGAGAAGCATTCTATCCTGGTATGTCGTTTCAATCTGAGGCATATGATTCTGGCATATTAGCATTTGTAATGTATTCATCATAATCACACAGAATAGCTTAATAACACATATTAGCTTCGTAACCAAAATCATATTCTTGATTGTACATAGTTTGAGCATAATCAGAATCATGATTTTCCAGGGCAAGAATCAGACAGATGTAGCTCTGATACCACTGATGGACATATAAGGACTTACTTTGGTACAAAAAAATTGTCCGGATCTCGCATGTTGAATACTGCCCACGGATATGGTGGCTACTAGAGTCACCAGTGAGTTTCACACCCCAAACCCAAATCTCTATGATGGCCAGATTTTGTGTGAGGGATAGGATAGAAAGAATAATGATCTAGGAATGTTAGCCTCTCAGCTATCTCCAATTCCTTATGTGTTTACCCCCTTTATATAATAAAACATAGCTTTAACATAATTGGGGATTAATTTAGCTGATTAATACTTAATTAATCACCTTGTAACCGATGTATTAATGGGAGATTATGATGCCATAATGTGATCATTATTCTTTGGTCAACACTTAGTAATTAGAAAAGATAAGTGCTATATTCACCAACGAGACTTGACCAACCACTGCCTAACTCATCAAAAAAGGGAGACGACACATTCCTCACTCCTTTCTCCTTCTTCATGCTAATCAACTTCCTGTGGAAACCATCACCACTGCAAGAGTTGTTGCTTCAAGGTTCAAGATGCTTAGTTGAAAGCCACATTTGTGCACTCATTTTATTTGACCTGGGTAATTTTTTAGGCCCTGTTTGGACCTTGGAAAATAAGATGGAAAGAAAGTTGAAAGTAAAAAAAAAATCAGAAGGAAAAAAATGAGGAGAAAAGTCATTTTCTTCCTCTTGTTCGGATTAGAGAAAAAATACAAGGAAAAAAATAACTTTCTACCAAACTTTTTTTCCTTTGTTTGGGCCGGAGAAAATGAATGAAGCAAAGAAAAATATATCTTGTTAAGATCAAAATGGAATCTCCAAGTTACCCTTTGCTAGCCAATGTCAATAGAACTCTCCAAAATAACACCATCAAAAATAGAGGAGACATACAATTTGGTCACCTCTCAAACTTTCGCATTCCAACACAAAATTATACTTCAAACTCCTTGGTTTTGTTATCCATAGAAATTTACAACTTCAAATCAAATTATCCATAAAATTCGAAATTCTACTTGAAAGTAGCAGTGGCAACACGAATAAAACCAATAACATCGAGTTGGGAGAAATGAGAGCTCCTAATTTCCAAAATCCCAAGCTACTTCAAGAACTCATTGCCGAATTTGACTTTCAACCACAAATCGAATGAGCGATTGCTCAAGCAAGAAAGGCTACAACTGAGTTAGGGTCCGCTAAAAGAGCTTGGGAGACCTTCATTTGTGATCCTCCAACCTATAAATATAACATCAATTAACATCACATAACCCACTTTTATAGCACCAAGTCCAACAAACCTAGCAAATGATAGTTGCACACATATTGGTAAATCTAAAAACTAGCTTTTCATAGATATATGTTGAATGGAAAACAAGTTACAACAGATACTTCGGTCTTCCATTCATTAAAGTTTTGAACCAAATCTCATCTCAAATAAATACATAAATAAATAAGGGACAAATCAAAAAAGGGTTGAGATGCCATAACAAAGTTAGTGAGTAGGTTGGCAACGTCATCTCTCATGAGGGACTGAATAGACTGATTCAAGCCCACAAAGAGTGCCTACCCAATTTTTTTGTTGGCATACTCCACACAATATAATTGACATAATAAGGGAAGCCACTTCAATTATTGGCTTCAAGTTCATACACCAAACATAATTCTCAATTAGAAAGCCAGTAGAGAACTCAAAGAAAGCATAGGAGGCATATATCAATCCATTTGTCTACACCTGCCCAAAGAATTGATATCCTTACTCTATTGATATTGCTTCTTGAACATTATTTTTCTTCACAAGTACTCATTTTCCCAATGTAACAAAATGGAACTAGATCAACAAAATGAAACTAGAAGTTGCCTATCCACCTCATCTAATTGAATTGTTTTTATATCCTAGTTCGTGAGAGATCATATAAAATTTTAATGCTGTAGTACATCATCATGACTCATCCCAACATATGCTGGAAATTTTAGTTCTTAAGTAGCCATATGAAATTGCAAAGCCCCTGGCAAGATTCTAGGCTTCCAACCCCCCACTTAAGAGCCAAGAAAAACCTATATTATCAAGAATATTCAATTATCAACCTCTGTAATAACCACACACATGACTCTGCTTGAACGTGCTGAGTTACCCTCAAAGTACCAACATGGCCTAAAAACTATGAAGTTTGCCCCCAGCCCACCTAATGTTGCATAGCAGTGAATGTGCTCCTTGACTTTCACATGAAAATGGAGGTAGAAAATGACTCTGCTTGATTTTTTCTTTCCTTGTATTTTGATGTGAGTTACTAATATATATAACCACACACACAATTGTTCACAGATACTACACAACAACAAATAAAGAGATGCAAGTTTGAATGGAGAATTGAGCGTAAGTTGTGCTCAATTTGAAGATTATGGACTAAAATATTGTTATGACGCAATAGGGTAAGTTGGTACTGTCTTGCTAAGTAATTCAATCAACATGAATAGTAGAAACCCAGATTAAAAAAGCAAGAAAGAAGCCAAGATAACACCAAATTTCCTTGATTAATTGAAACCCATGAATTTCACAAGGGTTACAAGTCAATTTTTGCCCCACCAAAACCCAATCTCAAACCCTCAATGACACCCTAGATCTGTACACTAGAGAGAGAGAGAGAGAGAGAGAGAGAGAGAGAGTTACTAGATGAGCGATGAAAAGCATTATCAAAGGGTCGCTGGACGGATGCCTTGCAGCCGGAGGGTCGTCGGAAGAAGGCCTTGCAGCGGAGGACACGAGGAGAGAGAGTGAGATAGTTAGGAAAGAGTTGAGCAGAGAGATGAGCTGCAATAGAGCGGGGGGGGGGGTTATCGGGGATTCAGGTAGATGATTCCTACAACTTTCCTCTCAATTTTTGGAGGAAAATTTTAATGACATAAAGTACATCATTTTTCATCGTATTTTGCATGAGATTTTTTTTCCTTCTAATTTTCTTCACTCCAAACATGGAAAAAATTCTTATTTTCCAATTTTTTTTCCTTTACATGAAACTTTCCTAAGTCCAAACAGACTCCTAATCTATTTTCCCCCAATTGTACTAGTTAGACATTGTTCTTTATATTTGGACTTGAATTGATTGTGAAAGAAAGAGAAAATTTGGGGATTTTGGGTTTTATTTAAGTTTTTTATTTGACTTCCGTATCAATTTGAACTTGGTTTAATATTTATGCACGGGGATTGGGGATCCACCAAGGACGGGGATAGGGGCAGGGATGGAGGGGTCGCAACACCCTTCCAGGCCCATTGCCATCCTTATCATCTACTCGGCTAGTTTCAACTTTGCTACCTTAAGTCTTCTCGCTGCAACATCCGTATTCAACATTTAGAGCAGTTCTTATGTCGTCTAGTATTCCCAACCTGGTCACAACGTGTTTGTCCTCTTCAGAGGAGTTTTTGACTTGTCATGTATAATTTACTAAGGTCTTGGTCTCTTATGGTCTTCTTAGCTTCATTTACGAATATTTTCTGCCTCTAGCATCGGTAATAATTTCTTTGTCTGGTGAGTCAATCTCTAATACTATCGTTTATGACTTTTATGAGTGAATCAAAGCATATGTTCCTTGATCGTATCAATCTTGTCCTAGAAGGCTTTAGCTGATGTGCATGACTATAACAATTCCTTTCATCTTTGGGAACGTCTAAATTAAAGATTTACGCATTCCAGTATCGATAGAGCTCTTGAATTAAATGTTTTCTTACAACAATTAGAAAATTTGATTCACAATCTATGGATGCTTAGTTGTATGAGATGAAGACTACTGTTAGAAATCTTGCTTTATTCAATAGCCTGGTTCCCTAATCCAACATAATCCACTATGTTCTTTTGTGTCTTCGTGGTGAATGTGAAACTTTCATTACTATACTCACTCATACTCTGATGAACATGCCCTATGATGACCTTCAACTGTACCTCTTGTTGTAAGAACAATAACTTAGGACCTTACATGAGTTAGATGATTTTGCTATATCCCACCCTACTCTTGCTGCCAACCATACAGGTTCTCCCACCAATAATAACAACTTATTCAATTCATCTTCCAACCGCTAGAGTAGCAGTCGAGGATGAGGAGGTGGAAATTGGCTTATGAACAACAACTAGCGCAACAATAGTCATTAGAATGGTGGAGGTCGTGGTAGGAATAACAATAAACTTCAGCCAATTCTCAAGCTTCTTATTAGCCTCGAGGTGTGCCGGTAGATACGTACATTGGTAACTCAACCTAGTTATGTTTTATTACTCATTCCACCTATTTTTGCCCTTTGTCTATGGGTAATTAATTTTAGTCAGGCATCTTAGGTTCGAACCCCACTGGTCACTCTGCCCTTCAATGTCCGAGCTTACCTCCGTTTACAAGTGTTACTTCGGATTCTCTTGCTTCGTCCTCACTCCGGAGCTAGTGCTCATGTGACTCCATTTGATCAAGATGTAGTTTCTAAATCTATTTAGAATGGTTCCACTAAAATCATAGTTATGAATGGTACTACTCTTCTTATAAGAAAAATTGGCAATTGTTGTCTTCATATATCTAACAAACATTTCTGCCTAAAATATGTTTTCATGTTCCTAGTTTGAAATGTACTTTAATTTCAATTAAGTGATTATTCCATGATAACAATTAGACTTGTCAATTTGGACGGGCGGGTTAAATACGGATGGAGTGTATTCGGATTCGGGTAAAATACGGGTCCGGTGTATTTCGGGTTTAGATAAAATACGGGTCAGGTGTATTTCGGCTTTACGAGTTTCTGGTCAACCCAACGGGTTTGAAGCGCCTTTTTAGTGAGTTATTTCTCTTTTTGTTAAAATCATAATCTTGGCATATTTATCACTTAAAATTGTCTGTATGTAATGAACAAGCATTCTAATTGCAATTTCTTAAAAGAACATGAAAAATATTCAAACTTTTTAATATGATATATGAACGCCATGTACTAGTGGACAATGAGTCTCATTTGAGTGGGTTGGTCTATATATTAAAATATTAATAATAATTCGAATCATTCATGGGCCGGTCCATCTAAAGCATGATAATGGGTTGGAGACTTGGAGCAGTTTGACCTGTTATTAACCCATTTAATGATTTGGTATTTTGTTAATTAACTTACTATTACCTAATCATGTATATTTTATTAGTTGGCCGATCCTAACATGAACATAAGTTGGTGAATTATCCAACACTGACATCAAGTTTGAGACCAATTAGAAGGAAGCCAAATGAAAGAATATTGTAGCGCGCATAAGATATTACAATTATTTATTAATTATAACATCAAAGTTTTAGATTGTTACAGACTAATATTATTTAAAATGAGATAAGATGTATTCATTTCACCGAGAATATAATGGTATGACTTGAACATTTTTAATACTTGTGATATTCTAAATTGATTTTCTTAAGACCAGATATTTCATGTCCATTTTCTAAAACTGTCCCATTTATAAATTGCAATCTTTTATGGGAATGAATTTGGGAAAAAACGGGGACCATCGTCTAATTTGTGAAGAGATGTGATAGTTATCAACATATCTCTGAAGGATACATTATAAAAAAAAAACTATTATTGTTAAGGAAAAAATTAAAGAAAAATAAAAAATAAGGATATAATATCCGGGTTGAGTGGGCGGATTTGAGTTCGGGTCAGGTCTGGCCCAAAAATTTGCGGTTTTTTTGGGTTCGGCTTATTTCGGGCTTGGGTCGAAAAAATCGTATTCAAAACTCAAAACTTTCAGGCGGGTTTGGGTCGAATTTTCAGGTTTGGTCAATTTTTGCCGGTCTAATAACAATTGCCAAATTCTTTTTGATGATTCTTCCATTTCCATTTAGAACAAAGCCACAGGGATTGTTTTACTATGGCTTACAAGTGATCGAGACCTCCATCCCATATAATTGCTATAGCCTTCCACCACTATAATGCCCTATCCCCTCTTCTGGCATCAGACAATTGTCAAGAATGGTTTTTAGGATCAATGATGGGTCCATCAATCACCGTAAGCTTTTTCAGCGTGCTTTGTCCTCATTCACACGCTACATAAGAAAAACTTGCTCGGAGGTCGGAGGTCACCATCCTAAGACTTCTTTACAGTAAGCATGCATAGCTATGAAGTTCCTATAATGGGCTCTAAGAAGAGAAAGATTTACATTTGGTAATATTAGTAGTCGCTTCAAATCCAGTAAGTTTTATTTCTAACCATACTCGATGTATTACAATCAACCCCACTTGAAGCACAACATCGTTGTAGCACCTCACTAATCGACTGAATATGACTCCGCTTGATGGGCATTTCACTTCCAATATCTTTGCCCCGCTAGGAGCGCAACCCAAGATTGTGGGTCATCTTTGATACCATTTGTAACATCATGGCCTCTCTTCAGACCATGGACAGTTACCAAGAGCCACTTCAA
>JACYFF010031955.1:50933956-50966456 GCA_017589665.1 Selenicereus undatus | reverse complement strand
TGGCAGTTACATAGCAATTTAATTGTATATTAATTGGCTATTAAATATATCCTGATTCTGTTTAAGGATATAGAAAATGTGTGTTTGTGTAAGTGACCATACACACAAAGAAAAAGCAATTCAAGCAATATCAGAAATACTTCCCAAATTCTCTTTGTCATTCCCTCTCACTGCCTAACCATCCCAGAGGTTCGGATTTGGAGTGTGACTTATTGGTGACTCTGGTAGCCACCGGTTCGTGGGTAGCAGTCAAGCAAGCATAAGGTCCTGACAATCAAGCTTCCGCATCCAGGTAATCCTGAATTACCAACAATGGTATCAGAGCCTAGTTTGCATGATGCTAGTCCCGAAATCATAATTTCTGGTTGAAGCATGAATTGAAAGAATCTGAATTGTATGCAAAACTATGTATTTGTGCAATAATGACTCTCATGCTAATCTGTTTGAATTTATATGCCTCAATTAAAAAAAATATATTATGTGTGAATAAACGGAGACATATTTCGCATGATACAAGAGATCTAGACAAATATATTCATGCCCATATAATTCACAAACTGTATGTTTACAAATGTTCTTGAATTGAACAAATTATATATCAAATGCTTATGAAAATCCAATTTATCCAGTATTCATACATGAATCACGCTTGGAACCCTTGTTTTTTCATTCGCATAATCTGATAACCGAGACTTGACCCGGATTTGTTCCCGACCTTCTCAACCTAGAATCTCTCGGCCCACTCTCATGCCCAGACAACACAAAAAAAAAGGAAAAGGACGGAACTTACCTGACCCATCAGCACCGTCGTGGGAGGGGTGGCACGTGTGTGTCACGCGCCGCCACGAAAACGAGTTTTGGTCGTTTTCTTCTTCCCCAACCCTTAGCCGGCCCCCGATCTACTATTATCGACCAAAACCAAGCCAAACAAACCAGTTGCGGCCACGCATGTATGTCACGCGCCGTCACTGTAGTGGCGGGTCGGGGGAGTTGATGGTGGCAATCGAAAGGTCGCCGCTAGATCTAATCACCGGTGAAGGTTTTGGGTTGATTTGGTAAGTGGTTTAGCCGTAGATCGAGACCAAGGAGGCAGTTAGGGGGGTGTACCATTATCTGGGTGGTGGTGGTGGCCAGCGGTGGCGTATGGTGCCGAAGAAGACGGCCATGGCTTCCTGGAACCGTCGGTGAAGACGGTGCTGGACTCGGCTATGTGCCGAGGTTCAGCGGTTCAACCCATCGAGGGTGGGAGATAGAGAGGACCTGCGAGATGGAGAGAAATAGAGAGGACGAGAGATCTCTGGAGTTTTTACAGAGAGAAGAGGGAGGAAGACAAATGAGAAAAGAAGCCTGGGGGGTCTCGAGTAAGGTCACGGGAAGCCCCTTAGGTTTTATAAATAAATAAAAAAACTTATATTTACATTATTAAATTGTTTAATATTTACCCTATGCTAATTGAAATATTAATTAGTTTTATATTTCAAATTAATATTTAATATTTCTTTGATGAAATAGGGATTGGTAAATATTATTATGAGCTTAATAATCACATGCCTAATTGAAATATAAATTTGTTTTATATTTCATGTAAAATAAGAGTTAGTAAATAGTGATATATGAATTCGTTTCATATGTTTAGAATAGTATTCGAATGTAAATTAGTTTTACATGAAAAAATATCTATGTGATATTTAAATAAACGTTAATTTGTTTAACGATTTTCTTATGAAGGTCCATATGATAAAGTTCTTATGGAAATAAGGTGATTAAATTATTTAAATTTCTAATTCATGATTATATGAGATGATTATGAGCTTGGCGAAATTTTCGATCATATGACATGAATGATGAAATTTTTTTAAATTTAATTATTTTAATTAATATGCCTAATGTCCATCTTTTAACACTTGTAGATATGGCAGCTAACAACGCGATAATCACCGAACTATCCACTAGTCAAAAGTTAGATGGATCTAACTATGACATGTGGAAACAGAAGATTCAGTATCTTCTGGAAGGAAAAGACCTGTTGGAACACTTGACGGTAGTCAAGTTTCCACCATTTGATAAGGATGCAGATGGTAAGCCTATTGATACTTCTACTGTGCAGTATCAAGAAAGCTTTCAGGCCTACCAAGACTGGACCAAGAAAGATCGTAGAGCACGCTTTACAATGTTGTATTGCATAGGACATGTGGGACTAGATAAAAATCCGTTTTGGGCAGACATCCGAAACAAGGTTACATACCTTGCAATTGAAATGGATGAACTACAAAATGGATCCCAGTCGCACTGTGGCCGAGCATTTATGAATTATGAGTGGCATAATTCGCGATCTCAAGGATGCAGGAAAAGATATTTCTAAGGGGGAGCAAGTCCTGAATGTGATTCGAGCTCTTCCTGACGAACCTCCACAATGGGAACAAGTCAGGACAGTCTTGACTCATTCTGACCATTTGAAAACCTTTGGTCAGATACAAAGCCACCTCGAAACGGAGGAGGAGCGCCTGAAAATGTTCGGGACTCCCAATGTGGCTCTTGTCGCCAAGGGCATCAGGCCTAAAAGCAACAAGAACACAAGAGGTAGGCAGTTAAAGAGAGGTTCCCGCCCCCCTCAGAAAGGTAGGCCAAATGTTGGAGTGGCTAAGAAACAAAAGGCCAAAGGCAATGGAGAGACAAAAATAGCACGTGTGAAGTGCTATAATTGTGGTAAGAAAGGTCACTACGCTCGGGATTGTCCTGAGCCGAAGAAGGTACCTTTCTCCACTCACTCTCCTGAATTATATGTATGTTCTCATGCATTAGTTGCTAAATCTTTTCCTAATTGGATTGTAGATACGGGAGCAAGCAAACATATAGTTCGGGACAGAGCTGGCTTCGTGGACTTTCACTGCTATTCGGTGGGTTCACAATCTGTCGTGTTGGGAAACGGCAGTGAAGAAGACGTTCTAGGTGTTGGAATGTACAGGCTCATATTGAAAGGAGGAAATAAGTTGCTCCTGTTTGATGGTCTCTATGCATCTGGGGTGTGAACTTGTCTTTTGTCCTTAGTTTCATTAATGAAATCAGGTTTTGGTTTTTCTTCCTGTAATGATGGTTTGAACATTTTGTATTGTGGCAAAGTGTTTGGCCACGCTACTCTAAGGGACGATTTTATTGTATTGGATTTAGACGAATCATATAATAATTCTCCTTCAGCTTTTGTCTCACATTTTGATTCCGATTTAGAATCGATTAAGTGGCATGCTAGGCTTCGTCATATTGGCCAAGATAGAATGAGTCGGCTAGCTAAAGAAGGGCTTTTAGACCGACTCACTAAGGTTAAATTGCCTAGGTGTGAGTCATGTCTTGTTGGCAAGGCGACCGCGAAGCCTTTTGGTAAGGCTTCAAGGGTGTCAAGTCCTCTAGAGCTAATTCACTCTGACATTTGTGGACCCATGAATGTGAAAACACATCATGGGGCTTTCTATTTCCTCACTTTCATAGATGACTATTCAAGATATGGGTATGTGTACCTCTTATCACATCGCTATGAAGCACTTGATGTGTTCAAACGTTTTGTAGCTGAGGTTGAGACCCAGTTAGATCGGAGAGTTAAGACTCTTCGAACTGATTGAGGTCGTGAATACCTCTTGCATATGTTCAAAGAATTTTGTGAGGAAAAAGGTATACGCAGACAACTCACGATTCCTGGCACTCCACAACAAAATGGTGTGGCAGAGCGTAGGAATCGAACATTGCTTGACATGATCAGGTTAATGATGGCACACGCCAATCTCCCAATTAGTTTTTGGGGGGATGCGCTGCTTACGGCAGCTTACATCCTTAATCGTGTGCCGAGTAAGAGCGTATCCGCTACTCCATATGAGTTATGGTCTGGTAGAAAGCCCTCCTTAGACCATTTACGCCCATGGGGTTCGGCTGGTTATGTACACAACCCAACTCATAAACATGGGAAACTTGGTACAAGGGCCACCAAAATGGTGTTCATAGGCTATCCCGAACATTCTAAAGGATACGTTATGTATGGTGAACACCCTAATGGTGGCATGACAGAAGTCGATTCACGTAATGTGGATTTTCTTGAGGATGACTTCCCCAGTATTGGTGAAATAAAAAATGACCGAGCGTTGTATGAGTTACCGCTAAATGACCCACTATCTCTCGGCGAGGGGGAGGATTTTAGTACTCACCGCACCACCGAGGTTAGTAGGCAAGATGCACAGTTGCTGGTTAATCAAGGGGATAAACCTGATACTGAGCTTCGTCCTCAGAATCATGAGGTTCGTCCTCACTCTCCTATTTATGAACCTGCGATTAGTCCGCTTGTTCTGGATGATAGGAGTGATTCTCCACCTGTTGAGGATTCAATACCTCTTAGAGATAGGGGGAGCACTTCCTCAGCGGGACAAACCAGCACTGGTCCTCAACTCCGAAGGTGTGAACGCGGAAGAATCCCTCGACGATATTTTCAAATCGAAGAGGAGATATTCTTGTGCACTCCTTTAGAAATTGAGGAGCCGACCTCTTTCCAAGAGGCTATTGATTCACCAAACCACAAAGAGTGGATAAAAGCCATGAGGGATGAAATGGACCCTATGGCGAGAAATAAAGTTTGGGAACTTGTTGATCTTCCTCCCTGACATAAATCCATTGGAAACAAGTGGGTTTTCAAAATAAAACGTCGGGCTGATGGAACGATCGATAAGTTTAAGGCCCGTTTAGTGGCGAAGGGGTTTACCCAAATTGAGGGGGTATACTATGAAGAGACATTTTCTCCTGTGGTGAGAATTGCCTTTGTTTGCCTGCTTCTAGCCTTGGTTGCCCATCTGGATTTAGAGTTATTCCAGATGGACGTAAAGACTGCATTCCTTAATGGAAATCTTGAGGAAGAGATTTACATGGATCAACCTATTGGTTTTGTATCAAAAGATAAAGATGACAAAGTCTGTCATCTTAAAATATCCATCTATGGTCTCAAACAGTCTTCCAGAGCGTGGTATTTCAGATTCCACGAAGCCATTATTTCTTTTGGCTTGGACATGGTATCTGAAGATCACTGTGTGTATGTCAAGAAAACTACAAAAGGGATTATGTTTGTCACTTTGTATGTTGATGACATACTGTTGGCTGGAAACAACATGGAGATGATCCAAACCACTAAGCAGTGGTTATCTTCTGTCTTTGAGGTGAAGGACATGGGTGAGGCTAGGTATGTCCTAGGCGTTGAAATAACTCAAAACCGTTCCAAGAAACTTCTTGGTCTAATTCAAGAAGCATACATTAATAAAATCTTGGAACGCTTTCGAATGCATTATTCTAAACATGTGGATACTCCAGTTGAAAAAGGTCTAACCTTAAGTCTTGATCAGTGCCCTGAGACAGACAAAGAGAAGGAGAGAATGGGTAATGTTCCTTACGCAAGTGCAGTGGGCAGCTTAATGTATGCCATGTTATGTACACGGCCAGACATTTGCTTTGCGGTTGGCTTGGTAAGTCGTTACCAAAGCAACCCAGGGTCTGCTCACTGGCAAGCCGTCAAGAGAATCTTCCGGTACCTACGTGGTACAAGTGATTTTGTGCTTTGCTACCAAGGAGGGGATCTTAAGCTGAGAGGATATACGAATGCTGATTGGGGTGGTGACCTGGACGAGTCCAGATCTACCTCAGAATATGTGTTCACCCTAGGTGGTGGAGCCATATCTTGGTGCAGTAAGAAACAAGACTGCATATCACTTTCTACTATGGAAGCAGAGCATGTTGCTTGTTGCCTCGCCACTCAAGAGGCAATATGGCTGAGGAATTTTCTCTAGGATCTCGATCTCACTCCTGGTATTTACGATCCTGTAGAGTTGATGTGTGACAATACTGCCATTATCCAGTTTGCTAAGGATCCTAAGTTCCACAGAAGGACCAAGCACATCAAGAGGCGTTATCATTTTATTCGAAACTCCATAAAAGAGAAAGAAGTTGCCATTAAGTATATATCTACAAGTAGGATGATAGCTGATCCATTAACTAAACCTATTCCTAGAGACACTTTTAAAGCTCATGTGATGAGCTTAGGTCTTCATAGGATTTAGTTTTTTGGATGTATCTAAGTTTATAATGGACATTTGTACTCTTGTATTGAATATTTATGAAATAAAGAATGATGTTTCTTTTAAAATGTTCATAAATATGCGAGTACATTATAAGGCACATCATAGTGTCACTAGGCTTCTGATTGGCCTCGTCGCACAGGCAATCGCCCTGACGCTTGAGTAGTGGGTAGGATGAGACTGAATCATATTGGCACTAGGTGTGCAATATTGATTACTCATACTAGGTATGTATGAATGAAAGGATATAGTCGCCTTAGTAAGACTAAGATGAGACTCGGGGGAGTTGAATATGAAATGAGTTTTCATATTGAAGCCTTATAGCCGAATCTTGAGTGTTGTGATTAACATTTTGTATGCTAATCTAGTAACTCAGGTTGGTTTTTTGAGTAAAAACCAAACTTATGATTCGCATGGCATAGAAGAGTGACATGCACAACTTAGTTGGAGCTATGCCATGACACACTCTCATACTGTGTGTGCTAAATGTCGATCTATGTGATGGGTGACAAGTGAGTTCCCTGACCTTGTCACCGTGTGACTCTCATTGGCGATACTCTTGGACTTAGAGTTATAATATGAAGTCTAAGTATAATGTTGCTACTTTAATGTGTTATCCAAGGGCCAAGATGTATACGGTCCAGCGGAGCACATTAGGAAAGCAGTTATGCTAAGATGGATTATTTTAATTGTCTAAGGAAGAATCATTTCTCATCACCATATCAAGCCTGGGCGATTATATTCAGTATATAATCATTTGATATATCAGGCATAAAGGGACAGTGTATTCCATTGGTGATGTTCTTAAATGATTCGAGGTATTGATTTTTCCTTGAAGGTGTTCCGTCAGTTAGATGGTGACTTGATGTAACACCGATGTGTTCAGTTATGATCGCACGCTCCATTCCAAGTATGAAGCGTGAGGAAATGTGTTGGTAGAGAGACATGAGATTTGAGGTCTGTGTGACCGAGGGGGAGCTATTGACCAATAACGGTCACATATACTGGCCACAATCATGTAGTTGATTTGGCAGTTACATAGCAATTTAATTGTATATTAATTGGCTATTAAATATATCCTGATTCTGTTTAAGGATATAGAAAATGTGTGTTTGTGTAAGTGACCATACACACAAAGAAAAAGCAATTCAAGCAATATCAGAAATACTTTCCAAATTCTCTCTGTCATTCCCTCTTACTGCCTTATCATCCTAGAGGTTCGGGTTTGGAGTGTGACTTATTGGTGACTCTGGTAGCCACCAGTTCATGGGTAGCAGTCAAGCAAACATAAGGTCTTGGCAATCAAGCTTCCGCATCCAGGTAATCCTGAATTACCAACAAAAGATTTATCAAACAAGAGAGATACAATCAATCCATAACCTTGAATCAAAATAAGCAGTAACCCTAAAAATTCTTTCTGATCAATTGGAAGTTAAGAAAGGTGATTCGAAGAAAAGGGAGACTATAATATTTGGTAAAGATAAGAAAAATCAAAGAACGCATATTATAGGATATTTGTAGCTCCTTAAGGTAATAATTTCTTTAAAAAGAATATAATTGAAGAATGAATTTGTAACTATTTGTATTGAGTTTGTAATATGGCTAGTGTCGGGGAGAAACTTCATGCTGTTATTGGGGTTGAATGGAAATTTCTACTTTAATTTTTGTTCATTTGTGATTAGTTTGTCAAATAGTATATGAAGAAGCCATGATCATACAAAAGATTCACATGGGAGGAAATATCTATGAAACACTAACCCCCCCCCCAAAATACCATGCATCTGCGCTTATCTTACACAACATGGGTAGGTACGCACTTTTTCACTATAAAGAGGTGATATTTTGAGCTCATATCTTGTAGATTAACCTAACAAAACAAACCTTAGACTCAACCCGAACTGAGCGACTCAAACTGATATTCTACCCAACACCCTGAAACAGGCTTACTTGAAAGTGGACTCGAAGCCCAAATGGTCCTGAGTCGACCCATAATTGTCTCAAGTTTTCTTACAAAATCGCTTCTTTTTACATGGACAAAAGATAAATTGGCCTAAAGTCATCCCCAACTGATACATCACCTAACCTAAAGCTAACCCAACCTCCAATATCGTTTGACCCAAAACATGACCCGATTAGAACTTAACCTGACTTGTATCAAACCAAATGCCATATTTGCCAATTCGACCAATGGATGTAGATAGATTGTGGTACTCTAAGGTTCAAGCGTAGGCAAAGGATATTGAGTTTTCAAACGTGGATAAGTTTATTTATCTTGTAACACCCACAACCCCTAGGGCTAGGAGTGTTACGTTTTCTTACTTCCTACTTAACTTCTGGGGTGAAACGGGCAGAGTTTCCCCTCAAAACTGACCATTTCACAGGCTAAAATCCTTACAATAAATCTCTGCAATCAACGGAAGTGTAAAGAACTCTAAAATAAGCTCAACGGCTACACGCCAGAGTTCATAACTCAGTAAGCAACTCACTCGGAGTACATCTAACAATATAGTTCATTGATAAAGAAGAAATGAAAGATACAACTCAATGGTTCACACAATTAGAGCATTGGGGTTTACATCCCAAAATGTAACTAACTTCAGCTAACAAGACAACTGACAAATTAGATGGCTGGCTCACATGGCCGTACAGAGCGACTCGTGAACCGAATGCATTACATAAACTAGAATACTTGTTTACATACATTTACAACTAAGGATACATTCGATAACATCATTAAACAGCAAGACCACTGTACTGTGAGCACACATGACTCCCCTTTAAGCTAGGATAACTTCCATTTGAAATAAATGAGTTGACTTTTGCCTGTCACAAAGAAAACCTAGGGAAAAAGGGAAAAGAGTAGTGGGATGAGCAACCACACGCCCAGTGAATATTCCCCGACCCCCTTAAAACCAAAACCGTTGCAGGCAGTAATACCTTTAATAGTCACATATCACGTATTAATGTATTACTATCATATTAGGCAATCATAGTCCCCAAGGACAGTTCATTACGTGTAAACCTCATTCTAGCCACTCAAACTCATTTCTAGGTCCCTGAATGACCAAATTTCTTTACTAACAAGCACTTAAACACACAAGCAAGCAACGAGGGCTAAGCACAAAACGTTTTTCATAGGTTATGTGATATAATACGTGATTTATGCCTTGTCTATCCAATTCGCTTATACGAGATGCTTAAATACATGGAGTAGAGATTATGCAAGGAGCTTTCTTTCACAAAACATGCACATTCAAACTCATATGCTGGATGCATTACAAGGATATGACCATGTTGTACTTGGAATTTCATTCACATTGTACTTAGAATCTTATTCACAAGATATGCACAAGAATCTCTCTTTCTTTTTCTAAAAGCACTTTACTTAGCATCTTGAGGCTAATAAAAACTCTTTTCTTAGCCTCATGAGGTTCATATTCTTTAAAAGAAATATCTTTCATAATGGTCCTCTAATGACCCTTAAAAGCTGTTCGAATCTCATTCGAACTGGCCTCTTATAAAGCTTTCTTTGTTTTTGATATACTTAAAATGGCAAAATGCCAACTGCTTTTCTCACTTACTATGAAAATATTTTTGGCATAAGATCTCACAATGTGCTAATTTAGGGGAGATCATCACTCGCCCTATGTGAGACCGTCACTCACGCATCAATTATCCCCGGGGTATAATATATTTGGACCATTACTCTTGTCACGGTCTTCTAGGGTTCACACTTCTGGGTCTAGCTCCCTAGGCATTAGGGTTCCTGCACACCGGGTACATTCCCTATTCGTTTGTCCACTCAAGCACTAATCTTAGCCAATTTAAAACGTATGGCCCTAGCGGCTAATAAGTTTGCTATCTCTTACAGCGAAATCATTTATCTTGCAACGCACTCCTTTTAAAATTCTTTAGGGATTCCCCTATTCTTGCAAGTTCAGTCGCAACTAAAAACTATATTTGTATAGTTAAAATATGCCATCATTCGCTAATAGTTATGGCTACTATTATTTCGAACCACGAAAACCTTCCTTTTTCTCAAAACCTTCCCTCACACACATGATGTAGCTTGATGATGAAGAAGGGGATGGATTTAGACGCAACACATTCAAACACTTCATAATCAACTCAGCAGAATAAGCCACACATGGCCTCGTAATCCACACGATTGCGGCCAATCATAACCCAGGCTCCCTCCTCACACAACACCGACCACAAAGAACCTCAAAATTCTCATTAATTCATCCTCAAGCCATCCAACTACCAACTCGGTTTCATTTCCATAACCATAGCATAACATTCATAGAAATCACAAGGAATGTGTACTAGCAACATTTAAACTTATCGAGCAAGCAGCCATCATCCGAAGGTGCATTACAACATATATAAACACATACACATATATATCTATATTGCATTAACTTGAAATAAGTACTTAATGAACTAAGATAAACTCACAAGGCATGAAACCAGCCTACATTCATAACTCACAAATAGGAGGTAAGCATGCCAAGCTCATGTCATTTTCAAAGCGTGACTAACCAGCTTAACATACATCGTTTTAAGACATTCTTAGGTTGTTTCGAGATGATCTCCAAGCTTGGATCAACTAATTCAACATACATCAATTTAAAGCACGTTAGGTCATTTCGAGGGGTACTTTTAAACATGATCAAACTAACTTATCAAGCGACAATTCAAAGCGTGCTTAGGTTGTTTCAAAGGTCACTTTTAAACATGAATGAACTAACTTAACAAGTATCGATTCAGAACATGTTTAGGTTGTTTCCAAGGTTACTTTTAATCGAGAGTTAACCAATTCGGCATGCATCAGTTTAGAGTATCGCTCACTGACATAATACCTAATTTGCTAAACTTAACACCATAATTCGTCAAATTACAGGCATGCTCTCTGTCGAACTAAGATGGTTATTGTGACCCATTTTAAGTAGTGCTCAGACGTAAATTTAGTTTAATTTAGAGCACTTTTAGGACAACCTAAACATACATAATCTAAACTCGAGTTAAGCCGTTCAAGGCATGCACAACAGCCATAAAAATCAGCATAATTCTGGATATTTTTCAAACAACTTAAACATGCAGAATCTAAGCTCAAATTCAATCGAACAGAGCATGCACAATCACTCTTTACACTTTCAGCAAACTTAGCTAATCCTAAACTAACATGCATCATCATTCACGGCTAAAAAGTTTTCGAAATTACTAATATTTAGGAGGCGAAAAACACTCACCTGGATTCTAAGCTAAGGACCCAATCTAAGGGCTTTTGGGACTGATTTGGACACTCAAGGACCCAGAAATTTGTTTCTTAGTTGTTGTCCAACACAGACCCGAATCAACCCCCGTTTTTTGCAGTTGTTGTTGCTGTTGTTGCTTCCTGAAGGCCATCAAATTCGAGCCCCAGTCACCACTGTCGCACTCAACGTTAGCTACCGGTGGTAGTGGCGGTAGCGATGCTGCTCGGTGGCGGCGGTTAGGGTTTGGCTCCACATCTCGCTCCTTCGATCTCTCTCTTTGCTCGCACTTGTTATTTTGGGTTCGGTTTTGGCGCCTCCTGTGCGAGTTGGGCAACGGCCGGCTGTTTGCCGGCATAACGGTGCACTGTCACCCTCCCCCCCTATGTCTTCCTCTCCTGGTTGTGGGTATCAAGGCTGGGGTTTCAGAACCCTTCCCCCTGCTCACGTGCGTGGAGGAGAAGAATAAGGGGACTTCGGCCCCCCTTTGGTTTTTTTTTCTTCTTTTGTGCTCAAATGCTACTATAACTAGATTCCCGATCCCAAATTCGTTGACGCTCAGTCTAGGCTTGCATTGAAACGTTCTAAAACCGACGTCCTAAGTAAATTCGGGAAACGACTATATAACTCAAATAAGGATTCCGAAGGTATGAGTCGCATCAACTCAAGGATTTTCTAAATAATTAATGATAACAATAATAATATAAATGGCAACTAAATATTCTTTTCAATAAAATTATAGCTCACATAGGTACATAAATAATAATTTAACTTATATATTTAATAAAAATATGAATTTTGTAACGTAGAAGGCAGAACAATCAACTTAACATAAAATAGAGAATGCGGGTCTTACATATCTAATACGAGATGACCTTTGGAAAATGGCTACAAGAGAATTAAGGATGACATTAATGTGTTTAACTTGGTCGTTTGTGCTAGAAATGAGAAGGAAATAAGTGCATATGTATAATGCCTCGACCCCTTCCTGGGTTACCAATAGTTATCATGAATGGCTTTAAAGATCAATGACTAACCTCAAAAATCACCACAATCCTTTCCAACATGCTTTATCCTTACTCAAATGCTACCTAAGAATCTTCCAAGGAAGTAACCCATCCTAAGAATAATAAGCATGATTAGCTATAGTGTTCTAAAGAGTGGGCTTCACAAAAAGGAAGATGCACCTTTTGGCGATGTAAATACCTCTTTCAATCGTTACAGCCAGTTGTGAGCATAAATAAATCGGTCTATTTGTAAGGCACAATGAAGATGTAGTGTTATTAAAGAGGAGGTGATTGTAACATCCCAAATATGGCTAAAAGGTATGGCTTAGAAGGATAGAAATGACTACTTATATCACCAAAAAGGTGCACGAGATTTCATTTTTAAGAACTTCATAATTAAGCATGCTTAAGGTGGAGAAATATAGGGATGGATGACATCCTAGGATGTCACCCGAGCAACCTATGAGCAAGGACGAAGCAGGTAGAAAGGGGAGGGTTGTGGGAATTTATGGCGCTAGTTGACAATCCTTGAAGTTGTTCCTGTAATTGTCTATGGCTCAGTGGTTGGAGTGTTTACTATACATTGTCCATCTAGTATATGAATCAGAGAACAACACATTTCTAGTCCTACCTAGTTCACATGTTGTTAACCAAATATTAGAAAAAGTTCATGAGTTAAATGCCCAAAACTAGGCCTCCTCTTCCACCCCAAAGCCCACCTCCCAACTATCAAGCCTTGAAGATTAACCATAAACTTTAAGCCCAAAAAAACTACAGACCCTATCGCCTAAAACTTTAGCCCCAACACTACAAGCCCTAAACACTAGATCTACACTTCAAGCCTATTCTTTTCTTTGGTAAATAAAATTTGCAAAAAAGAACGATTGACAAGGAGTGAAAAGGATTAAGAAGGATAGGTATTTTTTTGGATGACAAGTACGCATTGGTATAGACTGGAAAGAGTTGGGAGATTTGTTCTTAAGGGATGAGAGTGAATTATAAAAAATGGCAAGAATTAGGAAGGAATGCAAGAATTGGGAAGGGCTCGGATTTTTTTTAGATGACTGGTAAAGAATTGGGAAGAATTGTGAATGATTGGGAAAGGTTAGTAAATGCTTATTTACCAACGAAAAAGGGCCCTTGAAGTCTCAAAATTTCAAGCCCTAAAGATATGACCTATTCATGTTCTAATGAACCTTCTCAATTCATCCCAGTTAAAACAAGCCCAAAATCTATGACCCGCTCTCTACCTAGGTCTTCTGCATCGATCCCTCTTGGGATACATCGAAGAATGCTACATTGATTTCTCTCAGGATAAACCCAAGATTTAAGGCCCATGCTACAAATAAGCATTCAGTTGTCCTAGTATAGGAGGCAATGGTTCAACCAATCCAAAATGTTGCTTCTTAGAGATCCCGCAGGTCAAAGCAAACCATCTTAAGTGACTCTCATAACTCTTTTGCAGGGAACGCAACCTAAGAGCAACTTGCATATTATTTTAAAGATAAAAAGTCTAAATCACTAAAACTATAGCACTAGTTCATGGATGAGATTCATCCAGTAAATCGTCTGAGACAAGTGAGTACCAACTTAAATCAAATTAGAATCTGATGAAGAGTTGAAGACATATAGCTCGTAGATAATTTAATGGATGAGTCTGGCATGCTAAATTAAAATAGGCATCAAGTTTAAAGTAGAGAGTTAATAAGTTTAAAGTAGAGAGTGAATAAGAAACCTAATAACATTAGGGAAAAGAGATCTATGATTTGGATGAAATTCATGGCAATAAGATAGATGTCGATAAGATTATAGGTTTTAAAGGCGATAAACCAAACATAATGAATGGGTAACCACTAGGGACAAATTGAGATACTATAAAAAACCTTTAAGGAAACAGACTTTAAAAAGCTATAGTGGAGAGTTTGATGACATTTAGGACATTATAAAAATTTAAGGGGGTGCACAGTTATGTTTTGTTGTCGCATAAGATCATGACCTTATCTTCACTACAGCAAATAGGAAGAATTTAGTTAAAACCACAAGTGCATGGTTTCGTTTAGCTAGAAACTGGAAAATATGGGTTGAAATTCTCAAGGAAGTTGGTTTTCCATTTATATCTATTTTCAAACGTTAATAGACTAGTCTAGAAACTGTAATAATCTATTTTCATGAGATCATGAATTTAACTATTATAAAATAGAATAATCAATCCTTTTGATTAAAACCCTAATTATTCATATTATAAGCCACGTAAGATTTAGCCTACATCTTTTAATGATCCCCTTAAACCCGATTAAGCTATAGATGAAAACTCTTTCGATCCTTTCATCGGACATATAGTGGCCAATAGCAAAAAACCAACTTACAAGCATGAGACAAGTTTAACAAGATTAATTGATGGTCAATAAATGATAATAGGGGCTACTTCAAACCTAAGATAGAAATTTAGGCTCTTATCACATTCTTAAGCATAAATTCAAACTCATATTTCACAAATATAATTGTAAGCAAAGAAATGAATGTGAATAAATAACGAGAGAGAAATTACAAATCGAATTTAAAAGTCAAATTGATCGAAAGTACAAAGGATATTCAAAGCAACAATCTTCAAAACTAATCACAAACTCGTAGGAAAAATCTCTAACAACTCTCTTGAATGATAATGTGAAACTTAATGTCTCACATCCCGAAAACATTACATTTAAATAATACTAAGTTGACATAGAATTAGATATGCACATGCATACAAAAAAGCACTTGCACCTATGTAAACTTCAAGGCAGCTGGACGCATGCCTTTTCCAATATGCATAGGTAGGTGTATCATAAGTTCTAATGTAGAGCCTCATTGATTGGATTATATGAACACTCCATCGCATAGGTTTATAATGATAATTGTCTCTCAGTTATACTTCTAATGTAGCCATCGTATCATAAGCTTGGTATTTTCTCAATCCTCTGCCACTAAAACGTAATGTGCAAATGATGATCTAGAGGGCTTGTCATACATTAAAATGTGGATTAAAGTTAAGGGTGAGACAGGGACAAATGATTTAGGAAATGTTGAGCCAAAGCAAAGAGCTTATGAGCACCAAATACTTACAATGAATGCAAGTGCCGCTAGCATTGCACTACACTAAGAAATTAAGAACAAGCACTTTATTCACTCTCCTTTTCTCTTTTTTTCTCTTCCCTTTTTTTCTCTTCTTTTTCAACAAGGCTAGTGAATGGCAAGGGAGAACATCATAAATTTACTCGAGTCCCAATAAACATCAATCCATTAAACCAAAAGGGGAAAGCATCAACATACAAACCAATTGTATCCCCTTATCAGAACCACATACCAAAAATGAGAAGCAAAATATGCCAATCGTTACCCCCAAACTATATATCATTACTCATTGATATAAACTCCATAAGTCTTAATAGAGGGATAAGAGAATGTAGTTGGCGAAAGGCTAAATAAGGCACCCAAATAAAATCATTCAAGGCACAAAGGGCTAGCAAGGTGTAGAATATTGATCACCAGATTGTTATTTAGCTACGTTGCTATCAAGGTGATAAAGAATACATTTATCACATTATCAAATGCACAAGCCATGTGTAATCCTATAGAGAGACAAGCTAAGTTCTATAAAATATGCACATGGATGGGTCACACATGAAATAAGAAAAATAAAACTATATGAAATGAATAGTTTGCGTAGGCTCAAAAATCTCAAGGACTACTGCCAAAGTTAATAAAATTGGTCCTAAGGGATATTCCACTTGCAAAGGCTAACCAATCATCTTATAGGCAATCGGTAAAACCCAGACGATGTAATCAAAATCATTATTCTAAACCAACTTTAATAAGATTTCACAAAGAAAGGCTAAACCATCATGCACAATCATATAAGTCAACCAACTATCATGCCTTGACGCATCATCATGGAAGGACTTTTCAAAAGACTTTTTGAAAAAAAAATTCTGCTTTTTCAAAAGCATTAGATCTGCCTAAGATAATCAATATGAAAATAATGAATAGAAAGGGTTAGAGTAATTATCCCAAGATGTAATGGATGCCCCATTCAATATGTCTGCACTTGAGGATAAAAGCAAAAGAAAATATACATTTAGTTCAACAACTACCTATATGCTCTATCCTACATAGTCAATTAAAAAGATAAAACTTAAGCTAATGCATCCCTAGATATGCATCAAAAATGATAATGAAGTCTAAGATTTGGATACAAGTGCATAAAATGCTAGAGATAAATACATACAATGCTACATAAATCACACCAACTAACCACTGTTGTGTTTATTATCACAAGTACACAATGCCAATGTAGTTAGCAACGACAAGTATGAGTCATGTCCACATGAAACTCGATTTCAACCACCAAAACTGATCCTAATACTCAATCTAGGTAGATATTCACTCAGGTTGAAGATTACTAAAAATAGTTTGAAATTGTGGAATGATGGAAAGTTAAACTTAGCAATAGATAAATAAAAATCTCAGGTTGGGGATCATTACACTATTATGCTTTGTGAATTAATAACTAAACTATGCAAACCCGCCCATGTAGATGTTCATAGTAGAAACATTACAAATTGAACCTCATCTATGCCTTGTTCCAAAGGTCATTAGACTGGAAAATAAATCCTAATTATCTATTTTCATGAAACTAGGATTAATAAGGCCAAAAAAAGGAGTAATCAATAATCCCAATTCAAAGCCTAATTGTTTTCACATTAAGGAATTCAATCGCTCACACAGTCACATTTAGATAAAGCACCTAACTTTCATTGATCTCCTAAACCCTTATTAAAAACAGTGAATTAGTTCTCTCTCTTGACTTTCACCAAACAGTTGGTATACTAAGCAAGAATCCAAGGCATGGACATGGGTAAAATCTACAAAAGCTTAAATCATGACTTAATTAAGCATAATAGGGGCTATTCCTAACCGAAGATTGGAATTTAGCCTCTGCACATATTGAAGATCACAACTCCGAAATGTTATCCAATAAAAATGGATGAATATAAAAACCTAAAAAGCAATCACAAAATAGGAAATAAGTTAAGAGCAAACTTGAATTTATAATGATCGCCAAATCAATCTTCAGTGATCACAAATTCAATGCAAAAAGAGCCTCAAAGTCTCTCAAACAAACCTTAAAAATTGTCTTTAGAAAAGTGCTCTCGAATGAGACTCCCCATCCTCCAAAATAAAACCCAAAAAATTAATTAGTACGTGAAAACTAGCAGGGTGAACGATTATGTACAATATACGGTCGATCGTGCGCCTCTTTGGGTTTTCAGTCTTTCACTGCAGAGATCCTGCATAGTTGTGGTTTAGTGCACAGCCAATCGTGCACTCTCTTGGGTTGCTTAGTCTTGCTGTCTAGGCCCTCAGCACGTCATAAGACCTCTTTTTCTTTCAAAGCTCATCCCTAAGGCTTCCTTTGCCATCAATACTAGTGATTTTCTCATCTTCTTGGCAATAGCTTCTGAAAATAAGGAAAAAACACTCAATAAGCGTAAAATGAACCTATGGAAGCAAATTTGACATTTCTCATCAAAACTTAGCATAAGAATAAATGGAAAACGGATAAAATAGGGGCTTAGAAGGCATCAAGAGAGGTTTATCAACTCCCTAATGCTCATCTCCTCCATGTACCTAAGCATGATCACTAATTAAATGATCAATGGAGAAGAGACTCATCTTGAAATGCCAAGCTCCTCAGGAAAGCGATGACAACAAAATCATTGAGTATGTCAATTCATAATTAGGAAATTCAACCATGACAAAACTTTCTCCTTTTGAAAACATATGTTTAGAAACATGTTAACGAAACACTTGGCAATGATCCAAGAATATGTACCCCATACTGAACTTCCTAGATATGTTATGCCTCCCCCTAATTATTGGTAAGCTATTTAGACCGATCGATCCTTACCTTTGGAAGCAACAGTGAACACTCCTCTCATGCGTTTAAGGCAAAGTGGTCACTCAAAGCAACTCTTAATGCATACATACCACCATAAGCTTGGTAAAGCTCTAAGTTCTCCACCACTAAAGACACAAGTGTCAATCATAAGGGATTTTCGAGGATTGTAGTGGGGTAAAGCTTAACGGTACGGAGGGAGACATTCAGGCGAAAAGAGCTAAATATCCAAATAGAGTGCAATCAACATCAACTCCACACGATCATCTAATCATTACCACTATCACCACAAATGGGTATCAATAAAGGGGTTGAAGCAATTTATTAGGAATTCCCTATGGCAAACATCTTATTCATATGCTTTTCCTTCTTTTTTTTTTCTCCCTTTTTTTCCTTCTTTTTCTTTTTGTTTCCTTTTTCTTGCTCGATAGGTTAAGAAATGGATGGCAAAGGTAAGTGAAGTTTTCAATTCCCAATCTTAAAAGTTGAACAACAATCATGACAAACCACCAAGATACACCAAAAAGGATAAACCCCAACCAACACAGCTGACAACATTGCTCTATTAATTTGGCTTAGGGTAGGATTATCCATTTTTGGCCAAGGGTTAATATTACATTAGTGAACCAAATGACAGGGAAAGGCTCATAAGGTCTAGCAAACAGGTCGTGATATCAGACGGTGGTTTTTTTTCTCATGTTGTTTATAAATCACTCGAATGCCTGAATCATATCAACACTATGCATATGTCAAATGTGATTTTGAAGAGAGCTAAGCCAAGTTCTAGAGATGCTGACACAAGTAGGTGGAACACTCATGGTAGGAGGTTTTAGACTATGTAGAATGAATGGTCTTTATTGGCACAAAAGTCTCACAGGTTCTTCTACCACAATCTAGAGACTACCTCAAGTGATAGGTTAACTACCAAGGCTTAACAATCCATATCATAGCAATTCCCTGGGGCAAATACAAAAATACATATCTAAGTGATCAAAACGTTTTCACAATCCATTTCACATGATTTTGCCCCAGTTGAAACACAGTTGTCATTAATTACCACAACTATCAATCCAAGTCATGAGCCCTTTGGTGTCATCAATAGAGGGGTTTTCACAACCATACTCAATCCATTTCTTTTCTTTTCTTTTTTCAAACTAAAAGCAAAACAAAACTACAAAGCACTAACAGTTACCTACTCACGTCACAGAACAAAGAAAGAGATAGAGAAAAAGGGAAAAAGGTTACCTTATCTGCTTGATGATTCCAATCCCAACTCACCTCCCTATTGCATGCCATCATGCAAAGATAAAACGAAGCATAGACAATGCAAAGATGCAATGGCTAACCTATATGAACGCCTTAAATGCATATGCATGCAAGAGATAAAAGTTAAACTATTCTAATGCAAACTAATATGGTGGCTTAAATGGTGTCCTAACTGAATGCCATGAAAGGTATGCAAAGGATATGTACAAGGCTATACATGTAACTGCCACTACCAAGGGATGGGGGAAAGACTTACTGCGCATCAATATAAACTAGGAGGCCCGTAAGGCCTCCAATCAGCTGGAGGGTAGGGCCACTAATGCTGCTCAAAAGCATAGTAAACCAAGTATGACATGTTATGCTGGTTCAGAAGGATCTCCTAGTTCTCCACATGAAGCTGATCAAGTTCGTCTAGGATGGTCTGAAAAGTGGAAGGGCCCACCATAGCAAAATCAGCTGCACCAAAAGTACCGATGCCAGAAGGCTGGCCCCATGCTCAAAGAGAGCTTGCCTCCTAGCTCGGCCACCCCTTAGGGGCTCTTCATCATCACAAGCCTTATTGGGAGAGACTTCCCCCTCAAACTATATGAGGTTTGAGGTGCTAGTGATGGTGGATTTATCTTGGGCTGGGAAGGTGAAGAGTGGTTGAACATGATGGTTGAGCCAAAGTTGGCCACCATTGATTCCTTATAATAACTTCATGTTGATGGAAATGGCTATATCAATATGCCAGGGAGTCCATAATATTGGTGACTTGTTAACTTGCCGACCAAATCCTAAGGCTCGAGCTAAGATGGTGATGACGACCTCCGTAGTAATAAACACCTTAAGAAATATAGCTTGCTCATCGAGGTCGGTAGCAATAAAGGCCCTTGCGTTCACAGGTTTGCTATACAAGGTACCCTAAAGAAGGAAAAGTTCCCCTTCTGCACCCTATTTTAATTATCAACACAGGCAAACACATTGTTTGTCGTGAGGTGCTGGAAGTATCGGATCACGGGATTACCACTTGGCTTTTGTAGACCCAACTAATACTATCGCCTTGAGCAAGTTATGGTATACCAAAATTGGGCTTGGTTATACTCGATATGAACAGGCTCAAGGACGACATCGTTGTCACGGAGGAATTGAAGGAATTCATTGAACCAAGCAAGAGGGACCTCTCCAATTCATTCCTAATCTTCCATTTCAAATCCACCACAAGAGAACTCATAAACTCCCAAACAAGTCGTTCATAAACCAGCTCTTGCATAGTCACAAATTACAACGAACCTAATCTACCTAATAAGATGCGTAGAAAATCTAATAGGTCCAATGTGTCAAGCATTTGTTGATCAATGTAGTTAGGTGCATAAATCTTCCTGGGGACTAAGACATCATATCTTTTAGAATGGTCATCATCAACAAACACAATGCAATATTTTTTAACTACATGAGGAGGTGGAGGATTACCTTCGGCCCGGCTAGTAGAAGTGCGTGTGGACTTTAATTGTTTCTTTGGAGCCATAGAAGTAGGTGAATAATGCAAAGTAAGCGGTTTCAACCAATGCAACAATTTGAACCCAAATCAACCCAATTTGTGAACCCAAAAGTGAGGTACTCAAAAGTTGCAGTTAAGTCCCAAATTAAACTCCTATGGACCAAAAGGGCAGTAGTGGTGAAGTTGTCTGGCGACGAGGTAGCCAGAATTCAGAAAGAGGTGGTGGATTGGAGAAGGGTGGGTGATGAGAAGAGGGAGAATCGAAACGTAGGACTTCGATTTGGGCCAATTTAGGAGTAGGTAGAGTAGGGAGAGGGTGCAAATGGGCAAGGGCAATAGACGAGGGGAAAGGAAGGTGGTGTGTCACCAGAGGGATATCGGAGTCCAGTGTTAATACCGAATTTAGCGTTTTTTTCTTTCTGTGAGTTGGCGTTTTATGTCCTAGCAAGAGAGAGTCGGAGTGAGAGAGGGAGAGATGGAGAATGGAGGAAAGCCGTCATCAGTGGTGGAGAAATTGGCAGAGGAAGTTGCCAATATGGGTGGGAGCAACGGTGACAAGAGAGAACAGAAGTAGAGGAGATAAGGAGGGATTTTAAAGACAAAGAATAGGGAGATGAGAAAAAAAGAAGAGGTTGCAAAGCTAGGAATAAAAGGTTAAATGTTTGGGGCGCACAACTGTGCTTCGACGCGCAGGCAACTATGCATCCCTTTTTTTTTCAAATTTGCCTAAAAACGCACAATCGTGCCTATGTGCACGGTCGACTGTGCGAAGCTTTGAGTCTCACTCCTTGCACTATAGATCGTGATAGTGCATGGTTATGCACTTTTGTCGCATAGTCGTGCGCACTCTTTCTCTCTCTCTCTCTCTCTCTCTCTCTCTCTTCATTTGAGAAAGAAAGCATGAAAATTTGGATTGCCTCCCAAGAAGCGCTTGTTTTAGGTCCCGAGTTTGACCTTTGTCAGTTTCTAAGTAGAAGAGGCATTTACAGTGTCAGAAGAAACCTTCCCCTGAATAGGCTCGCCGACAATGTAGTTCTTGAGCGTTGATCCACTCACCTTATAGGAGCCCGTGACTTTTGTTCCAATATTAATAGCTCCATAGTTATAGACTTCAAATCCTTGAAAAGACCTGACCACCTAGAGGGTAGCTTTCAAGGAAATAGCTTTAGTCTTGAATTGAATAAAAGAACTAAGTTACCTTTACGAAAAACTCTCTTATTAATGAACTTGTCGTGCCATCTTTTCGTCCTGTCCATGTAGATATTATAACTTTTATAGACATCTAAATGGATTTCCTCAAGTTTATTCAATTGCAGCAATCGTTTCTCCCCCTCCCCCGCAAATTCCAAATCAAAGTTGAGATGCTTGATGGCCCAGTAGGCCTTGTGTTCTAGCTTGACAGGGAGGAGGGAAGGCTTACTATAGACTAATCTGAATGGTGGAGTGCCATTGGGAGTCTTGAGGGTCATATGGTAGGCTCAAAGAGCATCATCAAGTTTCTCTACGTAATCTGTTCCTGATCTTGAAACCATTTTCTGAAGAATGACTTTGATTTCACGGTTGGAGATCTCAACTTGGCACTAGTTTGGGGGTGATAGGCACTCCCATACTTGTGGTGCACTCCATATTTCTTCAATAAGGCTTCAAACTTATTCTCTATGAAGTTCATTCCGTTATCACTAATGAGCACCTATGGACTCCAAAACGGGGGAAGATGACTTTTTTGAAGAGTTTAACCACTACACTTGAGAGGCTAGCAAGGGCCTTCACCCACTTAGAGCCATACATAGAAACTAGTATATATTTGTTGTCCCTTGAGGATGGGAAAGGTCCCATAAATTTAATGCCCCAAACATCAAAGATTTCAACCTCAAGGATGAAATTGAGGGGCATCTAATTTTTTCTAGAGAAATTTCTTGTCCCTTGACATCTATCACAAGAGTGGGCATAGTTACGTACGTTCTAGAATAATAAGGGCTAAAAGAATCTCGCTTGCAGTACCTTAGTAGTAGTCTTGGACGTACTAGCATGCCCACCACAAGGGGAATCATGGTCATTGGGAGACAACATGTCCCAAAACAACCCCTTTCTGCACTATGAAGTGGCATTTTTTCCAGTTTAAAACAAGGTTAACCTCCTCACATCTATGGAGTACCTTAGCTAGAATATCTAAACATAAATCAAAGGTACTTCCATAAACTGAGAAGTCATTCATAAACATTTCCATGATGTTCTCAGTATAGTTAGAAAAGATAGTTGTCACGCACTGTTGGAAGGTGGCAGGTGCATTACATAATGTAAAAGGCATCCTTCGGTATGCAAAGGTGCCATAAGGGCAACTGAAAGTGGTCTTTTCTTGATTAGTTGGATGATTAGTAATTTAAAAAAATTGAGAGTAACCATCCAAATAACAAAAGAAAAAGTCCCTTGACAACATTTCCAATATATGATCAATAAGGGGAAAAGGGAAGTGATCTTTTAGGGTGATTTTGTTTAGTTTTTTCTAACTAATGCACATGCGCTACCCAATAACAGTCCTAATCGTTATGAGCTCATCGCATTCATTCTTAATGATAGTCATTCCTCCTTTATTGGGAATTAATTAAACTGAACTCACCCACTCACTATCTAAGATAGGGTAAATGATTCCAGCTTTAGGTAGTTCTACAAACTAATTTTTCATAACCTCTTGCATATTAGGATTTAGTCTCCTTTGGGGATGACTAGAAGGTTCATGACCATCATCAAGGTGAATTTGATGCATGCAAAGCAAAAAACTAATTCCCTTAATGTCATCAATGCTATACCCAATGGAAACTATATGCTGTTTAAGAATGTCCAACAATTTTTCAAGTTGAAAAATTTAGGCGCCATTAGCTCAACATTAACAATGACGGGCAATATAGAATCAGGGCCAAGGAATTCATACCTGAGATGGGAGGGTAAAGGTTTTAATTCTAGCTTTGGAGTGCTCTTCTCTGTCTCCTTAGAGGCTTGAACCTCTACATTGAGGACTTCCGGGGAACATTACCTAGGTGTGTAGGTAGTAGATGAATTGACGAGCCTAGGCATACTCCTCCTTTCCCTCAAGTAAGGTCATTCACTTCCCGACCAATTAGAACTAGCCATAAGGGGATCATCCATAGAATGGAAAGTCATGGCCTCTTTATAAAGGACCTTCTCCAATACATCAACTTTGCATCAAGTATCATTCAAAGTTGGGTTGGCTATAGATTATGGTAGATGGAACTTCACTTTTTCATCCCCTACTTGAAGGGGGAGCTTGCCATTCTTAGCATCTATCATAGCTCTCGTAATAGTTAAAAAGGGCCACCCCAGGATGATAGGAATACAAGTATCCTTCTCCATTTCCATGAAGAAAAAATCATATGAAATGAAGAATCTTCACACCTGTAAAGGGACATCTTCCAGAATACATAGGGGGTACTTCACAGATCTATCAGCAAGTTGTAGTGAGATGGTGAAGGGTGTCAAATCAGCCACTTGAAGTTTCTTATAGACGTAGAATATCATAAGGCTCACACTAGCCCTTAGATCGCAAAGCGCTCTGCTAATTGCAACATCTCTAGCAGAATAAGGGATAGACACCATTCCTCAGATCTGATAATTTGGGATGGAGCTTATTCTAAAAAATGATACTACATTCCTTAGTGAGAGACACCATGACATTCTCAAGTAACTTTCTTTTATTGGAGAGCAAAGTCTTTTGGAATTTGACATAGGAGTGCATGTCAGTTATAGCCTCCAAAAAGGGAATGTTAATGTGGAAATTCTTTAGCATCTTTAGAAATTAGCCATAATTGTGCTCATATGTAGCCTTGACTAGCCTTTGGGGATATAGAACAGGGGGCTTGTAAGGCTTCACTGGGGATGAAGTACTCTCGGCTTGAGTTTCTTAGGTTCTCTCAACCTCATACCTTTCACTTAGAGTCTCAACTGAAACCTCCTTCTCAGTATCACCCTTTTCCTCAACCTCTCTCTTGTCCTACCGCATGGAGATTTTGGGACCTTTCAATTTTTTCTCACTCCTCAAAGTAATAACATTCATCTGACCCCTAGAATTGATCTCAGGCTAAACTGGTAGATGTCCTTGGGATCTAGAGAGATGGCTGACTTACTGCGCAACCTAGTTTTCCATCATCTTCTAGTGAGTGGTCATAGTCTCAAATTTGGAGTTCAATAAGGGACTAAATCACCAAGAGTTTCATTAGTCTTGGTTTTAGTTTGGATAAAATGTTCCATGAGACTTTCTAAATTGGATTTTTGTAGAGGAGGTTGAAGAGGTGGGTTGAAGGGCGCTTTGTATTGGAAGCCTGGGGGTTGGGTGGTAAAGGGTTGTTATTTCTGTAAGAGAAATCTAGGTGATTTCTCTATCTCAGGTTGTATGTCTTTGAGTAAGGGTTATTTTGTGGGTGTGGGTTGAAATTTTACATGGCATTGGCATGTTTAACTCCTTGGAGGTTGGTTTGACAATCAGCACCTACGTGCCTTGAATACCATAGATCTTACACACAAGTCCTAGTCACACACAATACTAGATGAACTACCAAAATTAGTAGCCCTATGCTGATTGAATCTCTTTGCAAGGGTGTTAACCTTGCTAGTAAGACAAACGACCGCATCAACATCATACTTACCACTAATCCTCTTCAGGCTAGTTCTTCACTAGACTAATGGTAGCTATTAGGGGCCATCTCCTCCAATAGAGCTTTTGCTACCTCAATCGACTTCCCTAGGAGAGCGCCTCTAGCAGCAACATCAATGGACATCTTCAAAGACTAGTGTAGTCCATTGTGGAAGGTTTAGACTAATAGCCAATCTGGAACACTATGATGTGGACATTGGCAATGGATGTCCTTAAACCTTTCCCAAGCTTCACATAGTGACCCTTCATGTTGTTGGGTAAATAAAGTGATGCCTACCCTTAACTTGGTAGTCTTGCTAAGGTAGGAAGCACTTGCTGAGGAAGGCTTTGGAGAGGTCATCCCAGGTGGGGAATGAGTTTGGCTCTTCATTTTGGAGCCAATCACTAGGTCTATTCAATAGTGCTAAATTCCTCTACTAATGGGCATAGCTCACATTTTTCAAAATGGAAAACATGGAATTTAGAATCACAGAAGGCACATGAGCTCTAAGAAAGTCCCAGGAAATCTTAACTTGGCGCGGGCTAAGAAGACTATTTAAGTGAAAACTCTTAAGGTCATGCTTGTCTACAACATCAAAGGAAAAGAGCCAAGAAGTCAACATCTTGTTAAACGACATATTATCTATTCTTCTTTTAGCTCACGAGATCTCACTGCAAATTGGAGAAAATTAGAAGAATATGCAACCTCAATTTGTAGCTATTGGAAAAATTGATCCAAATCCAATTAAAATTCAACCAAGGAATTGGTTGGTTTCCTGCCTGCATTTGGGTCAATAACCAAGTCCAATTCGGACTTAGTAGAACGCTAGGTCCAAGTGAGACTCAAAAAAAGGTCCCAGTGATGGGGTACTAGCCGATACTTAGGCTAATTACTGGGTGGCTGCTGGCCCTTTTTTAGTCTTTCTAGTATTTTCATTGGCTTAGCTAGTAAATTTTAGTTGATTATAATATTGGACGTCATTCAACTTAAATTTGGAATTATTACTCAAGGCCATAGAGCTCTTAAAATACATATTATGTCCTTTTTTCTTTTGCATCTTTTTATTTTTGGGGCTTGTGGGAGCTAATGTGCATTAAAGTCATAGTAGGCTCGCATAACATTTGCATTGCTTGAAAAGTGAAATTATATTATAGAGTCATAGTCAAAGCATCATACATAGACCTAATAAATTATCCCTGCTATTTATCTAGGAACTCATTGCTACTTCTACTAAAGAAGCAGTTGACATAACCCAGAGCATATCAGTGTAAGGGCTACTCTAAGGGGCCTAAGAGTGATGTGGAGGATCGACATGTACCACCCTAAAGGAGGAATCGCTGTATAAAATGCAAGGTATATAAGTTTCTCCTAATGAAGTGGACAAAGCATAAAGATACGCAAGATTGTAAATCCAAAGTGTTCCACCTCCAATGGAAACTCTGGACAAGGGCTCATTCCTTGTGCACGAGAAGACTCAAGGACATCTTAATTCCTAGTAGAAGAACACCTTCTGGATCGAGAGGCATGAGACCTCCGTGGTCGAACATCTTCTTCAGGTCCTTGTGGCATAAACAAAGAAGAGTCAATAAAAAGAAGTAAAACATAAGGTCAACTTAAGAAGAAAATCTCTCCTCATCAGTCTGAAGATGATGGAAGGAGAAAAGGTTTATAAACGCCCTCTGCATAGAGTGGAAGTGATGCACTATTAACCCAGATTACTGGCAATTATACCAAAATAAAGAAAACAGTCAAAAAGATTGCAGATCAACTTTGAGTGAGCAAGGTAAGCAATACACTTATCCCAGTAAAAGTAGGAGAAAACGGGAGTTCTAGGTACTCCAATTCGGGAACCAATAGGACCTCCACATAAGCAGCGTCCTCCCCTTCTCCAGACACATAGACTTTCAGACTTGGTATAGAAGCCTCAACAGCTGTCACCTACAAACCAAGAATTCTAAACATTAGCATCATGAAATGTTGAGTAAGAAAAGACAACAAGGAAAAAGATATACCAAATACATCATGAGCCTTTGACGATGGGTCGCCTAATCACCATGGTGGTCCACACAGTCCATAAAATGAATACCCGACTTCATCTCCGCCTTATCTTCAAGAGCAGGATCTATCACACAAAACATGGACCAAGGTAGATCTAGGGGAACAATGGAGGCCATTGGTTCACAACTTGGGCAGTAACTCACTCACCCAAGTACTAGACCAAGCTCAAATGTCCTTTCATGAGGACTTGATGTTGGGTACAGAATTAAGTAGCTTCAACTTCAGGGGGATAAATAGTTCTCCATTAGATAAAAATTAGCCTGTAAAAGAGGAAGTCAGAAGAAGAAGATTCTACCGTGAAGTTATTTTTCAAAATAAAATAACAATACCATTTTCAGAGCATTACTGGTTGCATGGGTATGTTGAAGATCGCCTTACTAGAAGTGTCTCTGAATTTGGTTCTTTTTAGTCCACAAAACAATTGCAAGGAAGCCCATGGGTGCCTGTAACCTTGACAAAAGGGTCGGGAAATACTCATAAAACCAAAGCTACAAAGTAAAACAACTAAACTGTCATCAAGTGTGAAAGGGGTGTAAAAGAGTGGAAAGTTTTTTACCTCAATTACTCTCCATAGATCCCTAAGGGGTATACTTGCACATTGTTCCCCATGATTGCACTTAGTTTTTTCGCACTCCTTGCCACATTCCACGGATCAAGGTGGAATATGCAGGAATTCCCCAATTCAAGCTTATTACTATGTTTAGGTCATCGAGGTTAACCAAAAATTGGAAATGTCAACGTTACTAAGTTCAGCAAAGATAATGATGCCAAGAAGAAGAATAAAAGTCATCTGGGATTGCTGGTCAGGCAAATGTTGAACCCATCGCTCATTAGCATGTATCAGATCGATGAGAATGTTGTAGGAGAAATGTTCTTCATAAGGAAAGGATTCTACAATGAAACCAAAAAGATGAAAGACTTGGTCACGATGCATGTAGAAATCCTCCTAGAATACTAACAACTCCCCTGTGAAACCAAGACCCATTTATCTCACCACAAAGGAGATGCAAAGTGATGGTAGTGTACCAAAATCTCTCAACCACTCCACGAGTGACAATGCGATCGGTTGGGTTCACTATCTCGCTTTATATGGAATAGAAGGCACCAAACCCTATATTCTCTAATACAACTTGAATTTGAGCTCTCTGAGGGCCTAGCTTTGTGTTATGAACTTCCTAGGGGAACCCGCACCCCTAATTAAATCACCTTGAAAAGGAAAGGATAAGACATTAGATAGAAGTAAGAAGACTAGTAAAGAAAGAAAGAACATTTACTACGTTTATAGAGGCATGACTAGATGTATGATGACAAAAATCTACCAAGAGGTCATGCTTATCCAGGTATCAATAGGCCCCCATTCCCTTTCAATGAAGGAGTCTTGAGGAAGCCTTACTTCCGTCCGAGGTGAATGATCCCTTCTTTCACTCTTGATTATTTTAAAACACAACTATGATGGAAAATTAGAAAATAGAAGGGACTAAGAAAAGAGATAGCACACTCAAATGCAAGAGTAGAGGATGGTGTGATTTATGCAAAGCCAAGGGGCCTATTTATAGAAGAAAAAGGTGAGGAGGTTAGGTTCCACTTGAGGATTCATTGCCAAAAGAATGCAAATAAAACACTCAAAAGGAAGAGAAAATAAGCAAAAAAAGAAGAGCGAAAGCCTAGGGACTCGAGGGCACCTACATCAAGTGGAGAATCCAAGAATTCAAGCATCCCATGTGCATAAGAAACAAAGAACAAAAGCAGGATTACTAGCCTAGGGATCCGGTTAGTACCTTCCCCATGCATGTAAGCTTTGAAAATCCGATCAATGAATAGGAATTCGAGAATAAGAGAAGAAGACATAATGCTTAGAGACCCAGACGGTTCCCTAAAGAGGAGATTTCATGTCCATTGCCTTATCAAAAGAGTAAAAAATAAGAAAGAAAATGGAAGAAATGGTCAAGTTGACCAGTCATTTTCCGATTGAATTACAACCACAGGCACTAATTTGGGAAAAAGGATAAATTCATCACAAGTCTGCGACACTGGTAAAAGGTTTGCTAATCCAGCAATAAGGAAACCTGCTAAATATGCAAAAAGATAAATTCATTATAAGTCTGCTTGATCGATAGAAGGTATGTTGCTTCAACATTAAGGGAACTTGCTAATCCAACAAAAGTATAAATTCATCAAAAGTCTGCTGGACTGACAAAAGGTTTGCTTCTCCAGCAACAAAGGAAACCCACTAATCTGACAAAAGGATAAATTCATCACAAGTCTGCTAAATTGACAAAAGGTTCGCTACTCCAGCGATAAGAAAACCCACTAATCTGTCGAAAGGATAAATTCACAAGTCTACTAGACTAGCAAAAGGTTCGTTGCTTTGATGATAAGGAAACCTAATTGACCAGCAAGAGGTTTGCTACTCCGGTGATGAGGTAACCCGCTAATCCGACAAAAGTCTACTAGACCAGCAAAAGATCGGCTACTATGGCTGTAAGGAAGCTTGTTCGGCTAGTGAGAGGTCCACTACTCCAATGGTAACAAAACCCGCTAGACCAATGAGAGGTCCGCTACTTCTACAACAAGGAAATCTGCTAATTCGGGGAAAGGATAAAATTTATCAGCCACCATCACAACAAAGGTAGGTAGGCATCGAGTTTCAAAACCCTCAATGGCCTAGCTCGAGTTTCATATAAGTATAGCAAGACAAACAGCTATAAATGAAGGTTGTTACTTTGATCATCGTCTTGCCCAGGCTTAATTAAAGTGGGGGCTAACTATAGATGCCAAAAAATGGTTGATGTATGTTTTAAATCGTCCAATGGTGAGAAAATTATCCCCACTTTGCATTTGGGGGCCCAATGAAGGGATTAGTAAAAAAAATAATAATTTAGAAATCAGACGTCCAATTAAGGGAGATTGCACAAGTCAGCAAGTCCCAATGAGCCTGGAAGCCAGCATGTTCACCCGGAAGGAACCCTATTTAGGTTCCTATCTTTTTGGCCATCCTGAATTTGAGTCAAATTTTGTTAGTTAATCAGTCCTAACTCGTGGCTAATTAGTTCAGTGTGCATAGTTAAATCAGACTCCTAATGAAATTGATAAACCCAATAAGATTAAGTTTAATATGACTAGGAGTCAGTATCATTTTTCTAGGAGGAGTTGGTATAGTTTTCCACTATAAAAAGGGGGTTCCCCCCTGGGGTGAGGGGCAACAAGTCAAATTGAGAGATCAGTTACACATCAAATAATTATGGACATTTAGAGATCGCCATTGTGAGATTTACGGGATTGTGAGGAGTGTTTATTTATACTGAGCTTTCCATCCAGCATTAAGGGCCAATCACTTCATTAGGTTCCTCAAGTAATCAGATAGGTTGCCTTGAGGGCAAAACTTTATCTTTTTCTTACCGTTTGTAAGTATTTTTTTTTTTTTGATTTCATAATGAATAAAGATGTAATGTTTAGGTAGTCTTCGCCCATTATAATTTATTTTCTTTGCTTTTACTGTAGTTGGACTAAAGAATGTATTTTTATAAGATTTAATGTGATATACATTAATGCTTTACATGATTGTGTGGTAGCGGGATCAAAAGTTTGATTTCCCATGTCAAATAGTAGAGGCCATCAGTAATGATGGGTAGTGATGTGATGCACCTCATTATATTGTTGTACCATCACCCCTTAATCTGGATTCTCGATTCAAGATCTAGGAGTCAAGATGGCCCCACACTAGTGATTAATCAAGGGCCTTTCAAAAACCTTTTGAACCAAAGTCAATTGTCCCTTTCGTTGTCCTTATCATCATGATTCGCTTTGAAAAGTGATGGTTTGTAAGTTTTCCTAAAACTCACTGGCAACTCTAATAATTACATATTTGTTTTTGCCTTTTCATTCTTTTTTTATTCTTTATTTTTTTTTTGACAAAATGGCTTTGATCCAAGACAGCGAAGTTGTTTGGACCAGGGACTAAGCCCTGCTCTGGCCCAGGACCCCAGTTAAATTCTTAGATTAAGCAGGCTTTCCCATTTTCTGAACAAGCAATACTCGATGACGTAGATCCAGATTCGACAACTGAGCCTAATTCTGACCTAGGAACTCGGTCCGGTTACTAGATTAGGATCATGGTCAGTTCCCTAATCAATCTTGTACATTTGCTGGTTTTAGACAAAAATAAAAAAATAATAATTAGCAATGAGTTTTGAAAAATAACTAAGAAATAAACTACCCAGTAAAACGAAAGTTAAACCAGTCGTAGGGGATTACACCATAGGGGAGGTGGATCCTTATAGTATGTCTGTAGGTGTATATTTCTATATACAGACACACACACAAACACACATACACAACTATATATATATATATACATGTGTGTGTGTGTGTGTGTGTGCGCGCGTATATGTATATATATATATATACATATGTATATACATATATACATATATGTATACATATATATATATACATATATATATATACACATGTATATATATATATATATATATATATATATATATATATATATATATATACACACACACACGCATATATGTATGTATGTGTGTATATATATACACACACACACACACATATGTGTATATATATATATATGTATATATATACATATATATATATATATGTATATATATATAGATATATGTGCATATAAATATATACATATATACATATATATGTATGTATATACATATGTATATATATGTGTGTGTGTGTGTGTGTGTGTGTGTGTGTGTGTGTGTGTGTGTGTGT
>JACYFF010031955.1:50913759-50933556 GCA_017589665.1 Selenicereus undatus | reverse complement strand
TATATATATATATATATATATATATATATATATATATATGTATATATCTATATATCTACATATATGTATATATATATATGTATATATATGTATATATATATGCATATATAGATATATATATCTATGTGTGTGTATCTACGTATGTGTATGTGTGTATGTGTGTGTGTGTGTATGTACAAACTCTAACTATTTTCATATTGAAATCATAATTTTTTTCTAAGTCTTATAAGATCTAGGTTCCGTCTCTCAATGATCCCCTTAACCACGATCTAAGTTTGTAAGCATAGGACAAGCTTACCAAGATTAATTCATGGTTAATAAATGATAATAGCGGCTGCTCCCAACCTACGTTAGAAATTGAGCCTCTAATCGTATGCTTAAGTATAAACTCATGCCCATAATTTTCAAACATAATTGCAAGCAAGAAAACAAATAAGAATAAATTACGGGAGAGAAATGAGAGATCAGACTTGACAATCAAATTGATTGAAAGTACCAAGAATTTGTAAAGCGACAATCTTGTTTTGTAAACTTGTCTACAATGTTTTGCAAATTTTGGTTGTGTATTCCTTGTCTTCAGAATTTTTAAGTGAAAATGTCTTGTTTGGTGTAATTATGGGTTGTTCATATGGATAAAGTGAAGATTGATCATATGGGGGATTTCCTTGAGCATTAAAAACAACAAGATATTTTTGTGACATAATAGGAATTTGTGCAAACAATATTAGGCGGGGCTAAGCCTTATTTTGATTATTTGTGTTAACAATTGTGAAATTGAGGTTTTATGAAAAATAAGAATGCGATTATATGAGTTATATGATTTCATTAAGTTATGTTTTTGGGGAAAGAGATTCTTGTCTTGCCTGAGGCTGTTACATGGCGTTCTAGCACTATGGTCATAGTAGTGACTGTCGTTATGTTTAGGTCGCCTAACTAGAGAGGTTCTAACCAATTCTCTGGGATATGAATGTCGGCCTTATGTGTTATGTGAGTCATATGGGTCCCTAGCGAGGAGGGTTTTGGCGTAAACTTACTAGGACATGAATATGACTCCATGGTTCGTGTTTGCTGGTGGTTCATGTCCCCTAGAGTGTTAGCGCCTAGGAGTACTATATAAACGAGTTACAACGAGTCTACCAGTGGTTGGTACCACATGAATGAGCTGTGGTTGGTCCACTAAGGTGTGTTTGTCACCTTTGTGATGTAATTGTTCTTTGTGCGGGCCACGAGTTGATTTCCCCTAAACTAAAGAGTTTTGGCTAAATTAAGAATATATGATATGTTTTGAAATTTGTTTTGGCTTGGATTTGGACTTTAGATTTGGTTTTGGATTTGAAAGATCATTCAGGATATCTACCAGCTTGTGATTGATTTTAAAGTATATGTGTGATTCATAAATATGTTTGAAGAAATGTAATATATGTTTAAAGCGGACTTTTGAATGGAATATGCTTTATGTATGCCTCAATTATGGCTATGGGCAAGCCATTAATTTGACTTAGCAGGCTTTACTTTCCTTTAGACTCTAGTGAGGATTAGGAGCCCAAAAGACGTGGTTGGTATAGGACAACCATGGTTAGTTAAGTGAATATACTAATAGCAAAGCTTGTTTAGGGACATAAGTAAAAACGAGGGTCCTTGAAGCATACCTGGTATGGGATAGGTACGATTCAGTTAGTCTAACTGCCTACCTCATAACGTAAATATGTGTGTGTGGAGGGGGGGTGTGTTTTGTGAAGTTCAGGAACCTGTTGGATATGAAAGATATGAGTTCATTTCGATTTCTAAATCATGACCATGTTCTTATGTCATCTTCTACATGTCATGCTATGCTGTATTTATATGTCATAAGATATATGTATTGTGTGAGTATGTGTTAATCAATTAATGTGCAAAGTGTAACAACGGGGAAGGTAATGGTTATTCACCAGGCTAGGGGAGCTTACGACTTCACCATTTTTCAGGTTTTTGGAAGCAAAAAGGGATCACAAAAGCATTAAGTTAGCTAGCTGTGAGATACCTTTAAATAACCTAGTTAGGGAGGCAAGTCTCCTTATACATTAATGTTATGGATTATGTATAGTAAATACAGTTCTGAATGTATTTTTGGTTCGCACATGAGTAACACTACTAGGAACATGGTTTTAAGTATATATACAACTGCATGTTTTAGAATTACCCTCCCAAACTTTAGTTAGATTTCGTATGAGCTTCTATCGCACTCACCTATTAACAGGTTAGTTAAGGTTCAAAACTTTATATTGTCTTGTGGATGTTCCTAATGATGTATCCATGGAGGTGACGCGTCTGCCCCCTTTAGGAGGGGCGCTACATTGGAGACGAACCTAGATGATAGCAATGAATCAGAACCCGAATTTAAGGAGAAAAAGATGGGTGAAGCACATCCTATCCCAAGGATGCTTAACGATATCTTTTATCCACCTAAGACCACTGGACCATCATATTTTAATACACCAATGTATAGTCTACCGTCAATTCTGTTACCAATTGGAATGGATTTGTGCATGTTTTTCTTCGAAAACACCTCCCCAATAGTAAAACTATTAAACTAAGAAATGAAATTAATCAATTCCTGCAAGCTGACAAGGAGTCATTTTGGAAGTATCTTGATAGGTTTAAGAACCTCTTATCCTAGTATCCTCATCATGGTTTAAATTAAGCATGTTTATATCAAATCATTTATGAAGGTCCTGACCAACAGAATAGGACATTGGTAAAGTCAATGTATCAAGGGGGATCTCTTTCTAAGAGCCCTAATAATGCTTGGGAATTCCTAAAAGATCTAGCTAAAAAAAACCATGCAATGGCAAATCGTTAGAGATGATGAACTATAGGTATAGTATGGTCAGGGGTGGTATACATGTTGTGTTTGATGTAAGATACCTTGAGTTTAAATGTTCCGTCCTTCAAAATATGATGAAGGGGTTGGTTCTGTAATAATCCCAAACTTCCTAGACTCCTAATATGTGCTCCTAATGTCATGCATTTGATCATACTTTAAGCATGTAGCCTTACTTTACTCACTAATTGGTATTAGGCCAAGAACAAGTGAACATGGTCTACCTGAGAGTAAAGAATGATCCTTGTACTCCTACTTTTAAGCCAAAGGTCACAATCACCCTAATTTTTCCTAGGGTAGTGGACCTAATTTGGTAGTGCCTAACCAATATGGAGGGTTTGTTGGAAAGTTTCCCAAACCATGTCAAGGCTACGCTACCAGATTGTTCCTAATGCACATAGGCAACTAGTGCGTAGTCCTCTTATTGCACCTATTGTCCAGTCTCAACCTCCTCCTAATTATAGATAACTTGATAAGTATGAGAGGAGAATTAAAAATGACATGGAAAGAATTACGAGAGAGAATAATAAAAGTAGGCCTGTTCATTAATCGGTCTGGACCGGCCCTGGACCGAAGATCGGCCCTGGACCAGAGCGGACCGGGCTTAGTCGGTCCGGTCGACGGTCCTGGTTTCGTCCAGTTTTGGTCTTCGGTCCGGGTCCGAACCGGACCGGCCGGTCCATGGACCGGACCGTGGACCGGGTTTTTTAGGGTTTTGGCTTTTTTCAATTTTTGAGTTTTGAAAATTTCCTCACTTCTTCTGAGTTCTGTCGACTGTCGAGAGTTCCAGAGTCCACAAACCACAACCCAGATCCTCTGGCTCCACGCCTCCACAGCTCCACTCGTCCTCGTCTCTCTGCCTCTCCGGCCTCTCGTCTCCGGTCTCTCTACTCTGCGTCTCTTCCTCTCGCCAGTCGGCAGTCGCCTCCGGTCTCCGGCTTCTCTGTGCGACTGACTGTGCGTCTACCTCTCCTTGGGACCTTGGGTCTCGACTTTCTAGTTCAGGCTCCAGCAAGGCGCAACGACCAGGTCCACCACCGACCACGGTCCACGGCAACCGGCGACACTGCGAGCCTGCGACAGCGTGGTGCCTCCAGCCTCCCTCTCTCTAACTCAGTAAGTCAGTAACTCACTAACTCTGGTCTCTCTCCCTCTCTCTAACTGTGAAGTGTGACTCTGTGACTCTGTGAGTATGTGAGACCGTGACGGTGTGACACTGTGACCCCAATCCCCAGGTCGGCAGCCGGCAGGTCCCCAACCCCCAGCCCACTGAGCCCAGAGCCTAGAAAAATTTCTCCCCTTGTGCTGCCTATTTATTTAAGCAGCTGAGCAGCAACAGCAGGAGGAGGCGTTGAACACCCCTAGTTAGAGCCTCTGACATGCCCCTTGCTCTGCAAAAAAGAGCCTTCCAATGTGCCAAAAATCACCTTGATTCTATGCCCAACAAGCTTCTTGATAGTAAATGTTTGGCTCTTGATCTTAAGAATGTGAGTTTTCACCTCTATAAAAAAAAGAAAAAAGAAGAAAAGGAAATACCCAGGTCTCTTAAGAAGGATGGATGAATCATGAATGCTTTGTGCCCTTGCTTCAACAGTGATTGATATAGAGGTTTCTGAAGTTTGTTTTGTTTCTATAGTTGTCAAATTTGGTGTTATTTTGAATTATTCTTGTTAGTCATTAGTGATATATAGTGCATATTAACTAACGATACTTGCTGGTTTGGTTTTTAGACCCCTACTTATCCCTTTTCAGTTGTGACACTGTGAAATCTGCCTCAATTAGTCAATTGACTCAATTGTTTGTTTAAGGCAATGAAATCTACATGATTGATGCAGTGATGCCTCCATGAATTTTGAGGTTATTTGTAATTCTTCTTGGCAAGTTATTGAATGGGAATGTCAAATGTGTTATACTGTTATGTGTATATGTGAATGCAATTTTTGTTAAAAAATGTGTATATATGAATATGAATGCAATTTTTGAATGGGAATGTGTATATATATGATTTATTAAAAAAGGAATATGAATGCAATTTTGACTTAAGTATTTAAGTAATTAAGTGAATTATGTTGTAACTTGTAAGTAGTGAAATTATGATGATAGATGGAGCAGGCTTATAAGTTGTAACTACTTGTACATATCAATAGCTTATCTTGCATATTCCTACTTGGCTACTTCTATTTTAATGCCACGTTTTATAATGTAAGTATGTAACCATATAAACATTTACTTTTTCAGGTTTAATTCTTAAGTTCAACTTTGGATTTTATTAGTCATTACGGAGTCTCTTACGGCTTGTTCTCGAAATCTAAGTTTTGCTATTTTTGTATTTTTTTTAAAGTAACATGATCTACATATATATATTGTTAGCTACTTATATATCTTTGTAATTGCTGGTCAATGCTAGATGTCGAGCTCTAAATCCAAAAAGAGGAGTAGTTCCGCAAGGGAAGAATTGCGTGACTTGGATACCGATATTCCAAGTGAGCACCAACCAAACGACCCTATTGAAATTGAAGAGGAGGAAGAGGCAAGTCAAAGAGGAACACAAAGTACGACACAAGTTGTTAGAAAGTCCACTCAAAGGGCAGAGTGTTGGGAACATTTCGAAGAGCTCAAAGAGAATGGCAAAAGAGTGGCTGGTAAGTGCAAATACTGTGGTAAAATATATAAGGCCGACTCTAGTAAGAACGGAACGAAGAACCTGAAAAATCGTTTTCCAAAGTGTCCTGAAAATCCGAATAATCAAAGCAAACAGACACAAACTCATTTGGTTTTTGAAAAAGATCAAAATAATGAGGGTGAAGCTAGATTGAAGACATGGGTATTGAATCCTCATGAAGCAAGAGAGTCTATAGCCAAAATGATCATAATCGATGAGCTGCCCTTTAGGTTTGTTGAAAATGCGGGGTTCAGGCTAATGATGTCTGTTTGTTGTCCTTCACTTAATATGCCTTCCCGCATTACCATTGCAAGAGACATTTATCACATGTATGTGGATGAAAGGGTGAAACTGAAAGAATATTTTTCACATTCATGTCAAAGGGTGTGTGTTACAACTGACACATGGACTTCACTTCAGAGGATTAATTATATGGTTGTAACTGCTCACTTTATTGATAATGATTGGAAATTGCATAAAAAAATATTGAATTTTTGTGCCATTTCTAGTCATAAAGGTGATGATATTGCTCTTGTTCTGGGAAAATGCTTAAATGATTGGGGTTTAGCATCTAAACTATATACTATTACTGTGGATAATGCTGGGAGCAATAGCACTGCTTGTAATGCCCTTATTGGTGAGTTTAAGCGACATGGTCATTTTCTTTTCTCTAGTGGGGAATTCTTGCATGTCAGATGTGCAGCTCACATACTTAATTTGGTTGTGTGGGATGGGTTGAAGGTTGTTGGAAAGTCAGTTAAGCGTGTTCGAGCTGCTGTGAGATTTATTAGGCAATCTCCTAGTAGGTTGCAACGATTTCAAGAATGTGCAATTGCAGAAAAAATTGAGAGCAAGGCTTCTTTGTCTCTTGATGTTCCCACTAGATGGAACTCCACATTTAAGATGCTTAACACTGCTTTAGTGTATGAGCATGCATTCACAAAATATAGCAAAAGAGACCCTTATTATAATGTGGAGTTAGCAAAAGATGATGATGCAGATAGGCCTCCTAACTCTAATGATTGGAAACAAGTTAAACACATGTTAGTTTTTTTGGAGGTTTTTTATAATGTGACTCTGCGTTTGTCTGGTACTTCATATGTCACATCGAACTTGCTTTTCTTTGAGATTGTGGCTATTCATAGTATGTTAAACAACTTGGAGGAAGTTGTTGAGACCATTGACGTTAGTGACGAAGCAAGTGATGAAATTGAGGAGATTGGATCTAGAGTCACAAACTTTAAGGAAATGGCCAAGCGGATGAGAATGAAATATGATAAGTACTATGGCACACCTGAGAAAATGAACCCTTTGATGTATATTGCTCCCATCTTTGATCCTAGATACAAGTTAGCAGGTCTTGAGGTTTCTCTTTGTGATTTGTTTGGCGAAGTACAAGGGAGTGCTATAGTTTCGAAAGTGAGAGAAAAATTAGAAACTTTGTTCGATGAGTATTGGGAATTGTACAAGCCATTGACTCCTCAAAGTGGGCAGAGTAGTGAGACACAACCTGAAATTGAGAAGGGTAATGCAAGTAGTGCAGCTGCCTCTTATGCACAACAATTAAGAAAGAAGTTAAAGGGGTCAGATGGAGGAAGAGACATCATCAAGACGGAGTTGCAGAAGTACCTAAATAAGGGACTTGAAGAGGATGAAGTAGGGGATGATGTATTGGGATGGTGGAAAGTGCATGGTCCTCGATATCCTGTGGTGGCTCGTATGGCTCGTGATATCTTAGCTGTGCCTGTTTCTACGGTTGCATCAGAGTCGGCATTCAGTACAGGAGGACGTACTCTTGATTCATTTAGAACTTCTTTAACTCCAAAGGTAAATGATGAATCGGTATATTTCTTTATTCTATCATAAACTTATAACTTATTTATCTTTTATTAACTTATGAATTTTGTTTGGTTTGATTCTGAAAAGATGGTCCAAGCTCTTATATGTGCACAAGATTGGCTTAGGCCAAGTAGTAGATTAGATATGGATGACTACTTTGAGGAGTTACAGGACCTTGATAAGGGTAATGTTCAATTTTTTTTTCTTTTTTATTGTCGTTTATTTACTTTATATGATTATATATTTATATGTTGTAACTTTTATGTTTGTTCTTTTATTGTTTAGATCTTGGTAACCTGAGCCTTAAGGATAATGTAATTGATGTGGGTGATACTTTGAACATTTAATATTGAGGTAGTTTTCTTTTAATTGTGTTAATTTTACGTTATATTACCATCTTAGTATCTTTATTCTTTATCATTTTTCTTCGCTAAATTAATTGTTAATTTTTATTTTTACTAACTCTATCTTTCTTGGCTTCTTGCAAGAAATTCTTTCTCCAAGCCCAAGACTCCAAGAGGACCAAGACCAAGATAGTGGTTTGACTGGTTTCAACCGTTCAAGTTTGGGATTTGCATCGGCATTGCTAAGTTCACTTGAAGATTGAGTCACTTGATCGACTTTTAAGTTTAGTTTAGTCGGCCCTCAGTCATGTATTAAATTTTTTAAGTTTGGGGGTTGCTTTGGATTTGTGTAATTGTGATTTTTGTGTGTGTTTGGATGTATTACGGTATTGGTTTGGACCGTTTGGTAAATGTTTGGCAGGTGAAGTTATGTATGCTTCATCAATTGAATGGCAGGAAGTGAGGAACTCATGAACATAGTACACTAACACTGGCCCAAGTTCCACGGTGACACACTGACACGGTCTGTTGACTGCTGCAGCTGCAGGGTACAAACTAGACCGGTCCAAATTCGGTCTGGTCTCGGTCCGGTCCGGTCCTCGGTCTGCACTTTTGCCCAACTTCGGTCTTCGGTCCAGGATGGTTCGGTCCGGTCCGGTTCGGTCCTAGACCGATGAACACCCCTAAATAAAAGGATATTGAGAGCAATGACTAAACAATTTTTCAAGTTCGCTATGGCGAATAGGCAGAAAGGTAGCTTTCCTACCAAACTTGAGACCAACCTTGAGGGTGGGGCCTCCTCTAGTTTAGTTCCTGATGACTTGAGAAAGGTCAATGTTGTAATAACTTTAAGGTCAATGTTATGGTAACTTTTGTCTTTTCTTTTATTTTGTGTCCTAGATGATCCTTTTCCCACAATGCACACATTGTGTGTTCTTGATGTGTGGTGGGGAACCCATGCTTCAAAATTAAAAAAAAAAAGAAATATTTGAAAAACCAAAAAGATTTTCTATTTTTTGTGTGATTTTGGGGAGTTGTACTATTTTGGTTTAACTTCACCCCTTGCGACTTATTATTCGTTTGTATGTAAGTATAATGTGTATGATAAACTTTAGTTCAAAATGTGTCACTCTATATCTCAGCTCTAACCCTATTATTCCATTATAATGTGGAGTTTAATCCTTATTTATATATCACTATTATCTTAGGGTTTTAAACTTTCACGGTTTGATTTCCCCACTTGTCCTTCTTATATAGTAAAAAAGTTAGAAAAAAAGAAGAAAAGAAGAAAAAAATCAAAATAAAAAGCCAAAGAATCAGGAATAGCAAGTCTATCTTTAAGACATGTAATACTGGGTACAGCCCTTTGAGGCAATAGAGCTATTGGGAAAGCTTGTTTCCTAAGTCAATAAATCAATAAAATAGTTAGGTGGATTTAGTCGAACTTTGGTTAGCTTAACTCCTCGGGTGATGGTATACTTGCACACTGTGCACTAGGATGGATTCACACGTTTTGATGGTCTGTGGGGTGAAGACTAGTGTATAGGTGTCAACCTTGAGGATTAAAAGTCTTGATATGTACATTATGCTTTTGTATGATCTCATATTTGGGTTGTAAGGGTGATTTCTTTATCAAGTGTGTGTAGTCTTCTTTGTGGGTATATTTGAGTACATTTGAAAATTTTAAAAAGATTTTCTAATTTTCATTATCTTTTCTTTTTTGTCTTCAAAGAATTTGTGGATATATCTTCTATAAACTCTCACAAAACCACACTCATCCACTAGGAGGAACCTAGGCGTTTAATGGGTTTGGTTGCATACTAAGTGCAACAATTATTTATATGAAAGTGAGTTGGGTGTCTCGGGTAGATTTTCTTTTCTGTTATTTTACTCGAGGATGAGCAAAATCTTAGTGCGGGAGTATATGTTTAGGCACCAAAAGTGACCATTTAAGTACTCCTATTCACTTAGTTTTACACTTTTACTCGTAATCGGATTTTTTTTTTGGTTTTATTTGGTTTTGGTTTGATTTTTGTAGAAAATAAGGTGTAATGAAATAATAGACAGGAGAAGGTGATCATGTACGGAAATCTACTTCGGGGTCGACCTAACCCAAAAGATGCTCCTTGGCCCATCGATTCAACCCAACAGAAATCCAAAAGAAGAATAGGAAAAAAAAACAGAAGAAAGCCAATCCATTTGCTTGTCCCAGCGCCTCCGTCAGCCACCCAACTCGCAGCCCAGTGCCTCCTCTAGCATGTGTCACAGGCCATCCTATCATGTATCTTGACCTGAAAGAAAAGGGGTATTCAGGTGGGCCTGATCACTTGCTTCCCAGGAGTCCAGCATCACCCAGGTTAGCACACCTCTTATGCAAACACGTCAATCGACCCAAGTCCATCTGAAAGCAATCATCAACTTCCATAGGTCGCCCTAGTCAATGGTGCGGCCCACCTACCCAACAACCCAGTTGCGCGGCCAATTCCTTGTTCCCAAGTTCACTCTCCCTTCATGTGATGCAAGCCCAAAACATGTGTTCGGAGCTTTGCAAATTGCAAGAATGCCCAACATTTACTCCTAGCCGATCAAACATGAGGCTGTGAAATATTTTCCAAGCCAAAAATGAAGATGGTGGGGATATTGAAAAATCCTTGAAATCAAGTGCAATTAGGAAATATGTGAATAGCAAAATATTTTGGAAATTCGATGGAATTAGGAAAGTGGGAAAAATTGCTTGGAAGTTAAAATTCTAACGTCATTTAAAAAGTATGGGGGCTTAACACTAGTTTAAATAGGGGTATTGGGGGTGTTTGTAAATCATCAAATTCTCTTCCGCTCTCTTATAGCATCAGTTTTAGAGTTTAAGCGATTATTGTGATTTATGAAATTCTTTCAAATTTAATTTAATTTCTTTAGTTTCAATTTTTCTAGTTCTAGTTTTAATTCAAGTTTTCCACTTTTAGTTTTAATTCAAGTTATTAGTTTCAATTTTAATCTTCCCAAAAACTCTCTCATTCAAAGTGCCAATTTTTATTAGACTTTCATATCGATGGTGGATATTGAAAATTGAGGTGATCTCTCATTCAAGGTTCGAAATTTCAACATGTATTACTTCTACGTTAGCCAAGGTAATTTTTGTCTTCTCTCTCATAGTTTTTATTTCATGATTTGGCGTAGATTTTCTTTTAAGGTCACTTGCTATTATTGAGAATTAATTTTAGTTCGATTAATTTTTAGATTAATTTCGTGCTTTTATGCTAGTAATTAAATTCAACCTTTCTTTGTGGAGGACTCATATAGTGCTACAACTACGATTGTACACTTGTGACATATTTTTACAATTCCTGAGAAAGAATAGGTCCATCCTAGCATCTTTTCCCCTTAAGGTGACAACCGAAGGCTCTTCTGCACACCGGTACAGCTCACAGTGTTGGGCCAGCCTTGATCTAGCTGTAACACCTAAACCCTTCTCGAGCTATAGATAGTTACCGGGGAATGGTTTCAGCAATCATCAATTGGCCAAATAAATACCCACAAACCTTTTCGGCTTGCTTCTTGCTCACTCACACACTACCTTGGAGATTTCTCAGCATGTCACTCATCCTATGATTTCTCCACATCAAAAATGCTTACCTACGCATTCTTAAAATTATGATCCCCAAAAAATAAGATACACATTTAGTTAAATGTATAGTTGCGCAAAATCTCCTTAACCTACAACATTAATCATACTCAGGGTGTTGCAGTGCAGATATGCAAGGGCAACCATACAAATTATCGAATTTTAAGCCACTTTTAGTAGTTTTGTATAGTTGTGTGTGTGTGTCTACATATATATATACATATATATATATATATATCTATATATATATATATATATTACACATACACACACACACATAGATATATATATATATATATATATATATATATATATATATACACACACACACACATGTGTATGTGTATGTGTGTATGCATGTATCTACGTACATACGTATGTATGTCTATGCATTGATGAATATATATATATATATATATATATATATATATATATATATATATACATGTGTGTGTGTGTGTGTGTACTGTTGTATGGCTATTTATTTTGATGAAATACAAACTGAACAAAGACAAGAAATAGGACAAAAGCTATCCACTTATACTAAAATAAATGTGCCTACACTTGTAGCAACATCATATCTTCATTAATTCAGAAATCATACATGTTTCAAATATTTGATTGAGATTTTATAATATATGATATCACAATATTGTATTTGATTCAAAATTTGAATTATATGACACATGCTTATTATGAGAGTAATATTATTTGAAAGGAACAAGATATTCATTAGTTATAATCAAGGATCTTATCAAATAAAATATATGATTCAAATTACATGTAAATTTGCTATCCCAGAGATTTGATTGAACAAAACAAAAATATTATCCTTGATTTTTCCACTTGTTAAATATCTTGATGATTGGATTTAATATGCAATATTTGCTTATGGAAATACAAGAATATTATGCAACATATCTTTTCTAATCTTGGCAAAGATTATGAAGAACATCAAATCAAATTATGACATGGAGATAACTTCCTTCTTGGACAAATCAGCATATGGCTACTCAATCCCATAAATAGGGGCTGAAGGAAGAAGAGAAGCATCCAAGCAAACACACAAGTAAGTTGCAATCATACTACACTGAGCTATACATTTGTAAATTCCTTTGAGTCTTCAATTGTAATCAAAAGTCTTGAGAAATCTTGAGGAATTCTTATTAAGGAGTGAACGAAGGAGTTGGTGTGAGGTCACAACTCCTCCCAAACTTAAATTAGTGGTCGATTTAAGTAGGTGGGGTCTTTAGAGTGTGGTGCTTTGAAAGAAAGTGTGAAGGTTCATCCTAATACGAAAAGTAGAACGTTGAATCCCAGAGTTGGATAACTTTAGGCGGGGACCTAAGACTGTTAAGGCCCAACCTCGTTAAAATATCCTTGAGTTTTGTCTCTTTTTTATTTCAGTTCTTACTTTGAGTTTTAATTTTTAATTTTCTAAGATCACCCTATTCACCCCCCTTTAGGGTAATCTAAACCTTCAATTGGTATCAGAGCGAGTCTCACACTCTTTGACCTAACAGTCGAGTGGGTGACGATCATGGCCTTTTCTGGTGATATCAATATCGAAGGAAGATCCACTGTTAGAACTCTATTGTTTAAAGGATCCAATTTCTCCTACTAGAAAAACGCTATGCAAATTTTTATTGAATCTATTGATATGGAATTGTGGGAAATTGTAAACAATGGCCTTATGCTATTCCTAAAATAAAAAATGACAAAGGAGAAGATATTGATAAACCAAAGGATCAGTACACTAGTGCTGATTGAGAAAAACTTACAAAAAACTCAAAGGCCAAACACATACTTTATTGTGGTTTAGATGCTAATGAATACAACAGAATTTCTGCCTGTGATACAGCTAAAGAGATCTGGAGCAAGCCGATTGTTACCTACAAAGGAACAAGCCAAGTCCGTGAGACAAAGATGAACATGTTTGTTCATCAATAAGATCTGTTTAAAATGCAGGCTAACGAATCAATCAAAGACATGTTTACTCACTTCACTGACATCACCAACAACTTGAAGTCCGTCGGAAAGACCTATACTAATGAAGAAATGGTGACGAAGATCCTTCGGTGTCTCCCTAAAAATAAGTGGGGCCCAAAGGTCACTGCCATTAAGGAAGCACAAGATCCGAAGAAGCTTGAACTAGATGATCTTCTAGGGAAACTTCTAACTCATGAGATCCACCTCAAAGAAGATGAAGGTTGCAGTTCTAAGAAAGGGATAGCCTTAAAAGCCTTAAAAGAATATTGCTCTTTAGATGAGGAGGAACCTGAGGACAATGATGAAGAAGCCTTCTCCTTGAATGTGAGAGGTCTCAACAAAATGAGTTTAAGAAAGAAGTTCAACTAGAAAGGATCCACATTTAAGAGAAATGAGAAAGGTAGGTCTTACAACAAAAATGAAACTAACGTCAGTGCCTGTTATGGTTGTGGTGTACCAGGTCACACGCTAAAGGACTGCCCCCTACTTCAAAAAGTAGGAGAAAAAAGAAGATTCAAAAGGAAAGAGAACAAGAAAGCCATGATAGCTGCTTGGAGTGACAATGAATCAAGTGAGAGTGACAACTATAAAGAACATGTGGCTAACACATGTCTTATGGCTAAGGACATACAAGAAGAAGAGCAATCTGAATATGGAAGCTCTGATGAGGTAGACATATCATCCGTGTATGACCGTTCCAAAGATGAATTAATCGATGCATTAATATGCATTGCCAAACCAGAAAAAAAAATGTGTCTAAATACAAAGAGCTTAAGAAAAGGGTACGAGAACTATGCAAGGAAAATGTAGATCTAGGAAAATTGAATAATGACCTCCAAGTAAAAGTTAAGGACCTACAGGATAAAAATATAGAACTATCAACCAAGTGTGATGTAAATCATAAGACCATTCTTAAATTTACTCAAGGACAAGAAAATCTAGACAAAATACTTTCTACTCAAAGGACATCATTTTACAAATAAGGCCTTGGATATAATCACTCTAACCAAAAGAAAATCTATAAAAACTTCTTTGTAAAACCCATACTACATAAAGACAACACCAAGACATGCAATTATTGTTCAAAGGAAGGCCACATGAATTATTCTTGTCCACTCAGAAAAAGGACTTCTAAAATCATCCAAATTTGGGTCCCCAAAGGAACAAGACCTCCTAATTTGATTACTTATGATTTCAGATCTAGATTTAATGCCAAAAGCACAGGGAAGGGTTGATTTTCTGTTTTGCAGGTGTGCCTAAAGTCTGGGAAAGATCTGTGGTATCTCGACAACGGGTGTTCAAGGCACATAAGTGGAAATGCTTCCCTGTTCACCGAAATAAAAAAGAACGGACATAGGAGTGTCACATTTGGAGATAAAAGCATAGGTAAAATAATTGGTGTTGGAAGAACAGGTAAAGATCCCTCTAATTCTATTGATAATGTTTACTTAGTCGACGGATTGAAATTCAACCTACTAAGCATATCTCAATTATGTGACAAAGGAAATCTTGTAACCTTTGACTCTACTCACTGCATTGTCAAAAATAAGAAATCGGGAAAAATTACCCTTCACGGACCTAGAATAGATAATGTTTATACAATTGATATTAACAATATCCCCCCACAAAACCTATCATGTTTTAAAGCATCACAACATGAGGATAAATGGTTATGGCATCGAAGATTAGGTCATGCTAGCATGCATACCATTAAGAAACTGGAAAAAAGGGAATTAGTAAGAGGTCTTCCTAAGTGTAATTTTGAATATGATCATATATGTGATGTATGTGCTAAAGGAAAACAGGTTCGTAGCTCCTTCAAGTCAAAAAATAACATTAGCACATCTAGACCTTTAGAACTTCTGCATATAGACTTATGTGGACCTATACCTACACAAAGTTTAGGACACAGTAAATATATTCTTGTCATTGTTGACGATTATTCTCGCTTCATGTGGGTCTCCTTTCTAAAAGAAAAGAATGAAGCATTCAGAGAATTTTTAAAACTCTGTGAACAATTAAAAGTTTACAAGAACTCACATGTCACATCTATAAGAAGTAATCATGGTAGAGAATTTGACCAAAAAGACTTTACTGAGTTTTGCAATAATCATGGAATTACTCATAATTTTTTTGCACCTCGTACACCTCAACAGAATGGTGTAGTTGAAAGAAAAAATAGAACACTTGAAGATATGGCCCGAACTATGATGTGTGAAAGCAATGTTTCTCAAAACTTTTGGGCTGAAGCCGTGAATACTGCAAACTATGTTCTAAATCGTTGTCTAATTCGACCAATTCTAAAAAGGACTCCTTATGAGTTGTTTAAAGGTAAGCATCCTAACATTTCACACCTAAAACCCTTTGGATACAAATGTTTTGTCCATAATAATGGTAAAAACATTCTAGGTAAATTCGATGCTAGAAGTGATGAAGGAATATTTGTGGGATATTCCATACATAGTAAGGCCTATAGAATTTTTAACAAACATACCAGAACCATTGAAGAAAGTATACATGTGATTTTTGATGAATCTAATGATGGTACGTTAATTGATTCTATAGTCTAGAGCTTAAATCTCAATAAGCATGATAACGATGAAGAGGAAGCAGAAAAGCAAAAAAGTCCCACTATTGAGGAACAACAAGAAACACACAACGGTTCCTCACCTCGAGACGAAGAGGAACCTTCAAATGAGGATGATTTGCCTCCAAATACATCCCAACAAGAGGTAAATCAAAAGCATGTCAAATATAAATCATCTCACCCAATGGACAACCTCCTCACTGATATATCCACAGGTATAAGAACACGTTCATCTCTGCATAACTTTTGTGCATTCTTTGCTTTTGTGTCACTAATAGAACTCAAAAATCACTTAGAAGCATTAAGTGATGCAAATTCTATCAATGCTATGCAAGATGAATTAAATCAATTCGAAAGAAATCAAGTATGGAGAATTACAACTAGACCTAGTGACCATCTAGTTATAGGAACTAAATGGGTGTTTAGAAATAAATTGGACGAGCCCGGTAATGTCATAAGAAATAAAGGAAGACTAGTGGCTAAGGGATACAATCAAGAAGAAGGTATCGATTTTGATGAAACCTTTGCCCCTGTAGCACATCTAGAAGCAATAAGAATGCTATTGGCATTTGCATCATATATGAATATAAAACTATATCAAATGGATGTAAAATGTGCATTCCTAAATGGATATCTACAAGAAAAGGTCTATGTTAAATAACCCCCCGGGTTTGAAAATCCAGATTTTCATCAACATGTTTATAGACTTCAAAAAGCCCTTTACGGCCTAAAACAGGCCCCTAGGCCTTGGTATGAGAGGTTAAGCAAGTTTCTTTTAGAACATTATTCACCAAAACCAAAGGTCAAGACTTCATAATCATTCAAATTTACGTGGATGATATACTTTTTGGGGCAACCCATAACTCTCTTTGTGAACAATTTTCCAACCTCATGAGAAAAGAATTTGAGATGAGCATGATGGGCGAATTAAATTTTTTCCTAGGCCTTCAAATCAAGCAATGTAATGAATGTATATTCATTAATCAAAGCAAATACATTAATGAACTTCTAAAGAAATACAAAATGGATCAAGCTAAGCACGCTAAAACTCCTATAGCTACAAATGAAAAATTAGACCTCTACCAAGATGGCAAACCAGTTAGGGAGAAGGTCTATCGAGGCATGATTGGATCACTATTGTATCTTACTGCTAGTCGTCCAGACATTATGTCTTGTGTCTGCTTATGTGCTTGATTTCAGGCCTCACCTAAAGAATCACATTTAAATTGTGTGAAAAGGATTTTTAGATACCTAGCAGGGACTAAAAATCTAGGTCTATGGTACCCTCGAGGGCGAGATTTTTCTTTAGTGGGATATACTGATGCAGACTATGCAGGATATAAAGCCGATAGAAAAAGTACATCAGGCACTTGTCATTTTCTTGGACCAAGCCTAGTTTCCTAGCATTCCAAGAAACAAAATTCTGTTACACTTTCGACGGCAGAGACAGAATACATCGCTGTTGGCGCTTGCTGTGCACAACTCCTTTGGATAATGCAGCAATTACGAGATTTTGGCATACATCTCAAAGAAGTTCCAATTAAATGCGATAATAAAAGTGCTATCAATATCACAAAAAATCCAGTTCAACATTCTCGAACCAAGCATATACAGGTACGTCAGCATTTTATTCGAGATCATGTTGAAAAAGGAACTTAACTTTTGTACCTACAGACTCTCAACTAGCTAATATTTTTACAAAACCATTGAGCGAAGATCGATTCAATTTTATTCGACATGAACTTGGAATGCTAAATCTTGATGCGTAAATTGAGGGGAGCCCTCTATTATTACTAACCTTGTTCGCTAAGTGAAAATTCAGGACTCAATGCTTTTTTGCGTCTTTTGAATGTATCAATTCCTATAAGACCATTATCGGTCATACTGCATCAGCAATGAGGTACATCACTATGACACTTAGTTCTATTGACTCGGCATAAAATCTCACTTCAATGCATTGAGGTGAATTTTGTTCACAACAAATTGAGCACACTTGGTGGAAGAAAATTCCTTCATAATTTTCCTTCTATCAAAAGTCAACAGGGCTTATCTTATCTATTTCAAATCTTTTCTTGATAATTTTAGCAAAATCTCTCTTCCTAACATGAGCAAAATTATAAAAAAAAAGGGAGAAAACACAAACCCAGCCCTTCCCTGTCGAAGTAACAAGTTCCTTACCTCTTCGTTCAACACTTCACCGTCACTTCAACACTTCTCCGTAAACATGTGGGCCGCCCAACACCGTATTGCAAGATACCCTTCTTTCTTTTTCCCTCTTCTTCTCGACCCCATTTCTGGAATTCTTCAGCAGCGTCTGCTTATTCCCCACCATCTTCGTGCTCAAGCCCGTCGACCTCCCAGACCCACCATGCTCCAGTGCCTGGCCTCAGTCCCAAACCCCATTCGGACTCCCCAGCTTCTACTTGCGCCCTATTTCGCCCACTCTACGCACTGGCCACCAGCACCCCAGTCGACGACCGCCATTTTTGCCGACCTCCCCGACACCAGCACACTCAGCTTCCACCCTCGAGTGCCATGTTTCAAGATACCCAACCGCTACCTTTCCAACAACCGGACCACATATCTTCAAACCTTCCATATCTTCCACCCACACCCATTCTAATCTCCGCCTTCCCAAAAGTTAACTTGTCCTCTCTCTATCGCTGAACGTGCCCAAGTGTTGCATATGCCTCCCAGTTGCTCTCCGCCACTAGCAGAGCCTCCCAGACCAAGCTTTGATTCACTCTTGTTTCCTATTTTTCACTTTTCTCAAAATAATTTTTATCCCCTGTTGATCTGCTCAAACATTTCCTCCTTCCTTGATTGCTTCATTTTGATGAAAGAGGGGGAGAAAGTATGACTATGCTATGCTATGTTAAGTAATTTTCAAGTATAAGTATGCTTAATAATATTTATGATTGTTTGTCTTTTCATTACCATGTTGCATAATTTTGTTGTTATATCTATGCTTGATATTCCTATGCTTAATATAAGATTGACACAAGCTAAATTTTATCTTTCATCAAAAAGGGGGAGATTGTTGTGTGGCTATTTATTTTGATGAAATACAAACTGAACAAAGACTAGAAATAGGACAAAAGCTACCAACTTATACTAAAATAAATGTGCCTACACCTGTAGCAAAATCATATCTTCATTCATTTAGAAATCATATATGTTTCAAATATTTGATTGAGATTTTATAATATATGATATCACAAGATTGTATTTGATTCAAAATTTGAATTATATGACACATGCTTATTATGAGAGTAATATTATTTGAAAGGAACAAGATATTCATTAATTATAATCAAGGATCTTATCAAATCAAATATATGATTCGAATTACATGTAAATTTGCTATCCTAGAGATTTGATTGAACAAAAAAAAAATATTATCATCGATTTTTCCACTTGTTAAACATCTTGATGATTGGATTTAATATGCAATATTTGCTTATGGAAATACAACAATATTATGCAGCATATCTTTTCTAATCTTGGCAAAGATTATGAAGAATATCAAATCAAATTATGATATGGAGATAACTTCCTTCTTGGACAAATCGGCATATGGCTACTCAATCCTATAAATAGGGGCTGAAGGAAGAAGAGAAGCATCCAAGCAAACACACAAGCAAGTTGCAATCATACTACACTGAGCTATACATTTGCAAATTCCTTTGAGTCTTCAATTGTAATCAAAAGTCTTGAGAAATCTTGAGGAATTCTTATTAAGGAGTGAACGAAGGAGTCGGTGTGAGGTCACACCTCCTCCCAAACTTCAATCAGTGGTCGATTTAAGTAGATGGGATCTTTAGAGTGTGGTGCTCTGAAAGAAAGAGTGAAGGTTCATCTTAATAAGAAAAGTAGAGCGTTGAATCCTAGAGT
>JACYFF010031955.1:50848770-50888759 GCA_017589665.1 Selenicereus undatus | reverse complement strand
ATATATTTGTATATATATATATATATATGTGTGTGTATATATACATTTATATTTATTTGTATGTATATATATATATATATTTATTTTTGTAGTTACTTATATATATGTGTGTGTGTGTGTGTATGTAGTGGCGAAGCCTTGTATTTCGGAAAGAGGTGTCGGAATGGATGCGTTATAAAATTCAACAATTGTCACAAAGTGAAATTAAATAACTGTTACATTTATAGCTGGCGAGAACTAGCCCTGCCAAAATCGCGGCCAGAAATGGGCTAAAAGTTTTTGTTTTTAACACGATTTTGTCTACTTGAACCCCTGAAAAATCGAAACCGGAAAAGCCACAAATTAGCTGGTGAAACCCGACCTGAGCGTGGTGTCGCCCGTTCGAGTCATATTATGTCTTTATTTTTAAATTTTTCTTAGATTTAACCTTGTTAACGGAATTTAACCTTCTTAAAAATAATCGTTGTTTATTGTATCAGTTAATTTTGGAAGACGTTATATATTTGTCGCATCCATTTATGAATTAGGCAATAGTATCATTTCTTTCCAAACTTCGTTTCCGTACAATAATGTCATGCACAACTTATAAATTAGAAACCTTAAAAAATGGGGTATGAAGTGGCATGAAATAACTATTTTGTCTTAAGAAAATCAATCTAAAATAAGACAAATATGAAAAACATGCGCATCACGTCATTTTACTTTTAGTGAAATGTGTACGTTTCATCACCTTTTAAATAATGTCTCTATATAATAATCTAAACTTTTGATGTTATAATTAAAATACAATTGTAATATTTTGCGTTTCTCTAATGTCCTTCCATTTGATTTTTAATCTAATTAGTCTCGAATTATGATGCTAGTGTTGGTTAATGGGCCGACTCTTATTCGAGTTAGGATCAGCTCAATACTAAAGTATACTTCGTTCGAAAGTAGTATGTTAGTTAATAAAAATATCCCATAATTAAATATATTACGAGCGGGTCGAACCGGCCTATCTGCTAACATGCTTTAGATAGGCTAACTCATAAATGACTTGATTTAGTACTAACCATACTTTAGTCCACATGCTGATTCGAGGGCCTGGACTCTGTGGCTGTACGTACATGACGTACATATATCCTTATGGGAAGTTTGAATATCTTTAATGTTCTTTTAAAAAATTACAATTACAATATTTTTCCCTAAAATACGAAGAATTTTAAGTTTTAAATATGCCAAGTCTTTAATTTTGAAAAAAACAAGTAACTTACCAAAAAGGCGCTCGAAACCCATTGGATCAACCCGAAACTGATATAACCGAAATACGCCCACCCATATTTTACCTAACCCCGAATACACCCGATCGGTATTTAACTCGCCTGCTCGAACTGACAAGTCTAGTTACATTAAAACTAATCTATAAAATTCCTTGATGAGATCTCATATTTTGAAAGCAATACAAGATATCGTCAGTAAATACAATTTCCAACAAATCATCCTCAAAACACCTAATAATGGCATTGTCTACATCTTCTTATGGTATACATATATGATGGAGTCCCCACCACCATTGACAAGGAACAAGATCCAACAACTCATTCAAGGTCCAATTTAACCTCCAAAGTACAAGCATTGGTCCAACTTGTTCAAGGAAATCAAGGAAAGTGTACACGGGCTAGCAAACTAGAATTTGCCCGATTTTGTTCATGTCATTACTTAAGCTACATTGTGGTTTAAGTCATGGATTTTTGCATTTTTGGAATCCTCAAGAAGTCTACATTCAATTCCAAGCATTGATTTCAAATCATGCACACAAGAGGATGGGAGATCAAGGTGTTTTTCCAAATCGGCCAGATTGGGCCCCAATTTGCACGGTTTAATGTGTAAGTTTAATTACCACACTTAAACGCATTATAACCTTGATTTCTTGGTTGGGGGGGGGGGTTTATTTACATCCCAAAGTTACCCCCCCCCCAATGGATGAAAACCAAATCATGACCACTTTTGCTATGCTTAAATTTTGCCTAAAAACCGGCCTCCACACGGCTTGAACTCGGTTCAGCATAACCCGAATGCTTCACTAGCTTCAGCCGGTTTTTCTAGCTTGCAAGGTTGATTGGCACGCCTCCTAAGACATGTCACACGTCCCAAGGATCTCTAGGATTGGCTGCTGCCCTGGGAAGTTCGACCAATGACGAAGAAGAAGCAAATATCTTGTCTCTCTATTCCTATTGGCTAGCCGCAAAGAGAGTGTTACTTTTTGACTGTGCACATGGCTTCCAAGCTACATTTCTGATTGTATTAAGTCTAAATGTGAGGTTAATTGATGTATAATAAGCGTAGAAATTATTTTACTTTATGATTTGGACGTAATAGTTTAGTTAAGCATGATTGTATCTAGCTTAGCTTGTAACCGGATGTAATTTATGCTTAATACCTTTCCTAGCTAGTAAGGAAAGGGGGACGTGTATGCTTGCTTGTATGCTTGCTAGCTTGGCCATTTTTGCTGCATACTAAAGGCTCCCCACGGCCATAGCAAGAAGATAGCTCCATTTGAATGATAAAATCAGTTTGAGAGCTTTTGCTTTCTCTCTACCAAACTCTTGCTTGCTTATCCTTAACTAGGCCAATTAAGGTGGTGTCCAAGTGAGTCTTAACCTTGATTAAGTGGTGATTCTGTATCTTGATCAAGATTAAGGGTCCTAGACTCAAGATTGATGGTGTTTCTGTATCCATTCTTTGAGTTTAGTCTATCCTATCCTAGTTTGAGCTATTCGGATGCAAGGTGAGATTATTAGCTTCAATCTCGAGTTATTAATCTTCCACTTGATAATCCTTACTTATCCTCTCATCCACATGCATTCATACTCTCTTTTCCTCCCATATTCATGGCCTAGTGTTCACCAAAAGGCCTAGCATCAAACCAAACTTCAAAGCACTTCAAACCGTGCAAAGTGAGAGTTTTTGCCTTCAGCCAGCAGCAAATTGGCACCGCCTACCCGTGCTCCTAAGCACGATCGTGCCTCTCCTTGTCCGAGTTATATCTTTGAGTTTTGGTTGTCATCTGATGTGTGTTAGCTTGGGTTGCTTTTTCCCTTGAGACATACATCATATTTGGTATCAGAGCAAAGGTTTCACCTTAGCCTAGCATACCCTTCCACTTCCACAAATCATTCACTCATTCTCTTCCACACAAACTCGGTTTTCCCCTTTGTTCAAACAACCTTATTCAAGCATGACTAATTCAAGCATGTCTTTGGAAGAAAGGTTTGAAGCTTTGATGAAGCAAAACGAGTTCTTGGCTAGCAAAATTCGAGAAGACTCTCAAAGAAACCAAGAAGCTCAAGCACAAAATGACTACTTATGAAAGCAATTGGGTTCATTCTTGAAGCAAAAGCAAAAGTTGCTCTTCAATTTGAACCAAGAGCATGTGAGCAAGTCTATAGCCATGATGTTGATTCCTTAAGTGAAGAAGAAGTGCCTAGAATGGCTAGAGGAGAGCAACGGTTTCAAGCTAACACCAATGACTTCAGAGTTAAAGTTCCTGACTTTGAAGGTAAGCTTGATCCTAAGGAGTTTATTGATTGGTTACATACTGTTGAAAGAGTCTTTGAGTATAAAGATATACCTGATGATAAAAAGTTCAAGTTAGTGGCTTCAAGACTCAGAAAGTGTGCATCTTTATGGTGGACAAACTTGAATGCTAAGAGGCTTAGAGAAAGAAAGTCTAGAATCCAATCTTGGGAAAAGCTGAAGACTAAGCTTAAGGCACGGTTTCTCCCACCTACTTATGTTCAAGATTGCTATTCTCAATTTCATAATCTCACTCAAGGTAGCACGAATGTTGAAGAATACACACGTGAGTTTGAGAAATTGATGAGTAAATGTGACATTCAAGAACCTGAAGAGCAAACCATAGTTAGATACTTGGGTGGTCTTGATCCTAGGTATTCTAATGTGGTGGAATTGCAAGCCTATGCTTCTTTTGATGATGTTCGTGTATTAGTTCACAAATTGGAACAACAAGAGAAGGCTAAACAGCCCCAAAAACCTCAAAATACAAGGCCTTTTATTCGGAACCAACCTTTTAACAAGGGGAGTTCCAACCCACCTCCTAAGCCATAAATGCCCTTCCTTTCTAATCCACAAAGAACCACGGCACCTCAAAAAGCTCCAGCATCCCCTTTTCGACCTAACCTTAACCCAATGAATAACAGAAGATGTTTCAAATGTCAAGGGCTTGGTCATAGTGCTTTGGAGTGTCCAAACCGAAAAGTTATTACTCTAGCTGAATGGACTGCCGTAAAGGAAGAAAACGAGATTGAAAGTGAGTTAGAACTTGAAGAAACTCAAGAATATGTTGTTGAAGAAGCAGATGAACGTGAACTCTTAGTCTTAAGAAGAGTTCTAAGCAACCAGAAAGGAGTTAAAGATGAGCAAAGAGAGAACATATTCCATACTAGGTGTACTACTCAAGGTAAGATATGCTCTTTGATCATTGATGGTGGAAGTTGTGCTAATGTAGTTTCTCTAAGCATGATTGACAAACTAGGGCTGCAAACAATGACTTATCCACATTCTTACAACATCTAGTGACTAAATCAAAGCAAGGAAATTCAGGTGAACTCTCGTTGTTTGGTTTCATTTTCCATTGGAAAGAACTATAAAGATGAGTTATGGTGTGATGTTATTCCTATGGATGCATGTCATATGCTTTTAGGGAGACCATGGTTGTATGACCGTAGAGTTATGCATAATGGCTACCTAAACACTTATTCATTTACCAAGGATGGCAAGAAAATCACCTTAGCCCCTTTACCCCCATCCAAACTCGACGAAATGCCCCCTCAAAACAAGCCCAAACACAATGATTGTTTACTAGCCGTGAGTGAATCAGTTTTAAAGGCTTCTCAACATGAGTTTAAAGCCTTTAGAGAGTGGATTCTAAGCATCCAAGAAGAACCAGAAAATTTGATGCCCACTCATCGCATTGCCAAGGCACTCATTGAAAATTTCTATCATTTATTCCCTGAGGAGATCCCCACAGGTTTACCTCCCAAGAGAGATATTCAACATCGCATTGATCTTATTCCTGGTTCCATCCTACCCAACAAGCCTACATATAGGATGAATCCAAGGACACTGATGAAATTCAAAGATAAGTTGCAGAATTACAGGAAAAAGGCTTTATTCAAGAGTCTTTGAGTCCATGTGCCATTCCAGCTCTTTTGGTGCCAAAGAAAGATGGTGGAATGAGAATGTGTGTTGATAGCAGGGCCATTAACAAGATTACTATCAAGTACAAGTACCCCATACCAAGACTTGAAGATATGCTAGATGAGTTGTATGGCTCTAAAGTGTTTTTAAAGATTGATCTTCGAAGTGGTTACTACCAAATCAGAATCAGAGAAGGTGATGAATGGAAGACAACTTTCAAGACAAAAGGTGGACTCTATGAATGGTTGGTAATGCCTTTTGCTCTTTCTAATGAACCTAGCACTTTCATGAGGTTAATGAACCAAGTGTTTAGACCTTACATTGGCAAGTTTGTGGTAGTCTACTTTGATGATATTTTGGTGTATTCTAAGAATGAGCATGAACATCAAGATCACTTAACTCAAGTTATGCTTATCTTAGAATATGAGAAGTTGTTTGGTAACCTTAAGAAGTGTGCTTTGTTTACTCCTGAAGCTACATTACTTGGTTACATTGTGACTGAAGATGGTATAAATGTAGATGAAGGTAAGGTAGAAGTCGTTCGTTCTTGGCCTATACCTAAGAGTATTCATGATGTTAGAGCTGTCCATGGTTTAGCTTCTTTCTACAGGAGATTTATTCGAGGTTTCAGCACTATCATGGCTCCTATGACTGAAGTTATCAAAGGTACATCATTTATATGGACTCCTAAAGTTCAATCTGCCTTTGAAGAGATCAAGACTAGACTTACTCAAGCATCGGTTCTATCGTTGCCATGCTTTAGTAAAGTCTTTGAAGTTGAATGTGATGCCTCTGGTGTAGGTATTGGTGGAGTTCTTACTCAAGAAGGTAAGCCTCTAGCCTTCTTTAGTGAGAAGTTGTGTGATTTTAGAAGAAAGTACTCCACTTATGATAAAGAGTTTTATGCTATCGTGAGATGTTTAGAGCATTGGACTCATTATCTTATTGCAAGTGAGTTTATCTTACATTCTAACCATGAAGCATTGAAGTATATACAAGGCCAGCATAAGTTAAACTCCAAGCATGCCAAGTGGGTTGAGTTTATGCAATCTTATCATTTCACCATCAAGCACAAGTCAGGTAAACTCAATCAAGGTACTGATGCTCTATCCAGGAGATATCTCTTATTATTTCAGTTAGATGCTTGTGTGCTTGGTTTTGAGCATCTAAAGGTTTTATATGACAATGATGAAGACTTTGGGGCATTATATGCTGATTGTTCTAAACACCCCAAAGGAGATTTTCATATCCAGGAGGGCTTCCTATTCAAAGGTACTCGGCTATGTGTTCCAAGGTGTAGTACAAGAGAGTTGCTAATCAGAGAAGTTCATACAGGATCTCTAGCTGGACATTATGGAGAGAACAAGATTGTTATCATGTTAAGGGAGCATTATTGTTAGCCAGCTATGGAACGTGATGTACAGGATATCCTAAAGAGGTGTGGAACATGTCAAGTTGCAAAGAGTCATTCACTACCTCAAGGCTTATACACTCCATTGCATATTCCCATTTCTCCATGGGTTGATGTAAGTATGGACTTCATTCTTAGACTTCCTAAAACCCAAAGAAACAAAGCTTCTATCTTTGTTGTGGTTGATAGGTTTTCTAAGATGTCTCATTATATTTCATTCCATGCAACAAGACTAATGATGCTACACATATTGCTGAGTTATATTTCAAAGAAGTGACAAGGCTACATGGTATTCCTAGGTCTATTGTTTCTGATAGGGATACCAAGTTTTTGAGTCATTTTTGGATAATTTTATGGAAGAAGTTAGGTACTAAGCTGAAATATAATACTACTTGTCATCCACAAACTGATGGGCAAACCGAGGTTACTAATCGAACCTTAGGAACTCTCCTAAGAGCTTTGATTAAGCCTCATGCCAAGGCTTGGGATTTGCTTTTACCCCATGCAGAGTTTGCTTACAACATGACACCAAGCAAGGCTACTGGTCTTTCTCCATTCAAGGTGGTCTATGGACTTGATCCCCTTAGCCCACTTGATCTTATTCCACGATCCTATGATCAGAAGCCACATCCAGATGCAGCAGCAAGGGTAGAACAAATCAAGAAGGTTCATGAGTTGGTAAGCAGCAAGATTGAGAAGACTAATGAAGCATATCAAGCCCAGACCAACAGGAACAAGAAGAAAGTGGTATTTCAACCAAGAGATCTTATATGGATTCATCTTAGGAAAGAGAGGTTTCCATCCAAGAGGAAGAACAAGCTTATGCGACCAGCTGATGGTCCTTTTAAGGTAATTGAACGTATTAATGACAATGCTTACAAAGTTGATTTGCCAGGTGACTATGGAGTTTCAGCCACATTCAGTGTAGCTGATTTGCAAGTTTACCATGACGATGATTACCTTGCTGATTTGACCATCAAATCTTCTCAACAAGGGGAGGGTGATGGAGTCCCCACCACAATTGACAAGGAAGAAGATCCAAAAACTCATTCAAGGTCCAATTTAAGCTCCAAAGTACAAGCATTGGTCCAACTTGTTCAAGGAAATCAAGGAAATATACACGGGCTAGCAAACCAGAATTTGCCCGGTTTTGTTCATGTCATTACTTAAGCTACATTGTGGTTTAAGTCATAGATTTTTGTATTTTTGGAATCCTCAATAAGTCTACATTCAAGTCCAAGCATTGATTTCAAATCATGCACACAAGAGGATGGGAGATCAAGGTGTTTTTCTAAACCAGCCAGATTGGACCCCAATTTGCACGGTTTAATGTGTAAGTTTAATTACCCCACTTAAACACATTATAACCTTGATTTCTTGGTTGGGGGGAGGATTTATATACTTCCCAAAGTTACCCCCCCCCCCATGGCTGAAAACAAAACCATGATCACTTTTACTATGCTTAAATTTTGCCTAAAAACTGGCCTCCACACGGCTTAAACCCGGTTCAGCATAACCCGAATGCTTCACTAGCTTCAGCCGATTTTTCTGGCTTGCAAGGTTGATTGGCATGCCTCCGAAGACATGGCACACGTCTCAAGGCTCTCTAGGATTGGCTGCTGCCTTGGGAAGTTCGACTAATGAGGAAGAAGAAGCAAAATCTTGTCTCTCCATTCCTATTGGCTAGCCGCAAAAAGAGTGTTACTTTTCGACTGTGCACATGGCTTCCAAGCTACATTTCTGATTGTATTAAGTCTAAATGTGAGGTTAATTGATGTATAATAAGCTTAGACATTATTTTACTTCATGATTTGGATGTAATAGTTTAGTTAGGCATGATTGTATCTAGCTTAGCTTGTAACCGGATGTAATTAGTGCTTAATACCTTTCCTGGCTAGTAAGGAAAGGGGGAGGTGTATGCTTGCTTGTATGCTTGCTAGCTTGGCCATTTTTGCTGCATACTAAAGGCACCCCACGACCATAGCAATAAGATAACTCCATTTGAATGATAAAATCAGTTTGAGAGCTTTTGCTTTCTCTCTACCAAACTCTTGCTTACTTATCCTTAATTAGGCCAATTATTAGCTTGAATCTTGAACTATTAATCTTCCACTTAATAATCCTTACTTATTCTCTCATTCACATACCTTCATACTCTCTTTTCCTCCCATATTCACGGCCTAGTCTTCACCAAAAGGCCTAGCATCATACCAAACTTCAAAGCACTTCAAACCGTGCAAAGCGAGAGTTTTTGCCTTCGGCCAACAGCAAATTGGCATGGCCTACCCGTGCTCCTAGGCACGACCGTGCCTCTCCTTATTCGAGTTATATCTTTGAGTTTTCGTTGTCATCTGATGTGTGTTAGCTTTGGTTGCTTTTTCCCTTGAGACATACATCAGTTAGTCAATTCAGAATGTATCAAATGTATTTATCAAGCCAATGTGGTGTATTTGTTGTTATCTTGAACCAAGCTATGCATCAGCGAGCCTTAAACCCGTATTAGTAACCTATTTCAGAAAAGACCAAAACCACTCCCCCATTTGCCACCATCAAGGCCTTTTCCTTTGTAATCTCATTTATCTCATTGTGGTTTATTTTACTTTCATTTACTTTATATCGAATTTAATTACTTTTATTAATTCAGTTTTCAAGTTATATTAATATCCAAGTTATGTATACCATTTAATTACTCAATTTCCATTACACACAGTTTTACTTACTTAATTATGTGAGTAAGGATCATTTACTGACTACACATATCTAAAATGACATTTATGAAATAGAGTCGAGGCCTAGTTATCGCTTGCTGTTATGCATAAATGTTATCAAGTCAGAACATATTTATCAATTCAGATGACATTTCTAAAGACTCAAAGTACGTCCATTGCCTGTATCTTCATTAGACCTGGCAAAACTGACCCGAGACCCGAAACCCGAACCGAATGACCCGGACCCATACCCGACCCGACACCCGAAATATGCTTACCCGGAAGTGGACCCGAAACCCGAATTGACCCGACCCGAACCATACCCGACCCGAAATTTTCAACAAAGTTGCTTGTTTTGGCATGACGAGCGTATTTCATCAAAAATTGATTGACCCGAAATCGACCCGACCCGAACCATACCCGACCCAAACCGAAACGACCCGAAATGTCACTTAACCCAAACATGATCCGACCCGAACTTGACCCAACCCGTACCCGAACCGAATGACCCATTTGCCAGGTCTAATCTTCATAAAGAAGAACATGTTTATCAAGTTAAAACTCTTAATGAGTTCATCAATGAATCAATTTATACAGTGATTTGCCATTTAACTTGAGACCCCATCAGTTATGATCTGTATGGCGTCAGCCCATCATTTACCCGCGTGGCTTCGGGCCAAGTCTTGATCGGATTGGCAGGTGTACACCTATGTACAGAACATATCATTGCAAGGAGCTCACATCCAGATAATAATGAGCAATTCAGTTTCATATTACTTAGATTTTCATTGTTATTGTGAACTAAATGAATTACAAATGCGGGTACCCGTCGACAGTGTTTCTACGCTCATTTTACAATACAGGAATGCATGTACTGAGTTTTAGCTCACATTTTCAAATTGTTTTCATGTTTTCCATTTTAGGTGATGAAGTATCACATGTTTCTCCATTTAGCAAGCCTCTTTTTGAAGTCATCAAATGCTCACAGTGGATTTAGCATAGCATGATTGTTGGGATCGACCTCAAGGTCGAGTTGGGTCTGTATTCAATATACTTCTGTAGTGTGGAGTGTGAGTTAGTATAGGGTATGATTAAGTCGATTGTATTGAAGTTGAACTGTTATGGACTTTGGTCTTCGAGTGTTTAAGTTTAATAGATATTGTGATTGTATTGAAGTTGCAAGATTAAATGGTGTCAGTGAGCCTTGTCCTTATCAAGACAGCGGGAATGCCTTCTATCATTAAGTCTTCCGCTGCAGTTTTCCGTTAATCATTTCATTAGCTTTTTGGGGCCGTTACACATACAACATAATTCGATTCACTCCAAATTGACAATTACTGGTTACCCATACTAAGAAAGTCACATAAAAGTCATGAAAACAAATGAAATCAGTCAAGCCAGGAAGATGGAAGCAATGCTACATCAAGAAAATCTTTACTATGAGACTCAATATTCAGTAGTCAAAAAGATGTGCCCATTACTAGCTTTGGTGGCCAAGAAACTAAGACATTACTTACTTAAACCACTACGTTGAGGTAGTGGCATAAAAGGAACCCGCTGAAGTATCTCCTGGAACGACCAATTCTCCATGGTCGGATCTCTCAATACTATCTGAATATCACTTCAAGTTACAAGCTCAAAAGATAATAAAAGGAAGCATTGTGTCATAACTATTTAGCAGATGTAGAATAACAAGAGGAAGACTACGATATCCCCAACAAAAATTCTCTCTTTGTAAAAGATAAAGCTTAGCAAACATATTCTGATGGCACCTCAAATCAAAAAAGACACAGTGCATGCAAACTCCTTGTCCTGCCAAAAGGGGAAGATTTACCCATCTCAACTAAATTAGACTATGAAATCACAAACAATTTTGCCAAGTATGAAACATGCATGACGGAAATGCATACTGCACAAGTATTTCGCATTAAAATATTTGAATGCCTACAGAGATGCCAATCTAATTATCAACCAAATCACGGGATGGTGGAAGGTGAGAAATAAAAGCATGCCCTCTATCAAGGACTATTTGCACAAAAATAATGATATTTTTACCACTTCTACACCGAACTTGACGCATAAGAATTATTATTTCTATATTTGTGTTTGAGTTTATTCTGTTTTGTAGGTATGTAAAAAAAATCATGACAAATGAAAAAATTGGTGAAATATGAAGTAGTTGGGTCAAGAACTGAAATAGAAATAGTGTCTAAATCTTATAGCTAAGCAAAAAACCAAAAAGAAACTAAAAAGAAAAATAAATAAAACTCGCCAGCACCCTCATCTTCACTTCCATACAATCTCTCTTCCACATGCTCTCTCTCTCTCTCTCTCTCTCTCTCTCTCTCTCTCTCTCTCTTCTTTTTGTCTTTTACCTCTCAACACAAGCTCTCATAAATCCACCACCACTTCACTTCATCGCCACCATTGCCTATTACCACATGCATCATCATCAGCTCCCCTCAGCGTCTACCATCAACATCATCACCCTATCAGTCTGCACCATCTCTTTCATATTCACCCACCATCAAATTACCAATCTACCCTCATCTTCCACTCCACCTCCACCATTCATCGGGGACAAAATCAAAGGCCAAGAGAAGAGGATGATCTAACTTTTAGACAATTATAAAAGCAAGCAATAGTGGCTAGCGAGGTTATGCTAGGTTTTCAGGTAGAGCTGGTCTAGTTTTTAGATAAATTTTCCGGTTTTGTTTAGGAATTAATTTTGAATTTATGAATCCCCGATAGTTTTCAATTTTGTGAAAAGGACAATTTTGTTAATCTTGAGTAGAATTTAGGGTTTATTGTTCAAGAATTGCATTGATTAATGTTAAATTCAATTTCTTCCCCAACCCCTATTTTCATTCTTACTTTCTTTATCTGTTTTTCTTTCTCCATGTCGATTGTCATATGTTAAGTCTTCGAATTTCTAGGTTTTAGAGAAGTTTGCTTGCTTATAGTTGATTTTGTCTCCCCTATTTTGTCACTTTGTTCTCTATTTCTTAGGCCTTTTTTCCACTCACTATCAATCCCTATTTCGATGTCCCTTGTGTTTTTGAATATGGATTTAATTTTCCGTATTCTAGACTTTCTTGGGTCATTCTCTTATTGCTTTAGGTTGATTCCTAAATGCAAGCTTCATCAATGGAGGTCAAGTTAAAGATTGGGTTGAGCTATTAAGTGCTAGGACGCCAACTGTAATGATTTTTCTGTTCTCCCCATGCTCCTTGTGTCATTCTTTGTGCCTGAGTGAACGGTTAGTCTCGAGATGTAAGCCTCGATTGACCTCATTAGCAAGGATGTTGCATATCTCTCTTTCTCTCTTAATCCCTTTCAATCCCATAACTTCTTCTTGGTTTTAATTTTAATTTGTCCATTTTCCCTTGTTTTTATTTTATATTCTCTCTTCCCTTGTTTGTTTACTATAGTTGACAAAGAGAGACAAGTGTTATTTTCGCTAGAAGACTGATGATTCATGTAGCCTAGTACTATGCAGCTTTTTGTTTTTTGATTTAGTCATTTTTATTTTCAATTTTTTATTTTGTTGTGATTAGTGTTAGGAAAATAATTCAAGTTTAGACATGACCTTTGATATCCCAGAGGTAATTTAGCTGTGTTAGTTAGATTTCATTTTATTACGTTTAGAGAATAATGCAACTTTCCTAGTTCTTTTTAACGGCCTAATTCAACCCCGTCCCCAAGGAGTTGACTCTTAAGCCCTGTAGTGATAACTTGTACGCTTGTAGCTTCTGTTTTACACTAAAAATCACAACCAATCACATTCTAGAGAAGATAACATAATGCTTCGAAGACTTTCCATTTAGACATCTCTTCATAGAAGAAAATTAGTTCACATACACTTTAGCAAAACTAGCAACTATGATTTCAATGCCAAAAGATGCAGCTAAACTAAGCATAAGTACAAAAATATAGATAGGCAAAACAAACCAGGCTATTGCTTAAACATACAAGTGGATAACCCAGATGATAGTTCTTGGTATACAGATGTCCTAGTATATCACCTAATATGAGAACACCCTTAAGATTTTACCCAAAGAGCCAGACGAGCATTACGGAGACTTACATTTCAATTTATAGTAAGTAATAGAGTATTGTACAAAAAGATGTGATATGGGATTAAGTCTAGTGTGCAGAGGCAAAAGAGGCACAAACTCTTATAGAGAAAGTCATGCTAGAGAATGTGCTACACAAATGAACAAATACACATTATATAAGAAAATCTAATGCCAATGTCATTATTGTATAACAATGGAAAAAGATTCCTTCCAATTTGTAAGAAGGTGTGAAAAATGCCAAAAATATGCAAACCTCTAGCATGTTTCATCTTCTTTGTGGTACACTTTCACTTCACCATGGCCTTTCTCAATTTGACAAAGAGACGTCATTGAAAAACTTACTCCTAAGGGGTAGTGGGCATAAGCACATTTTAGTAGTCATAGATTATTTCACCAGATGGCTTGAGGCCGCATCATACGTTACCCTAATGTAACATCTAAACAAGTGGCAAAATTCTTAATTAATCACATGATTTATAGATATGGAGTCCAGCACGAAATCATAAGTGGTCATGGATCCCACTTTAGGGATAAAACTACAGCACTTCTAACCAAACCCAAAATTTAGTATATGCAATTTAACACATATAACGCACAAATCAAAGGTGAATTACAAGCCGTAAATAAAAACATCGAAAACATTCTAATTAAAATGATCAAAACTTATAAAGATCAACTTGATAAGTTGCTACTTGCATTTGTGGGGACATAGGACATGTATCAAGCAATCCATCTGTGCCACTCCTTTCTTACTTACGCGTGAGATAGAGGTATTTTTACCTGTAGAAGTTCAAATTCCTTCACTTCACGTTTCCTTAGAAAGCTAGCTATTTGATGCAGGTTGGATAAGAGCCTGACATGAACAATTAACTAGCATGGATGAAAAAAAAAAAAAAAAAGCTTGCCCCATTACATCATTTACGACAATCACCATGGAATATCCAAAGCATTTAACTCAAAAGTCAAAACAAGAAATAAAAGTTGGGTGATCTAGTCTTAAAATAAACCAGGACCCCATCAGTAACCCACGTAGAAAACTTAAACCTTGATGGATAGGCCCTTATGTTGTCAAGGAAATTCTCAATAGAGGAGTCGTCAAACTCATGGACATTGATAACCAAGAGTTCACCCAACTTGTCAATAAAGACAAACTAAAATGCTTCTACTTTTAAAAACTTTTGACAAAAAAGGTAGAACCCATGCCCTGTGAACTATTACTGGACCCCAGGGGCCTGTTGCTTGCACTGAAGTTTGTTTGGCATTGTCCAACAACAATTTTATCATAAATTTGTTCTGCTTTGTTCCTAAGATCTGCTGAAGCTCAAAATCCTTGCAAATAAAGGTAAGATGTGGAGCAATAATAAAAAGGGGCCCGCATAAGGCCATAAAATCAAATAAAACACACCAAGCCTAATACATGACATATTCATAATTCTAAGTTGTTCATTAATACTAAAAGGAAAGTCCATTGCATTATCAAATTAATATTAGGATTAAAGTCCTAATATCTTGATATGGTATTTATTCTAAGTTTTAAAATCTTAAAAATTCTTGAAAGGTCAAATAAATGAGCCAACAAAATAACTCTAATCAGTCTTATCTTTTGCAATCTTGCTTACACCTTCATTACGATTCCTCACCTATATGATTACGAGTCTTTTTCCCCTTGCTTTTCTTGCTCTTAGGTATCGCTTTTGGAAGTCCTTATGCATTTTGTGGTTGGACTCCAACTTTAGCTCTCGCCATAGCACACTGTTCGGGTTTAGTGGCCTTCGTCCATTCCACATAAGGGTGGCTCACAAATAGGGCAACCAGCATGATAGATCTAGTCACCCACACAAGTGTGAGCCACATTTGAATCCAGAACTTTGTGATTTTTGAGGATGAGACGTAAACATCAAAAGCAAGACAGTTATAACTTGGAAAGGTTTGTTTATAGCCTATCTAACAAGACAAATGACAAGTAAAGATGTAAGCTGAACTCTTAGGGCCTATTTGTTATGAGCATATTGAAGAAGCATAAAGAAGTTGGAGTAGGGTTCAGTAGATTAGAGCTAGTTTGAGCAAATTAAACTAGCAATTATCATATTGCAGCAAATTGAAGTGCTTAAAGCAGATAGGGGTAGAATGGAGCAAACTAGAGTAGATTGGAGTAGTTTGAGAGTACGTTGGAGTGTTTTAGAACGTTTTAGAGTGCTTTGGATCATTTGGAGCAATTTTCTATGGTGACATAGCATTTAATTTTTGTAACACTAGCTTACATCCAAACAAATTATCAATAGATGTGATCGCAAGCATTATTGTGCAACTTAATATCATTTTTCATATATCAAGAAAAATGTAATAACAATTTGTAATCAAATAAATACATTTTGTCACAAAAAATAAAGGTATATATAGAAGGTTAGTGGTTATTTATCAATAATGAAATCAGATTAGCTATTACATCTACACATTCATTCATTGCTTGTTTGTTTTGCTCATTCTATAAACCATTGTTAGGGATTGTTACCATGTTCATCAGTTTTCTAAAATTGGTACCCCTCTTTTATGCATTCGGCTAAAGCTGGATTATGCAAATCATGATATAATTATATCAATATGTATTTTATATTAACTTGAAGCATTTTGTCCTTCAATATCTTCCAAGTATTCTTTAACACTCCAAAGATTCTCTCGATTCTTAACCGTTGCGATGAGTTGCAGAAATTGAAATTATCTTTGTTGCCATTATGTGGCCCATTTTTTCTGAAATCTAAAAGATGATAATGAATTCATGTTTCCATATACAGGGTTAAATATCCAATTGTGTTAGGATATTTCTCATCAACTAAATAGGCTTTTCCTAGTTGTGATAGAAATTTTTACATTTTTTCTAATGGTTTGAATTGAATTCGAGTTTGTTTAAATGATTGGGAGTGCGTTCAAGTAGATTAGAGTAGATTGGCATATGTTAGAGAGAATTGGAGCATATTGGAACAGTTTGGAGTATAATGGAGCAAGTTTGACTTGCATGTAGCATGTTGGAGCATGTAAGAGGATATTGAAGAATATGGGCGCAACCAGGAAATTCAGTGTGCTATAACAAATAGGCCCTTAAGTCCAAAGATAAGGATATAACTCCCACCTCTCCTAGGAGCTCTAAAGGTTACGAATGCGCCACTACCTAATGCGCGAAAAGATCTTGGCCCTCTCATGTTGGAAGAAGGCCTTCCATGCCCCGTCATTATGACACTTTTAAGAACACTTGTGCATGGCATAATGTTTGGGCTTAAATCCATATGTGAAAATCGGGTGGCACATTTAGCAAAAATGCTCAAAGAGTTAAATATATAAGAAAAGCAATTACAAGTCAAAATCTCCACCAAGAAAGTAAATAGGGACAATATACACAAAAAGTTTGAAACTTTACTTGCGAAGGAATAGGGCTTCCCCTAAGATTGTTACCAAGGTTCCCACTAATGTCATCCAAGCACAAGATTATCTTAGCGAGAGCAATAGGCATATACGAGTACCCCTGCAAAGACTCCTCCACAAGGTCCATCATATAAGCTGAACCTCCTTTGCTATTGAATAAGAATATGCTTATGAGACAAAAAGTAAGGGTTTTCCTTCCCTTATTGGAGCGATAGTCATCCTTAGCCTCACGCATAAATCGATAAGCAATCCATTTAGGATCTGTGTCATCACCATCCATGGCCTTCATTACCTCCTCCAACCCTAGACCAAGTGAAGTTTGGATAAGGTGGGAAAAATCTACCACTACAAAAGGTGTCACCACCATCTTAGGCTCAAAAGAACTCAAAATAGGGGGTGATTCACTAACTAGATGACATATCTCCTATCCTTGATGCAGAATACATGAAGAGTTGGATCCCAAAAGTTAGAAGCAGTGCAGATTAGATCGAAGGCAAACCTCATTTGCCTTAAAGAAATAAGGTAGTTTAACTTGAAACACTCTAATTCCCTTACATTAAAGCAAGACAAATTTTCACACCACACATTCATCAACTTCTCCAAATCATCCATCTCTCTAGAAAAAAAGAAGAATTCACTAAACTTTTATAGTTAACGACCGCTAAAAAGCTGAAAGAAATGCCAACCCAGTGGTAGAAAACAGGGCATCCTTGGGACCCACTGGCCTACCACTAGTTCCTACGAATTGTCAACTGGTCTAGGAGACTGTCAACTTACTTTTCCACTTTTTTTTTTCTTGTTGCCTTAGAATCCAAACCTTTTTACTAGCTTGAAGTTGCTTAGTTTGTGAAATTGTGTATTTCTTTATTTGCATTTTCCTTTTTCGCATAAATTGTGCTCCAAAGCTTTAATGAAATATACATTTTCTTTTAATGAGAGTATTTTCTTCCCCTCTTTTCTTTTTCTTCTCTTTTCTTTTTTATCTGTTTCTTTTCCTTTTTGTGTTAGACTAGCCCATAATTGTTTTTCGTAAAATTGTGAGAGGAATAGTCATATATTCCGCCGTGTGAAACGTTCACTTTTTGCATATGATTTTCCCAACAAAAATATGAGTCATTTTTTAATACACATCATATTTTAATAAACATTATAAACACAAATGCAATTAAAACTGCACGAAGTTCATACAACTACTAAAGTTTCAAAAAAATAATGATAAACCAAATCCACATGGCTTATACAAAATCAAGGGGCTTTCCCTCTAGCTCATGATCAAAGTAAACCTCCTCAATCCTCGGCAACAATCTAGGAGGTCCGGCATGACAGTCTCATAAGACCACTGTGATGCTGCAATATAAAAGATGAAGGATAGAATGGTGCACTCCATGCGTAACAAGGCATACTATATTAAGAATGAGGCATGGTAACATCAACCTTGGGCCATCCTTCTGAGTCCTTTGATAAAATGGAGATTGTCCTGGCCACACCAGAGGCAGGCTAGATGAAGAATCGCCCTACTCTATGGAGATCGTCATGGGGGCATTTACCGCACCAACTCCCAAACTCTTCGAGAGCATGGTCTGGGGGAACCACATGATTAACTTCACTATAGGCTCAACCAAAGCCATGCACCTGATAGACGAACTACCGGCTTCTTAAGCCCTAACTTCAGAAGTACGGTCCTAAGTAGGAACAGAAGCCCTAAATAAAGTTACACATTTACGATGGCAGCTGGGGCATATAATTCCCTAAAATGTTCATATAAGAGCATTAAAACAAAGAAGCAAAACATATAGTTTCAAACCCAAAAAGGAAATGAGCATATCTCGTTCACATCATCACCCAGACAAGTAATGATCCCCACCAACTGATGGACGACCTTCCTTAGTTTGCAGACCATGTTCATCATAACCAAGTTGTTGGCTTCATTGTACCCATACCACAAAAATAATAAAATAAGATAAAGGTGTTAGAAGGGAAGCATACACCTTTCCCAAGGACAGGGAGCCTAATCTATATCCTATACCTCCTCATCCCGAACATCATCAAGCTTAAGTTCCCGCTTAACACTAAAATCATCACCATAGTGAACTTTGAGTTCCATAACTAGAAGAGTACTTGCTTCAAAGGACACAAAAGCATTAGTATCAAAATATAACAAGAGCAAAACAACTCTAAAGGAAAGAACCAAACTTACTAAGGAATTATAGGACCGATTATACTAGTCCGTACGAACTCTGAAACAATCACCCTCTATGAATAAACGTTAGTAAGGCACCCTTTTCATTAGTGAACATAGCTCCTTCAACTTTATGGTGGCCATGAACATGGTGGTTAGAGGAGGTTCCATCAGGACGCCATAGACAGGCAAGCCCAATAGAACATTCTTAGTCACCTTTTCCCCTAAGTACAACACATCACCAAAAGGGTCTAGGACGAGCACCCTCTAATAAGATAACACCCGAGCCCTCCCATAATAGACACGATGCTATTTGGCAGGGCCTAAAGGTCCTAAGTCACCTTCAAACCAACAATCGTGATAAACAAAAAAATAACAACAAGAAAAAGCAACAAATGCAGAAGAGAATAAGATTTTGCTCACTTCATTGGGTGTCTACGCATTAAGGCGAGCATTAAAGATCTCAATATCTTTCACATGGCCGGACTTATCCTGTACTATGTATTTCTTCCATTGTCTCATCACATGAGTGATGTTGGAGCCTTGAGATCTTAGATACGTCCCTATAAAGTACTCTAAGAACAAATGCTTCAAAAACAAAACATAAGCCATAAGGTAATCCCATAAATGCCACAAGAAAGAAAAATAAATCATAAGGAAGGTTGAATTCTTAAATAAACACTAATAGCCTCCAAGGCTAGCATTCTGCACCCAGGGTTGTTCCACTGACAGGCCGATCATAGATAGGAGAGCAGGGTAGCATAAGCAGCTTGCGCTTGATCCAATCTTTGCATGCCTAAACTGTCCTTCAAATTTCATACGCAATAAATGTGTATTCAATTTTCCTTGCCAACAAAGAAGGTCGACTAGGACAGTAAGGCAATGAAGAGATGTGTCGCTGCTCTGCATGTACATTCCTGGCCTAGGGGGCTACCTCAAGTGGGAATGGATATAATCAATCTTGCATTCCATCTGAAGGTATTAGGCCTAAAAGCCCTTACCAAGCAGTGCCAGTCCTTTTTGAAAGCCACATTATACCTCAATGGGACCTCTCTAAGGTCAACCACATTAACATGTGGAAATCAAGGGGAGTGACCATCTCATCCTCTAGAATATTGAAGGAGTTGCTGGTGTCCCAAAAGCACTCTATGAGTTCTTGGATCAACACCTAATTTGAGCTCCTAAGCTCTTTCCATAACATCATGAATTTATGAAAGTGTGCATCCTTCACAAGCCTCTTAGCATCCCTATGCAAGCCCTGATATATGGTAATGAATCCTTTAAACATATTAGTGCACCATAAAATAGCAAGAGGCATCAAAGTCTCAAAAGACAGCATACCATTTTAATCTCCATGACAGTACAAATGCGCCTGTAGTGAAGCTCCGTGTGCATCAAATTTCAGGTATCAAACTAGTTGTTTGGCATCTAACTCCTAATGTCATAGTCATCTTCCTATAGACTGCCATTTCCACTAATTCTAAGGGTCTTCCTTGAGGGAAGTTGGACTCTAATGATTCAAAAGCACTTAAAATCAAGGAAATATCCAAATGACAAACTTTAGGTAACATTTACTAGAACACGAAAAGTGGCCAAGACATGGTCGAATGGCCATAAAAATTTGCACATATATTTTCCATAACATTTTCAAAGCCATATGTTTATGACAGACCATTTACGGGCATCCCACTAAATAAGACACTAAGAAATTTTGCAGTTTATACTTCGTCACAAGAAGTGACAAAAATGAAATCCCTTAGGTATAAAAAGTCGCAAAAACATTCTTAGAAATAAGTTAACGGTCAAGGATGTCTCTTAATACATGGAAATTCACTCTAGCATGGGCCTTCCTAACAAGCGACAAACTCAACCAATATAAGCAGATTGAAATCAAATCGGGCAAAATGCCTTCAAACAACTATTAAAGGTCTACATTTCATGCCTACAACGTGTATTGAGCTTCAACAAGCAAGAAATAAGCATAAACAAGCCCCAAACATTAAAAATCCAAGATTAGGTTTTCGAGCCCACAATAGATTCAGACCAATTTTTGCCAGCATCCACATTACATTTCTCTAGAGTACACTTCTAATAGTTCTCTACAATGATCATGTAGTAAGAATAGCCACTATGGCTTAAAATGTGGAGGTTTCACATTCAAACCATAAAAACCTCAAGTTCCTCCATACCTCAAAAGGCTTCTATAACTAAGCATAATTCAAAATAAATACATAAAAAAAGTTTTAAGGAGCAAGAATTACTGAGCCAGCTTGGTTCAATTAATAATGGAGCTCCTGAGAAAGAAAGGGGTCAAACTTGGAGGTGAAGGCATTGACAATGAGATCTCATGCAGCCACTACCCCCTTTCATAACCAATCCCAACGACTAGCTGCTGAGACCTAGCAGCCTGCCACTGGGCCTAGTGACTGTCTTCAATTCCAGCACCCTGCCACTGGATAGAAACTTCTAGGACCAAGTGGGAGGTCACCTATATGTGGCCCTTTTACATGGCATCACATTTTCCCATGCAATCTTGGATGGTATAGAACATCTGAAACTTTTTTTCTCTTACTTACATATAAATATCTGTTAATTCTTATACCATGCACATCATTTCACTTTTATTCCATTGGGTTGGAAGGCTTAGGGTAAGTTTGATGATCCCAAAAGCTTTGTCTTTACCTTTTCCCATAAGGTTGGAAGACCAAGGGTGGTCCCTGTAGCCCCAAAATCCCCCACTACAGTTTCCTTTGATTTGGTCATTTCATTATTTTATTTTGTTTTTGTGCATCCATTCCTAAATGCTTCAGGCTCAATAGGTTTTTTACATATTCTCATCATCATTTTCATTCATTCCTAAACAATTTTGGCAAAATAGGTTGTTTGCATATTCTTATCTTCATTCCTAAACACTCTTGCCTAAATAGGTTTTATGCATCTTCTTAGCCTTAACGCTTTAGCTAAATAGGTTGTTTTCATATGCTGTTGCCTGGCATTTCTATTCATTCCTTAACACCTTGGCCAAATAGGGTGACACATAAATCTTGCATGACATAACATACTTTGACCTTTGCTTACTCGCCCTCGACTAAAGTAGGGGCTTCTGTTGACACTCTAAGGTGTCCTCATACTCAGACCAACCACATTGCATGATATGTGCATAGTAAGCTAATGACAATACCTACTTTTCCTTACCAGTGACAAAATAGTACATTCCTAAGATCTTTGAAGCTAGTTCCTATATAAAATATAATTATAAAAAACAATTTCAAAAATGTTGTGTTATTCTTATCTCTCTAAAACTTTAAGAATGCAAAATAAAAAAACAAAAGGTCTAAAGACAGGTTTAAAACATGTTTTTTGTGGTAGTTACAAGCATGGGGGGCTTGAACTCAAGACCTCATGATTGCAATAGCAAAGGGTAGACTAGTGAGTGACACGTTGCCTTACAATCATACTCCCCAAGTTAAAATATTTAACCCCCCACACACCCAAGCCCATGGCCTTGCAATCACACTCCCCAAGTCAAAATATTTAACCCGCCACAGCCTAAGCCTAGTAGCAAGCTATTGTGCCTCGTCTACTATAGGAAATAGTCTAGCAGGGAGAGTTTTTCCTGGTGCCTGGACCTAGTGATAAACACTGAAGGGGTTTATTCATGCCTTATGACTATAAAAAGAGACTACCCTCCTCCCTTGAGGACACACAGATACACCTATGTAATTCCTGTTCTCCTTGCTGGGAGTATACATATTTCATCTAACAAATTTCTTTGCTGGGAGAGATTAATTTTAAGGCAATATTCTTTTTCTCCACTGTTAGAGAGATCAATTTTGAGGCAATATTCTTTGCTGGGAGTATACATATTTCATCTAAAAAATTTCTTCTCCAATTCATCTCTTTCTCCTAACCTTCAATCTTCTAAATTTTTGACTAGTTTTCATCACACCTAACGAAGGTTGGATCTTTGCGATTTTGTTTTTCCTAAACTCAAATTGAGGTAAGTCCCAAGGGTCTATAAACAAGGCAATCACCATATTATATTGATTATTTTTCTCAGCCATCATGTGATTCTTGTTTGAATTATAGTCTTTGTATCATATGTAAAACTAGACGTTTTTACATCTAGCCTCCTTGAACAATCGTGCATTATTTTTTTTCTAACTTTGACCTATTTGCATCAATTTTTACCCCTTCTACTTTTTACAAAATAAAATTTAACACCTAAATTATAAAAAGGTCCTTCATCATCAAAATTCTAAAATTGTAAATATTTAATGGAGAAAGTAAACAAATATTATTGAAATAAGTGCAAACTAAGAAATGAGATTTGATACTTTTCTAATGAAAAATGAAGATTAAGACAATAAATTATAAATAGAGAAATTAGTATAACTTATTTAAAAAATAGGAACATGAACTGTAAAAATTAATACACTTAAGAAATTGTAAAGAATAAAAAAAGCAAACAAATATTTCAATAAGCATTATCATATAATGATGAAAACCAATAAATTTGCTCCAAAATTATGAGGGAAAAAACATGTGAAGGCACCACCACTTGCTTTGCCGTCCATTAAGGTTGTGAAAAAGACTAAAATAAAAAAAAATATTAAACAATCGGTTAATTGAGCTAATAAAAACATAAGCCTTCGATTCGGCTAGTTCAAAAAAGTCAGTTAACTACTAGTTACCTTTATAAGATTGAGAATAAAATGTTTTTAAACTTTTATTTCGTCATTTGTGCCCAAAATGTTGACCCAATTAATGCGTAAGGTTTTGGTGATAACAAACCAAATGGGCTAGCCAATCTGTTGTGCTTGAGTTGTGTGTTGAGACATGATCTGAAAATACTTGGAGCAGTTCGAATGAGCGTGGGGCATCAAACTCGATACATGTGAAAGGAGTCAAGTTGATAACAAGAGTCTTAGGCTTAGTATTGGTTTTATTTTTAGATTCTTATTAATATGCCAATTAGAAGGTCTTGACTTAGCGTTTGCCTTGAAAGGTTTTTTAAGTACTTCAGAACACTGCCTCAGAATAGTTATGAGAAGTCAGGCCTGTGGTGTTCGGACGTCAAAGACAAAAAACGAATTTCAAGTTTTTAGAATGTTTTTTTTTTTACTGACGATTTTCTTGAAATAATTAAGATTAATTTCCGTGTGTTAGTTGAGTCTAAAAAGATTTTTTCTTTGCAGATAATATTGAGAGATTTTAGCTTCTTTCCTTAAAAATAATTTTGAAAGATCCTTGAAAGATTTTATCCTATCCTTTAAGGGAAGAATGTCAAGTGGGGAGATTGTGAGGAGCTTGGCTGATAAGTTGCTAAGTGGGCGTGGAATTCTCTTTGCCTTACTTGTGCACCACACTATTTAAGTCTCCTCCTTCTTTAGTTTTTCTCAAGGTTTTCCAAGGGTTTTAAAATTGCCCTTGTGAGTTTGAATTTTCTAAGAGAAAACCTTCAAAGAGATTGCTAAATCGAGTCTTCAATATTGGCATAATAGGGATTGTACTATACCTTACATTCAGCTTGTTAAGAAGCATTCAAGTACGGAGTTTTTCGTTTTCTCTTTTCCATAAGTGAGATAAGAAAGTCTCCAAGTCTTGGGAGACATTGGACGTGATTGTAACGAGGGTCTCGGGGTAGACCAAGTTACGTGGTGTTTGTAACGAAGGTCTTGTGGTAGACCAAGTTACGTGTGTGACAACTGTAACATGTTCGGCCCGTTTAGTGAAATGTGTGTTTAAATCCTACAGTGGTAGGTCGTGGTTTTTACGGCTCAGTTGGGCTAGAGGCGGTTTTCCACGTAAAAATATTGTGTCTCCTTTATTATTTCCGCAATTAGTTTTGTTTCTACTTTACTACAAACACTCAGTTCAAACAGTTTTCACGAGTGTTCTAAAACAATCAGAAAAGTCGGTAGACACAATTCACCCCCCTCTTGTGTCCTTGTGCGATTAAATCTAACAAGTGGTATCAGAGCAGAGTTCTCATATTGAGGTTAACACCTTGAGAGATCCTGAAAAGATGAATGCTCCATAAGGAATTTTGGAAGGACAATCTGTGACTCGACCACCATACTTCAATGGACAACACTACAACTGGTGGAAGAATCGTATGGAGAACTACATTCAGGCTTATGACTATGAGCTATGGATGATCATTGTGAATGGTCCTTACATTCCAATGAAGACCACGGAAGATGGCAAGACCGTTGCTAAAAGCCAGAGGAGTTTGACTCGGAGGATTTCAAAAAGACGGAGAAAAACGCTAAGGCTAAGAAGTTGTTGTACTTTGGCCTTGGACCAGATGAGTACACTCGGATCTCAGAGTGTGAGTCCGTAAAAGAAATATGGAACACCCTTCGCGTGGCACATGAAGGAACTAACCAAGTTAAGCAATCCAGGATCGAGCTGCTGATGAGAAAGTATGAGTTGTTCGAAATGAGCGACAAAGAGACGATAATGGATATGTACACTCGTTTTACTCACATCACCAACGAGCTGAAATCATTGGGAAAATCCTTCACCACTGAAGAATTGCTAAGAAAGATCCTGCGATTTTTGCCTGAAGCGTGGGAAACGAAAGTTGTAGCCATCCATTAAGCAAAGAAAATGAAGGAGATCACATTGGATGAGCTCATTGGGAATCTTTAGACATATGAGTTAAAGAGAAGTGCCCAGGTGAAGGAAGAAGCAAACAGAGACCGAGGCCTTGCTTCAAAAGTTTTGGAGAGTGATGATTTGGACCTGGATTTTGAAGATATAGCTATGGTGACTCGAAAGTTCAAGAAATTCTTCAAGAAGGCTGAAGGCAATATCAAGAAAGGAAGTACTAGGAAGCCACGAAACAGTGATCATAATCAATTTTCAGGGTGCTTCAGATGTGAAAAACCCGATCACATTGTGAAGAATTGCCCCATACAGAAGTAAGAACAGGGGTCAGAACAGTTCCGAAACCATGACAAAAGGCTGTAACAGAGCAGCTCCTCAAGGCGTTTCGCTAAGGCAATGATGGCAGCCTAGGCTGAAACTTCAGAGGAGGAAGAGGACTCCTAAGCGGAAGAAGTTGTAGAAGCTCTCATGGCTAGAAGCAAGTCTGAATCGGATCTTGAATCAGTCGAAAGCTTGTCCTAACTCAACGATACGGTACGTGGTCTTAGCAAAGTTAAAGTAGTGAAATTATTATTTCCCATAATCAATGAGTGTGAGATAATAACTGCTAAAAATTGCATGCTTAAAGATGTTTGTTCCGAATTAAAAAAGGATGTTAGAATGCTTGAACGGAACAAACTAGAACTTGAACATGTCAATGAAGTCCTCAAATATGAAAAACTTAAGGCAGAAGAAGAGGCCCTTGCCCTATGTAAAGATCTTGACACACTTAAGGACCTTATGAACATAGGAGATGAAGTGTTTAACACTGATCTCTCTAGGCTAAAAAGTGGGTCCCTAGACCTAAAACGTAGAATTGAATCCCTGGTGCGTGAAAACAACCAACTACTTGAAAAGGCTCATAAGGCGGAATCTAACCTTACTGAGAACAGGCGCTAGAACGGTTCCTCAGAAGCACTTGACTGGCTAAATACTCACCATTGCCAAAATACAAAGCTACTAGGATTGGTGAATAGGTGTGTCACTAGACCAATTAACAAAAAATATGTCGGGCTTCTATAAAATATAATCTATTTTCATTGTGGAAAAACTGGTCATTATCGCTATGCTTGTCCTTTGAGAAAACGGGTCGTGGAGAGAAACTCATTGCATATTAAACAAATGTGGATTAGAAAAGATGAGTTAACCTCCACGTAAAAGAAATTGGGACCCAAGTGGATCTGGGTTCCAAGGCTAACACTTAGCTATTTTGTAGGCTAAAGTGAGAGGAGGCAATCAACTATGGTTATCGGATAGTGGTTGTTCAAGGCACATGACGGGAGATAAATCAAACTTCCTCTCACTTATAGCCTTTGATGGAGGGAGAGTGGCTTTTCGAAACGGCAAGTCTGGAAAAAATGTCAGTGTAGGTAAGATAGCTAAATCACTCTCTCACTCTATTGATAATGTGTACTTGGTAGATGGTTTACAACATAATTTGCTAAGTGTGTCTCAGTTATGTGATAGAGGTAATCACGTTGGTTTCTCTTCGGATCAATGCTTGATTACCAATATCAAATCTGGTAATGTTGTGTTGAGGGGGAAGCAATACAACAATGTGTATAAAGCATGTGTTCTCTCACTTCCCCAAAATCATTTGACTTGTTTGAGTGTTCTTAATAATGATGTTATGCTTTGGCATAAGAGGCTAGGACATACAAGCCTTTCTCTTCTGAATAAACTCATTTCCAAGGACCTAGTAGTCGCACTACCTTCCATCAAGTACAATTATGACAAAGTGTGCGACGTTTGTGCTAGAGGAAAGCAAGTTAGAACTTCTTTCAAGTCAAAGAAGTGTTTTAGTACTTCCCGACCTCTTGAACTACTACATGTTGATTTGTGTGGTCCTATGAGGATCACAAGTAGATGAGGGAAGAGGTATGTATTTGTAATAGTGGATGATTACTCTCGTTTCCCTTGGACTTTATTCTTAACATCAAAGGATGAATCATTTGAAAAGTTTCTTGTTCTTCTTAAGAAAGTTGAAAAGAGAGTAGGACACTCATTGGTGAGTCTTAGGTTTGACCATGGCAAAGAGTTTGAAAACTCTAGCTTCATTAAATATTGCAATGAACACAATGTTAATCATAATTTTTCTCCCCCCAGAACACCCCAACAGAACGGGGTGGTAGAGCGTAAAAATCGTACTCTAAAAGACATGACTAGGACTATGCTGGTCGCTAGTGGTCTTCCTAGAAACTTTTGGGCAGAAGCATTAAACACATCGTGCTACATTATTAATAGATGCATGATCAAACCCATACTTAACAAGACTCCTTACGAACTTCTCAAAGGACGAAAGCCCAATATTATGCACTTAAGGGTGTTTGGTTGCAAATGCTATGTGCACAATAATGGGAAAGAACCCTTGGGAAAGTTCAACCCTAGGAGTGATGAAGCCATATTCTTAGGGTACTCCTCGCACAATAAGTCATACAAAGTGTTTAACAAAAGAACCTTGTGTATTAAGGGGAGTGTGCACGTATTATTTGATGAGACTAACTCTGTGGTTGAGCATGATACACAGGATTAGGATTTTGAACTAGGTCTTGTACGAAAAGACCTCTCGCTCCCTCAAAGCTCCATAGTTGATAAAGGTAAGGCTCCTGAAGGTGAACCAAGTCCTGGAACTGATAATTTGGAAGGTGTACAGTGAGCAAACCAGTCAGGGGGAAGCACTGCTGAACGTGAATAGAACCAGCCCACTCAACCCAATTATTCTGGAACTGATATGGGAATAGGCACCAGAACAGTTTCAGAACCTGCTTCACTAAGTACCCAGGAGAGATTGGTAAGTGCATATGTGGATCCATTTATTCCACAACCCTGGAAGCACCAGAGCTCGCACCCCCCTTGGCTAGATCATGTCTGATATTAACACAGGGGTGCAAACCAGATCTAAACTCATAAACTTTTGTACCTTCTATGCTTTTCTATCTAACATTGAGCCAAAGAATGTTCATGAAGCTCTTGTGGATTCTGACTGGGTTATTGCCATGCAAGAAGAGCTTCATTAATTTGAAAAGAACAAAGTCTAGCACCTTGAACCATAGCCTGAGGACAGATTGATAATTAGCACCAAGTGGGTGTTGAAGAACAAACAGGATGAGTTCAGAATAGTCACTCAGAATAAGGCCAGGCTGGTGGTTCAAGGTTACAACCAAGAAGAGGGAATCGACTATGTAGAAACATTTGCACGTGTTGCAAGGATCGAGGCTATCTGCATTTTGACGGCCTTTGCAGCCCATATGGAGATCGAGCTATATCAAATGTACGTCAAGAGTGCATTCCTCAATGGACACCGTAAGGAAGAGGTATATGTAAGCCAACCCCCTGGTTTTGAAGGTCATGATTTCCCTAACCATGTGTTTAAACTTGACAAAGCTCTTTATGGTGTAAAATAAGCTCCTAGAGCTTGGTATGAACGCTTGTCAAAATTTCTAATTGATAATGGCTTTCAAAGAGACAAGGTAGACAATACCTTGTTTCTCAAATCAAAAGGGGAACATCTGTTGATTTTTCAAGTATATATTGATGACATTATATTCGATGCAACCAACAGTGATTTGTGTGATGATTTGTCAAAATTGATGAGGAGTGAGTTTGAGATGAGCATGATGGGCGAGCTTAATTTTTTCTTAGGCTTGCAAATCAAGCAAACCTCAAACGGAACTATGATACATCAATAAAAATATGTCGAGTTAGTTAAGCGGTTTGAAATGGAATCGGCTAAGCCCATAGACACACCCATCTTTCCATCAACCAGACTGGTTGTGGATGATGGGAGCCCTTCAGTTAAGGAGAAATCCGATAGGGGCATGATAGGGTCGCTTTTATACCTAACCGCTAATAGACCTGACATTATTTTCAGTGGTGGTTTGTGTGCCCGTTTTCAATCAAATCCTAAAGAAACACATTTGAAAGTTGTAAAACGAATTTTGAGGTATTTGAAATACACCTCGGACTTAGCTTTATGGTATCCTCGATGGTGCAATTTTGATTTCATTGGGTATACGGATGCTGATTATGTTGGATTCTTGGTTGATACAAAAAGCACCTCAGGTATGGCTCATTTTCTTGCACCCTGTTTGGTCTCTTGCACAACCAAGAAACAACACTCTGTTGCCATGTCCACAGTAGATGCCGAGTATGTAGCGGTTGCTTCATGTTGTGCTCAATTGTTGTGGATAAGGCAACAACTCAAGGACTTTTCTATTGACACAGGATGCATTCCCATATTTTGTGATAGCACAAGTGCAATTAACATTGTCAAAAACCGATGTCAACATAAAAGGACTAAGCATATTGACATACGTCTTTATTTTTTGAGAGACAATGTTGAAAAGGCCTTAATTTCAATTAATTTTCTTGCCACTGATTAGCAAATTGCTGACATCTTTACTAAGGCACTTAGTAGAGAGCAGTTTGAGAGGAATGGACTTAAATTAGGTATGATTAAAAGAACTTGAGCATGTTTGTTTAACCCCAATGATTGACTAGTTAAGGGTTTTTAGGCCAAATAAATTGTTACAATGGATGCATTCAAATTTTTGTTTATTTACTGCCATATGTGTGGAATGTAACATGCTGACACTCGTTGAGATCCAATGATATTGCCCTTAGTATCCTGAAACACCGGACTTTTAACAGTAAGAACAGGCTCTAGGAATAGACCTAACCATTGTTTGTATCATGTGCTGACCAAGTGGCGTTATTAAAGGAATGTTGGAAACTGAAATTTCCTTGTCATTACACCTAACCTATAATTTATACTATACCTAGTGTAATGATGTGTTGTATGCAAAACATTCTCTCTCTTCAAGAAGGGTCGGAATAAACTCTCCCATAAACTCCCTCGATTTTCAGGCCGCTCATGCTCACAATTAAATCCCTCCACTCTCTCTCCATAACCCATCCGTCCACCTCTCTCTCTCTACCAAGAACCCGATTTCCCTCTCTTTCGTTAAACCCCGTCAAAACCCTCACTCCAAATCACCTCAAATCCTCACAATGGCAAGAACTCATGCAGTCAAGCATCCTCCAAGTGCGAGACTTCTCACCTAAGATCACTACGAGACCAATTATCAAGAAAAAGGGGCGGAATTGGGATGAGTTCTGAGGGAACATCACTGGCATCTTCATCACCACAAACGGTCTCGATTAGTATGGAAAACACTCCCTCACCTTTTTTTTCGATTACTCCCTCTATTTTTGGGTTCTTGAAGAGTTTGGACTTAAGATCAGTATACTTGAACCCTGACATGGTACCTTTGGTCCACCCAATTACTGGTTAGGAGATTGCGATGTATGATCCGGTTATGGCCGAGTCTAGATTAAGGGGGAATGAGGCTGAATCTGTTCGGGAGTCAAAGGATTATGATGTTGGGCATGTTGATAATGAATTTGTTGTTGAAGATGCTGAGGATAGTGATGAGGATGAACCAATTTTGCGGTTCAAACGAACTGTTCCAACCAAGTCCTAAACCACAACCAAACCGACTTTAAGCGCCAAAGAAAGACCACCACCTCACCCAATGTACCTCTTACTGCATCCTTATCACGGCCTGGAACTCGAAGTTCGGGTCCTCCTACTGTGCTACCCCTGCCAAAAGATAGAATTGAATGCCCTGTCAGTAAGAACAAACCGGCCCATAAATCCTCCAAAACACCCCTCAAACCTATTCCATTCAAGAAACCTGCTCAAAAACAGGCTGCCCCAGAACAAGTGTCAGAACTGGTTGAAGAATCTAATAAACCAAAGAAAAAGAAAGTTCGGAAGAACATGACACTTGCTGAGAGATATGAGCATTTTCTCTAGAAATCTATGGTTCAGGGGAAGGTAGTTAAGGTGTCATACTTTCAGGAATAGGGGCTTGGGGTGTTCTTAGAAAAGTTAGAGGCCCAAGGTTAGTTGGACTTGTTCGCGGATACTAAGAGAGGATGTTCGGTTCCAGACTCAGCTGAGTTCTATGCAAATTGTGTTGTCACCAATGGAGTGGTGACAAGCACAGTTAATGATCATGACCTACGGTTTGATGCTAAGAAGTTAGGTGAGTTACTTGGGGTGTCCTCCGAAGGTTTTTGATGTGTATGTATGAGAGGACAAGAGCATCTTAGGTGAAGAACGGCTACTGGAATTGACCCATAAGCTAGCCCAAAAACCCCATCTAACTGTGTCCCAGTTTGTGAGAAAGGGGGAAATGATGCCATTGCATCGACTATTATTTTGGTTTGTGATTAAGAATATTGTTCCCCTAGGTCAGGGACATAACCTTGTTGATCCCATAAACATGTGCTACACTGATTTGTTGGATAGGGGTAAGCAAATTAACTTACCCGCAATCATGATTAGCCATATTGGGAGAATTACCAACACATCCAAGGATCATGACATGGGGTATGGGTTCTTACTGATGTCAGTGTTTGAGAAGCTTGGGATTCCCTTCCAGAAGAGAGTAGGCTTTCAGGTTAGTGATGAGATTGGCAATAGCACATTGATTGGGTGTGGTTTCAAAGTAACAAGAGACGGTAGTGCAACTTCAGCACAGGGGCTCCAAACACCTCTTGGACCTGTTCCCGGTGAAGCCTACATATCCAGTGCCCCTACCATTGACACACAGTTGCAGGATCAGATCACGTTGAAGGGGGAGATAGCTGAAGTAAAACAAGCGCTTACAGAGGAAAAGGCGCTCAATGGAAAACGTCACGAGGATGTGCTGAGTGCCCTTCTTGCCCTCACGTCCAAATTCCCTCCTCCACCTTCCTCTACCCGACCTATTCCTTCTCCTATTTCCAACATTGTTTTTCAAACAGTTGGTTATTTATGTGCTACTAATGGTTTATGGCAGTTTTTCGATGGTTAATGCATTTATTCTATAACTTTGCTTGTTGCATGTGTTATTGTTTGTGTGTGACTCAAATTGCCAATATCATTACTATACCATATACTTGAGTGTATCGCTGTTACTTCCTGCATTACCGCTTTGGTGGTGATTGCATCCACACTGGATTTCAACTGCCCTCCTCCTCACCCTTTTCGATGATGTCAAAAGGGGGAAGATGAGTATGACCTTGTTTCGATTGGTTTGCCTAGTTTAAGTTGACCTCTTAACTCTTGTTTTCTCTCTAGTGTGAGGGTGGATAACTGTTTTTGGCACTAATGTATTTTTGCCCTGTCTCACTATTAATTGCCTTGATGACTTACAGTCATTTGGTTTGTCATCATCAAAGAGAGGGAAATTGTTGACCTAATTAATGTGTAAGGTTTTGATGATAACAAACCAAATGGACTAGCCAATATGTTGTGCTTGAGTTGTGTGTTGAGATAGGATTCAAAAATACTTGGAGCGGTTCAAATGAGCGTGGAGCATCAAAGTCGATACATGTGCAAGGAGTCCAGCTGATAACAAGAGTCTTAGGCTTAGTACTGGTTTTATTTTTAGATTCTTGTTAATATGCTAATTAGAAGGTCTTGACTTAGCGTTTGCCTCGAAAGGTGTTTTAAGTACTTCAGAGCACTGCCTCCGAACAATTCTGAGAAGCCAGGTCTATCGTGTTCTGACGTCAAAGACAAAAAATGAATTTCAAGTTTTTAGAATGTTTTTTTTACTGATGATTTTCTTGAAATAATTAGGATTAATTTCCCTGTGTCAGTTGAGTCTAAAAAGTTTTTTTCTTTAAAGATAATGTTCAGAGATTTTAGTTTCTTTCCTTAAAAATAATTTTGAAAGATCCTTGAAAGATTTTATCTTATCCTTTAAGGGAAGAATATCAAGTGGAGAGATTGTGAGGAGCTTGGTTGCTAAGTTGCTAAGTGGGCGTGGAATTCTCTTTGCCCTACTTGTGCGCCATATGCACTACACTATTTTAGTCTCCTCCTTCTCTAGTTTTTTTCAAGGTTTTCCAAGGGTTTTAAAGTTGTCTTTGTGGGTCTGAATTTTCTAAGAGATTGCTAAATCGAGTCTTTAATATTGGCATAATAGGGATTGTATTGTACCTTACATTCAGCATGTTTAGAAGCATTCAAGTAAGGAGTTTTTCTTTTTCTCTTTTCCATAAGTGAGATAAGAGAGTGTTCATGTCTTAGGAGACATTGAACATGGCTGTAACGAGGGTCTCGGGGTAGACTAAGTTACGTGGTGCTTGTAACGAAGGTCTTGCAGTAAACCAAGTTACGTGTGTGACTGCGTCTCGTGTGTTACAGTTGTAACGTGTTCGGCCCATTTAGTGAAATGTGTGTTTAAATCCTACAGTGGTAGGTCGTAGTTTTTACACCTCAGTTGGACTAGAGGTGGTTTTCGACGTAAAAATATTGTGTCTCCTTTATTATTTCCGTAATTAGTTTTATTTCTGCTTCACTCTTAACACTCAGTCCAAATAGTTTTCACGAGTGTTCTGAAACAATCAGAAAAATCGGTAGACACAATTCACACCCCTCTTGTGTCCTTTTGTGATTAAATCTAACACAAACCTCCCAATTTGTGAATGGTATGTAGCAATCTTTATATTATTAGTAGAATGGTGGGGTTAATAAGTTTTCCCTCCCTTAATCCTAGAATTCTATGCATTCCCTCCAAAATTATTCCCTAATAATATCTATTTAAATTTCAAATGTGAAAATTTTTGATTTATCCCTTTATCTAACCACCTTGAATTTCCATTTAAAAAAATAAAACTCACCTTGAACCTCTCTCACCGTAGCTCTCTTGATTCAAGCTTGACTTCCCTTAACATCACATGTTTTCCGCTCTGCCTCAACCACCACCTCTTCCTTAATCAATGCTTTAATGCCCGTGACATTCTCTCTTCCCGACTTCGCCTCCCATTCAATTTTGTCTCTCATATTCTCCTCTTCCATACTGCCACTAGATTTACATTTCTCTTCTGGTCTTTAACAATCAATCTCTATCGTATCACCAAATATATTCAATTTGTACATTATTCTATTTCACATGTTCATCATGAATATGTTGTTAAATGCTTTGTTCATGGAGTCGATTAGAATGTGGGACAATAAAGCTATAATTCGGATACTTATGTGCTATTTCTCATGTTCATCGTGAATATGTTGTTCAATAATTTGTTCATGGAGCCAACCAGAATATAGGGCAATGAAGTTATAGTTTGAATACTTATGTGTTGTTTGATTAAACTTTGTCAATTAGATTGCTATTTATCAAACTATTACCTTTTAGAAGGTTTTTATGATGTTTGACCATATTGGTTCTACATCACATTAGAGCCTACAAATTCCCATACATGCTCTTTGGTCAAATACTAGAATCCAATCATGGTAAAAGGAGTACAAAACACTGGCTATATGATCAAGTTGCTAGAATCTCCATTTAATATTCTTTAAACTGAAAAATTTAATCATGCCATAGTTGTGAGATATTCCCTTCAACTTAGTTTTTTTAATAAGCATTGGATATTAGTTTATAGATATTGATAGAAATAAATGTAAAAGTATATGTTAATGGTGCACTTCAGTGATTAGTTAGCAAAGTCATGCGTTTAGAAACATAGCAATGCAAAAATATGAGTTGATGGTTGTGCTTCAATAATCAATAAAATCATTTAGAAATATTAAAACCACTTATAAGAAGATTAATACGAGTAGATGTAATCTCATTGTATGATACTAAGATCACTGCAAATTCATATAAAATGCGTTTTAACTATTCATATAAGATTGGTGTGAAGCGTTGGCTATATGATCAAGGTGCCAGAATTTATATCTCCATATAATATTCCTTGAATTGGAAAATTTAATTTTATGATAGTTGTGAGGGATTCTCTTCATTTTAGTTTTACTTTTTTATTTTTAAATAAAAAAGGAGTCCATGATAAACATTGGATATTAGTTTATATATATTGATAGAAGAAAAATGCGAAAATATTGGTTAATAGTGGACTTCAATAATTAGTTAGTAATATCATCCAAAAATATAAAATGCAAAAACACAAGTAGATGGTGTGCTTAAACAGTTAGCAAAATCATTTAGAAGCATTAAAATTCTTGATAAGAGCATTAATACCAGTAGATGAAATCTCATTTTAAGATCACAACTTTGGCACAAATTTACATAAAATGCATTCTAATTATTATTTTTTAAATTGAAATATTGTTTTGTATACCATTTTTATCCTTAAACTTATTATTTGTTTATGAGAGTGTTTTTTTTTGGGCCACACCATTAAGTTTTAAATTATGTAACATATGTACAAGTTTTAATTTTTACATAAGTCACTGTTACGTTCATATAAAAACCCATGCAACAGCATCATAGAACCTATATTTTTTTTGCGTATTTAGACCTATGTACTTCCTAAAATATTAATCGGATTGCCACTTTAGAATTTCATCAAAATATTTATCCATTTTTCTTTTCCAAATTACAAACTCTTGGATGATTCATTAGTTACATATTTATAAGTTCATAACTGTTAAAAGAGTTAAACATGACAATTTTATAATAATATTTAAGTAAGATCGCCTTATGCAAATATGCTATTTAAATTTTTTTAAAAAAATTTAAAATGTTCGTACAAGAGTACGGGCACAAACTAGTTGAATCAAATAATCAAGAAGCAGAAAAATCCTAACTATAATAATAAAATTGGGTTAGAATTGAGCATATTCTACAACTTTGATTTTTTATAATATTAGTAATTATAACAAACCTAATCAAAAAATACAGTACAGGACTTTTGATTTTGTGTAATAAGGTTTATTATTTTTTAATCTATATTCCTATTCGACGTAAATATGTTACACTTCTTTATTTGGCACTCACATTTCATTAGTTTCACAATATTACCTATCATATTTTTTCAAATTTATTTTTACCTTTTTTCTTCTTTTTTTACTCTCTCATGAATTTAATAAGAATTTTTTATTTTATCTCTATATTATTTGTAATCTACAACTTACAAAGATGAAGGGCGTTTTCATCATTTGGATGTTAACCGTTATTTTGAAAAAAGTTGGGGGTAAAAATAATGCAAATAGGTGGGGCTTAAAAAATTAATGTGTGATAGTTTGAGGGGTAGGTGTGAAAGCCTATATAAAACTATGTAGTTTATCCAAGCAATCACAAAGTTGTATTGCTTTTCTAGTTTTCTTTTGCCACGAGTAGCATGCGACATGACTACATCTAAGGGATCACTCATAGATCATGTCTTTGATGTTAAATCGTTTAACAGGACAAATTGGCATGAAACTTCTTGACTTTGCACTGAATTTTTTAGATTTCACTATTTTCTTGTTTGACCCTGGTAGAGACCCTTGTTAAATGGGTGACGTCAATTGGCGGATTTAAAACACTAACATCGGTCATACGTTCACGTTTGGACCCAACTCTTGGCTAGTGGCCTTGGAGTCAAGTCAATCCCTATTTAGGATCGTGAGGATTGTTTTCGAACATACTTTCTAAAAGATTTTCATATTTTCCATAAAAAAATGGTGGCAACTCTACTTATATATTATAAAGTCCAAACTTTCCTAAAGAAAATGCAAAAGAACAATTGCATAAATAGGAGGTCACGATCGAGGTCCTTGAGCCACGACATCTTTAAGGCCCAAAGTTAATGTCATCGTTTTCATATGGTGTGGCAGTGCTTTTGTTTTCGAAAAATTATACAAAAATCTATATAATGATAAATCAAGGCGTATGGGCTTATGTCATAGTTATGTAAGAAAACTTATAAAAAATAGCGTCATATTGTGTACTTTGCATATTTAGCATAGAAATTGCCTGATCTGTTAATAAAAGGCTTTGCAAGGGATTTAATAAACAAAACCTAAAACAGATGGTGTTAAAATCATTGTTTAACTCATGATGGAAACTGAACTTGATGAAAATATACAGTTTTAACTTCAATGAAGCAAAGTACATCATAGGAATGTTTTGAAGCACTCATCATCTTCTCCATTTAACGGTCGTTTGGTCAAAATGTTGAAATGTGGTGTATAATTTAGGGTAATTAGTGTCTCTAGGAAAAGGGTTTGCAACCTATCTAGAAGTTTTTGTCCTAATCCTTGCATCAACCCTTTTTCCTACCTAATATAATAGTTTTATATGTTGTTTCGCCTTTACATCTATAGATGAAATTGAGTATTAGGTACTAACACGTACACTTCTAACAAGTGTCTTTGCCTTAGTAGATAACATTTTGTATTTATTGTATCTTTATATTGTTTTGCCTATTACCTTCTTACCATTGATCTTTCTCTTTCATTTTCCCAACCATTTCGTCTTCTTTGGTTAGAATTCTTGCTTTTAAAGCTATGAGAATAGTCATTTTATGACACTATGAATCTTCCAAGTGGTGGCAATAAAGGCCAAGGTGAAAAAATGGACTCGTCTGTTAGCTTCCTTAATCTTACAATGCATTTTATAAATATGCTTTGATGAAAGATAAAAAGAAGTTGGTCCATTGGTATGTTTATTATATTATATTTAGATCTACATTAGTGTTTCTATTTTTTAAATGTGTTGTAATTATAAGTAGATATTGACATTATTGATTTTATATTATGTGTCACAATATCTTTGAGATAGTTTAATATTCAAATTTGAATATGTGATCTTTATGATATTATATTTTATAATTCAAATTTGATTACGATATTATGTGATAAGATATGCCATTTTATTAGGGATCTTCATTTGGGAACTATTTGACTTTCCTCAAACAAGGTTTCAATTTTTAAATGCTTAATATTTGCCTTGATCATGAAAGAAGTTGTAAATCATATCATGAAGATTCTCAATCAGCCAAAAATAGCTCTTAACCGTTGCCTACTAAGATTGTGTGATCTTCAAGGACCCTGAACTGCTGTTCAAGGCCTTGAACTGAAGTTGAATTTAAGGATGAGTCTAACAGCTAGTTTTCTATAATTCCTTCAAGACTTTGCTATAAATATAGAAGCTGGCTGAGAGCTAAAGAATACAAGAAGAGAAAGCACTCATTGGCATACATATTACTCAAGCACTTATTGGCATTCATTGAGCTTCAATTTGCTTCTATTACATTTGATTGTATTGTTCAAGTTATAATTGGATGGGACTATAGACTTGAAAGGTCCACTCTACCAAGCCTAGTTGAAAATATCAACTTGTGACTTGGAGCTTAGAGTAAAGTGAACTACAAAGTTGTGTAATCATCCCTCATAATAAAAATTCGGGCTAATCCCAAAGTTAGAGAACTCTAGGCGGGGATTAAGCCTGGTTGAGGCTATCTACATTAAAAAGTTCTTGTGTTTTGTCCACATTTATATTTTTGCTCTTTATTTCGATTAGCTTGCGACTTTGATCATCACCCTATTCACCGCCTTCTAACGTGATTTAACTAGTCAAACTGAGCTAGCATCATCTAAAAGATTCAGCTATATGGGATATGAACAAAGATTGCAGACCAAATATATATATATTTTTGTTTACAATTTCTTAATATCTGAATTGACGGTCACCAGAAAATTACATTTAATATCAGAAGAAGAAATATAAGGAGGAGGAGTCATATGCTTAAGGATAAAATTCAATAAAAATATCATGTACACATTAGTAGTTACACCAAACAATCGGGCGTACATTGCCTTTGTATGCCCAATCTTACGCAACCTACAGCGACTTACTGAAATTTCATTTGATTAACATCTTCTAAGATGTGCTTGCTGCATTAGTAGAGCTTTGACCTTCTAGGTAGAGGGTAGGGCATAGTATGTACAAGTTTGAGTCCCACACTAAGCACACCAAAGGAAATTGCATTTTTATTTTTATCCTTTTTTGACCTACTAATTATTTAATTCCATTTTCATAATCATTCCTCATTTCACATTTTTTCTCTTTATATTATGATTCTAATTTTCTCAAATGATGACCAAACAATTATAAATAAGCCTTTTTTTACTCATAAATAATGTCCACTGAAATCACACCTCACTAAAATATTTTTTCATAATTACACCTACGGTCTACTCACTAACATGTTTAGTAATACTCACTAATATATATATATATATATATATATATATATATATATATATATATATAGTAATGCTCACCAACGCATAGAATAAGGGATATTGTTATTATTATTATTATCACTACTACTACTACTATTGTACTACTATTATTGTTAACGTTATTGTAATTATTATTCTTGTTGTTGTTGTTGTTTGTTGTCTTGTTTAGTATCGCTCACTAACATATATAGTATTGCTCACTAGTATGCTCATTAGTATGTATGACACAACTCACTAATTCATACGATAATCCTCTTGAGTGTAAAGCATACTATATACATGGGGCTCCTCACTAACATATTTACTGATGTTG
>JACYFF010031955.1:50782178-50823770 GCA_017589665.1 Selenicereus undatus | reverse complement strand
AGTCTCCCACATCGGCAGGTGAGGGGAACGAAGGCCTCTTTATAAGGGGCTGGATACCTCACCCTGGTTGACGCGTTTTAAAGCTGTGAGGCCGGTGTGCCAAAGCGGACAATATCAGCCAGCGGGGTCCCGGACTGTTACAAGAGGTATAGGAGAAAGTCAAGATGAAGGAAGGGACTTATAATGCTCTAGTTAGTAGTGGGACAGAAGAAGAAAAAGAGGTCAATATAATGAGGTACAAGGTTACGAAAAGAGTAGCAAGGAAAGCAGTTGCAATACCTAAGAACAGTGCATATGAAAGGTTGTATCTAACACTATTGTCTAAGGAAGGCGATAAGGACACCATTAGGCTAGCAAGGGTGAGGGATAGAAAGACAAGAGATTTAGGTAGTGTAGGCTACATTAAAAATGATGATGGCAGAGTTCTAATCGCAAATACCAAAATACAGAAAGATAGCAAAACTATTTTTGTAAGCTCTTTAATGGAAAGGGTTAGTCGTGTCCAAACATAGTGAGCTAAGGTCTCATCAGGAGGAATAAGACTCTACGTCTTGCCATCATATTACCATAAGGGAGATTAGAGATGCTTTAAGGAACATAAAGGATGGTAAGGTAGTCGGCTCTAACAGTATCCCTGTGGAAATTTTGAAGTGTTTGGGTGAGGATGGCCTTGAGTGACTAACGAAGTTATTTAATGTTATATTTAGGACTGTGAAAATTCTCCATGAAAGGAGATTACGTACAGTTGTCCCTTTATAACAAAACAAAGGTGATATTCTAAAATACAATAACTATAAAGATATAAAATTGCCAATTTATGCAATGAAGTTGTGGGAAAGGGTGATTAAGGGGAGGTTGAAGGGGCAGGTAAGGAATTCAATGAACTAGTTTGGTTTTATGCCGGGTAGGTCAACTACAAAAGCCATTCATCTTTTACAAAAGCTCATGGAGTTCTTCGGGGATAGAAAAAAGGATCTCGACATGGTGTTCATGGATTTAGACAAAGCTTATAATAGAATACCAAGGGAAGTATTATGGCAGTGCTTGGATAACAAAGAGTGTTGGTTGCTTATATTTGAGTTAGTAGAGATTGTATAAGGGAGTAAAAATAAGATTTAGGACCTGAGTGGGGATGCAAATGACTTCCCCATAGATGTTCGACTTTATTAAGGATCAGTGTTAAGCCCGTTTCTTTTTACTGTGGTTATGGATGAGCTCACCAAAGGAATTCAACAAGACGATTCGTGGTGTATGCTAGTTGTTGATGACATAATTCTTATTGATGATACTAGGGAGAGGTGTCAGTAGCAAGTTAGAATAGTGGACAGATACCCTAGAGACAAAATATTTTAGGTTGAGTAGGTCAAAGACTGAATACCTATAAGGTTGATTCAGTGAAAAGGAAGATGGTATAGAACATGAGGTGGTCATAGGCAGTGTGGTTGTACCAAGGGTTGCAAACTTCAGATATCTATGCTCAATCATTCAAGAGAAAGGGGAGATTGACAAGGACATCAACCATCGAATAAAGGTGTGATGGAAAAAGTGGAAAGAACTTCAAGGGTATTGTGCGATAAGAAGATCTCACTCATATTGAAGGGGAGGGTTTATTGTATGGTTATTAGGTCAGCATTATTGTATGGTGCAGAGTGTCGGTTAGTCAAGAAGACTCAAGTCTAGAGGATGTTGGTAGCAGAGATGAATATGGTTTGTTGGATATGTAGCCGCAAGAGATTGGATAGGATTAGAAATGTAGTGATTAGAGGCAACAAAAGAGTAGCACCCATAGATGATAAAATGAGAAATGCTAGACGTAGATGGTTTGGTCATGTGCAGAAGAGTACGGATGCAGCAGTGAGTAGATGTGAGAGGATTGTTCTTCTTTAATGGAGAACGGGGCCTAAGAAGAGTTGCAACAAAGTTATTAGACACGATTTGAAGAATTTAGGATTAACAGAGGATTTGACTCATGATAGAAAGCTATGGAGGTCTAGGGTTAAGGTTGTAGACCTTAGGTACAGCCCTACTTGCCCTTCCCTTAGATCTCGAGAGCATAGGTTTTGCTAACATACGGATCTAGCAATCCTCTATCTTGCATTGATATTACTTATGTATGCTAATATTTATTTGTCGTACCGTTCTTTCCTCTATCGTTTATTTTTGTTATGGCTTGCTAGTTTTTCTTGGTTTGCTTCTTTTTGCATCCAAAGATTTTCAACTCCAATTATTTTCTCAAATCTTTCATGGGTATATCAGAATCGGCCTCCCTATGGGTAGCGATACCTGCAAAGGTAAGGTCACTTACATCTGAATCTCCTCCGAACCCACACAAGCGAGACCCACAGGGAGTTGTTGTTGTTGTTGTATTCTATACAGAACACTTACTAATACATAAAATAATGCTTGGTATTGCTCACTAGCGTATACAATGCTAATCCTAATAGATACTGTATGCTCACTAATTCCAACAATAAACCTCTAGGGTGTAAAGAGGTATTGTATATCTTAGGTTTGATCACCAACATGTTCAGTAGCCTTTAGTAGTATATATAGTAATGCTCATTAATGAAAAATATCATGCTCAATAATGCTCACTGATATACATAACACTCACTAATACATACAACAATGCTAAATATTGCTCACTAAGACATATATTGCTCACTAATACATAAAGTGTGCTCACTAATTCCAACAATAACCCTCCCAAGTGTAAAATGGTACGTATACCTAAGGTTTACTTACCAACATGTTTAGTGAGCCTTAGTAATATATGCACTAGCACTCACTAATAAAATTTGTTGTGCTCAATAGTGCTCACTAATAGATACAGAACGCTCACTAATACATACAATAAGGCTCACTATAGCTCACTAACATATATAATACTACTCACCAATACATATGGTATTGCTCACTAATTCCGATAATTATCCTCTCGAGTGTATAGGGTACTACACGTGTATGGTCAGCTCACTAATGTTTAGTAACCGTTACTACTATATACAATAATACTCATTAATGAAAAATATTTGCTCACTTATATATATACGCAATGTTCATTAATATATGCAATTATGCTCATTAATAATACATACAATGTTTTGTAGTTTGTCTAGGTTGTGCATTCAGTATTTAGTAAGCATTCAACACACAATTAATGGTTGAATATTTCATGACACAAATATTTCATTCCTTCAATAATATGATTACTATACTCATTTGATCAATATTTGAATCTCATTTGGTGATATTGGATGTAACAAACATAATTAAAAAGAATATTAAAAATTATAAATGAGTTAAAAAGCTATAGATGTAGTCTAATAGAATATATTAAAGGAGAAAAAATTCAAGTAAATGATGTGAGAAAACAAGAAAATGGACAAAGTGATTTAAGAAGCAAAACTTTAAAAAAATGGACATTTGTCATGTAGGTTCTGCAAAACCATGACCTACTCCATAAGGATAAGGAGTCATACCACTTAGAGCACTTGCATCGTTGGGCTCGCGGGCCAAATTTCCACCCCGTGGTCCAGGTCTTGCCCAGCAACGTCGGGCCGCCCAACTCACCCGCGAAGCCTGCTCGCAACCCCGATCTGCCTGCACGCCATTTTCCTTTTTTTTGCCACGTGCCCCCCTAAAATAGCATCATTTTGGGGGCAGTGCAGGTTTTTTTATTGGGAAGGGGCGCTGAAATAGGGAGGAAAAAAAAGGAAAAAAGCCTGGGAAATGTGCTTGAAAGCTAGCCATTGCACCAAACGGCTAGTTTGTGTAATTTTTATTTTAATTTTTGGAAATTAGTTCTATAAATACTCCACATATTATGTATGAATTTTCCATCTAAAAATACATACACTTATATCTCTCATATTTTTCATGAAGTTTTGAGTTGGTGGAAAAGGTTGTGTTTGAAGCAAGAGATAAGAAAAGAAGAAAGAAGTTTGGGATTTTGTAAGTATTTTTATTAGTTGAATTTTTTCATTTGTTGTCAATTTACGTTTATACATTTATTTGTTTTCATGTGTAAATTTTTTATTTATGGCAAAGATAATGATATATTTTAGTTAATTTGTTTTCAATTTAAGTTTATACCTTTATTTGTGAAGTAAATTAATTATGGTTAATTGTAGTTAACTTTAGCTCATATTTATGTTTAAATCAATTAATTTGTTATCAATTTAAGATCGATATGAAAAATGTATTTATGTTTAAATGTTTAAATGTTAGCTCATATTTATGTTTAAATGTTTTAATGTTTAAATTTATGTTTAAATGTTAAAATGTTAAAATTTATTTATGTTAGCTCATATTTATGTTTAATTGTTTGATATGAAAAAATTAGTTGTAACATGTTGCAAACTATGGTTATTAATAGTATTATGGTTAAATGTTTAATATGATGTATTATGGTCATTAATTTTAACATCATAGGAAAGATTAAAAAGATTGAAGTGAAAAATACTTCACTTGGTTAAATGTTTAAAAAATTTATTAGTGACATGTTAGGGACTTTGAAAAAAGATGGAAAAAGATTGATGTGAAAAATGTATTTATGTTTAAATGTTTAAATGTTTAAATGTTAGCTCATATATTAGTTGAAATGTTTAAATGTTTAAATTTATGTTTAAATGTTTAAATGTTTAAATTTATTTATGTTAGCTCATATTTATGTTTAAATGTTTGATATGAAAAAAGATTGATATGAAAAATTTATTAGTAACATGTTAGGAATTATGGTTATTATTAGTAATATGGTTAAATGTTTAATATGATCTATAAGCTACTTTCATTACGTTTAATATCGTAGGAATGATTAAAAAGATTGAAATAAAAAATACCTCACTTGGTTAAATGTTTAATAAAGTTATTAGTGACATGTTAGGAACTTTGAAAAAGATGAAAAAAGATTTAAAAAGAAAATGTATGTTTAGATGTTTAAATGTTTAAATGTTAGCTCATATTTATGTTTAGATGTGTAAATGTTTAAATGTTTAAATTTATTCATGTTAGCAAATTTATGTGTAAATGTTTAAATGTTTAAATTTATTTATGTTAGCTCATATTTATGTTTAAATGTTTAAATGTTTAAATTTATGTTTAAATGTTTAATAAATTTATTAGTAACATCTTAAGAATTATGAGTATTAATAGTATTATGGTTAAATGTTTAATATGATGTTTGAGTTACTTCCATTAATTTTAATATCCTAGGAAAGAATAATCGTGAATAAAAATGTTAGAAAATTATGCAATTTATAACCCAAAAAAAAAGGTTCCATGTATGTAGGTATAATTTGTGGCCATATGCCCGTACTTTTATGAGTTTACTTGATAGAGATGATAAAGTAGAAAATGTTGAGCGCAGCAACACAAGTGTGCCTACTAATACCCACATGCAACCCTGACCATATCATACTCCACCAAACCATCCTTACCATCCACATTATTACCACCCGCCTTATTACCCGCTACCTCCACCTAATTACGCCTCAATTGCAAGCAACTCTACACCCTCATCGACACCAACTGGATCAATTACAAGCGTAAGGCCACCTCGAACTAATAATGATCCTACTAATGATGAGTTGGAAGGGGACGATGTAAAGGGGAGTAGTGTAGGGCTCAAAAAATGGTCAATGGAAGAGGATAAACAATTAATCACTGCTTGGATTAACACAAGTGCTGATCCTGTTACCGAAACCGATCAAAAGAAAACATCTTTTTGGGGTAAGGTGGCGACCAACTTTAACACACATGCCCCAAAAGGAGTTGTGCGGAGAACGGGAAAGACTTGCAATGCTCATTAGAATCGAGGTTACCCATCAGTGAACAAGTGGGTCAGAATCATGGATGAAATGGAACGTAATAATGTGAGTGGGTCAAGTATGGAAGATATTATGAATCGTGCTCATGAGATGTTTCGTAAAAGGGTGAGGAGGAAATTTGATTTGGAGCATTGGTACTATTTGCGTAAGGATCAGCCCAAATGGAGGACAGTTCATGATACTCTAGATGGAGGACAGTCGAAACGACCGAAAGTAAGTGAGATGGGAGGATATTCTAGCCCCTCTACCACCGCTGATGAAGAGCTTGAAGTTGAAATTGATGGAATTGTCCGCCCCATTGGGAGAAAAACTGCAAAGAGAAAACTCCAGCAAAAGGCAAACAATGTTGTGGTTGATTTGGTGACTAATCACTTTTCTACAATGGGCTCCACAGCTAATGAAAAGGTCGAAATATTCCATAACTTGGCAACTGTAGTTGATAAAAAGGCAACTGTAGCTGAGGAAGCAGTTCGCCTTAGATATGAGGCTCAAAAACACAAGGACTTCAAGGTGGAGTTGGCGATGAGGAAGCAAACCCTTAAGGAGAGGCAATATGACGACCAGATAATGTTGATGAACCTTTTAGGCCTGTCTGAAGAAGATACTGCTTACTCCAGAATGATGAAGGAAGAAATTAGACTGAAAAGAATGGGAAATCCTCCCCAAAATTAATAGTCTATCATCCTTTAGCTATTTAGATGAAGCTTTGTTATTTAAATTAGTGTACTCGCCTCTAGTTATGTTTTGTTACTTGTAACGAATAGTTTATGCAATGAATAGTTTATGTTTTCTTAGTTGTATCCATTTAAATTTGTTATGAAATGAAAGTTTATGTTTTGTTAATTGTATCTATTTTATTTTAAACAGACGTATTGTGTTCTTCTTTTTTTTTAAATCAAGCTTTTATTATTTTAGTGAGCACTTGCAATGGTGATCCAAAAGTTTTGATAACAAGTGGGGGCTCATACTCTCCACATCACCCCACAATCCAACCTTTTTTCTCTGCTCTACATCCCTTGGATCACCAAATAAAATAATGCATATAGACCCCACCACAAACATATTTATTTGGTTGTAGACTTTTATTTTGTATATTTGTGTGAATAATTGTAAATTACTTATGACGATATTTTCTATAAAAATTGAATAATTCATCTATAATAATGATTTTTTTTATAAAAAAAGACTTTCACATAATGTAATATAATGAAGGAAGAAATCTCTTCTTTTATTTGGTGTTTGACATTTATTTTTTGAATTTGTGTGTATAATTGTAGATTACTTATGACGATATTTTTCCAAAAATTGAATAATTGACCTATAGTAATGATTTTTTTTTTGAAGTATGATATCAAACTAAAATAAAAAAACTAAAATAATAAAAGCTTGATTTAAAAAAATAGAAGAACACAATACGTCTATTTACGATAAAATTAAAAAAATAATACAATAGTTGTGCTAAAAAAATTAATAATACAAATACAATAGTTCAACTTAAAAATTACATTACAAGATGTCATTTACGACCTACGTCTATGTCGGTTCCACATTTCTTCAACCAAATCTGCCTGGATATGCATATCCGTTTCGGGGTCTCGAACTTTTATTGTTCTACATAAGTAAGTCTCATAGCACAGATGACCGTTACGTCGAACAGTCGGCTTTGGAGTAGTATCGTCCACTTGCTCGTAATCGAACGCAAGGTCATACGAATCTCGCTCATCCTCAACAATCCTATTGTGGAGTATTACACATGCTTTCATTATCAACGACATGACTTTCTCCTTCATGTTCCGAGCAGGGCCACAAACTATGGCAAAGCGAGCTTGTAGCACACCAAAGGCTCGCTCGACATCCTTCCTAACTGCCTCTTGATGTTGAGCAAATAGTGTTGCCTTTGGACCGTGCAGAAGGGGGATGGTTTTCACAAAAGTCACCCATTTCGGATAAATACCATCCGATAGAAAGTATCCGATTTTGTACTCGTGACCATTGACGATGTACTCGCATTTTGGAGCACGATCTTAATATAGCTCATCGAACACTGGGCAACGGTCAAGGACGTTTATATCGTTAATACTTCCAGGCATTTTGAAGAAGGCATGCCATATCCACATATCATATGACACAACCGCCTCAAGAATGATTATCGGAACCTTATAGATCCTTTTAGCAAATGCTGCTTTCCAAGCTATCGGACAATTCTTACACTCCCAATGCATACAATCGATGCTTCCCAACATACTGAGAAAGTCACGCTCATTCCCTACAGCCAATAGACGATCAACAGGCTTGGGTAGGTTTCCTTAAATACTTTTCCCCAAATACTGCAATGACACATTTAGCAAACTTTTTCAAGCACTGCAGTGATGTGCTTTCACTGATCTTCAAGTATTCGTCTACGCAATTAGCAGATATACCATAAGCAAGCATCCTCAAGGCTACGGTGCACTTGGTCAGTGGCGTCAACCCGCGGTTCCCAACTGCATCATACTTCAACTTAAAGTGATCATAATGATTTCCTAGTGCCTCCATTATACGAATGAATAAATGCTTGCGCATTCTAAATCTTCGGCAAAAATGTTGCTCATTATAAATGGAATCCTCTGTGAAGTAGTCTCTGAATAAGCGCTCATGCGCTTCTTGTCGATCTCTCCTTATAAATCTTCTCTTCGCTTGATGCAAGGAGGACGAAGGTCTCAAATCTTGTGCAGCTTGCAAAACCTTTAGAAGGAATGTCATATCTTGGTTGTCAGTCTCATCATCAAGTAAATCTTCCATAATGGGCATAATCTCTTTATTGAAATCTTCTAATATGAAGCTTAGACCATCCGATGATGATGAAGAGGACATGTGCGAGGAGCCTGAGGAAGATGAATCTTGTACAAGAGGTGTCAAATTTGCATTCTTATTTTCCATTGTTAAGCACCTGTGTACATATTCATTAATTAAAAAGAACTCGAATATAAGTAAATTACAAATTGAAATAACTACAAGTAACAAAACATGAGCTAAACACAAATGGTTCCAATTAACAAAACATAAACTTTCATTTTATAACTAATTTAAATGGATACAACTAAGAAAACATAAACTATTCATTGCATAAACTATTCGTTACAAGTAACAAAACATAACTAAAGGCGAGTACACTAATTTAAATAACAAAGCGTCATCTAAATAGCTAGAGGATGATAGACTACTACTTTTGGGGAGGATTTCCCATTCTTTTCCGCCTAATTTCTTCCTTCATCATTCTGAAGTAAGCAGCATCTTCTTCAGACAAGGCTGAAAGGTCCATCAACATTATCTGGTCGTCATATTGCCTCTCCTTAAGGGCTTGCTTCCTTATCTCCAACTCCGCCTTGAAGTCCTTATGTTTTTTAGCCTCATCTCTAAGGCGAACTGCTTCCTGAGCTGTAGTTGCCTTCTTATCAACTACGATTACGAAGTTAAAGAATATTTCGACCTTTTCATTAGCTGTGGAACCCATTGTAGAAAAGTGATTAGCCACCAAATCAACCACAACATTGTTTGCCTTTTGCTGAAGTTTTTTCTTTGCAGCTTTCCTCCCAATGGGGTGGACAATTCCATCAATTTCAACTTCAAGCTCTTCATCAGCGGGGGCAGAGGGGTGAGAATATCTTCCCATCTCATTTACCTTTGGTCATTTCGACTGTCCTCCATCTAGAGTATCACGAAATGTCCTCCATTTGCGTTGATCCTTAAGCAAATAGTACTAATGCTCTAAATTAAATTTCCTCCCCACCCTTTTAAGAAATGTCTCATGAGCACAATTCATAATATCTTCCATACTTGACCCACTCACATTATTACGTTCCATTTCATCCATGATTCTGACCCACTAGTTCACTAATGGGTAACCTTGATTCCAATGAGTATTGCAAGTCTTCCCCGTTCTCTGCCTAGCTCCTTTTGGGGCATGTGTGTTAAAGTTGGTTGCCACCTTACCCCAAAAATATGTTTTCTTTTGATTGGTTCCGATAACAGGATCAACACTTGTGTTATTCAAGGTAGTGATCAACCATTTATCCTCTTTCATTGACCATTTTTTGACCCCTACACTACTCCCCTCTACATCATCCCCTTCCAACTCATCATTAGTAGGATCATTATTAGTCCGAGGTGGCCTTGCGGTTGCAATTGATCCGGTTGGTGTCGATGAGGGTGTAGAGTTGCTTTTACTCGAGGCGTAATTAGGTAGAGGTAGCGGGTAATAAGGCAGGTGGTAATAATGTGGGTGGTAAGGATAGTTTGGAGTATGAGATGGCTGGGGTTGCATGTGGGTATTAGTAGGCACACCTGTGTTGCTACACTCAACATTTTCTACTTCATCATCCCCATCAAGTAAACTCATAAAAGTACGAGGGGGATTCGGATCCATATGGCCAATGATACCTACATACATGGAACATTTTTTTTGGGTTATAAATTGCATAACTTTCTAACATTTTTATTCACGATTATTCTTTCCTAGGATATTAAAATTAATGAAAGTAACTCTTACATCATATTAAACATTTGACCATAATACTATTAATAATCACAATTCTTAACATGTTACTAATAAATTTATTAAACATTTAAACATATATTTAAACATTTAAACATTTAAACATAAATATGAGCTAACATAAATAAATTTAAACATTTAAACATTTATACATAAATTTGCTAACATAAATAAAATTAAACATTTAAACATTTACACATCAATTTAAACATTTAAACATAAATATGAGCTAACATTTGAACATTTAAACATTTAAACATACATTTTCCTTTTAAATCTTTTTTCATCTTTTTTAAAAGTTCCTAACATGTCACTAATAACTTTATTAAACATTTAAACAAGTGAGGTATTTTTCATTTCAATCTTTTTAATCATTCCTACGATATTAAAAGCAATGAAAGTAACTTATACATCATATTAAACATTTAACCATATTACTAATAATAACCATAATTCCTAACATGTTACTAATAAATTTTTCATATCAATCTTTTTTCATATCAAACATTTAAACATAAATATGAGCTAACATAAATAAATTTAAAAATTTAAACATTTAAATATAAATTTAAACATTTAAACATTTCAACTAATATATGAGCCAACATTTAAACATTTAAACATTTAAACATAAATACATTTTTCATATCAATTTTTTCCATCTTTTTTCGAAGTCCCTAACATGTCACTAATAAATTTATTAAACATTTAACCAAGTGAAGTATTTTTCATATCAATCTTTTTAATCTTGTCTATGATGTTAAAATTAATGACCATAATACATCATATTAAACATTTAACCATAATACTATTAATAACCATAGTTCCTAACATGTTATAACTAATTTTTTTCATGTCATTCTTTTTTCATATCAAACATTTTAACATAAATATGAGCTAACATAAATAAATTTAACATTTAAACGTAAATATGAGCTAACATTTAAACATTTAAACATTTAAACATAAATACATTTTTCATATCAATCTTAAATTGATAACAAATTAATTGATTTAAACATAAATATGAGCTAAAGTTAACTACAATTATCCATAAATTAATTTACTTCACAAAAAAATGTATAAACTTAAATTGACAACAAATTAATTGAAATATCTCATTATCTTTGCCATAAATAAAAAATTTACACATGAAAACAAATAAATGTATAAACGTAAATTGACAACAAATGAAAAAATTCAACTAATAAAAATAGTTACAAAATCCCAAACTTCTTTCTTCTCTTCTTATCTCTTGCTTCAAACACAACCTTTTCCACCAACTCAAAGCTTCATGAAAAGTATGAGAGATAGAAGTGTATGTATTTTTAGATGAAAAATTCATACATAATATGTGGAGTATTTATAGAACTAGTTTTCAAAAATTTTAAAAAAAATTACACAAACTAGCCGTTTGGTGCAACGGCTAGCTTTCAGGCACATTTCCTAGGCTTTTTTCCTCCCCATTTCAACACCTCTTCCCAATTTTAAAAAAAAACCTGCACTGCCCCCAAAACGACGCAGTTTTAGGGGGCACGTGGTAAAAAAAAAAAAGGAAAATGGCGTGCAAGTGGACCGGGGCTGCAGGCAGGCTTCGCGGGCAAGTGGGGCAGCCCAACATTGCTAGACAAGGCCTGGATTGCAGACTGAAAATTTGACCCGTGAGTCTAACGATGCAAATGCTCTTAACCCTACCTTGGTGTGTCAATAAGTATGACCGAATTTATATTTATAAACCTGACTCAATATTTGCACCAAAAAAAAAAAAAAAAAAAACACCTGACTCAATATGCGTGTAGGCCCACAATAAGCATGCTAGGTGGACGTAGCGTGTGTCCGTCCTGTTGCATGCCATAGTTTGCGTACGAACATTTACCATTATATTAGCAAAGAAGTTCATACAGATTTTAGGTTGACATTTATTATGTTTATTTTTCAAAGTTGTGTCTCTTTATGTCAACATAATTTTGTCCATGTAACATTCATTGCATTCTCAATATTATTAATATGAAATTATTCAGACAAATATATAGAAATGTGTATGGCTGAAGAATATAGCTTTTTTTTTGTTCATAGTAGTTAATTATTTTTAATTAATAAAAAAATAACGATAAAGAGTAACAACATAAATTTTTAAGAAAACTTATAAAGGGACAAATAATTTAAATTTCCAACAGGTAAAAAAATAAAAATTTGAATTCGTACAATGCACATGCATATCACTCTGGTGAATATGATTAATGGAGTTGGTGCATTTTTATGGCTGATAAATTTTTTTAAAAAGTTTTAGTGACGTGTACGGTGCAAGTGAATCTACAACGTCTTAACTTGAAGGTGAGGAACTGGAAAACAATTCTCTATCAAAAAGAGATTACTGTATACAGGGTTTTTACTTTTTTAGCAGGATCGCTGAAGCCGTTAACCATTCCATAACAATCCAACACCCTTTTAACTTCCTCCTCTCCGTCTCTCTCTCTCTCTCTCTCTCTCTCTCTCCCTCCCTCTCTCTGTGTGTATGCAACAACAGAAATGGCGCGTTCATGTTCATGCCCATCCTCTCACTGCTGGCACGCTCCAATCTACTTGTCAATCTCTCTAGTCCTGGCAGCCATAGCCATAAACTCCCCACCTTCCTCCTCCTCTTCTTCTCTCTCTCCTCAAACCATCTCTCTAAACGCCTCCACCGCCCTTCGATCGCACGGATTCACCATCATCGCCACCCTCCTGCTACTCTCCCCCGACCTCTTTCTCTCCAACTCCAGTACCACCGTCTTCGCCATCCACGACGACGCCGTTTCCAACCTCACTGCTCCTCCTTCTGCCATTAAACGCCTCCTTCACTACCACACTCTTCCTTCCAAATTCTCTCTCCAACAACTCCTCCTTAAACCCCACAACGCCTGCCTTCCTACTTCCATTCCTTCCAAGAACCTCGCCCTCACCAAAATCGACCCTCAAAATCGATTAATTGAGATAAACAATGTCCCCATTTCTCACCCAGATTTGTTTCTTGATCACTCTGTCTCGATTCACGGCGTTCTTGACCCGTTTTCTCCGCTTGATGCCCTCCAACTTCAATCGGGTCGGGAATTCATCCGCTCTCCGCCTTGCAATTTCTTGAATTCCAGCAAATGGGGCTCCAAATTCAGCGAACGACCGGACAAGTGGGTCCGAATGATCCGGTGTCTGAGCTTAAAGGGTTTCGTCTCATTCGCAATCGCGTTGAACTCAGTGCTCCATGGGATTCTTGAAGACTGCCCGAATTTGGGTCCGATTACAGTGTTTGTGCCGCCCGAATTCGACTTCGTCAGCTCTTCGGGGCCCTTTTTGGATCGGGTCGTGAGGTACCACATTGTGGGTCAGAGGTACTCTTACTCCGAACTGGCTTTACTGCCTGAGAAAGCTCAGATGATGACCTTGTTAAAGGAAGAAGCTCTGGAGATTACGAGCAACGTTAATGGCAGCCATGTTTTGGGCATTAATGGAGTCTATATTGTGTCCCCAGATGTTTTCTCTACAGAAATGTTTGTTGCTCATGCAATCTCCGGAGCTTTTGAATTGCCTGATCATGCAAATAGTTGACTGTTGTGATTCTTTGCTCATTTTCTTGTTGAGCTTTGGGATTTTTGGTTAGAAATTGATGCAAATTTCGGTTTGATCAATAGGGTTTCTCAAAGCAAATTTGTTAATATGTTGTGATGGAAGACTGAAAGAGGGAGGTCATGTACTTCTCTGTTCTGCTTCTGTACATGAATTTGATGCTCTCTGTGTTACGTGGAGCGAAGTAAATGTTTGTTACCCCTGTTACCTCTTGTTTGTTGTTGGTATTATCATTGTTGTTTTGTTTTTAATAAATCCGTAAGGGCATCCCTTGATCTAAAAAAGGTCGTCATGGTTGGGTAAACAATACTGAATACTAGGCTCAAGGTCTGTTAGATGTATTCGAATTCCTCCCCATATTGAATCCGAGATGTTGCATTGCAGAACACAACCAAATTATACGAGTATACGACCACGGGGGCAAATACCTTCTGGTCCCATGTTTTAGTTGATGGAATGCTTATTAAAAAAAAAAAAAAAAAACCCAAGATGTATGAAAATATTATTAAAAAAAGTAAAGGAGTCCCACTGTTGTTTTGTTTTTGCAAATAATGATTATTAAAAAAAAACCAAGATGGATGAAAATATTATTAAAAAAAGCAATGAGAAGAAAAGAAAAGGCAGGTGCTGGACGTGAAAGAATACAGAGATTTCATTCTCTGCACGAATATTTACAGCACTAATAACTCAACATTTGAACTTGACTTTAAAAAAAAAAAAGAAAAAAAGGGAACCTCAAAATTCAACTAAAATTCACAACTCATATCACAAAGGGTTGGGAGAGAGAGCAGGAGTGGAATAAGAGAAAAGAAACGGGTCAAAACTTGCTAAAAAAACCAATCAGCTAAGCTGTACATGAATGCTCGCAAGTGTAAGCTACTTGTGAAACTGAATCATGAACACAGCTTGGGCAACGATCTGGCATTGATATTGCCTGTTGATTTCGATTTCATCATTTTTGCCATCTGAGTTTGCATCTTATGACAAACCTTTTCAAGCTCTGTCACCCTGCACTGCATTCCCCGTAAATGTGTCCTGAGCTTCTCATTGTCAGTCATAACATCAAATTCTCCGGCACTAAGCATATTACGCTCACTAGATTCTCCCTTGAGTCCTATTGTTCCGTAATCGGGGTAATAGCATGGAGAGGAAGAGCATGAGTTGGAGTATTTTGAAGCATGCTCCAACCCTGTGAGCTTTCCTTGATGAGAAAGGAGAGCTTGCACTGCAGATCTAGATGGGAACTTCTGGTTCTTTGAGAGATGCAGGCAGGCTTCTGGCGAGAGCTTCTCGTAGTTTAATGCAGAAGAGATTTTAAATGTTTCTTCTTCCGATAAATCTGTATGCACCTGCAAACGAAAAAGATTTTCCCACACATCACAGAGAGTATGTAGCAGCATGTTTGCAGAGTTGGGATAGTGTCACACATGGAGAGACACTGCATACTTTATGGACAGCTGGAAAAGGTAGTATGCAATTGATGGCTTTTAACCCATGAGATACCACATACCACTTCTATGCAATTCAGATCTAAGGCTATTTCATCAAACCCCTAGCACACTACCGCGCCCCCCCCCCCCCCCCAGCTTGAGATTTGGTTGAAAAATACAACGCAGAAGACAACGCTAGTGATGAAACAGGTAAAAAGGACCAAATGCAATACCTCCAGATACATGTCCATGGCATGATACATTTCATCATAGGACTCTCTTGAGGAATCAGGCAATGCTGTAGCAAGTGCTGCAAACTTGGAGGCTTTCAGAGATGGATCAGGTGCAATTTCTGCTAAATACAAATCCACCAACCTGGCCAGTTTCATGAGCTGATCATTTGAAACTTGAGAAAGCCCTCCGCTGAGAAAAAACTTAAGGCACCTCAGAACAAGGTTCACATCATATAAACAGCTCACCCCAGCTGAAGATGGAATGAGAAGATTATCCAGAGTTGCTTCATCCAGTCTTGAACCAATCATTGCCTCTAATTTGCTCCTGGTAGATTTATGTATGTTCAGGTTTATGGAAACTCTTAAAATCCCCAGCAAACTCTTGTAAGGAATAGACCAATGATCAAGAGAATGCAAAACATCAATGACCATCCCCATTATTTTGCTCTTCTCGCCAGATTGAGCATGGACAAACTTTGACTTCTGGTAATGAAAGAGGAACCTGCTTATGGTACCATGATCAAATTTCCGAGAAATCATGGATCTTAGTGCCATTTCAATCACACTCTGACTCAACGATGAAAGATCTTCAAACCACCATGATACACGAGAGCAGGTTGTTTTCAGGCTCTCAGTACTCCGGGAATCACATGAAATCCGAAACCCAAAGCTTTCAGGGGAGGAAATAGATGGGCATGGGCTAGCTTCAGCAGCCAGTACGAGTCTCCCTACAAGAGTGTCCAAGCATTTTTGAAGCACAACTGAAGAATTTACACTTACAATGAAGGCTTGGTTTTGCTTCAAAGCCAACAGAAGATCTGACCAAGTCCAATAGCTTATCTCTTCGAGTGATTTCTCAATCTGTTTCACCAGATTCTCAGACTCAAATACAGATTTATTCATTTCCATGAATGAAGCAGCTGAGTAAAGGGCAGTTAAATTTGTCGGACTAATCTCAATGCTGCCATTGTTGTAGCAAAACCTTGCAATTAACTCAAAAGTCTCAGCCCCTCCTGGGAAGTCGTGGAATATTACTTTGAGATTCTTTCCAGTGCTCCCTGATTTACCAAATAATTTTCTGAATCTACCTGAGTAGGAACAAAAAAGCTCCTGCAAATGTGAAAAATGATTGTGATATATGATTAGCAAGCAAACAAAGATATAGCATGTTTAGAAGTGCAATGGCACTTGTAAGAAACAATCACCAATACAGAGGACCCTACTGCTTCAGTGTGTAATAAACACAAGTTTGACAAATGACAAGAATAAAGACCACTTCCTCAAAGCTAGAGTGGAATAATGTCAATAGAAGAAATTTACGAACCAAATTCCACAGCAACAACTTCAAAAAGCATAACTTAGGCTGAACCATAAAAAGGCATATATGCTCCTTGTTTTTTAGGGAAGAAGTTCCACAAAAATGCAGGTGTTTTTTTTTTTTACCTTTTCTTTTTTCCTAATGGAGATCCAGTAGACTGAGACAGGGAGATGACAAGTCGTCAGAGCACTTGCAATGGTGATCCATATTTGTGGATCATAAGTGGGGACCTACACCTTTTGCATCATCTTATAATCTAACTTTTTCTCTCCCTTCTATATCAAATGGATCATCAGCTTCAATCATCAAATAAAATATAACTCATTGACCCACATTTAAACATATTTAATTAGTTTTAATCTTTTATTTTGTATTATTCATTAATGTAATTGCAAAAAACAAAACGAAAAAGAAAGTTGTGAGCGGATCACTGCAGGGAGCCGGACCACCAGGTGAGCCATGTAGATCACTGATACATATGATATTTTGGATCGTGAGGCTCCATTTTGGACCATGAACCAAGCCATGCAGGTGCCCTTATACATCATCAATCAGATGAAGGGCGAAGAGAAAAGAAGGGGGAGAGGGAGGGAAATGAATTTCCTGAAAGCAACCCGTTGTTCACCTCAAAAGGAGTAAAAAGAAACAAAGGCAAGAACATTTAAGCCTCCATAACAGCAGCAATAAATGAGTGAAGTAAAGAAGATAGCAACCAGAACCTAAAGCTGGTAATCATCAATTCTGTTAATCTTTAATGGTAAAAAGGGGTGAAAATCAATTGTATGAAAGAAGGAATAATATTGATGACACTCTGGACCACAACTTCTGCGATACAGGTGTAAAAATAATGATGTACAGCTTATATGCCCCAATGGAAAGGGAAATGCATTTGAGCATTGAATCTACCACAATAGAGACAACACAAAGACTTGACCTTTTATATCCATGAATGAATACAATCGATGATGCCAATTTTTGGGACCTAGCATGGCATTACGTAACTGTCTGCTGGTTTATTAGTCTTGCATCTTAACGTCCCCAAATCCTGCAGCAGTGAAGCACATGGACAAGGGCCAAAAAAACCTTGTCATATAACGGGTGTCCGCAGCAGCCATTAAGTCTAAATATTGTTACATTTTTCCCAAAAATCTTTCAAATTTTAAAATGGACATAAATCAAAGTTCAAGGAACCTGAAAATGGATCCCGTTTAAGATTTTTGGATCAACCACAGCACCTGGACATCGGGCAGCTGTTTAAAACGCTATTTAATTGTTCGATATGATAACATAGAAGGCAGATTCAATTTTAGTACTATAATGGTTAGTGAAAGACGAACTTAGGAGAATTGAGAACTTATAATACTACTAATCCATGCACCAATTGCAGATAAAGAAAGGTATCCACATGGAGGGAGTTCGTCCTGCACAGAAGCTTAAGGAAGGAAAACAACAAAGGAGTCACATTATTCAAAGCAAAGGTTTACGACTAGTATCATAATTGAATTTATTGTTGCTTCGGATGATGTTAGATGGAAACAGATGAAGCAAATGGAAAGCAACATAAACGCATTATCTATAATAGAAACTCACATCTTAAAGAGACGGAAAACATACAGTAAAAGGGTGAAATTTTACAGCAATTACAAAGACTAGAAGAGAACTTATAGCTAAAATTTGAGAGAACAATGAGAGGGATTACCTTATTCACCATGAAAACACCTTCCCCGTTCACATCCACTTCAAGATCGCAACAGACATCCATTGTATAACTAAATAAATCTCAAACCCCACCTTAAATAAGAACTTCTTGAAGCCTTATCATCAGAAGTTTGTCAAACCCAGATGAGCAAACTGCAGAAAAACACCGAAAGATACCAAAAATATGAAGTCGCAAGGCCTTCTTTGAGCTTTATAATCAGAAATAAGCCATACCCAGATGAGCAAATTGCAAGTCACAAGACCTTATTCTCAAAGGGAGAAACAAGATAAGCAAAAAGAGACGTTTTTGGGTTGTTCTGTAAACCCGTAGTCAAAGGCCTCAGAGCAGCATTTGGCCTTTGTCCAGAGAAAGACAGAGAAAGAGAAACAACAAGAATGTAACGACACAAATTCAGGATATATATAATAAGAGGAAGCATCAAGCATGTAATCTCTTCAGCAGAGAAGAGAGGAGAGAGAGAAATATGAGGAAATTACAAGGGAGTTGGTGGTGTGGATTGTTCTGTGTGTGCCCACTACACTACTGTCTGACATTCCTGCAAAAATTTTGGTTTTTTGTTTATAGGGAGGACTGGAGAAAGACGTGCTTTTCATTGAATAACTGTGATTGGGTTTGTGAAAGGCAAAAATACCCTCCATAAACCTGTAAAAACGCAAGCTTTTTAGCTTTACCGGGTATTAATTATTCCACTCCCTTTAAATTATTCAATCCTTGACCTCTTTCTTTTAGGTATCCCATGTGTTGAATTGTTTAATTGCCCGAAATGTCCATTTTCGCTTTCCGGGTCCCCGTTTAGTTTTTTCCCCTTCTTTTTCGTTGATGAAGGTCCCATTTTCACCAAGACTCCATGAATGGTTGAATTTCTTTCTAGGATGCGACAATGGACTTGGTTTTTTGGTTTTTTCACATTACGTGATTCAAAGACGCGTATCATAAAGATAATAGCCTCCTAAGAGCATATGCAATAGTGATTCATAATTTTGGATCATAAGTGGGGGTCCACACTCTCCACATCATCTCACAAGCCAACGTTTTCTCTCTTCTCTACATCCTATGAATCACCAACTTGGATCACCAAATAAAATAATATTTTATAGATCCCACTACTACCATATTATTGGGTTTTAGACTTTTAAAGGCTTAATTGGCAAAAAAAAAGAGAGAGAGAACGTGTGGGGGGCGGATCACGACCGTGAGCTGGATCGTGGGGCGAGCGAAGCGGATCACTGATGCATGGTATTGCTTGGACCATGAGCCAAATTTTTGGCTCACGAGCCTTGCATTGCAGATGCTCTAATAACTACAACATAATATGCGAATATCTGGTAATCATGGACCTTCTATGCCTACTCTCTTCTCTACATCCTATGAATCACCAACTTGGATCACCAAATAAAATAATATTTTATAGATTCCACTACTACCATATTATTGAGTTTTAGACTTTTAAAGGCTTAATTGGCAAAAAAAGAGAGATAGAGAATGTGTGGGGGGCGGATCACGGCCGTGAGCTGGACCGTGGGGCGAGCGAAGCGGATCGCTGATGCATGGTATTGCTTGGACCGTGAGCCAAATTTTTGGCTCACGAGCCTTGCATTGCAGATGCTCTAGTAACTACAACATAATATGCGAATATCTGGTAATCATGGACCTTCTATGCCTACTCTTAGCTATCATAGCTAATTACATAACTAAATGCCTACCTGAATCAGCCATTCTAGTCACAAGCAAACATCTCAAAAAGTAAGATTAAAAAGACAATTTTGTCAACTCTCAAATGCAATGGCCTATTCATCCTCATACCCAAGAACATTTGTGTGCAATTTGTTTAGGTCATGGTGCCCCTAATTTCTTGTTTGTTCAATGTGGCTAAAACCGACAAATGAATTGCTCGATTTGGATGTAGGTCAAATTTAATTTAGATTGGTTCATGTTTTGGGTCAACAATATTTCTGTTGGTAATGTAAGGACTCACCTTGATGCGAAAACGTTGCCCGAATCTCGCCTGTTGAATGCTGCCCACGAACATGATTGAACTAGGTTGACGGTGGCTACTAGAGTCACCGTATAGCATCACACTCCAAACCCAATCCCTAGCAATGGTAGGATTAATGTGAAAGAGAAGGTAGAGTGAAGTAGAGAGAGAATAACACTTTTCTCAGCTAGTTAAACTCTCATAACCAGCTCTTCTTTAAATCATTATCAAGATTTGTAACTGATTTGTACTTATTACAAACAATTAATAAATAATTAATAACCCACTTAATGTGGGTATCAAAGTGACCGTTACACTCGGTCAACAGTTCCCCCTCGGTCACATAAACCGTAAATCTCGTATCTCTCTGCTGACGAATCTCCTCATGTTTCATAATGGGAATAGAGTGTGCGATCAAAAACAAACTAGTAGTGTTATATCAAATCACCATCTAACTGACATAACACTTTCACGAAACATCAATACCCCGAATCATTCAAATACATCACCAATGGCATAAACTGTCCCTTTATGCCTGATATATCAATTGATTATATACTGAATATAATCACCTGGGCTTGATATGGTGATGAGAAAATGATTCTTACTTAGAGAATTACAATAATTCATCTTATCATAACTACTTTCTTAGTGTGTCCCGCTGGACCGTGTACATCTTAGCCCTTGGGAAACACATTAAAGTAGCGACATCATACTTTGGCTTCATATTATAACTCTAAGTCAAGGAGCATTGCAAATGAGAGTCACACAATGATAATGAAAGTGAACTCACTTATCACTCATCAGATAGGTCGACTTTCAGCACACTCAGTATGATAGTGTGTCACGACATAGCTCCCCCTAAACTGGGCGTGTTACTCTTCTATGCCATGTGAATCATAAGCTTGGCTTTACCTAAAAAACCAACCTGAGCTACTAGATCAACATACCCAATGTTAATCCCAGCACTCAAGATTCAGTTATAAGGCTTCGATATAAAAACTTATTTCATACTCGACTCCCACGAGTCTCATCTTAGATACACTAAGGAGACTATAGCCATTTTAACTCGTATACTTCCAGTACGAGTAATCAATATTGCACACCTAGTGCCAATGTGGTTCATTCTCATCCTACCCGCTACTCAAGCGCCAGGGTGATTGCCTATGTGATTCGGCCAATCAGAAGCCTTGTGACATTTCAATATTCTTAACATGTAAAAATAAATCAGGAGTGCTCTGCTCAGTTACAAAAGAAATGTGTCCATCACACAACAAGATACATCCAAGCACTAAACCTTATGAATTCCTAGGCTCAACAAACGAGCTTTGAATGCATCACTAGGAACAAGTTTAGTCAAGGGAACATAATCACCTTGTTAGTGAATATATACCTTATGGTAGTGCTTTTTGGTTCTATGGTAACAAGACACACAATTTGCCTCCATAGCTGACATTGTTGTGTAGTTTTGCTTCTTACCGCATGGCTCTTCCACCAAAAGTGAAGGTATGTCCTGAGGTTGACCTAGACTTATCCGGATGACCATCCCAGTCGACCTTTAAGTATCCTCTCAACTTAAGGTCTCCCATTGATAGCATAAGACTAAGTCAGCAGTACCACAAAGGTAGTGCTTTGACTCTCTTGACGACTTGCCAATCAGCAAGTATTGGGTTACTTTGATAACGACTTACCAAACTAACCGCAAAGCAATGTCAGGCCATGTGCTTAACATGGTTTACATTAAGCTTCCTATGGCACTAGTGTTAGAGACATTGTTCATTATCTCCATTTCTTCATCTGTTTTAGGGCATTGATCAAGACTCAAGGCTAGACCCTTCTCAACAAGAGTATTTACGGGTTTGGAATTATAAATCCAAAATCATTCCAAGACCTTTTATACATGCATCTTGGGACGGTTTTGAATTATTGTCACTCTTAGGACATACCTAACTTAACCCATGTCCTTTATCTCGAATACATAGGACTACTACTTTTAAGTAGCTTCGATCAACTCCAAGTTGCTCCTAGCCCGTAGCATGTCATCGACGTGTAAGGTAAGAAACACAATCCCCATGTCGTCTCTTTGACATACATACAATGGTCTTTTGAATCCATACATAAGCCAAACTAAGTTATGGCTCCATGGAATTTAAAGTACCAAACTCTAGAAGATTGCTTAAGACCAAACATGGACCTTTTTTTAATATAATTAAGACGACAAGCCTTGTCCTCTTGTCCCTTTGATACAAAACCAATGGGTTAGTCCATATAAATCTCTTCCTCAAGATCACCATTGAGGAAAAAAGTCTTTACGTCTATTTCGAATGTCTCAAAATCCAAAAGTGCAACTAAAGCTAGGAGCAACAAGGTCTGAACTCATCGATCAAACCATCAATGAGTTCTAAAACCTTTTTCTTGTCATATAGTTCATCTCATCCCTTATGGCATCCATACACACTCTTTGTGATTTGGTGAATAAATCACCTCTTGATAAGAGGTAGGCTCCTCAACTTCCAAGGAAGTGCATAGGAATACATCCTCCTCAACTTAGAAATATCATCGAGGAATTCTTCCATATCCACTCCTTCAGATCCTGAGACCTTCATTATTAGTCTGCCTATGTGATAAATCCCTCCCCCTTTTTCTAAGAGGTATGGGACCAGGAATCCCTCCCCCTTTCTCTAAGAGGTATGGGATCCTGAGCACGAGGAGAAAATTACTCCCACTTTCCATTGGAGGTGGGATCCTGAACGTGTGGACTAACTGCATGTTAAAGAATGAGAGATTGAGGATAAACCTCATTCTTAGGCTAACTCTCCTCAACATATGGAGATTGAGAACGAATCTCATTCTCATAAACAGACAAAACCTCACCATTCCTAGCAAATAAGGAAGGTGAACAATCCTCGGTGATTTAGTGAGAATTCAAATCCTCCCCCTCATCGAGAGATGGTTCTTTTTATTACAACTCATACAAATTGAGGTCCTTTTTAAATTTCACCAAAAACTTAGAAATTCATCCTCACGAAAAATCAACATTGTGGGAATTCATTTCACGAAGAAGATATTCATGATTTCGATTGGTTCTAAGAGTTCTAATATTTCGTTCCAATTGAATTCTACTATCACTTTAAATTATATGAACACATCAAGTACTTAATAGTGGTGAGATGATAGGTACATATACCGACATTACGAATATATCACTCCATGATGTGCTTTCACATTCATGGGCCCGCAAATGTCTAGAGTGAATGAACACCAAGAGATTCGATGGCCTCAAAGTCTTACTAAAAGACTTTATAGTTGCTTTACTAGCTAAACTTGACTCACACATGGGCAATTGAACTTTGATGCGTCGGCCTTAAAAGGCTGTATATAGCTAATTTGATAAATCTATCTTGGCGCTCATGGTCAGTCGAGCACGTCTAAAACAGAATCGAAAATGAGGCAAAGAGGGAAGATGTCTTGTTTCGTCCAAACTATTGAAAACACCTTTCAATGTGACATGGCCAAACAAATTGCCATTGTGCACGATATCTAAGACATCTAGGCGAAAATAAAGAGAACTAATCTTGTAAACAAAAGACACAGGGGAACATCGCACCCCAGGTGCACAAAGAGCATCGTGAAGAAATAATGCATTCTCTTCATGGAGATATGTCCTTATTTTAAGGACACTTTCTTCACGGTCGTTACCAAAAATAAAAATTTGCGAACTCACCGGGTAGTGATGAGGATTCACAAAAGCAATTCTATCCTGAACTATGTGCTTGGTTGCTCCCGTGTCTACAATCCACTAAGGATTATAGTTGGCAACTAATGCTTGGAAGCACACAATTCATTCAGGTGCAATTGTGATAGAAGGTACCTTAATCGGCTCAGGACAATCCCGAACGTAGGGTCCCTTATTTCCATAGTCATAGCACTCACATGTGCTATTTGTCTCTCTTTATTTCCCTTAGCCTTTTTTCCTTTTGCAATACCAACCTTAAATCCAGAACTTTATGAGGAAATGAATCTGAACGAACCTGATGCTAAGCTAATCCCACGTGTACTCAACAGTGGGATAACTTTCCATTTCCTCACTAGATCATCATTGATGCCATACGACAAAGCATAGCATATTGATCGATCCATCCTCGAACCATTTTTTTGTATATTTATTTTTTTTAAAAGGTTTTCTTGATACTAGTCACTAGCAGTACCATCTTTGTCGTTCTAGGAGACCTATAATCTAACAAGTGTTCTACACTACAAAATAACACGCGATTAGAAACCGAAATTTGAAACCGAAAATAAATCAGTTTCAAAAGAAGGGTTTGGAAACCATAGTTAGAAACCCCTTCGACGGTTTCTAATTCTAAAACGGATGAGTGCATCGGTTTCAAAATTCAGAAACCGATACATACTTCGGTTTCTAATTTGAAACCGATTAAAATTTCAGTTTCAAATTGTAATTTTTTTAAATTTAGCTTAAATTTTGAATGGTTTTAATTATATCCCAATACTCCCAAAATCAGCTCCCAAAATCGGCTCCCCTCCATTTTCACGGTTTCCCACAGCTGGCTGCCCTCTCCTCCAAATATACCCTAAATCAACCACATCTTTAGCAAGGAGAGGGAAACTGGAGAGGGAGATCTTCTTCTGCCAAACGAAGCAAATGTTCGTTTCTTCCATCTCTGCCAAATCGACTCCAACAGCGAAGACAGAGTAAAATTGTTGCATCTCCAGCACATGTTCGGTTGTGCCATCTCCACAAAATTGCTCCATCTCCAGCCAACACCAGAACGAGTAAGCTCTATCTCAAGAAAAATCAGGACACATTTCGTCCATCTTTGGTGAAAATTGCTCCATCTCCCGTAAATGAATTCGAGGTACTGTTGATTTGTTCGGTTTTGGTGAAACATGTTAGATTTTGTTCCGATTTTTATTGGAATGAACATTAGGGTTGCCGATTTTGTTCAGTGTTTGTCGGATAAGTCAACATTAGGGATATCGATTTGGTTGGGTTGAAATGGGGAATGCTCTTCATTTGTTGAGATTGGGTCATGATATGAAGCGTTAACGGTGGATTCATCCCTGATATTTGTTGTCAGAATTTACATGCATATGTTCAGCAGTATATATTTTAAACGACATTGCTATTTGTCTGTTATCTATGGATTTATCCCTCATGTTGACTGGCAAAGGGTTCTTTGCAGATGGCTATCTCTGCAGATTAGAGTTTCTCTACTTCTTAATGTCCGTTCTAAAGATTGGAGTTTGTTAACGTCAATTCTGAAGATTAGGGTTTCTATGCTTATGGCTATCTTTGTAGACGACTTATGAAAATTTTAGGTATAGGTATGATCACTGGGCAAACCCATATAACAAGGGAGTGGTGGAGAACTTGAAAGCGTAATTCTGAACCCCCATCCCTAATAAATCAAATAACCACAGGTTAAAGATATCCAATGATGTACTGGCATCAAAAAGGAAAGGGAAATGGATTCCAAACTATTTCATAGAAATGGTTATATAAATTAAAGTGACAAATTTATCTCTGTCTGTATAAATATGTTACCCTTGTACGCAACCCTTTCCTTCGATATGCTTTTTGTCAATCTCTTTTGATTTTAAGTCAACTATGAATGGTGGGATGTATCATTCATAATGTGGAATAGTGTGGGAGAATGGCGGACGTATGCTACGCAATGTGGGCTAATCTGAAATTGTCATGTGTTGTGATTGATGTGCGGAATTCATGTCATTTTATCCATACTGAATTTGCGCACGGTTCATGTTCTCAATTAACAGTCTAATTTGTGTTGTGATTGATAGATTGTTGGGCTTATTCCTAAGTTTTAATATTATTTTTTGGCAATTTATATACGGCTGATACGCCTTGAATTGCTTGGCTCGGTTTCTTGTCACTAGGAATAGCAAAAAGGAAGACATAGGCGAGGCATAATATAAGGGGAGTAGCACCTCAGTTCCAATTGACAACTGAATTGCGTGCCTACTGGCTAGTGAATTTGTACGTAATTATGCAATGATAATGGACAAATTTTATTATTTCGTAGGTGCTAGGGTACTTGGTTGGATGAATAATATGTTATATGTTTTGACATGAAGCTTATGTATTTGGGTTTGCATTTACTTTGATGAGTATTGTTTGTTTATTTATGTTGTGATCTGTTGGTGTGTGAATCATGCATAGACATGACTTATATGTATAGGATATTCCTATGAATATAATTCTTTCACTAAGCTTAGAATACCCGTTCAGAGATTTATACATTAGACATCTTGGAAACAATTTATTTAATGATATTATAGATAGGGTCTTCAATCATACAGGTATTTAGAAGAAGCTACTAGTAATATCTTTAAGTAATTTGTTAATGAAAAGTTATAACATGTATAAATCTTTGAATTGTCCAATTTGGGCAGTTCAAGAGCCTTATGATATTTGATTGTTTGGCAATGAAGTCATTGCTTACATTGGGCAAAAGTTGATTAGTGTTTCCATATGTTCTCTGGATGCGATTTTGGAGATGATCATCATATGTTTGGCTCATCTTCGAAATTTGTAGTTTGGAGAACTGTAGGGAAATGCTGTTGAAATTTTGCCTCATATATGCAATGTTTAGCCAAATAATAAAATGTTAAACGATTCTTGAATGGGTTTAGGATCACCGACCTTTGTAGTAGCTAGGGGATATATAAGATCATACCATATCATAACATTTTCTATGTGTTGATATTAGTCATCTGCAGTTATTGTTTAATAATTGAATTACATGTGCTTTCTTAAATCGCATAGAATAGAAAATTTTCCTACAATACGTACTTAATATTAACAGTGTCGTGAATGTTATTCTTTCACAAATGCAGTAATGGGGACTAATCGAGATTGGATGCATGAGAGGCTTGATGGGGATTATTTGAGTGAGCAATTTGTGAGAAAAGTAGATGGATTTATTGAATTTGCTAGTAAGGAAGATCATTTTAAGAAATATGAAATGCTTAATTGCCCTTGCAATAAATGCTGGAATGTGCCTTATTTAGATGAGGATACCGTTAAGTTACATCTCTACAAGAATGGGTTCCGTCCTAATTATTATCAGTGGACTTACCATGGTGAACTACATACTACTTTAGGAGTTCAAAATCTCACGTCTACATCAAATAGTGTTGAAGGCACCTCAATGAGGGATATGGTTATGGATGCTTTAGGGCCCATGGCTTCTAATTGGGGACAAGGATCGAGTAATGCTGAAGAAGATCCAAATCCTGAAGTAAAGGCTTTCTTTGAAATGATAGAAGCCACTGAGAAGCCATTGTATGATGGTTGTCAGTCATCTTTGCTTTCAGTAGTTGCAAGAATAACAAATCTTAAGTGTGGGTATAACATCCCCAATAGAGCTATTGATGGTTTTGCCTCATTAATTAAGGATATATGTCCTGATGATAACAAGATGGCTGAGACCTTCTTTGGCACGAAAAAGTTGCTTGCTGGTCTTAAAATGCTGCATGAAAGAATAGATGTCTGTCGGAAAGGGTGTATGTTGTTTTGGAAGGAGGCTACCCATTTAGATAAATGTGAAGTATGTCATGTAGATAGGTATGTTAAGAAGACATTAAGGGGTAAGCCTATTGCAAAGAAGCAAATTATATATTTTCCCATTACACCAAGGTTGCAAAGGCTTTATGCAACAAAAAATGTTGCACAAGAAATGAGATGGCATGCGGAGAACTCGCACGGTAGTGGCTCCCTTGCACATCCAGCTGACGAAGAGGCATGGAAACATCTGGATGAGGCTGATCCTGAGTTTGCAGCTGAGCCTCGTAATGTCCGCCTTGGATTATGTACAGATGGCTTCTCCCCATTTGGTCAATTTGGATTATGTTTATATATATATATATATATATATATATTAGTTCCAAAATATATATATATATATATATATATATATATGCAGAATATATGTACACAAAATATCCACTTCTTCTCCCTATTGAAGTAAATTCTGGCATTTTGGAACTACATTATGTTTGTTTGTTGAAGTTACCATGCATTCAAGAAAATATCCACTTGGGATAACCAATACATTCTGGCAGAAAATATTATACTGCGGACTAATTTAAATGGGAAGAAAATAAATAGAACAAGGGCAAGTAAACATAGATAGATATAAACTCACCTAAGTACACTGTACCAGCAGCATATGATGAAACATGTTTGCCCATTTCAGCAATCATTTGGCAGGCAGAGTAAATCCCCACCAAGCCAGCCATAAAGAAACAACCAACAAAACAAGAAAGCCTCATTAGAATTTTCTCATAGCAATATGTTTTTTACAATTTAATTAATTCATAGTATATATTCTAGCTACATTTATTGTTCATATATAGAAAATCACATAACAATACACATGTATGAATTATGATGAGGTAGCTAATTTGTGCAGAATATATGTACAAAAAATATCCACTTCTTTTCCCTATTGAAGTAGATTTTGGCATTCCGGAACTAAATTCTGTTTGTTTATTGAAGTTACCCTGCATTTAAGAAAATATCCACTTGGGATAACCAATACATTCTGGCAGAAAATATGCACTTATTTCTGGTGACCTTGCAGATATTACTTCAAATGAAGATAATGACTGCTGGTCATTATATTGCACTTATTTCTAGTCATTATATTGCAGTTGTCTCCGTCAGTAAGTTGTTGGTTTCATTATATTCCACTTATATTTGGTTTTTGTTTTTGGTTTTTGGTGTGAGGATTTGGGTATGTCTGCACATTTTTGTTTTTTTGGGTTTTCCCCCTTTTTCATGCAAGTACATACGTAGCCTACATAAACAGTAACGCATGGTTTTGCTGAATGCAGTCTCAAACAATTTCTGAAAATGCAGAGAATGTTACATAAACAGTCACTTGCTGTTTTGCTTATTTCTGGTGACTAGATAGTCACTTATTGTTTTGGTGTTCTGGTTTTTCCCCCTTTCTCATGCAAGTACATATGTAGCCTACATAAACAGTCACTTGCTGTTTTGCTGAAGCAGACAGTTAGTAGTTTACTATTTTGCTGAATCCAGACAGTCAGCAGCTACTTCCACCACAAGCAATTAGTAGCTTAGAAAAGCATAATCACAGTCTTGCTATCATGGTTGGTGTGCAGTCTAATGGACTTTCAATGTTTGTGACCTATGTATTTTGGAAATAATTTGCAGGAGAAATATCAATCATTGAAAATAGCAAAACAAGTTCCCCCATCACAAAAGGATGATAGCCTTTTCCTAGAAGCGGTTGGGGGGTGGAGCGAGAAAGGCACCGTTTATGGGTTGGGCAATAGTGCCGGTCTTTTCTACGAGAAGTCAGTGCATCACATCACTTCGAAGATGCCTTGTTACACTCCCTCCATCGTCTCTTAGCTTCAAAGTGAATTAGAAACGACGAAGACCGAGCTTAACTCCACAAAGAATGAACTACAACAACAACGTACTTCAATGGAAGAGCAGTAAAGACAACTAGAGCAACAACAAAGAAAGCTGGAAGAGCAAAAAAAAATGATGGAGGAGCAACAACGAATGCTAAAGGCACAATGTAAGATGATGGAGGATCAAAAACAAGCCTTGCTAGGTTTGCAATCCCAAATGGCACTCATGTCCAGCTTGCTTGTTCATCCATCGGAACTCCATGATTCAGAAAAGTAGATTGCTTGCAACATATATGCACATAGATGCCTTCTGATTTTGGGTGCTTTGGATCTCTACTATGCATATACCTTCACTTTTGTGGATCCCAATTATCTCACTTAAGGATTCATATAGATTTGTGTTTTGGAATATTACATACTTACAAATCTTGAACTTTTTTGTGGGGTTGTAAATTTAGCAAATAGCTCTACCTTTTCAAATCGACATTATTGTAGGCACTCATATATATATATATATATATATATATATATATATATATATATATATATATATGTATGTATGTATGTATGTATGTATGTATGTATGTATGTATGTATGTATGTATGTATATCGTAGGCATTCCAGTTGCAAATGGTTGAGTTGTGTTCTTACTTAGGCACCAACATTGAAACAGGAAGTTGGACATGAGTGCTGAAAACTTAATACCAAAAATTGACAGCAGGTGGACACAATTTGGATATGGCAAGGTTGCTGAGTTTGGTTTCAAAATTTAGAAACTGAACAATATGATCAATTTCAAACATGAGAAACTGATATATGGTTTCCAAATATTAGAAATTGATCATTGTATTCAATTTCGTTATGTTCGCAACCGATGGTTTCATTTGGTTTCCAAACATTAGAAACCGATGGCTGCATTCGGTTTCCAAACATTAGAAACCGATGACCATATTCAGTTTCCAAACATTAGAAACTGATGGCCATATTCAGTTTCCAAACATTAGAAACCGATGGCTTTATTCGCTTTCCAAACATTAGAAACTGATTAGTAAATAGTTTCAAATTTCAGTTTCAGATTTAGAAACCGAATCAAATTCGGTTTCAGAATTGGTTTGCAACCAAGCCTGCAGAAACGGGCAACTTTCGGTTTCAATTCGGTTTCTAATTTCATTTAGAAACCGATTTCACCTTTTTGAAACCGAATATTTCGGTTTCTAAACGCGTGTTTTCTTGTAGTGCTAACACTTCACGTTCATTCAGAAGAAACTAAATCTTCTTTGTGTTATAGTCAGCGCTATCAAGCTTTTCATAGGTAAACAAATTACCAATTGTATTTTAATTTCCATATCTAGTATATATTTTAAAAGATGAACATTAGGCATATTTTCAAATAATTAAATTATGAAAAACCCCATCATTCATGTCATATGATCGAAAATTTTGCTAAGTTCGTAATCATCACATACAAACATGAATTAGAAGTTTTTTTTTTATAATTTAATTATCTCATTTTTTCATAAAAATAAAATTTATGGATAACATTATGGTTAAACTAATTAACATTTCAGAAATATCACAAACATATTGAACTTTATCATGTAAAGCAAATTTACATGAAGTTATATCATTATATAAAACGAATTTATATAATTACTAATATGTCATTTAAAACTCTATCAATGACATATCAATCATAAGATTCAGATTATTATATAAAATGTATTTATATAATAAAACGAATCTATATTGTAAAACATATTTGGACAATAACATGTTACAAAAGAAATTCATTAAAGCCCAAAGAACATTATATAAAATACATTTATATAATTATAGATAACATGCAGCTTATTCATATCTCACTCACAAAATTATAAAACACATTCATAATTTTATAAGTTTAGATTTTATGAAACGAATTCATAAATACATAATTAGTAGGAAATACGAGACAAATTCATATTAGTTTATTTGGGCAAGGATAAAGTGCTAAAATAATTAGCAAATTTACTACAACTCATGTAGTTCGCATATAAAACACATTTATATAATACTAGTAATTGGTGATTGACATGAAACATATTCGTGTAATCGAATGCAACATAATTTGTAACATGAAATATATCCAAGTATTAATCGCAATTAGTTATATAGAACAGATCCATATAATACCAAAATTTGTGTGAAACGAATTCAAAGTAATATTCGCAAATTATATAAAATGTATTCATATAATATTGCAAATTTAAATTTCATGAAACAAATTCGTAAAATGATCAAATATCCTATATGTTTAAGCACTATATATGAAACTAATTCATGCGAAACTTCATGAAACATTTTTGTTAAGCAGAATAATAGCGGAAGAATTAACCGAATCACAACTGCTCATGTATTTGCATAAAGTGTATATAAAATTATTAAATAAAAGGATCATCATGAAACACATGCATGCAACAGAAAATTATATAAAACATATTTATATAATATAACTTATGAAACATATTTATTTATAGACCAAGCGGGATCTAAATATCACATAGATATTTATTGAGTTTGAATAAAACAAATTTACATGATACTAATTTTATATATGAAACACATTCATATAAAATATAACATATGAAACACATTCATATTAGACACTCGACATGAAAATTTCAAGTTGATGCATAAATAAAACAAATTTATATACAACATTAAACATATTAATGTTCTTATAATATGAGTTTATGCAATCTGAATAAAAACTAATTCAAAGTCTTAATTCAACTAATGAACTAATTACACAAAGCTTATCAACTTAGACATCCTGATAATTCAACTAAAAAAAAATATGTCATGGCTAATAATCTCAATCATTATTCTGAAACGAAACCAAAATTCAAACAAAACTTTGAATAAAACTAAACTTGTACAAAATCGGGGCCCCTGTACGAAACCGAGACACCCCCTCCCCTTCTCTTCGACCTTTACAAGTTCAGTGCATTGGGGCCTCTCTCTCTACCTTCAAACCCTCAACGTTTCTCTCTCTAAACCTCTCAACGAGTCCTTGGCTTTCTTCCTTGAGATTGCTCCATGTTCTCTCTCTCATGAAACTCTCTGTCTAAGTACTCAACCAAGACCTCTTAGATGCTACAACTTCTCTTCAGCCCCTTGCCACGTTCCTACTTTGCACTCGGCAGCCATGGCCGCCTTCGGCTGAGAAACGGCGTCCAGAGACCTCCATTAAAACCACCACCACCAAAGCCCAAGTGATGAAACCGCCACCCCTTGCGCTGTGAAAACAAGCCTCCGGGCTTTACTTACTCATCCTCTGACGAAAACATCACCACAATCATGTAGATTGGCCGCCGGCGAGTCGCTCAATCTGTTTACTCGCGCAACGCGCCACCCAGGTGCAGCGCGTTTGTCACACGTGCCGCTTCGTTAGGATATTTGGATGGTTTTTCAACGGAGAAACGTAGTCGGTGAAATTGGAGGCTAACTGGAGGAAGAAAACGGCCAAAAGTCGTCTTCGTCGGTGGCACGTGACCCACACGCGCCACCCCCTCCTGGCGGTTCTGATGGGTCTTAGGTATATATCTTTGTTTCTATGTGCTCGGGCTCGTGAGGGGTCTAGATCTGAGTTGAGGTGATTAAAAATGAGAGTTGGTTTTCCAGATCTTAATCACAAAGATTAGAGTTCTCGATGTACAACGTCTGATCGTCGAAGGGGAAGTTAGGGTTGGGTCTGACGATCATAATGCTAATTAGATCTTAGTTTTGTTAACGTATAAAACCTTAATATATTAGCATTATGTCATAATATTATCAGATAGATATGATTTTGCTTGATTTCTTATCACATAGAATAGAAATCACTTTTTCTCAATAAGTTAGTATGCTATACTAGTTTTAGCAGAAAAAAAAACATTAACATTAACATCTGTTTTGCATAATTTCAAATCACCAAGAATGTAAACATGTAGTTTATTTATTCTTGTTCAGTCTTGGAAATTTCATGCCAAAACAGAATAGAGGTATATTTTGCTGTCACATAGATTTGTTGATGAAACTAATTAGTCTCAGGTTTAGGCCAACATGAATGAGTCAGGGCTAGCGACAATCAGACAAAATTCTGATACCACTGTTGGTAATGTAAGGACTCACCTTGATGCGGAGATGTTGCCCGGATCTTGCCTGTTGAATCTTGCCCACGAACATTATTGAACTAGGTTGACGGTGTGCTACTAGAGTCATCGTATAGCATCACACCCCAAACCCAATCCCTAGCGATGGTAGGATTAATGTGAAAGAGAAGGTAGAGAGAAGCAGAGAGAGAATAACACTTTTCTCAGCTAGTTAAACTCATAACCAGCTCTTCTTTAAATCATTATCTAGATTTGTGACCGATTTGTACTTATTACAAATGATTAATATATAATTAATCGCCCACTTAATGTGGGTATAAAAGTGACCGTTACACTTGATCAACAATTTCGATTTGATTTGGGCTTTGTCAAGTGATTTTCGATTCAAGTTCATGACTCTGAGTCAACTAATGCTTGATTCAATAACCTTGTCTAACCCAAAAAAAAGGGAAAATTTTCTAGGATACATTGGGTTGGGTTCCTATTGCATTTGGCCTATTTACGTATCATATCCAGTTTCAGGAGAGCTTATCTTAGTTGTCGAATTGTGAATAAATACAAGTAGTTCAGTTTAAGGTACTAATTTTTGGACCAATTTTGCTAGCTCTAAATGTGCCTCAAGCACTTAACATACTGATTTACCTCAAATGTCCACCATCTTGAAATGTTCTACTTTTTGATTGTTGCACAAACGAAGTTGAATATTGATGATGTATGGGTTAAGGATGAGAAGGGACTGTTGCCTATTGTTTGAAGCAAAATATTTTCTTTCATATTTATAAGATAACTAGATATTAAATCTGTACTACGTACCGAGTGATTTTAAACTATAGTAAAATAATATTTTAAATATTAATCTATATACTTTATTATATTACTTTAGAGCATCATATAGTAATTCTCAAATATATTGATTATTGCTTTAGCTTGAAAAACATCATTTATCATCAATCAATAATATTTTTATTGCTAATGGACACATGTCAATAATCCATCACTTTCACTTACTTTTATATATGAATATATAATATCATAAATTGAGTGCATCAATTAAATGTTATCAGAATCATTCCTATGAATGCCTAAAGGGATTATGGAGTAAGCAAGACTTACAATAGAATACAACATAAAATGAGTCAAACTATGAAATTCGGAGAATGACCGATACGAGAAGTAAAACTTGGGCAAAAAGAAAACCGATAAGGACATCTGTAATTTGTGTCATCTGCTAACTGTATTCAAGTTTTAAAAATTAATTAATTTTTGATAAACATTTCAAGATTTTTCATTCTATCGTATGAGTTAGATTACTTACACATTGTATGCACAGTATACTACAACTAAAGCTATGAAAATTCTTCTATGCATGACATTAGTGTGAAATACTTGTTCGAAAATCAAAACATAAGAATCTTTATTGAGGAAAAAAAACTACTACAAGGAGAAGTTCAAAGACCAAAACTCGGCATTTCAAAACTAGGTTTTTTTTGGGGGGGGGGGAGATTTTGACCAAAGTTCCATTGAAAATTGCAACATTTCGGCTTGGCGTTAACAAGATGAGTCGTTTAGTCAGATGGCCCATTTTAGCATGCTAGGGTACCCATTTCACATATCGAGGCCATGTTTGACAAACAGCTATCAGCTGTTTGTATTAGCTGTTAGTTGTTAACTGTTTGAATTAATTGTTTGTATTAGCTGTTTGAATTAGCTGCTTGTTGAAAAACTGTTTGGTAACATTAGCTGTGTCTGATAAAATTGTGAGATAAAAAACTAATTTTTCAAAAAGCTCTTCCAAAAAGCTCATGGAATTAGCTTTTTGAACCCAAAAAGCTTTTCCAAAAAACTATTTCACCAAACACCCAGATTAGTTTTTTTATTTAGTCAAACAACTAATTTTGTTCAAAAAAGCTATTCAAAAAGTTGTTTGCCAAACACAAATGTCGAGGCCCTGTTCTCTTTGTTTTAGTGAATAATCCAAGGCTCCAAAAACTGCACATCAGACAAGAGCCTATCCAATTGTTATCTATAATTATACAACATCAGAAATAAGGGTTTTTATGTGGTAGAACGACTTTGTATATGCCAAACATGAACCCTAATTGCGTTTTCTGTGGTTTTGCGAAGGAAAATCATCTTTGCCTGTTCCTGTAGCGACTTGGACTAAATTACTCCGCCAATCTTCTACACAAATTATGAAAAAAAATTTAGAGCAAACTGGGATGGCTGGATATGTTTTAATTTACTAGCACCTGATTGGTCCGTGAAATTTACTAATTTGTTAGTTTCTCTAATGCTACAGGAATCGCTGTGCTTTTGACAAAGTATGCCAAGTAACCTGTATCTTTTGGGATAAGATTTCAAGAGAGACTAACGTCACTTTTGAAATACAAGATGCACTGTACAAACAAGAATAGAAGATTGTTACATGGAAAACACCAACCCCATCTGCTTTTAAAATTAATGTGGAAGCGATCCAGTCAGCAGAAAAACCTTACATAGTGGGTGCAGCCCCATTGGCTTTTAAATTAACGGTTTTGCTAAACGTCGCCCTAAGGGCGATAAATAAGAGGTATCTATATCCACTATATATATAGAATCTTTCCTTATGGATATATAATGCAAATAATAACTACTCACAAAAATCTTAGCCCAATCAATGAAAATTCTATTTCCTAAATAAACTCTAACTCCTCACCAATTCAATACCACCTAAGCAAACTCAATCTCTACCAACCCATCTCAACCCTTAATTACTACATGTCTTCCCTATGCTAGAACTTCTGCATAAATTACAAGTGATGAAATTTGAAAATTTACACTCTCTGGAGTCCTTAATTACTTTTCAATTGGAGACTCAACAACCTCTCAGACGAGGAATTCTGCCGGAAAATCTAGAACTTGCAACACCGAGTTTCAACAGCCCCTCAAACAACAAATTCTCTCAAAAAATATTGGATTTACCCTCCGACTCCATCTTTTCAATCCAAGCCACGGTGAAGTTGAACTCAATTTCAAATGCAAAAGACCCATCAGTGGAGGCCCGGTGGCTTGACACCCACCAACAGTAGCTGAATTGGGTGTTGAATATCCTGGGTTTTGGGTTGAAGAGGTGGGAAAGTCAGGTGAGAAGCAGCAATTGGGGAGAGGGGATTCTGGGTTTGAGGAGCAACAACTGGGGGGGGGGGGGGGTACTCTACGCTTGAACAACAACAATGGCGGGGTGGGGTGGGGTTTATAGGTTTGAGCAGCAACATCTTCTGGGGAGGTGATCTGTGTTAGGAAAGAATAATTGGGCACATGGGGGTAAGGGTTATAATTGGGTATGTGGGGAGAAATTTTTTTAAAATAAAAAAATTGTGATTGTTAATTATTATCCTTGTTAAACATTCAAGCAAGTTTTTAGTTGAGTCTAATTAAGAAATTTGCAACATATATCCATAAGGCCAGATTCTGTATGTATAATGAACATAGATACCTCTTATTCATCGCCCTTAGGGCGATGTTTAGCAAAATCGTTAAATTAATATGGAAGTGATAACCACAACTTCAGAATTGATTTCTGACTATTTGATCTTCGAAAAACTTTCCAACACTTTGACCTTTGGGCCTATTTATTTCTAATTATATGGGAACGATGAATCGAAATGGGGGGCAAAAATGCTAGTTTTTAGTAGTACAAGTTATTCAGAATAGATAGACCAAACGTCGGAACGCTGGTAGGTTTTCTGAAGGTCATATTATTAGCAACAACATCCCAAAGTTTAGATTATTAAAATCCAAAATTCTTAAATTAATATTGGGTCTTTCTCAATTATGTTTTTCATAGTTTGAGTACAATGACTACGGAGTGTCTGGTAAGATTCTTTTTGGAGAACTTTCTATCAAAAAATAGGTTTTCACCCTAAAGATTACGCGTTTAATGTAGCCAAACAATTAATTTAATTATTTGATAAAATAGCTTTTTAAATTATCTTTTTACTCAAAAAACCTAATTCTTAGGAAGCTCAAGATACTAGCAAATTTACCATATACTTTTTGCTAGAAATGACTAATGCAAATAGTTAATACAATAGACAACTAATACAACTGAAATGGCAAATCATTATCAATAAAGAGTTATTTGTCAAACACCTCCTATGTGTTAGTACGTTTAACTGGCAAGTTTCAAGCTCATTGGGTAGCAAAAGTTGAACTGATATCGTGTTATGGGCTACCTTAAATTATATGGATTGTGTGATAAATTTGGCCTTCTTATATTTTAGTATAGTTGGTAGACTAATTCTGTAACTATTTTCGCTCTATTAGTGGAGTTGAGAACTTGAGATCTTCAATGTGTTTCCTATTCGTTTCGCTATCTCAATTTTTATATGTGATTTACTTTAACTAGTTTATTTTACGTTCAGTTGTTATGTCATATAACTGATTGCATGAAAGAAGTTTTATAATCGGATTTTGGCTCATTAAAAATACTATATAATTCATTAAAATATACTATTGTACACTCATTTTGGCTCATTGAAAATATTACAACAATAATACCACCACCACCTCTCAGTGTGGGTCCTGCTTTTGCGGGGTTTGGAGAGATCCAAATATAGACAACCTTACCTCTACCAGCATTCCTACCCGTAGAGAGGTTGAATCCAAGAGACCCACAAAAACAATGATTTTGAGAAAATATTTTTATAAAAGAAGGATTTTACGGAAACATTAATGGAAAAAACTAGGGATTCGCAGCAGGAAATGAACTAAGAAATACTAATAAATCAGATTGCCATAACTATGTAAACATACGTACAACATACATACAACAAAGTAGAGGAATGTAGTATACCTTAACAAATAGAGGTAGGCAGACAGTGTCTCTACTACCTGCATACAAACACGACATACGAAAAAAAAACCACAACTAAACCTACCTTATGCAACCGAAAAAATCATAACCAAATCAGGTGGCCAACTCTCTGTGATCTAAGATCTTAATCCTATCCCGCCATAGTCTCCTATCCTGAGCCATATCATTCGTCAATCCTACAACTTTCAAATCCTCTCTAGTCACCTCGTCCAAACTCTTCTTTGGTTGTTCCCTTCCTCTTTTACCTTCGAGGATGTTAATCCTCTGACATCTCCTCACTGCAGCGTCCACAGTCCTTTGCACACATTGTAAAACCATCTGAGTCTTGTTTTTCTCATTTTATCTTCTATGGAACCCACTTTAACTAAATATTTGATTACCCAATTTCTAATTTTATCCATTCTGGTATAACCACACATCCACATAATCATCCTCATCTTTGCTACCATTAACCTTTGGATCTGTGTCTTTTTTATAGGCCAGCACTCTGATCCATACAGTACAGTTGGTCTAACTACCGTACGATAAGCTTTGCCCTTTAATCTTACAGGCATCCTCTTATCACACAGTACACCTGAAGCATATTTCCATTTATGCCAATCTACTTTTATGCGCTGGTTAATATTTTCGTCAATATCCCCATTCCGTTGAATGATCGAGCCTAGATATGTAAACTTCTCGACCTTAGGTATTGTCATCCCATCAATGGTAACTTCTCCTCCCATATCTGCCCTTCCACTGAAACAACAATGAAGGTATTCAGTTTTCGATCTACTTACTCTAAAACCTCTAGAGTCTAATATATGCCTACATCGCTCCAACTTGTCATTAACTCCCTCTTTGGTCTCATCAATAAGAACAATGTCACCTGATGCAGGCTCATTGAAAATATTGTTCTCACTCAAATATTCTAGTGAGTTGAGACACATTATTAGTGAGCTAATGGATAATTTTAGTAAGCGGAAAGACACAAACTAAAGCATCTTATGTATCCGAATTTTGCTTAGTAAAAATACTATTTAACCCGGCCACTAAAATGTACTATTGTACAAAAAAAAATGTTGTGCATTTGAAGCTCACTAAATTATATTCTAGTTATCTATACCATTTTTTTAGTGCCACTACATTTATTTAGTGAGTTATAATAGTTCTTTGGTAAATTATGAAATATGTTCGGTGATCAATATGATTCAGTGAGTAGTACTAATTGATCATAATAAAAATAAAAAAAAGCGAAGTGAGCAAACATATAATACACAATTTTAGTACACATACATAATCTTATCCATATTTTAACCTACAATTTCCTAGTGAATTGCATTGTAACTTTTGATGAGCTATGGTATATATTTAGTAATCAATATAATGAGTTTTGATATATCTTTAGGTTAACTAAAATATAATATTTTTAAATGCATAAGCATCACATTTTTGTAAAGTTTCAGTCACTTGTATTATTTTAGTGAGTTGTAATATTCATTTAATAAGTTGTGGTAGATATTTAGTAAGTTAAAAAATATATTTGTTGATAAAATATGATTTAGTTGGCAATGCTAACTATTCCTAATCAAAATAAGGGAGCAAATAATATTGTTTACTAATGTAATATTGCTCACTAGTATATATAGTAATACTCACTAAATATACTGTACAACTCACCAATACATACAAGTATTGCTCATTAAATATATTGTGTGCCTCACTAATACACATATGGCTTGTTTGGTTCTATGTAATCGAAGTGGTAATGCAATCAAAATGGTAATGGTGATTCCATTACCATGTTTGGTTATCATTAAGTAATGTAATCAAGATTGCATTGTAATTACATTTACCTCAATCTATGCAATTACAATTACTTGACTTTTCCTAAACAATTTTGATTGCATACATTTGAATCAAAATCTATCCAACTATAAGTTATTATATTTGGGAACTTTTTCTCTCTTATCTCCATTGTCTCTCCCCTACTTCCCCCTCTCTTATTAGTTTGACACCATTTTTTTAAAGGTTTGAAGCTCCACTCACCCCTCTCTCTCTCCTGTCCATATTAGATAAAATTTAACCTAGACCATTATCGTATTATTGTAACTATATTTTTGTACGTTCTAGACATCATGTCTTTCTCTCTCTCTCTCTCTCTCAAGTCATCATCATCATCATCATCATCATCATCATTTTCTCTCTACGTGGTAAACTTGAACAATATTACATTATTGTAATCTATAAGAAATAGAGTTATGTAAGTCTCATGCAAAACATCGTAATCATGATGATAAGATATTTGATGATATTTATCAACGAAGCTACAAATAATTAAAATAGGCAAAAATAAAATGCGAATTGAATTGCAAGTACTTCACGTCACGTGTAAAATTAAGTATTGTTTGTAGATGAATTCATTCCATTACACTTGTAAAAACTTTGTAACCAAACATTGTAATGCAATTATTATCCCATTCCATTACACTAACAATTGCATTACATGGTTGATTCCATTGCATAGTGATTGCATTACTTTCAACCAAACGTTACA
>JACYFF010031955.1:50755369-50772178 GCA_017589665.1 Selenicereus undatus | reverse complement strand
TACACCCCTCCCTCTTAAGGAGAATGTCACATCACCATGGCTCCTTGAAGAAGCTAATGCTAATAAAGGTTTTCGGAATAGTCTGGTGAAGTTATAAGGTGTAAATTTAAGGTAAGGTTTGAGTGTGTAGGAGGCAAAAATTTCAATGACAAATCAGGTGGTGCCACAAGAAAAATAAAATATTATTCCACTACGTGTCAAATTAATTACGGCGGTACATTAAATTAAATATTTGGTGAGTAATTACTATGGCCAATTAAAAAGCACCAGATGTCATGAATAATGCAGAAAACAAATTATTATTCCTTTTCTTTTAGGGATAATTAGTAAGAAACACTAATTTCATCGTCTTTATAAAAGGGGAGCTACTCCTCTCATTTGGGGGGGTCAACATTCACAAGAACTCACAAGAGCTCAAAAATTCTCTCTGGAAGAAGACAACAAGCACTTCGAACACATGCCATCTACACTCTTAGAGATCCATTTTATCGATAGGGATTAAGCCTATTAGGCCCTCTCTCAAGACCAAATTTATTCAAAATTGTTCAAGCAGATCAAATCCAGTGATTTATTATGCTTGTTCTTGTAACAATTATATAGAGATCTTATCCATATACACAATATCAATACAAAAAACTCAATTTATTACTGAATTTCTTGTCTAATTTATTTTAGACCCAAAATTTATATTTATAAATTTTTAGCATGCCCAGTGGGACCTCTCTGCCTCTCATCTCTTTCTCAGAAGTACAAACTTTATATTCTTTCAAGACGACATGAGCCCTAAGAATGCTTTCTCTTAAGCTTTAAGGAAAGCTATTCAATTCACATCTCAAAGATCAACAACCGCTCGTGCCGCATCTATCGGGAGTATGACTAGAAGTATAGCAAAAGTTGTTGCCACAATTGCCATAGGGCATTCAATTGTGATTGTACTGTTGTAGTCATATCAGATTCAAAATTTCTAATGGAGTCAACCAATCCAATTTTCTTGGTTTGAAGCAATAATCTATTGCTGGCATCAACATGCCGCAAATGATACCTCGTGGGATGGATGAACTTCAAACTCATACCAACTCTACCTTCTAGCCCTTTGGTTTAGAAGATTATGGCTATTCAAGTAGTGATTCCTCTTCGACATCATCAAAGACAACACTTTCTTCTCAAGTTGAAGCTAAATCCTCTGGCACTGTCATCATGCAAGTTATGGCAATGAAGGCTGCCAACTTTGAGGAACAACTAGCAAGGATAAAGGCTACGTTGGATTGGCTCTCTAAAGAAAGTGCAGAAAACGATGCTCAAATCAAGCATTAGAACGAGCAGATTGCGAAGTTGACAAAAAAGTTGGAGAAGAAGTCATCTAAAGCTTCTATTAAGGACTCAGGCGTTGATGATTCTAACAAGGAGTCCAATCATCACAGAGAAGGCGTACCCGTTTCCTAATTTGGACTTGTTAGGAACACTGGATGGTTTGCTTGAGAATGGGATTAGTGAACTCGATACACCAAAGTAAAGCGCTTTGAAGAGGCTGCAAGGATTACTGGCCCAAAGTGCTGTACTACATCATTAGCCATCCTCTTGAGAAGTGCATTACGTTAAAGGAACGTATTATGCAACTAGTTAGCGATGGGAGGATCATATTGGACTTCGATGATTCCGCCAGGACCAATCATATTTCTGCTAAGGTGGAGTACTTTCCTTTATCATGGAAGCAAAGGCCTACTCGATCTAATGAGCAAAGCGAGTGTACCATAATTGCCTCTCAAAGAGAAGAACTATTCACCATTCAGTTTGGAAGCCTGGAACCCATCATTGTCCCCTTAATGGTTCAAGGATCAGTGGTGGAGACTAATCTTACTCTAATTAAGGATGAAGAAGGATGAACACTCGTCACTCAAAGGAGGCCAAGGAATCCAAAACTAGCTCAGGTGCCATCCCTTCATCATAGAAAAAGACAAGGTAGGAAAAAAAGCAAGAAAAAGTAAAAAACAAACAGGAGACAAGAATTTCTGCCTATCTATATGCTCAAGCAGGTGTCGATTGTTCTTGTCACACTGGAAGAATTCTTCCTAGTGGGATTTTTTTTGAGAGGATCACTATTGACATGACTTCATGTTATGAACTGGAGGACGAGGAAGATGAGGACGAAGAAAAGTAGGAGAAACCTTCAAAAGATTATGATAAGACTCCAACTATTTTAGAGACTTTACCAATATGTAAGGATTGGAGACAAATCTTCAATTTGCCAGAAGAGATACATCAAGATGTTGCTGTTGCCTCACAACACCCAAAGCTTTATGTTGACAAGGTAAAACATGTTGGTCAATCAATGAAAGATGTTGCTCAATATGCTGCTTGCAACACTGCCATATCTTTTAACGATGATGACCTACTACTGGGATCCAAGCCTCACAATCGCCCTCTGTTTGTTACTTGCTATATCGGGGAACAAAAAGTCAAACGGATCCTTATAGATGGAGTGTCAACTATTAACATCATGCCTAAGTTTACAATGAATGACTTAGGGATCACGGTGGAAGAGTTTTCTAAGAGCCGAATGGTGATCCAAGGATTTAGCCTAGAGAGTCAGCGTGTGATCTGCATGATTCACCTTGAACTGATGATGGGAGACCTATCAACATCTTTAATCTTCTATGTAATCGACTCTAAGACTTCCTACAAGTCGTTGCTCGGATGCTCATGCCTTCATGAACATGGAATAGTAGCTTTAACTCTACACCAATGTCTCAAGTGCTATTGTGGAGGAGAAAGGAAGATTAATGGTGATGTCAAGCCATTCACTAAGGCAGAGTCACATTTCACTGATACTAAATTCTTCGAAGAAGGTTCGACACCTAAAGCGATGGTAATATCAACAATTTCCTCCACAGGTAAATGTGACTTAAAAGTTATCAAGGATACGCAATTGGCAATGGGGCACAATGATGCAAAACAACAACAACATGGCGAAGAGGATGATAAACCAAGTTCGCGAAATATAGTCCGCTAAACAGGTCACAAGACAGGTGGTCGCTTCAACAAACTCCATGACATTGGTTTTGAGGTATGTTCCTAAATCCCGTCGTAAGGAAGGAGAATCTCCCTTCAATGGAGTTGTAAATGGAGAGGTTAAAGGTAAAATTATCGGGAAGGCTAACGAGGCAAGCTTGGGTGCCTCTAAAGGAAGTGCCATGTTGCCACACGAAAGGTGTACTAGCCAAAGGTGAGCAAACACCCTCTTTCTGGGTTTGTCTCTTCTTCTAAGGCTTTGTTGAAAGAGGAGAAGGACTTTCCGCATACACGAACCAAAAAAGTATTCGATCCAAATGCATACAAGCTTATGGAAACAGCCAATTCTGACTTTCAAAATTCAACTACCTTAGGAAAGGTAATCGAATCCAAGCCTCATAGTCCTAATGAAACTCAACAAATGATCCAAAAGCAAGGAGGTTTAGTAGGTGTCTCTGAAGCCGGACTTAGCTACATGCCACTACAACCAATTAGAATCTCGGGGCGACAAAAGAATAAGCAGTCGGTAGTTCAACACATCTCAGCTGAAGAGATAGATGGGAGTGAAGAGGAGGACGATCCACTTAGCAAGAGGACTTCGGTCTTCAATAAATTACAATCGTCCAGTTCAATAAGACGTCCATTTGTCTTTACCAGAATTGGGGCACAACCAAAGCCTTCAGTATAAAACAGGATCAAGAAGGGAACAAAGCCCTTGAAAGCCTTCAATGTTCAACAGGAGCTCAAAAGTTTTGTATTAAATCGTCTAGGTGATACAAGTGAGGTACAAAGTTCTATCCCTTCATAAATGAAGAGATTTTCAACCCTGGATATCAAGGCAGAAGGTTCATTGAGAATGAAAAGGCACACTGTGATTTTCACTGGTCAACAAAGTAACTCCAACTCTAATAAGGAGGCAGGGGAAGATGAGGTGGCTTCTTCTCATCATATCACAGTTCGAGAATGTGAGGATTCAGATTCAAAGATAGAGCTTGCAGAAACTCCTAAAACCCTTGAGGATAGGGGGCAGTCGATGATCGAAAAGAATTGAATCTTGGAACTACTGAGGAAGCTCTCCCTGTTTATGTAAGTTCATTGCTAACACCCAAGGAAGAAAATCTGTACTTTGATCTCATCTCGGAATATAAGGACGAGTTCACATGGAGTTACAAGGGAATGTCAAGGCTTAATCCCAAAGTTGCTGTTCATCACCTATCCATAAAAAATGTTGTGAAAAAGCAGCCCAGGGGCAATTCTGTTTAGAGTTGGTACCTGAAATTAAAAAAGACATCAATAAACTCATTGAAACAGGCTTCATTCGGGAGGTAAGGTATCCAACCTCAATCACGAATGTTTTCCCCGTAACAAAGAAAAATGGACAACTTCACATCTGTGTAGACTTTTCGGATCTCAACGATGCATGCTCAAAAGATGACTTCTCGTTGCCTGTCACCAAGCTCATGATTGATCAACTATGGAACACGGGCCTTATCATTCATGGGTACTGTGGGGTATAATCAAATCCAAATGGCACCGGAAGACAAGGAGGCTACGACCTTTGGCACACCTAAATGCATCTTCTGTTATAAAGTGATGCTCTTCGGTCTAATGAATGTTGGGGCAACATATCAAAGGGAAATGCAAAATATTTTTGATGATATGCTCCATAAGTCAATTGAGTCTTACTTTGATGACTTAGTCGTTAAATCCAAAAGGATGTCGGACCCAATTAAGTGTACATTCGATGTCACTTCTAGAAAACTCTTGGGTGTCGTCGTTTATAACCAATCAAAGATCAAAGCAATCCAAGAGATGCCCAAGCCGAAAAATCTCAAACAGTTTCGTGGTCTTCAAGGTTACTTGGCATATATTCGGAGGTTCATATCGAATCTCGATGGTCGTTTTCAGCCCTTAAGCCACCTCATGAAGAAATGAGCACCTTTCGAATGGGACGAGTTATACCGTAAAGTTTTCGAGAAAATTAAGAACTACTCGTCAAATCCTCCAGTGTTAGGAGCACCAATCCCTAGCAAGCCTCTTATACTTTACATCATGGCCCAAGAATAGTCATTAGGAGCATTATGTGTTCAAAAGGATTAGGAAGGAAAAGAAGTTGCTCTATACTACTTAAGCTGCACACTGGTTGGGGCTAAACTAAAGTATTCTCCCATGGAAAAGATATGCTTATCACTCGTATTTTCCATTCAAAAACTAAGACATTACATTTAGGCATATACAGTGCATGCTGGTTTCTAAAGTTGATCCCATCAAGTATATCCTGTCAAGGCCAACTCTCAGCGGGTGAGTTACGAAGTGGGCTATGATTTTGAAGCAGCATGATCTTATCTATGTGCTACAGAGGACAGTCAAAGGGCAAGCTCTAACAGATTTCTTAGGAGATCACCCAACTCCTAATGAGTGGGAGCTAAACGATGACTTATCAGGTGAGGATGTATTATTTGTTGATATCGTCCCACCTAGGGAAATGTACTTCGACGGCGCTACAAGAAATGATGGGCTGGTGCCAATGTAGCATTTATTGCCCCTGAAATCACGTCCTTACCTATTTATTTATACCCAATTGTGCTCAACTAACATGGCTGAGTATTAGCCGTTAATCTTGGGCCTTCAAATGGCTATTGAAATAGGAATCAAAGATCTCGACATCTATGATGACTCGTAATTGGTCATTAAACAACGCCTCGAAGAATGTGAAGTAAAAAAAGATGATCTTGTTTCGTGTTATAGGTATGCATTGTGATTGTTAAGTAAGCTTGAAACCATCAAGTTAGAGCATATTCCTAAGGAATACTAATAAGATGGCTGATGTACTTACAAATCTTGCAGCGACTTTGGTACTAGGGGCAGAAGAAAACATAAATGCCCCCGTCTGCAATCGATGGGTCATTATACCCCTTGATGAAGAGTTTGAGGAAGATGCCAATGTAGTCAGTACTTAAGAAGTAGATGAAGAAGATTGGCATCAACCGCTCATTGATTGCTTGCAGCATGGGAAGCTCCCTAATGATGCAAAGCATAAGACAGAAATCCAACAAGGAGATCCCTGGTTCCTTTACTTCAATGGGACTTTTTATCGGCGTTCCTTCCTCGACATTTAGTTGCGATGCTTGGGTAATGAAGAGGCAAGACAAACACTGAAGGAAGCACATTTAGGAATATGCGGTGCACACTAGGCAGGGCCCAAATTGTATGATTGAATCAAGAGGATGGGTTACTATTAACCCACCATGGTGCAAGATTGCATTAGCTATGCAAACATGTGTGAGCCTTGCTAATTTTATACTAATTTTATTCATCAACCTCATGAACCACTCCATCCAACTATGACATCTTGGACATTTGAAGCTTATGGGCTCGATGTTGTGAGACCCTTCACTTTGAAGTCTTCTGCTGGTCACTCATACATCTTGGCAGCAATGGACTACTTTTGTAAATGGGCAGAAGCAATTCCGCTACGAGAAGTCAAAAAGGAGAATGTCATTGATTTTATTCCAACACATTTCATCTATTGATATGGCGTGCCTCGATACGTTATCACCGACAACGGCGAACCGTTTGTCAACAGGCTGGTGAATGACCTATGTGAAAAGTTTAAGTTTGTTCAGCACAAATGTTCAATGTATAATGCACCTACAAATGAGTTAGTAAGGGCTTTTAATAAGACACTTTACAACTTATTAAGTAAAGTGGTGGAGAAGTCAAAGAGGAATTGGCATGGGAGATTAGGATAGGCTCTTTTGGACAGAACCACGTATAAGATGCCAACTCAATCGAATCCTTTTACTCTTGTGTATGGGGTTGAAGCGGTATTACCTCTGGAGCTTTAAATTCCTTCACTTTGTACTGCTATACAAGAACGCTTGACCGAAGATGAAAACCACAAGCTTCGCTTGGCTGAGCTCAAGGCACTTGATAAAAAAAAGACTTTGACCGTAACAAAAGTTGAAATGCTGTCAAGCTCGCTTATTACGAGCATTCAACAAAAAGGTACAACCGCGTTTATTTCAGATTGGAGATCAGGTGCTCGCAATAAGAAGACCAATCATTATTTTACACAAGACTAGAAAGAAGTTCACTTCCAAGTGGGTTGGCCTTTATATGCTTTGGGAAGTCTATATAAACGACACTTATAAGATAGTTAGAGCACTGATGGAGTGTGAGTAGGACCTATAAATGGCAAGTTCCTAAAGCCTTTACTATCCTTGATGCATTGGCAATTGTAAGCTCCTAAGCAAGAGCCTAAACTACTCATTCATGCAAAACAAATAAAACAAATCAAAAAAAAAACTTTGTACTACACCTGGCCTGTAACAATATAAACTGTGAACAACAAACCACAAAAAAAATAAAATAAAATTGTTCTTGTTCTTTGAACTTCATATGGCTTGATCCTTTAGGGTGTTGTCCCCCTTTTAGGTACGTAGGTGGCAATCTGGGTATGTATCCTGACACAACCGCAAAAAGATCGAAAAAATATATAAAGTTGTTTTTATACTTAATAAGGAGCATCTTTTGAATTAGTTCATGGTTTTCCTGATTGCAAGTTGTTGATAACTTGTTTTTGAACAAATTGCAGAATGATTAGACTTGATAACTTGTTTTTGAACAAATTGCGGAATGATTAGACATGGTGTCAATGATGTTGTGACCCAATAACAAGACAAATTAGCCAAGACATTTCTACAGCAGTAAAAAAACAAAAAAGGATTGGAATTTTTCATTCAAACCTTGTTGAATCGACATCAAGCTTATTTTATTAAAAAGATAAGCACATAATGAATCTATATTGAAAAAAAAAAAATCTATGGTGTCCATTGGAAGGTCTTCAAAGGACTCTTTTACATAAGCTTCAGTCTTCTCCATATAGGCGTTGGTGGTCGGGTCTATGATTACAATGGTATTAAGAGTGTTAATTTGACCCTTTAAGCTAATGATTGCCCGCTCAGCCTCTTGAAGCAAATGTTCGCTAGCCAGCACTTGACAACTACGGTCCTTCTTTTGATCATCTAAGGATTGCAACTCTTTCAGTAGTTCCTCGCGCCTCAATTCTACTTGCCCTAGCTTAGCCTTAAGCGCATTGTAACGAGTGCTTCCTGTGTCTATCTAATGGGATGCCTCATTAAGCTTACTACCGAACTCTATATGACAACTCTCTCACACCTCGGTAGTCATTCTGTCGGAGTAGCTCTCTTGCCAATCTTTGAGGTCGCATGCCTGGTGGATTAGCCTTTCAACTTTGTTCATCTAAAGGAGTAGGATCACCTCCTCTTTCATTGATGAGATCGTAAAGGTTGTTGAACTCGCCCTTAAGGCAATGAAGCCTTTCAAAAGGGGTACGAAACACCTTGTTAAGAATAACTTGATTTGTCGTCCAAGCTCCACTCTTGTTTGCTTCGCTTATGATGAAATCAACATTGAAGACATAAACATCTTGCGAAGCTCTTAGAGGGCATAGTAGAGGGGGCACTCGTGGAACATCTGTCTTGGGGGTAGACTCGACTTCAATATCATCGTTTGGGGTACAAATACTTTTCGAGTCATTGAGACATATATCATTGCCAAGGAAATCCCACCCAAAGGATGACAAGTGCTCAATTGAGGGGAAACAGTGACTTCTTGATGGCAGAGGAACGTGTGCCAACTTCTCCTTAAAATTCATGTCACCACTTTCTCCCTTTTAAAAGAAAAAAATGGGGTCAAATAAGAGACCATTGAGGTAAGCATTTTAAAAAAATATTATCATGCATTCGGTGGGGATGGGATTGCAATCCAAAATGTCCATGATATTCTCTGGAGTGGGAAAATGACCTTCCCATAATTCAACTTACTTCCTTGGACATTTGACATACCATGTTCATCAGGAGTACAAACAATAATAGACTTCAACTTTCGTCTACTGGCTGTAGCAGGTGAAGGCTCAGGAGTAAGTATAACCTCATCTGGGGCCTTTGCTGACATAGCAACACTCTGGCTGGGAATTGTAGAGATAGGTATGACTGAGATGGCAGCGCCTACTCTTGGGACCTTTGTTTGAGAAGTGTTGCCTTCTGTTTCAAGAATAGGAGATCTTAAAGGCTTTTAGGAGTGAACTATCTTCAGTTTGCGCTTCGAGCCAAAAGGACCTTATCCCTTTGAATATTTTAGTCAGATGAACCATCTCTCTTCCTCTTTGAGTTCCCTACAGAATAGGTACCTGATGAAGTAAGAAACACTTTAGACCACCATTCTAGGAAGCAAGGAGTGAACTTCGTCTCCCTAGAAGGGCATTGATCAGGAAACAACACTCAAGAATTTGTTCCATAGCATACACATTCTTGATGGATTCAAAACATAATCTTTGAACTTGGAAGGGTGGAGAAATCTATGTCTGCATAAATGTCCTGATGAAAACCAAATTGTATGCTGAACCTGTAGGGGCAATAGTGCTTTATAACAAAACTATCCTCGTAGCAGCAGCAGATGTAACTCGAACGAATGCTAGCAAAATAAGCAAAGTCAGCCCGTGATAGTTGGTCATTATTTATTGCGGAGAGTCTCTTTGATTCGATGTCTGATAGCAGAATTCCAGCAAAAAACCATACCAGAACTGATGAGCTCACATGTTCTATTAAGGTCAAATGGTTTAGCCTGACCAAAGCCATTGAATTTGGCATTCCTAGGTTGGATGAGACATGATCATTAAAGTCATATGTCCGGAAATATTTAGCTTCCCAAGCGTAAAGAAAATTCCATGAGATATGACCTCCTTTCGTTCTCGAATGAGCAGAGCGTCAAATTTTGCCAAGACCTCTGTAAATACTTGCTAGGATGGACAAAAAAAGTTAAAATACTTGGCCTCTTTCTATACTCGGTGCTACTGAGAAAATCTCAGGACGAATGCAACCAGCATCTTTGATTGGAAGTACGAACAACCACAACCAACATCAAAGAAAGGCCGCAAGGAAAGTCTCTATATGCTCACCTTCGGCCACACCTAACTTGTCAAAGACAGCATGACATTCATTTCATCCGTGGACTTCAGTAGTTAAAGATACATTAGTTGGAGAGGGACTCGTCTTCGACGATTTGATTTCATGGGAACATGATATTTGACTAGTCCACGGAACCAAAATGCGATCCACTCCTCTATGGTCGATTTGTGATCAAAACGCTGTCGAAGAATATGATAAGCTGTAAATAAATGAGTGCAACTTCTTCCTAGCTAGTCTTAAGTTCTTTGGATGGAGGAACAATTTCATCTTAGAGAAAACTTGAGAATAGAAGCCCAAGGAAGCCATGGTTGTCCAGTAGAGAAATAGATATTTCACCTTTCGAGGTATGCAAACAGTTTTTTTCGGGGCACCGGCGCTTGCATATTGCTCGAACAATATTCAGACACTTGTCATAAACAAAGAGCGATGTGTAAAGGGCATTGAATGAATGATTTACAACTAATAAGTCTCTACAATGGGTGAGAATATCCTCCAGCCATTCCCAATAGAGAAGGGTATAAGAAAACTCCACCCAGAATGAAAGTTTCTCCCATGATTTCTGCTTGCCGTCTATGTCATGGTGCAATAGCTGATACAATGGGACACTCTCTTAAGCAACATGGTGACTTGATGATAAAAACATTTCCCTCGTTTTCAAATTTTCTTTCGACCAAGAAGGGAGGCTTGGTGGACCTTCGTGACGTTTTAATTTGGAAAAGTGAGCTATGGGCTTGCGAATCTGTACTTTTGTCTCCTTCACATCTTTGTTGCTCAATTGAATGCACAAATACTTTCGTTTGTTATAAGACTCAACCGAAAGATGGCCATATATGAAGCAAGCCTTAAACAAAGGGTGTTGCATTACAATGAAAGCTAGCGCAAGTGGCAAATGGAGGGATAAGTGAGTCGAACAGCAAGCTATAAACGTTTTTGAATGGATTGATTAACTCTCCAATAAAAAAAGGCGGCCTATGATGGATCCTTCTGGGCAGGACATCTAAAGGTCAAAAATTAATAAGAGGCAGGCTATGGTGGACCATTGCGAGTAAGACATCCAAAGGTCGAAAATTAATAAAATGCGGTCTATGGTAGACCTTTGCGGGTGAGCCATGCAAAGGTCGAAAGTTTAATAAAAGACGTCCTACGGTAAACCCATGTGGGCAGCCATCCAACTGCAAGAGGGTTTCGTACTCTTTGTTGCAAATCACATAGGCAATCCTTTCAATTTGAAGTTCAAAGTATTCGACACTTCGGATGATAAGTCTGTAAAAAAAAAGGATGTTAATCTCAGTGCCAAAAAGAAATCACAAAAAAAAAATGAAAACAATGTAAAAGGACTTCAAAAGGAAGGGGCCCAAAAAACAGGTAAAAATCAAAAAAGATTGGCCAAAATTCAGCATATGGTCAAGGCATCGTGCCATGGAAAAGCACAAAACATGCAAATTGTGATGAAGTGTTTGTCTCCCAAGACCAGCGCTATGGGCGGTTTTGGCATTAAATTGCAGAAAACCGGAGTTGAGCGTCCGCCATGGTCGCACCACACAAAGAACATCTCTGTAAAAAAACAACGGAAGGGTTGTATGTGCAAGCAAGCCCACTCGAAGCCGACCAAATTGACGTGGGCAAAATTGAACGAATTTAGTCAGATAATCGACACAGTATAGAGCCAAAACCTAAAGTACTCAATCTCAATTCCTTCTTCTCTCACTTCCTCTTTGGTTGTCTTTCTCACCCCAAAAGATGAAGGCTTCCTGGAACTTCAAAGGAGGGCAGAGAAAACCCTCGTTCAAATAAAAAATGCCCCTCAACATTTTGGGTTTTACCCTACTTTTGCTTGAGGCTGATGAAGATGCAATGGAAAAAACAAACAAAAATAGAGAAAGCAAATTCTACCCAGTAACAATGGCCCAGTGAACGAATAGGAGAGAAGCAAATGAATTGAAGGTAGCCTTTGGATGATTTATATAGTAATTGGCATTGAAACTATAATTGTTGGTAAATTTTACATAGTTATGGCCACCTATTTATTACTATTTCTTAATTCATTTCCTATTGTGCATCCTTAGTTTGTATCTCATTAAAGGTTTTAAAAAAATGTTTCTTCGATAAATGTTTTCATAAAATTTTGTTTTGTGGGTCGCTTGGATTCAATCTATCTACTAATATGGATGCCGGTAGAGGTAAGACTGCATGCAATCTCCCAGATCTTGCGAAAGCGGGACCCACATTGGAAGGTGATGTTGTTGATAAATTTTATCATAAAAAGCATTATCTGATTGTCCTTTTTTCTCAAGACTTGTAGGTTCTTTCCATAACTCAATTCTTTTTTTTTATATTCTTTTTATGCTTTTAGCAAAAGAAAAGGAGAAACAAAAAGCTTCTTGGCCTCATTCTATTTTCTCAAGCCTGGGTTCTTTTCAGGACTCAAAGTTTTCTTTTTTATATTCCTTTTATGCTTCTAGTAGCAAAAGAAAAGGAAAACGAAAAAGCTTCTTAGAAAAAAATATTTTGGGCCTAAGTTTATTTAGGGGTTCGTCAAGTCGAATCACCTTGTTAAGTTCATCTCATTAAAGTAGGGTCCGTAGGAAACAAAGGCGGTAAGTGCCAAGTCACCAAATTACCCGGCAATAAAAAAAATACCCTTTAAATTTCCTATTGTTTGCATTTGCCGAGAGTTCGAGACTCAGCCGCTGCACAAAAAAAAAGAACCCTTCAAGTTTGTGTACGCAGCCGACTCTCAAGGGGGCATTTGTAGGAGGCAAAAAATTCAATGACAAATAGGGTGGTGCCACATGGAAAATAAAATATTTGCATTTTGTTCAATTATATTCCGCCACGTGTCAAATTAATTACGATGGTGCATTAAATTAAATATTTGGTGAATAATTATGGTGACCAATTAAAAAACGGCATCTGTCACGAATGATGCAGAAAATAAATTATTATTCCTTTTATTTTAGGGATAATTAGTAAGAAATCCTAATTCAGTCTTCTTTATAAAAGGGGAGTTATTTCTCCCATTTTGGAGGTTGGCATTCAGAAGAGCTCAAAAATTACCTCTAGAAGAAAACAAGTACTCCAAACACGTGTCATCTACTCTAAGAGATCAAACTATTTTCTCGGTTGCTATTAAGCCTATTAGGCCCTATCTCAAGACCAAATTCATTCAAGATTATTCAAGAAGATCAAATCAGACAATTTTTTATACTTGTTCTTGTAACAATTATACAGAGATTGTACCTATATATACACTATCAATACAAAACTCAATTTGTTACTTTGCCTAATTTATTTTAGCCTCAAAATTTGTGTTTACAAAGTGTTCAGGATTGAAACTGCTAAAGTTCAGCATGTAACTGTAGAAAATAAATGGGGTCAACCGTAAACTGGATATCACCTGAAGGTCTTCACATAATAAAACTTAGCAAATGGAGTCAAAACCTCGAGTCACACACCTGTGTCTATTGAGTTCAATCCTATTTAGCCTATGTATAGTTGGTATGTTATTAAAGAGGTACATGAGAAATAACCAAAGGGAACACAGCGAAAGTTGGACTAGATACTCATGATTATTACAACACTTTTATTTATTTACAGAAGGAAAACATGGTAGTAGCCCCCAAATTCCTGCAACATGCTTGCATTATGGTCCGTAGCTAATTGCAAGTCGCCCAAAAATATAGACTGTTCTATACCTGATTCAGTCAAAACCTAGAAGAAAGGGAAATAGAAAGGGGGTGAATAACCATACGCTCAGTGGATGATTCACATTCTTAAAAAACAAAATACTCACACACAATACCTTAAGTAACAATCACAGAGAATTTTCGACTTAATATTAGCGTATTAACAGCACCTAGGGTCGATTGGATCAAGTAGCTCCCTAATAGCCTTCAAAAGGGAAAGAGTAAATTATATGGGTCTTAAATTAATGCTCATCCGCTAAGCTTTATTCAAGTCGTAGACGTAGTTCTTCTACCACATATGAGCACTGATGACACCTAAAAAAACTTAAAAACTTTAATTCAAACCCACTAAATCATTTTAGTGTTGTCTCCCATGAAAAACCATATTTGATAGCGAAGAAGTCTTTTTGAAGAATACTTTCCAAGTATAGATCAGGATAAGTAAATGTCAAGTTCATAATAAATAGAATCTCTTTTCAAGGCATTGGATTTATATGTCAGTGCTCTATTTCAATGATTATTACAACTCACGACTTATGGCCTCCTCGGACCCTTTCATAGGCAGGACTTCTACCCTCGCAAGGTAATTAATAACAACTACGGTTCCCCCTTCTAGGTTTACTCCTGAAGGATTATGGTTCTCGCATATTGGGTCTACTCCCTAAACCAAGTCTATATAATCAGTACCATCCTCAAAGCTTAAAACATTTCAAATGTAGTCCGCTTTCAGTCATTCATAACAACGTAACTGCCTTAAAGTGACATGACAATAGCACCTTCAGTTTTAGGAAAAAGTTGTCGACACTTGAATAGTAACAAGAGCCAAACCCTAAAATATACAATAGCATTTGAGTTGTAAAGGGGCTTGTAAAAAGAGTAGTAATCATCCAAGCTAACAATTGACCATAGAACTACTACAACATAAAAGCCTAATTTTGATGGAAATTTTTGACAGGTATTTGATCTGCCAAAAATATGTGGAGGAAATTTTGATGGAAATAATATTTTTTTTTCCGGATGGTGCATGAACACAAATCTAAAAAAAAATTTGACGATATTTATTTCATTTTGATCGTATCTATCAAAAAAACATTACAAATTTTGACAGGTTCAAGTTGTTCTGAAAGGCCCATCAAAAACTCTGCAAAAGCTAACTTGTTTTTGACGGGTCCAGTAAAAAAAAACACGTCAGAATTAGCCAAAAATTGAAGCCACCAGTGCACCCACCTGCTTCATTGCTCCCAGTTGAGCCTGAATCTCCTCTCTGCCATAACTCCTCATTACTCTCTCCTTCAAGCTGCATAAATCTCACCAATTGCTCACCTTCCTCTTTGTCATTTCTCTGCAATTAGTAACCTTGTTCGACTCTAGATCTGGGCGCTTCCTTAAGCGACAAAAAATCGCATCGTTCATGGTGAATTCTCATTAAATTTCAGCAATACTTTGGGGTTAGTCTGGTTGGAAGGCTGGGGTGACACTACCGCCAGTGAGGAGTGAGGTTTACGTCCGCCGACGCACCTCCCATTGTTGTGGCTGGTCGGTGACTGCGAGGTGGTTAACGTGGTGGTGTCGTATGAGGCGTCGTGGGGGACGCTGTGTGCGAGGGTCGTGGTTGGCATGGTTGGTTGCCCGGTGAACATCCAAGGTGTTGGTCGATTCACGGTATGTGCTGGAACTTTGAATTTGGCAATTCAAATTTATAAATGTGTGATGAGGATTAGTTTATGAATGATTGAGGGTGTGATAAGGATGAATTTGTAAATGATTACTGGTGTGGTTTGTATGAATTTTGGTAATTGTTGGTAGTAATTGTTTGTATTCTATGGACATTTTACTTGAAGGTGGTGAGGAAACAATCTACGAAATTCAGATATGAGGATTGAGTGGGTAGAATGTAAGTTCATGAACTAAATCTATAAAAATTTTGCAAATTGTACTGTCATATATGGTTGGAGTTTATTTGTTCAGACTTGGTGTTATTTTTAAGGGAAATAAGTTGACCTATTTTGTTAGTAAATTATTCTAAGTAATCCTAATATGTTATGAGCCTTTGGTACTAGATTTGATAATGAAATGCAATGTGTATTGAACGAACATGTGTTACTAATTTCACATTATGCTCATACTTTATAGAATTAATTTACACTCAAAATGAATGTGTAATTACTATATTTAGTTCTTTACACATACAAACTACGTAAGTGAAACTACATAAACTAAACCTTAAACACTACAAAACCCAAACCCTAAACACTAGGCACATAAACCCTACATCGTAAACCCTACAAAGCCTAAACCCTTAACCGTAAAAGAGGAACCCCAAACCCTAAACCTTACAAACCCCGAAAGCTTAAACCATACCCTAAAATGTAAACCCTAACCCTAAATCCTAAACACTAAAATGTGAACTCTAAACTCTAACAGAAAACCCTAAACAATAGGAACCGTAAATGCTAAACCCTAAACTTGAAACCTTAGAAACCCTAAACCATAAACCCTTAAAAATAGAAACCCTGTACCCTGAACCCTAAATGCCCTAAACCCCAGAAACCCTAAACACTAAACCCTAACCCTAAACCCTAACCTTAACCCTCAACCCTAAATCCTAAACCCTAATCAATGAAACCCTAAACCCTAAATGCCCTAAACCCCATCAACCGAAAACGTTAACCCTAAACCCTAAGAAATAGGAACCCTAAACCCTAAACCCTAATCCCTAGAACCCTAAACCCTAACCTCTAAAGCATTGACCCTAAACCCTAGTTCCTAAAACCCTAAACCCTAAACGCCCTAAACCCTATGAACCCTAAACCCTAACGCTAAACCCTAAACCCGAAGAAATAAGAACCCTAAACCCTAAACCCTACCCCCAAACCCCAAACCCTAAAACCCTAAAGCCTTAAAACCCTAAACCCTAAACCCTAATCCCTAAAACCCTAAACCCTAAACTCTAAAGCATTGACCCTAAACCCTACAAACCCTAAACGCTGAACCCCTAATCCTAACCCAAAACCCAAAACCCAAAACTCTAAACCCTAAACCCTACAAACCCTAAACTCTAAGCCCTAAACCCTAACCCTAAATCCTAAACCCTAAACCCTACAAACCCTAAACCCTAAATC
>JACYFF010031955.1:50717712-50747162 GCA_017589665.1 Selenicereus undatus | reverse complement strand
ATATATATATATATATATATATATATATATATATATATATAGACACAAACACACACACACACACACAAACGTACCTGTAGCCAACTCGTTTAGATGGCCGCTACAGGAGGAGGTGGTGGGTCTGGTGATAGAGGTGGTAAAGCTGACCCTATGGTAGGGATTAATCTGCTTAACAAGTTCTTCAAATTGCAGCCTTCAAAGTTTAGAGGAACTATGAATCCTTCTGAGTTATATGAGTGGATGAGGGAGCTTGATAAGATATTCAAGACAATGATGTGTCCCGAGGAGCATAAAGTAGGTTTGGCTACGCATTTGTTCACGGGCGAAGCGGATCATTGGTGGGATTCCATTAAGGCAAGTGATGAGGAGGAAAAAACAAACCCACTAACTTGGAAAAAGCTTAAAGAGAAGATGAATGAACAATATTATCCTAGGGATGTGTAGAGGGCTAAGGAGTTAGAATTCTCTAACTTGGGGCTGGGTCAGATGACCGTGATGGAATATGGTGCTAAGTTTACAGAGCTCAGTCAATTTGGGAGACAGCTTGTGGACACGGAGCAAAGAAAAGTTGATCAAATTGAAGATGGTTTAGATATTGAAGTTCGGAAAGGTTTATCCTCTCAGGTCTTTACCAAGTATCAAGACATATATCAACAAGCAATGCGAGTTGAAAAGGTTTTGAATGAAAGTAAGACCAAGAATGTAAGTACTACAAAGAAATTCAATATAGGGGACACAATACCTGAGAAACATAAGAACGTTATTTAGGAAGAGCGGAGGTCTGAACTAGTTATAGATAAGAAATACTGTGAATTTTGTAAGAAAATTCATGGTGGAACTGAATGCTACTGTGCGACGGGAAAGTGCTTCAACTGCGGAAAACCTGGTCATATAGCTTCTTATTGCCCCCAACCAAATAAAAGGGCTCCTGCCAGTACTAAGAGGCCATTCTCAGATGACAAAGGCATACCCCAACCGCCGAACAAGAAGATGGACTATGATAGGGGCAAAAGTTCCGTAGGAAGGATCTATGTCATGAAGACGCCTGAGAAAAACTAAGTTGACTCGCATCAAGGAAAGGAAAGATAAGTTTCGAGGACGAAACTTATTTCAAGGGGGGAAGGATGTAATGCCCCGAAAATTTCAGTTACTGATTTTGATTAATATGTGAATGCGTGTTTTATTTTTATGTAATCTCAGTGTTTTATTTCGATATATATGTGTGATTTAAGTTCATATGATTATGTATGGGAAATACATTAGTTGAGTTAGTGTTCTGCTAATATTTTGGTTTTCAAAAAAAAAAAGAAAAGGGCTTGACCGAAAAGGGGGGGGGGGGAACAAAAAGGAAAAAGAAAATGAAAAGAAGGGCAGGGGGATTTTTTTTTCTTTAGGCATGAGAAAGAAAAGGGGAGGGGGGTTCTCTGCTTCTGAACACACACACCACACATGCGGAGAGTCGAGAGGAGAGAGAAGAAGAAGAGAAGGAGGAGGAGGAGAAGAAGATGAAGAAGAAGGAGATTTCGATTTTGATTTTGAATTGCGACTAAGGTGAGTAATTCTTGCTCTTCTTCAACCTAAAATTGATTAGGGCAAGCAGAATTCGAAAATCTAGGGTTCGAATATGAGAAATCAATCGAAAATTGAAGTATGAATTTGATGTTTTTAGCGTTTGATAGATTAGAACCCTAAATTCAATTGTTAGAAACCCACCCTTAAAAGTTGTATGTTTATTTGTGATTTTTGGATTATGTGGATGTTGTGAGTTGATTGATATGTTGTGAATTCGTCCAAATACATTCTAAACTATGGATTTTGGATTGGTTACTTGTATTTGGTTGAACAAGATGGTAGAAAAATAGGATGGGATTTTCGGATTTTTGTAGAACTCAGGAACTCTCTGATTTTTTGGGAATTATTGGCATGTTGAAATATTTTGAAATTTTTACTGTAGGTTAAACAAGACATGAGTCCACTTTATGTAAATGTTCATGAGTTTTAGATGTGTATTTTATAAGTTATGAATTTTTGAACGAAACTGCCTTGTTGTTGAGTGCAGAAATTCAGATACTGTTTGAATTATTGTGAGTTATTTAATTGGAAAAAAATTACGAAATTTTTACTTTAGAATAATGCTGATGTATGAAATTATACTGAAAATATGCATGAATTTTGGAAGTGTATTTTAGGAGTTACAAATTTTCGATTGGGACTGCTCTCGTTTGGTCTTTGGTTACAGTTACGGTTTTAATTTTGTTTTGAAGGGTTTTCTTGGAGAAAAATTATCAAAATATTATTTTAGATTCTTAATGGTACTTTATGGTTTTTGGTAAATTGTTGTGAATTTTGGTGGTGTATGCTAAAAGTTATGAATTTTTGAGTTTAATTCGTAGATTTTTGATTATTTTGGCCGACTATTTGAATTTCTGGGAATGATGGGCCAAAATAAAAATCGTGAAATTTATATGTTGGAATCTATATGTTACGTTTTAATTTACTGCAAAGTTTGGTGAAGATTGGATGTGTATGTTGCGAGTTATGAATTTTTGAGTTAAAGTACCTTGTTTAGTGTAATTATGGATTATTTGTATGTTTAATCCGTAAATTAGATGTGAAAAGGCCGTTGTTGAGCTTCCTAGGAATTCTAATCATTTGATGAAGTATGGGAAACTTGTGAAATTATTTTGGGTAGAGTTATGCCCTGTTTCGATTATGTTTTGTTCAAAGTTGAGAAATTAGGCTTCTTTGAAAATAAAAATGTGATTGTATGGATTATACGATTTCAATAAGTTGTGTTTTTGGGGAAAAAGGTTCATGTCTTGCTTTAGGCTATTACAGAGCGTTCTAGAGCTATGGCCATAGAAGTAGTTGTCTTTGTGTTTGGAGCTGTATGAGTCGTTGGTTGGTACCTTGAGTGGGCATTGCCCGGTCCGCCAATTGACTCTTCAGTTTGTGTTATTTGAGAGCTGCGTGGGTCCCTGATTTTTCAAGATGTGAATGTGACTCTACAGTTTGTGTTTTGAGGGCATCTACGTACTCTAGAGCGTTGGGTCCCTGGTTGTTACCTTGAGTGGGCATTGCCCAGTCCGCCAGGATGTGTTTGTGACCCTTTTGTTTTGTGATGGTTCTTTGTGTGAGTCGTGAGTTGATTTCCCCTGAACTAAACGTTTTACCTTCAGTTAAGAATATGTGATGTGTTGTGAAATCGGCTATTATGTGAACTTTTGTGATAAAGTCGTTTTGATCTATGTGTTAATTATGGTTATGGGCGGGCCGTTAGGTTGTTTAGTAGATTTTGCTTTCTTTTGGACTCCAGTGAGGACTATGAGCCCAAAGGACATGATTGGTATGGGACAATCATGGTTAGTTTAGTGAATGGGCTAACAGCAGAGTTTGTTTAGGGGCTTGAGTGAAAACGAGAGTGCTTGAATCGCACCTGGTATGGGACAAGTATGACTAAGCTACTCTAATTGCTCGTTCCATGACATAAATATGTTGTGTGTATTTGTGATATTTGTGAACGTAGTAGACATGGAAGGTATGAGTTTATTTTGAATCTCGAAGCATATGAAGGTTCTTATGTCACTGTCTACATGCCATATGATATGTTCTGTCTATCTGTATGTCATGAGATACCTCTACTCTGTGATTATATGTTAATCGGTTAATGTGCAAAGTGTAACAATGGGGAAGGTAAGGGTTATTCATTAGGCTCGAGGAGCTCTTGACATCACCATTTTTCAGGTTTTGAAAGCGAGAAGGGACCGCAAGAGCATTAAGAGAACTAGTTGGCGCTGAAAAACTTTTGAAGAACTTATTTGGAACTGTAGGGCTCGTTGTATGTATATGTTATGGATTATGTTAGTAAATATAGTTCTGAATGTATTTTGGTTCAGATATATGTAAGAATATTACGGACATGGTTAGAGCATATATGTAATGCATGTTTTAGAATAACCCCACCCAACCTCAGTTGGATTTCGATGTGAGCTTCCGCTGCTATTGGCTATCAGCAGGTTAAGTATGATTAATAAGTTCACAGAGCCTTGTGGGCGCCCCTGACCGAGCGTCCACAGCGGTGACGCGCCTGCCCCCTTTGGGCGGGCGTTGCAAATTATGGATTTGGATTTGATGGATTCTTCTAAATTATGCTATATACTTGCATGAATCAAGCAGCTGGCATCGATTATGAAGAAGAGGTATAAGTTCTAACAATATCCTTGTAGAGCAGACTCCAAGAGGTCTTTATCCCATTTTGTTAACAACATTTGCTGACATTCATATTGCATAGATAAGATTGTTCTCCACAAATGCATGTACATATGGCATTTATTTTTTTTAAAAATGATTTATATGTTTTTGTTAGCTTAAGAAGTCATCTAATTATACTTAAAAACTCATTAAATACTTATAATTTAAGAAACTTTAGAATTTTACATATGGTTGTTAGATTGTTGGTTGTAATTTGTATACATATATAGTTATTCTATACAGCCAAATAATATCTAAAAGTTTATAATTACTGCAACTAACAACTTATAAAATTGCCTACACATTGCATGGATATGGAAATATTAGTTTAAAATCCACTAGATGCAAAAAGTGGAATTGAAAGCTTACAAAAAGATAGGTCAAGGATTAGGATATATACGGAAAAAAATAAATAACTATTAGATATATTTATACAGTTTGTATGTTGTACTCCCAGTCCAAGAACAAGAGGCTGCCCCTTTGTGTACTGGCACCATGCTTTGCGTGACTATATGCAAAATGTTGCATGCACGCTAAATATGTAACTGTTGAATACTAAACATGTTACTGATGAACGCTAAATACGATATTGATGCACGCTACATGACTTGCCTTTACAGTATATACATTGTGGGTGTTTAGGTTTTTTCTTGCCTTGTTTTTTTTCTTTTTTCATAATTATTTATAATATTGTTTATATTATTATCATCATATGTAGAACAATTGTTCGCCATATATACTGCAAGTTATTATTTTATGGGTTTTAGTTTATCGATCGTTTTTTAAGTGTTATTCTATTACGATTAACACGCAAAATTATATATGCATAATAATACTCACCAAGTATGAAACTGATATTCACCTAGCATAATACTAATGTTCAACAGATCTTATACTAATGCTCACCTAATATAATATCAATCACACCAAAATTTTTTCAAGCATTCATTATAAATCAAATTTAGTTAAATAAAATATATTCAAAAAACGAGATGAAAAATAAGTGAATTCTTAGCTCATTATTTTCGAGACGCAGCCTGTGCCTTAGAATTTATAAAAAAATCCAAGTCACTTTGCGCGTGAAATTCATATTGCTAATGCACACTACATAAAACTGGTGCACCCATATACTTTGCTTATACAATATATATATTTGGTTGTTTAGTTTGCTTCTTTATCTTCTTCTTTTTTTTCGTAATTTTTTATAGTATTATTTATATTATTTTTAATAATTATTTATAATATTGTTTATAATATTATCAATATATAGAAAACAAATGCTCTAATGTATATTGCAAGTTATTATTTCTTTCATGGATTTTGTGTACGTTATTTCATTAATACATTTTGGGTTTTTTTTTCCTTTCTTGCACCTAAAGAATATCAATTTTTTTTCTTTAGTATTATTATGCTATAACTAATACCCAAATTGATATATCTATAATAATATTCACCAAATATAATACTAATACTTGTTGAATTAGTGGCTGAGAAGGTTTTGATGAAACACAAAATTAATTAAAACATCAAATACAAAAGCAAAAGATTGGAACGTGAGCATGCACAAGGCAAGAACATGTGTGATCTAGGTTGATTTGATTAATTGAAAGACAATCAATATACAAGTAAGAAGCTGGTAAATTAAAGGCAATAACAAGGAATCTATTTTTTTTACCAAGGTAAGCGTAGGTATACACAAGGAAAAGAATCAATGGGATTTTGGCTAAATTTGCTTAATCACTAAGCTGTCCTTAATAGCTGAAATTCAAATCCCGAGGAAAGAATTTTGGTATGATTTATCCTCACCAAAATGATAATTGCCATAAAGACATTATAAGCTATGATATGAATCAAATAAGGCAACATTATTTCTTGATTCTAGAATAATTATCCTGCCATATTTTTAGTAGATTTTGTGCAGCATCACATCAGCCTAAATCGTGGCAAGAAGGACAGGAAAATCAAATAGCAACCGCTGGGTAGAAATCAGGGACCTGAAATGCGATCTCAGCATATCCTGGTAGAACTTCCTTATTTAGTGGACAAGTGTTGAAGCTTATTAATAACAACCAAATTCAAGTTGAAAGAACATTTGAAAAGGCAGTAAGAAAATCAGCATTTTGAGCACATACTTTAAACTAGTGTACTGAATGTTATCTTGTGATCAAAAGTTGTGAGTGCATTGAGGATTCTCTATTAAAGAGTGAACTTAGGAGTTGGTGTGAGGTCACAACTCCCCATACTTAAATTAAGAGGTTGATTTAAGTACTTGGGATCTCTAGCGTGAGGTAGCTATGAGAGATTGTGAGAGTTCATCTTAATAAAAGAAGTAGAGTGTTGAATCCTAGAGTTGGATAACTTTAGACGGGGACTTAAGCCTGATTGAGGCCCAATCTTGTTAAAATATCCTTGAGTATTGTCTCATTTTAATTTATGTTCTTACTTTCAATTACGTTTTTTAAATTTCTGCAATCACCCTATTCACCCCCCGTTAGGGCGATCTGACTCTTCAATTGGTATCAGAGCCAGTCCCACACTCTTTAACCTAACAGTCGAGTGGGTGACGATCATGGCTTTTTCTAGAGATGTCAATATTGAATTGAACGACGCTCTACTGTTAGACTTCCTCTATTCAAAGGAACAAATTTTTCTTATTGGAAAAATGCCATGCAAATTTTTTATTGAATCGACTGACATAGAATCGTGGGAAATTGTGAACAATGGACCATATACTATGCCTAAGATTGAAAATGACAAGGGGGAAGAGATTGACAAACCAAAATATCAATATACAAGCGCTAATCGGGAAAGACTCACTAAAAACTCTAGAGCCAAACACATCTTCTATTGTGGTTTGGATGCTAATGAGTACAATAGAATTTTTGCCTGTGATACTGCTAAACAGATACGGAATAAGCTAATTGTCACATATGAAGGAACAAGCCAAGTTCTTCAGACAAAAATGAACATGTTTGGTCACCAGTATGAATTGTTTAAAATGCAGGCTGACGAGTCCATAAAGGACATGTTGACTTGATTCACCGACATCACCAATAATCTGAAGTCACTCAGTAAGAGTTACTCAAATGAAGAAATAGTAAGAAAGATCCTTCGTTGCCTTCCAAAAAATAAATGGGGACCGAAGGTCACTGCAATTGAGGAAGCTCAAGATCTCAAGAAACTAGAACTGGATGACCTCCTTGGAAAACTGCTGACTCATGAGGTACATCTCAAGGAGGAAGATGGAGAAAGCTCCAGATAAGGAATTGCCCTCAAAGTCACAAAAGAAGATTGCTCATCGGAAGATGAAGATCCGGATAACAACGAAGATTGTACGAGGTCTTAACAAAGTGGGACTAAAGAAAAGGTTCAACCAACGAGGATTCAACACTAAAGGATACACGTCGAAAAGAAATGAAAAATTCACCAAAGGTAAGTTTTTTAATGAAGATAATACTAACGTTAGCTCTTGCTATGGTTGTGGAATGCCAAGACATTTGCTGAAAGACTGCCCAATAATTCAAAAAATGGGAGGAAAAAAAAGATTCAAGAAGAAAGAAAATAAGACAGCTATGATTGCCGCCTGGAGCGACAGCGAGACAAGCAATAACGAAAGCGATGAAGAGCACACTACCAACACTTGCCTTATGGCTAAGATGTAGAAAGTGACGAACAATCAAAAAACGAAAGTACTGATGAGGTAGACATATCAGCACTGTATGAATGCTCTAAAGATGAACTAATTGATGCCTTAATCAGCTTTGCAAATCTAGAACAAAAATATCTATCCAAGTATAAAGACCTTAAGAAAAAAGTACGATAACTAAGCCAGAAAAATTTAGGCCTAGAAAAATTAAATAATGACCTTCAAGAAAAAGTTAAAGACCTAGAAACCAAAAATGGGGAACTATTAACCAAGTGCGATGCAAATTACAAAACGATCCTTAAATTTACTTAGGGATAGTGATGTATCCACCGAGGCCTCAAGCTAGGACTCAATTGAAGTGAGTTAGCTTACAAACCAAAGGAAGATACAATCAAGGGAAAACAAGGGAAAGTAAGCACATAATATGATGGTTGTGAGGCATCAAACATGTGAGGGAGGAATGGAACCTAGAATCAACTGATTGTAAGTGAGAAAGCAAAGGATATTTGACGTGAATTGATGTATATCACAAGGGATGGAACTACCCAAGCTTTAAGTCACCAAAAACACGAACCAATCAAGGGAAAACACACGAACTCAAGGTGGCACGTCGTGCCACTATGCATGGGTAGGCCGTGCTACATTTCGGGTTTTCGAAACCATGTTCTCTCACTTTGCACGGTTGAAGGTGTTTGGATGTTTGGCTTGATGTTAGACTTTTTGGAGATAGTCTAAGCCTTGAATAAGCAAGGGAATGGATATGGGAATGGCTTATGGTTGTGTGGAATGGAAAGAAGAATCAAGGTTAAGAATTACTAACTCAAAGTTAAGCTCGGAAATCCACCTTAGCTTTCTTTTAATCCTTGAGATAAAACACCAAAGGGGATAGAACTAAACTTGAAGAATGGATACAGAAACACCACCAAACTCAAGTTTAGGGCCCTTAAACAATGATTAAGATACAGATATCACCACTTAATCACGTTTAAGACTTCACTTGATCACCACTTAATTCGGCCTAAACTAAAATAAGAAAGTTAAGTATTTGAAATGTGCCTAAGCACCGAAAGCATAAAGCTCTCAAAGGCTTGATTGATTCAAATCTGAGTTGGTTGCCTTCAAAGGGGCATGTACATGCCTTTAAATAGAGCTAAGCAAGCTAGCACACTCCTCTCACCTTTCCTTACAAGCTAGGAAAAGTATTAAGGCTAATACAAACTGATTTAGTGCTAGACTAAATTACAAGCCATCTTAAACTAATCTAATACATTTAAAACATGAAGTAAAACATTACTGCTAATCATTATACGTCAATCTACTCTTAAACTAAGCTTAATACATGTTGAGATTGTGCTGAATTCCCATTGGAGGGCCGAAAAGTGAAAGTTCCCTTTACGGCTAGCCAATCGGAAACAAGGGACCAACTTTGCTGCCTTTTTCTCTCATTGGTTGATCTTGTCAATGCACCACCCTATCTAGAGAGCCTAGGGATGTGTGTGAAAGCTTTAGGGACGTGCCAAGCTGCTTACAAGTTGAGGAAATTGGCTAAAGGCTTGAAATAAACCAAGTTGCGCTAAATCGGGTTTAAGGGAAATTCTGGTCGGTTTTTCTAGCAAGTTTTAAGCTTATGAAAAGTGACGATGATTCGATTTTCAAGCCATTGGGGTCATTTTGGGATATGTATAAAACCCCCCCAGAGGAATCAAGGTGATGACATGGTTAAGTACGGTAATTAGGCTTAAATATTTTACTGCGCAGATTAGAGCCTAATCTGACCGGTTTGGGAAAAGTCCTTGATCTCTCATCGTCTTCTGGGTATGATTGAAAACTAATGCTTGGACCTAAAATTAGACATCATGAGGATTCCAAAAATGTATAGTTACACGACTTAAGCCTTCATATAGCTTAAGTTATAAGATAATCGAAACTGTGCTTTTTCTGGTCCTATTGGGCAGTTTTGACACCTTGGATTTAATGGTTGATTTGAATGCCCAACTGAAGTCCAAATTGGATGGAACTTGATTTGTTGGAAAGATAACATCTTGAAATTCAAATCCATCAAAAAATATCAGACTTAAACCTTGAAGATGCTTGTTGAATTTTGCACACAAAAACGGGTTAGTGTTAGAACAAACCCTTTGCCCTGCAGTTTCAAAGCTTAAACAAAACTTGGATGAATTCTTCATCCTTTAACCAGCATAATAAGATTACCTAATTGATTTGCTTCCTTTTAAAACAAAGGGATGGAGAGATATCCATTATACTCCCCTTGTTAAAAAGGATTTGTCCTCAAATCAATTTAGGCAATCACTTCCTCTTCTTCGTTTAATTCGGGCAGAAATAAGATCAACCATGCAAACAAGTCTCTCTTGAACTTAGAGACTCTTTTCTTCTCCTTCCCCTTGTTGATTTGAGTGATGAGCGTAGAGGGCTTTCCAAACGTGCCTTGAACCATTTCTTCAAAGTCTCGTAATTTACAGTTAGGAGTTTGAAGTAAAGGTTCATCACATCTAGTAGGTGTTTCCTCTGGAATGAAATGACAGAAATTTTGTGTGAGTGTTTTGGGTGTGGGTGGAGTGGGGGAAGAGGTAGGTGGTTTAACTTGCTCTTCCCTTTGTAGGCTTAGAACTTTTTGCAAAACCAAGAGTTCTTCTTCTCTAATTTCTTCCATGACCTCCTCTTGAGTTTCCTCAAGTTTTTGGTCACTTTTTTCTTCATTTTCTTCCTCTATGGGCATGTAAGTGGATGGGCAAAAGGAACCCTTCAACTTACTTCTCAATTTCTTCCAAGTTCTCACCTTCTTTGTTCCTTTCTTCCTTCTCTTAATCTTGTAATTCTCCCACCATTGAAGTGCACAACCTTTTCAATCTTGAAATAACCACTTTTAACTTTTCTTTGTCATTAAGGATACAACAAGCAAAAACTCGTTCTACCTTAGATAACCAACCTGAGAACTCTTCCTCTTGGCCATGAAAGTTTGGAATTGCGAAGCAAGCATATCCAATGTCAATCAAAGCTAGCTCTTTCTCCAAGCTTATTGATGATGGCACGATGGACGAAGTCTAGGGTTCTTTGTGGGTTGATTTGAAATATAAGTAGGCTGTTTGTGTTTGGATTTTGTGCTTAGGGGAGCGTGTGGGGGATGGTTACAGGCAAACATGAAACTTGCTCTGATACCAAATATGATGTATCCGACGAGGCCTCAAGCTAGGACTCAATTGAAGTGAGTTAGCTTACCAACCAAAGAAAGATACAATCAAGGGAAAACAAGGGAAAGTGAGCACATAATATGATATTTGTGAGGCATCAAACAAGTGAGGGAGGAATGAAACCTAGAATCAAGTGATTGTAAGTGAGAAAGCAAAGGATATTTGACGTGAATTGATGTATATCACAAGGGATGGAAGTACCCAAGCTTTAAGTCACCAAAAACATGAAGCAACCAAAGGAAAACACACGAACTCAAGGTGGCACGTCGTGCCACTATGCACGGGTAGGCTGTGCTACATTTCGGGTTTTCGAAACCATGATCTCTCACTTTGCACGGTTGAAGGTGTTTGGATGTTTGGCTTGATGTTAGACTTTTTGGTGATAGTCTAAGCCTTGAATAAGCAAGGGAATGGATATGGGAATGGCTTATGGTTGTGTGGAATGGAAAGAAGAATCAAGGTTAAGAATTACTAACTCAAAGTTAAGCTAGCAAATCCACCGTAGCTCTCTTTTAATCCTTGAGATAAAACACCAAAGGGGATAGAACTAAACTTGAATAATGGATACAGAAACACCACCAAACCCAAGTTTAGGGCCCTTAAACAATGATTAAGATACAGATATCACCACTTAATCACGTTTAAGACTTCATTTGATCACCACTTAGTTCGGCCTAAACTAAAATAAGAAAGTTAAGTATTTGAAATGTGCCTAAGCACCGAAAGCATAAAGCTCTCAAAGGCTTGATTGATTCAAATATGAGTTGGTTGCCTTCAAAGGGGCATGTACATGCCTTTAAATAGAGCTAAGCAAGCAAGCAGACTCCTCTCACCTTTCCTTACAAGCTAGGAAAAGTATTAAGGCTAATACAAACTGATTTAGTGCTAAACTAAATTACAAGCCATCTTAAACTAATCTAATACATTTAAAACATGAAGTAAAACATTACTAATAATCATTATACGTCAATCTACTCTTAAACTAAGCTTAATACATGCTCAATTCCCATTGGTGGGCCGAAAAGTGAAAGTTCCCTTTACGGCTAGCTAATCGGAAACAAAGGACCAACTTTGCTCCCTTCTTCTCTCATTGGTTGATCTTATCAATGCACCACCCTATCTAGAGAGCCTAGGTATGTGTACAAAATCTTTAGGGACGTGCCAAGCTGCTTGCAAGTTGAAAAAATTGGCTGAACGCTTAAAATAAACCAAGTTGTGCGAAACCGGGTTTAAGGGCAATTCTGGCCGGTTTTTCTAGCAAGTTTTTCTAGCAAGTTTTAAGCTTATGAAAAGTGATGATGATTCGGTTTTAAGGCCATGGGGGTTCATTTTGGGATGTGTATAAACCCCCCCTAGAGAAATCAAGGTGATGATATGTTTAAGTAGGGTAATTAGGCTTAAACATTTTACCGCGCAGATTAGAACCTAAGTTGACCAGTTTGGAAAAAGTCCTTGATCTCTCATCCTCTTGTGGGTATGATTGAAAAATAATGCTTGGACCTAAAAGTAGACATCATGAGGATTCCAAAAATGTATAATTACACGACTTAAGCCTTCATATAACTTAAGGTATAAGATAATCAAAGCTGTGCTTTTTCTGGTCCTACTGGGCAGTTTTGACACCTTGGGTTTAATGGTTGATTTGAATGCCCAACTGAAGTCCAAATTGGCTGGAACTTGATTTGTTGGAAAGCTAACATCTTGAACTTCAAATCCATTAAAAAATATCAGACTTAAAGCTTGAATATGCTTGTTGAATTTTGCACACAAAAACAGGTTAGTGCTGGAACCAACCCTTTGCCCTGCAGTTTCAAAGCTTAAACAAAACTTGGATGAATTCTTCATCCTTTAACGAGCATAATAAGATTACCTAATTTGTTTGCTTCCTTTTAAATCAAAGGGATGGAGAGATATCCATCATACTCCCCTTGTTAAAAAGGATTTGTCCTCAAATCAATTTAGGCAATCACTTCCTCTTCTTCATTTAATTCTGGCAGAAATAAGATCAACCATGCAAACAAGTCTCTCTTGAACTGAGAGACTCTTTTCCTCTCCTTCCCCTTGTTGATTTGAGTGATGAATGTAGAGGGCTCTTCAAACGTGCCTTGAACCATTTCTTCGAAGTCTCGCAATTTACAATTAGGAGTTTGAAGTAAAGGTTCATCACATCAAGTAGCTGTTTCCTCTCGAATGAAATGACAGAAATTTTGTGTGAGTGTTTTGGGTGTGGGTGGAGTGGGGGAAGAGGTAGGTGTTTCAACTTGCTCTTTCCTTTGTAGGCTTAAAACTTTTTGCAAAACCAAGAGTTCTTCTTCTCTAGTTTCTTCCATGACCTCCTCTTGAGTTTCCTCAAGTTTTTTTTCACTTTTTTGTTCATTTTCTTCCTCTATGGGCGTGTAAGTGGATGGGCAAAAGGAACCCTTCAACTTACTTCTCAATTTCTCCTAAGTTCTCACCTTCTCTTTTCCTTTCTTCTTTCTCTTAATCTTGTAATTCTCCCACCATTGAAATGCACAACTGTTGAGGTATTATATTCAAGTTTTGATGATAACAAATCCAAGTGTAAAAATGTGTCCAAGTAGTGTTGCTCCAAACATGATATGCAAACAGGCCTAACTGGTGTTTGTAATCTTTACTGTGTTAACTGGTTTGCTACATGTGAGAACAAGTTCTTAAAACAGGTTTTAAATGGGTGATTCTACATTAAGTCAAGAATGCCATCTCACAGTTGGTTGTAAGGCCTGTTCACAGCAGCTCTTCTAGCAATGCAAAGAACAACTCCAACAAACAAGGTAGCCTTGATGTTCCCAGCAGCTTCTCTAGCGATGCAAAGAACAACCCCAGCAAACAAGGTAGCCTTGATGTTCACAGCAGCTCTACGGATCTTGGACAAGATTCAAACAAGAAGTCTTGGGTATATAGGCTTTATTTATTTAGACTCTTGTTAATATGCCAATATTGAAAAAGCTTTTTAAACATCTCTTGAATCGATATTTGCGCTAAGTGCTTCAGAACACCAGACTGCGAACAACCCTGCAAACAGGGTGCCTCGGGTGTTTCTGACCTGAAGTGGCCATACCCGATTATCTTTGAAAAAAATATTTCGGTTGGCCAAAATATCCAGAATATTTTCAAATGTTATTCTTCTGGAAAATATATTTCTTGAATATATTATGGGAGATTTGGGAAAATAGATTTTGGGAGATTTGCCAAAATTGGAAGATTTTCTCTACCCATATCTTCGGATGTGATAAAGTTTTTAAATTGCTAAAGATTTCTGGTTGCCTTACTTAAAGCTTACCCACGGCTATAAGGAGATAAAGGTTATCTCTTAAGATAACAAATCCCTTAGATTTTGGGAAATGTTTTATCACTAGCCGTTGGGAGTTTTTTCTTTTCTCTTGAAAAAATCACCTTCCAAACTTAGGTGATTTCCTTTCCTCTCCTTGGTTTTTGACCGTTGGAATTTATGGTTAAAAACAGCTCCGTTTTCACTGAAAAATTACACAGAGACACATACTGAGAGATAGAGATAGGAAAGCAAAAAAGAAATCTTGAAACACAACATTCGCAAAAGGCAAAATTTCAAAAGAGGTTTTTCTAGTGAAAAGAATTTCTGAGCGTCACTTGAGAAAAGAAAAACCAGTTCAAGTTGTGTTTAAAGCAAGCTTTCAATATATTGGCATAATAGGATCTTCATTGCACCTTACATCTGCTTAGTCAGAAGCACCCCCTGTAAGGTGTTTGTAACCCTGATCTTGAATCAGTCAAAAGTGAGTGAGTGTGTCCTAGTCGTGTGGACTTTGGACGTGTCCAATCTGGTGAGATTTGGACATGGTGTAATCTGCCTTGAGAAGGAGATTACGTGGTTGCAAGTTGTAACAAGGTGTGTTACATTTGTAACGAGTTAAGCCCGGTTATAGTGAAGTGGTTAAAAGCCTACACGAGGTAGGTCGTGGTTTTTCACACCTCAATTGGGCTAGAGGTGTTTTCCACGTAAAAATTGTGTGTGCTTTAATTCCGCATTTATCTTGGTGATTTTCGTATTTGCAATATCTGAAAACACCCCCTGCAAACAAGTCAATAGGGTGTTCGTCATCTGAGAACAACCTCAGTCAGGGTGTTTATTACTTATAACTCGAAAATCAGACACTACAATTCACCCCCCCTCTTGTGGAAGTAGACTCATAAATCTAACAACAACCTTTCAATCTTGAAATAACCACTTTGAACTTTTCTTGGTCATTAAGGGTACAAAAGGCAAAAACTCGTTCTACCTTAGATAACCAACCTGAGAACTCTTCCTCTTGGCCATGAAAGTTTGGAATTGCGAACAAGCATATCCAACGTCAATCAAAGCTAGCTCTTTCTCCAAGCTCATTGATGATCGCATGATGGACGAGGTCTAGGGTTCTTGATGGGCTGATTTGAAATATAAGTAGGCTGTTTGTGTTTGGATTTTTTGTTTTGGGAAGCGTGTAGGGGTTGGTTAAAGGCAAAGATGAAACTTGCTCTGATACCAAATATGATGTATCCGCCGAGGCCTCATGCTAAGACTCAATTGAAGTGAGTTAGCTTACAAACCAAAGGAAGATACAATCAAGGGAAAACAAGGGAAAGTGAGCACGTAATATGATGGTTGTGAGGCATCAAACATGTGAGGGAGGAATGGAACCTAGAATCAAGTGATTCTAAGTGAGAAAGCAAAGGATATTTGACGTGAATTGACGTATATCACAAGGGATGGAAGTACCCAAGCTGTAAGTCACCAAAAACACAAAGCAACCAAGGGAAAACACACGAACTCAAGGTGGCACGGTCGTGCTACTATGCACGGGTAGGCCGTGCCACATTCCGGGTTTTGGAAGCCATGTTTTCTCACTTTGCACGGTTGAAGGTGTTTGGATGTTTGGCTTGATGTTAGACTTTTTGGAGATAGTCTAAGCCTTGAATAAGCAAGGGAATGGATATGGGAATGGCTTATGGTTGTGTGGAATGGAAAGAAGAATCAAGGTTAAGAATTACTAACTCAAAGTTAAGCTAGCAAATCCACCTTAACTCTCTTTGAATCTTTAAGGTAAAACACCAAAGGGGATAGAACTAAACTTAAAGAATGGATACAGAAACACCAAGAAATGTAAGTTTAGGGCCCTTAAACAATGATTAAGATACAGATATCACCACCTAATCACATTTAAGACTTCACTTGATCACCACTTAGTTCGGCCTAAACTAAGATAAGCAAGTTAAGTATTTGAAATGTGCCTAAGCACCAAAAGCACAAAGCTCTCAAACGTTTGTTTTCTTCAAATCTGAGTTGGTTGCCTTCAATGGGGCATGTACAAGCCTTGAAATAGATCTAAGCAAGCAAGCACACTCCTGTCACCTTTCCATTAAGGCTAATACAAATTGATTTAGTGCTAAACTAAATTACAAGCCATCTTAAACTAATCTAATACATTTAAAACATGAAGTAAAACGTTACTAATAATCATTATACGTCAATCTACTCTTAAACTAAGCTTAATACATGCTGAGATTGTGCTGAATTCCCATTGGAGGGCCGAAATGTGAAAGTTCCCTTTACGGCTAGCCAATCGGAAACAAGGGACCAACTTTGCTGCGTGCTTCTCTTATTGGTTGATGTTCTCAATGCACCACCGTATCTAGGGAGCCTAGGGATGTGTACGAAAGCTTTAGGGATGCGCTAAGCTGCTTGCAAGTTAAGGAAATTGGCCGAAGGCTTAAAATAAACCAAGTTGTGCTAAACAGGGTTTAAGGGCAGTTCTGGCCGGTTTTTCTAGCAAGTTTTAAGCTTATGAAAAGTGATGACGGTTCGGTTTTCAGGCCGTGGGGGTCATTTTGGGATGTGTATAACGCCTCCCCCCCCATAGAGAAATCAAGGTTGTGACATGTTTAAGTAGGGTAATTAGGTTTAAACATTTTACCGCGCAGATTAGAGCCTAATCTGACCGGTTTGGGAAAAGTCCTTGATCTCTCATCGTCTTCTGGGTATGACTGAAAACTAATGCTTGGACCTAAAATTAGACATCATGAGGATTCGAAAAATGTATAGTTACACGACTTAAGCCTTCATATAGCTTAAGTTATAAGATAATCAAAACCGTGCTTTTTCTGGTCCTGCTGGGCAGTTTTGACACCTTGGGTTTAATGGCTGATTTGAATGACCAAATGAAGTCCAAATTGGATGCAACTTGATTTGTTAGAAAGATAACATCTTGAACTTCAAATCCATTAAAAAATATCAGACTTAAACCTTGAATATTCTTGTTTAATTTTGCACACAAACGGGTTAGTGCTGGAACGAACCATTTGACCTGCAGTTTCAAAGCTTAAACAAAACTTGGATGAATTGTTCATCCTTTAACCAGCATAATAAGATTACCTAATTGATTTGCTTCCTTTTAAATCAAAGGCATGGAGAGATGTCCATCATACTCCCCCTGTTAAGAAGGATTTGTCCTCAAATCAATTTAGGCAATCACTTCCTCTTCTTCCTTTAATTCTGGCTCAAATAAGATCAACCATGCAAACCAGTCTCTCTTGAACTTAGAGACTCTTTTCTTCTCTTCCCCCTTGTTGATTTGAGTGATGAACGTAGGGGGCTCTTCAAACGTGCCTTGAACCATTTCTTGAAAGTCTCTTAATTTACAATTAGGAGTTTGAAGTAAAGGTTCATAACATTCAGTAGGTCTTTCTTCTGGAATGAAATGACAGAAATTTTGTGTAAGTGTTTTGGGTGTGGGTGGAGTGGGGAAAAAGGTAGGTGGTTCATCTTGCTCTTCCCTTTGTGGGCTTAGAACTTCTTGCAAAACCAAGAGTTATTCTTCTCTAGTTTCTTCCATGACCTCCTCTTGAGTTTCCTCAAGTTTTTGGTCACTTTTTTCTTCATTTTCTTCCTCTATGGGCATGTAAGTGGATGGGCAAAACGAACCCTTCAACTTACTTCTCAATTTGTTCTAGTTCTCACCTTCTCTTTTCCTTTCTTCCTTCTCTTAATCTTGTAATTCTCCCACCATTGAAATGCACAACATTTCAATCTTGAAATAACCACTTTGAACTTTTCTTGGTTGTTAAGGGTACAACAAGCAAAAACTCGTTCTACCTTAGATAACCAACCTGAGAACTCTTCCTCTTGGCCATGAAAGTTTGGAATTGCGAAACAAGCATATCCAACGTCAATCAAAGCTAGCTCTTTCTCCAATCTCATTGATGATGGCAAGATGGACGAGGTCTAGCATTCTTGATGGGCTGATTTGAAATATAAGTAGGCTGTTTGTGTTTGGATTTTGTGTTTTGGGAAGCATGTGGGGGTTGGTTACAGGCAAAGGTGAAACTTGCTCCGATACCAAATATGATGTATCCGCCGAGGCCTCAAGCTAGGACTCAATTGAAGTGAGTTAGCTTACAAACCAAAGGAAGATACAATCAAGGGAAAACAAGGGAAAGTGAGCACGTAATATGATGGTTGTAAGGCATCAAACATGTGAGGGAGGAATGGAACCTAGAATCAAGTGATTCTAAGTGAGAAAGCAAAGGATATTTGACGTGAATTGATGTATATAACAAGGGATGGATGTACCCAAGCTTTAAGTCACCAAAAACACGAAGTAGCCAAGGGAAAACACACGAACTCAAGGTGGCACGGTCGTGTAACCATGCACGGGTAGGCCGTGCCACATTTCAGGTTTTGGAAACGATGTTTTCTCACTTTGCACGGTTGAAGGTGTTTGGATGTTTGGCTTGATGTTAGACTTTTTGGAGATAGTCTAAGCCTTGAATAAGCAAGCAAGGGAATGGATATGGGAATGGCATATGGTTGTGTGGAATGGAAAGAAGAATCAAGGTTAAGAATTACTAACTCAAAGTTAAGCTAGCAAATCCACCTTAGCTCTCTTTGAATCCTTGAGATAAAACACCAAAGGGCATAGAACAAAACTTGAAGAATGGATACAGAAACACCACCAATCTCAAGTTTAGGGCCCTTAAACAATGATTAAGATACAGATATCACCACTTAATCACATTTAAGACTTTACTTGATCATCACTTAGTTCGGCCTAAACTAAGATAAGCAAGTTAAGTATTTGAAATGTGCCTAAGCACCGAAAGCACAAAGCTCTCAAAGGTTTGTTTGATTCAAATATGAGTTGGTTGCCTTCAAAGGGGCGTGCACATGCCTTTAGATAGAGCTAAGCATGCAAGCACACTCGTCTCACCTTTCCATACTAGCTAGGAAAAGTATTAAGGCTAATACAAACTGATTTAGTGCTAAACTAAATTACAAGCCATCTTAAACTAATCTAATACATTTAAAACATGAAGTAAAACATTACTAATAATCATTATACGTCAATCTACTCCTAAACTAAGCTTAATAAATGCTGAGATTGTGCTGAATTCCCAATTGAGGGCCGAAAAGTGAAAGTTCCCTTTACGGCTAGCCAATCGGAAACAAGGGACCAACTTTGCCGCCTTCTTCTCTCATTGGTTGATCTTCTTAATGGACCACTCTATCTAGAGAGCCTAGGGATGTGTTCGAAAGCTTTAGGGACGTGCCAAGCTGGTTGTAAGTTGAGGAAATTGGCTGAAGGCTTAAAATAAACCAAGTTGTGCTAAACCGGGTTTAAGGGCAATTCTGGCCGGTTTTTCTAGCAAGTTTTAAGCTTATCAAAAGTGATGATGATTCGGTTTTCAGGCCATGGGGGGGTCATTTTGGGATGTGTATAACACCCCCCCAATGAGAAATCATGGTTAGGACATGTTTAAGTAGGGTAATTAGGCTTAAATATTTTACCGCGCAGATTAGAGCCTAATATGACCGGTTTGGAAAAAGTCATTGATCTCTCATCCTCTTGTGGGTATGATTGAAAACTAATGCTTGGACCTGAAAGTACAAATAATGAGGATTCCAAAAATGTATAATTGCACGACTTAAGCCTTCATATAGCGTAAGTTACAAGATAATCAAAACCATGCTTTTTCTGCTCCTGTTGGGCAGTTTTGACACCTAGGGTTTAGTGGTTGATTTGAATGACCAAATGAAGTCCAAATTGGATGCAACTTGATTTTTTGGAAAGCTGACATCTTGAACTTCAAATCCATCAAAAAATATCAGACTTAAACCTTGAAGATGCTTGTTGAGTTTTGCACACAAAAACAGGTTAGTGCTAGAACGAGCCCTTTGCCCTCCAGTTTCATAGCTTAAACAAAACCTGGATGAATTATTCATCCTTTAACCAACATAATAAGATTACCGAATTGATTTGCTTCCTTTTAAATCAAAGGGATGGAGAGATATCCATCAGACAGGAAATTTAAATAGACTAGTTAGCACTCAAAGAGCATCCTTTAATAACGAAGGAATTGGATATGACCACTTCAACAAAAAGAAAAACCACAAGAATTTCTTTGTAAGACCCACTTCATATGAGATGAATGTCAAAACATGCAACTATTGCTCAAACGATGGTCATATTGCTTATTCATGTTGACTCCGAAACCCCTCTTCAAGGATCATTCAAATATGGGTTCCTAAAGGAACAAGACCTCTTAATGTAGTCGCCTATAATTTTAAATCTATGTTTAAAGGTAAAATTAGAAGGAAGGGTTGATTTTTTGTTTTGCAAGTGTGCTTGAAATCCGGACAAGACTTATGGTATCTCGACAGTAGATGTTCAAGGCACATGATCGATAATGCTTCCTTGTTTACTGAGATCAAAAAGAAAGAACATGGAAGTGTCACCTTTGGCGACAAAAGCATAGGTAAAATAATTGGCGTTGGAAAAATAGGTAAAGATCCCTCCAATTCCATTGACAACGTTTATCTAGTTGACGGATTAAAATTTAACTTATTAAGCATATCTCAACTACGTGACAAAGGAAACCTGGTAACGTTTGACTCTACCAATTGCATCGTTAAAAACAAAAATTCTAAGAAAATTTCTCTTTACGAACCCAGAATGGATAATGTTTATGATATGGACATTGATAATGTTCCTACACATAATTTGTCATGTTTTAAAGCGTCACATAATGAGGAAAAATGGTTATGGCATCGAAGACTGGTTCATGCAAGCATGCATACAATTAAGAAATTAGCAAAAAAGGAACTGGTACGAAGACTTCTTTTAGTTTTGAATATGATCACATATGCGATGCTTTTGCCAGAGGAAAACAACTACATAGTTCTTTTAGGTTAAAAAATAATATTAGCACATCTAGACCATTAGAACTACTTCATATGGACTTATGTGGGCCAATGCCTACACAAAGTCTAGGACACAGTAAATATATCCTTGTGATTGTAGATGATTACTCTCGATTCACATGGGTTTCCTTTTTAAAAGAAAAGAATGAAGCTTTTAAAGAGTTCTCAAAACTTTGTAAACAATTACAAGTTTATAAAAACTCGTAAATCGTATTTATAAGAAGTGATCACGATAGAGAGTTTGATCAAAAAGAATTTACAGAGTTTTGTAATAATTACGGAATCACTCATAATTTCTCAGCACCACGTACAACTCAACAAAACGGTGTAGTGGAGAGAAAAATCGCACGTTAGAAGACATGGCACGCACAATGATGTGCGAGAGTAATGTCTCTCAAAACGTTTGGGCCGAAGCAATAAACACAACTAATTATGTTCTGAATCGGTGCCTAATTCGACCAATCCTAAAAAGAACACCTTATGAATTATTTAAAGGCAAACGTCCTAACATCTCATATTTTAGACCTTTTGGATGCAAATGTTTTGTTCATAATAATGAAAAAATAATCTAGGAAAAATTGATGCTAGAAGTGATGAAGGAATATTTGTTGGATACTCTATGCATAGTAAGGCATATAGAATTTATAACAAATGGACCAAAACTATCGACGAAAGCATTCATGTGATTTTTGATGAATCTAATGACGGTGTGTTAAGTAGTTCTATAGCCCAGGACTTGCATTTAAAAAGTATGGTGACGAAGAAGAAGAAGCAGTAAAAGAAGTAAATCCTGCCAATAAGCAACCTCAAGAGTTACAAGAAGACTCCTCACCTCAGGAAGAGGAAAGACCCACAAATGAAGAAAATTCTCCGCCTAATACGTCACAACAAGAGGTAACCCAGAAACATTTCAAGTATAAATCATCCCATCCAATGGATAATCTATTGACAGATATATCAACTGGTATAAGAACCCACTCATCATTGCATAACTTTTGTGCATTCTTTGCATTTATGTCCCATATAGAACCTAAACATCACTTAGAAGCACTTAATGATTCAAATTGGATAAATGCTACAGAAGAAGAATTAAACCAATTTGAACGAAATCAAGTACGGACCTTCACAACACGACCAAAAGATCATCATGTAATAGGGAAAAAATGGGTCTTTAGAAACAAATTGGATGAAATCGGAACTGTCATAAGAAATAAGGCTTGATTAGTGGCTAAAGACTATAATCAAGAAGAAAGCATCGATTTTGATGATCCTATCTTCTTTCACTTGGTACTTGGATGGCCCATCTGGAGCTTCAGCTTTAGCAATTTTAGTGGACATTTGGGCCTTGAGACACTTGATCCCAACCTCTAAGATCCTTACATCATGGTCGCGTGCTGCCCATCCCAACCTGATGCCAACGTTTTTTATAATTGTTGTGTTCGAATTTACCTTAATCCATCCTGGTGGAGGAGGGACCCATTTCTCATGAGACCCCGCGCACATTTGGACGTTAGTGTGGAAAACCTTCTTGGAGTACACTTTGTGATCCTTCACTAGCCTAGTGAAGCCATCAACTAGAATTATATTATTGCACTTGGATTTTCATTTCCAAGGATCTCTTTATTTCGTATAGTCTAATAGACCCTTGCTAGATTCAAAAATAAACCCAACGTTTCAACTCTGATATTCTCTAATACCCATTATTTTGACAGCTCCAGGAAAGAGCAATCCGAGTTTAGAATTTGGACTTAAGCAAATTCAGATGTTTCCCATATTGTCCTAACCAAAGTGCAATCAAAAATTGAACGGATAATTTTTTCATGTACCTGATTGCGAATAGGCTTGTATCTTCATTTTTGATATGTCTCGTCTTCAATATTGAACCCGCTGCCATCAGGTTGTTACTGGCACACCAAGAAAATGTTTTAGCTTGGGGGGATTTCCATCTTCCATAATTGCTTCCACCATTCTTCATCACCATGAACCGTGGCCCCAGCTTAAGTTTCAAACACTCCTGGTCTTCCCATCCAGTAGGTTGGCTTGATAGTGAACAGACCATCTTTATAAGGCCACCATTGAATTAAATATGCTTGGTTTCGAATGCTTAAAGGCATGCTAAGCACAACTTCAACTGCTTCCCTTATGAAAATACTTTGGATCGCTCTTTCATCTTACTCTCTAGTATCATGATCAATGAGGTTCCAAACTTGGAGATTGGGGTTGAACTGCATGGCCTAGCCACAAATCCCTCCATCAATATCCACTAGTCCTCCTAAACCTGACCATTTTCCCCGTTCCCCATTTGCCATTTAAGCCTTTCTTTGAGTAGACTTTTTACACCCCATATGCTTCTCCATGTGTAGCTTACGTTGTCCCCCCTCCGAGCTTCAATAAATGGTACTTTTGGGAAGTATTTTCCCTTGATGATCTTGTGTACCAAAGAGTCTTCAATTGTTAGTAGTCTCCACCCTTGTTTTTCCAAGAAAGCTACATTGAAAGTTCGTAGATCTCAGACCCCGTTCCTCAATAAATTTGGCATATACAAATCGTCCCAGCTTTTCCAAAGAGTTTTCCTTTTTTGTTCTAATGCACCCTACCAAAATTTTGCCAAGATAGCATGGGTTTTATCCAACAGAGTCTCTGGCAACCTGAATATCCTCATGGTATATTTGGGTACGACTTGACTTTAGGCTAATCTCTTTCGTCGGACTAGACAGTAAGTTCTCCTTGTACTGTTAGAGCTTTTTCTGAATTCTCTCCTTAATTCTTGCAAAACCTCCTTTTTTTGATTTGCCAAGAATAGTTAGGGAGGCCAAGATATTTCGCGTGATGGTCTACCTCTTTCAATTGTAACGTGGACATAAGCTCATTTCGAAGCTGAGCACCCACATTCCTGTTGAAGACAATCTTAGGTTTCTACTTGTTGATTCTTTGACTAGACGCTTCCTCATAGCTTTAAGTTATGCTCATCAATCTTTTGTATTTAGGGTTTGTAGGTCTTACAAAGAGGATGATGTTACCGCAAGCACAAGGGCATTGTAGTATAGTTTTAATTTCGCTCCCACAGAGACCAAGTGTAATCTATCAAGTTTTAACCTATTATAAAAGGCGAAGCAACAAATTCCAATAGTAATTCAACTATCGCTAATTAACTATTGGAAAATTTAATCAAAATAAAAACATCTATGGAATTGTTCTATTTAGTAAAGAGTTGGATCATTGGATTTTAAGTATGCACTTTACCTAAGTCTGGATAATTCAGAGGAGCACAATTGAACTAAACATTCAATCTTTTCTTTTGAAACAAACTGAATTGCCTAAACTAATCCAATTAACATTCTTTCAAATGCCCTTGTTCGTTGTCTTGGTTATAGATTTTTGATTGATAGGATTTCCTCTCAACAAACAACTCTCTTTTAAGAATCATTAAGTTAAGTCCTAACATGTTCTAATAGTGAGTTTCTCGTTTCAATATTTTACTCAACTATCTAATATAAGCAAGCAAATTTAGCAGAAAATGTACTCAGAACAGTTCATCCACAAGATAGAATTCAACCATACCAATTTAGATAAGCATAAATACTAGAAATTAAAGATTAAACATCAATGCTTTACTAACAAGTCCCTAGATTAACTAAAACTACTAACACATAATTGAAATTAACAACATCTAAATAATAGTTCAAGAGAGATTTAGAAGGAAAGAAAGCTTAGCAACAATGACGGTCTTCAATAGCTTCCCAATCTCCAAGCCTGCAGGTACCAATCTTACATTTTAATTCCCTCTCTTGCTCTAAATAAAACTTAAAAATCCTAAAACTAATGATAGAAGTGAGATAGAAGTGAGCGATAGATGCCTTTTCCTCAGCACGCTCTCCTCTCTCTTCTCTTCTGCAGTAGAAAAAATTCCTATTTAAGCATGAACTCGACCATCCTCAGCCACCGGATGAAGGAAAACAAAGAGGCAAGTAGTTTCAAGCTCACCACGAATCGTGGCCTTCACCACGGAGTAGCTGTGGCTGGCTCTGTCTCAACATTCTCTTGTTCTTCCTTCTTCTCCATGGGCATGGTGACTTGGGGCAGCTATGGGGAGTCAAACTCACTCAATTGAGGCCAAGCAAGGGCAAAAAGGTCCAAAAACCTACAAAACACAGAAAGAACCATACTCAAGCGTAGAACAAAAATATGAGTGCAGATTATAACATGAAATTCATAATTCTCCCTAAGAATGCAACAAAATGACCCCAGAGTGAAGTATAACTTAAGCATTTATCATAGGACACTATAACCTGTAAAGAATAAGTGAGGTGCTCGTTTGCATATTTTAATGCCATGGGTTAGTCCATCCTTTAGGGCCTTGGATAGTAAGCCCGAAAAAGCATTAGCACATATGAGAAATAAATATGAGGAAATTATCACCTTGTCTTAATCCATGAGTAGGTGTAATGATTCCTTTATAGTTGCCATTGACGATAAAGAAATACTGAGTTGTGGAGATAAACCTGAAAATTCGATTAACCCATGCTTCATCAAAGGCCGTTTTCCTCATGACCTGATCAAGGAACAACAATTCCATCCTATCACATGCCTTACTCATATCTAAATTGATTGCACCAACCCCTCTCCTCCCGCTTGTCTTCCGTTTTATGTAGTGGAAGACCTTATATATACATTAAATAGGATGATTGGGTACAAAAGTGCTTTGTAGCTCTAAAAAGGGGATGTGAGGATCTTTTTAAGGCAATCTGCAATTATCTTCGAAAAGATCTTATATGTACATTAAATAGGATCATTGGAAAATATTGAGTTATAAATTTCGAGTACTGGACTTCTGGGATGAGCACAATATTTGTTTTGTTAAAATAGCTTAGGTCAACCTCCCCCCTTGCTTTCTTTACAAAAGAGATCACATCTAGCCCTACTATGTCCCAGCATTTCTTATAGAAGAGAATATACAGTCCATCGGGCCCTAAAGCTTTGGTGGGATGCATCTCTTTCAAGGCTACAAAAATTTCATCATCTTTAGGCTCTCTATTAGGCTTAGTATTCATTTCACCAGTAACTTTGCATTGTAACCCTTCAAGAGCTATATCAAAATTGATGAGGTTAGATGAAGAAAATAAATTAGAGAAATACCTCATCACCACCTGCTCCAGCTCTTGCTTGGAGTTGACCCAGTTGCCATTCTAATCGTCAGGGCCCTTAATGGTATTTGCATAATCACAAATTAATGACTTTTGGAATTAACAGATTTGCATAATCACGAAAATTAAGCAAATAATCACATAAACAAACATAACTTAGGTTTGAGAGTTTGTTAAAGAATCGGGACTAATCCGAACAGTTCAGACTCTGATACCACTGTAGGAATAATTAGGACTAACCTGGATGCAGAAGTACATTGTCGATAATAGTCCACAATAATAAGAATACCAGTCTTCGTCAATCAGAATACCAAGCGGCTACTAGAGTCGCTTTAATAATCATGCCCTAAACCCGAGAACTCAATGGATGGTGTTCTAGCCGTGAAGGAGAAGCTGAGAGAATATGGGAGATATATAATATTTGCGTCATCGCCTCTCGCTAGGCTAACCCCCTTAAACCTCTTTATATAGCTTAGGGGGTAGTAAGGGTTGTCGCCCTAGGCGACTTAAGTGGCCGTCGGGCCTAATCTCATTAGGCCCGTCCAATAGCTCCCACTGGGCCACTTAGGCCGTAAAACACGTATTCTCCATGTACCGCAACTCCTCATGCTTCATACTAGGAATAGGACGTGCGACCAAAAATAACAAGTAGTGTTATATTAAGTTACCATCCAACTAACATAACACTTTCACTAAATATGATACCCCAAAAATATCCCAAGACATCACCAGTGGCATTGTAAAGCCTGTCGAGGGCTACAAATTTAACTACTACTTCGGTTATTATATATTTTTTTATAGCGTAGGAAAGTAGGGATCGATCCACGAGGAAAGATTGCTTTAAATGGCTAGTTTGATTCTAAATAATTTTACTAATCAACTTGTTAAGTCTAATTTTAATAATTCTAAAACAATTAACACCTAACGAATAAAAATATAGAAAAATACCCAATGATGCTCCTAAACATTCTAGGTCAGATTCAGGAAATACAACAGTAAAATATTCCCTAAATAATTCAGAGAAATAAAAACAGATTTATAATCCAATCTTCAACTAAAAATAAAAAAAAACAGAACTATCAAACAGAAAATTAAAGTTAAAAATCACAATCAGTAACCTAAATTGACAATCTTAGATTTGACAAATTTATAACTTCAGAATAATGTCTGATTTATTTTAGGAAATTTAAATCAGTCAATTACTGCAGAATTATCAAACAGAATATTAAATCTGAAATTGTAAATAAAATATTCTGTGTAAATAAAAATACGAAAATAATAAAGAAAATTACCCTAATTCTAGGACAAAATTTTCTGGACCTAAAAATACCTAATAATCGTAAATTAAAATTTAAAACTGAAATTTTCAGAATTAATTGCCTAAAAACCTGCACATATCAATTTTGCAAAATAAATCTGAAAAATTATCAAATCATTTCTAAAAATAACAAAATTGAATATGAGCTGACTAGGACCCTTAATAAACCCTGGGAATTAATTAAAACCGAAAAATAACAAAAATAACAATTTTTAGTCTAAGTTCAAACAAACCGGTAACTAAATACTAAAACTCAATCTAAAATTATAACCAATCCAAAAATCAAAACCGAAGCTATCTAAAATTATCTAGACACTCCTAAAAAAAAAACTATACTTTTGGGGGGGTTTGATTGAATTAATATTCAAGCTAATAAAAATAGAACAGAAATCAACAAACCAATCAAATTAATTTAAAGCAACAAATATTAATCAATAAGTTATCAAATTTATGGAAGATACTTAGTATAATCTCAATCCACCATGCAAATTAATATTTATCATTAACACATAAGTTAATTTCATTCATGAGTTAAACTGTAGAAGAGATCTATCAGCGGTTCTTCCCCGTTTTTCCTTAGATTTCAGTTTACTTAGGTCCAGGCCCTAATATAAAACCCTACTAGTTTGATAATCTTTACACCAGCGCAAAAATTTAACCGAACTAGAGCATGAAGAATTAGAAAAACATCATTTAACACTTTATAACCAATTTACCAGCAAATCGATTTAACAAAGATCGAAAGCGATTACCTAATTAAAAGAAATGGGTTTGAGCCATCCATGATTAATTAGGGTTATACCTAGGTCTAAAAGATTATAACTTTTATGTATTACAATCTTCTAAACTATCAATCGAAATTGTATTTAATCAACTAGCATGCATTCTAATCGATTTAACACAAATTTCATAAATGATAAACACTAATCGCTAAAGAATCATAAATAGAAATCAGCTAGGCATTAAAGCACAAAACTTGTTTCAAAATTATTAATTTAGCATGGCTTCAAGAAGATTATACTAATCATAAAAAAAATTAGTCACACATGTATAAATTAAAATTACAGTTATAACTCAAATATTCCATGTTTAATAGTAAACCTACCACACAAAATAATAATAATAATAATAAATATTATTATAATAATAATTATTATAATAATATTCAAACAAAACAAAACAAAAAGAACAAACACAATCCTACTTTTCTCGTTTGCGATGGACGAACAGTGTGATGCTGAAGATGACGTGACGATGGGACGATGATGATGAACGATGATGCGTGGAGTGTGATGGAGGAGGATTAGGGAGATGGAGATGAGGAGGCCGTGGACTGTGAAGGTGAAGATGTTTTCTGAAGATGGTGATGGTCGTGAGAAGGAGGCGTTGGCGTGAGGAAGAGAAGGGTTATGCAACTGATGAGGATGATAGATGACGATGGTGATGTCGAGGATGATGATGATGCGTGTGAGGGACAGAAGAAAGGGGGTTGGGCGTGAGGTTAGAGAAGAGGGAGAAAGAGGCTGATGAAGAAGATGGTGGCGATGGAGAAAGATGGGGATGGCGTTGGGTTTATGTGGTGATGGAAGCTGATGATGCAAGCATGAGGGGTGTTTTCGAAGGAGATGAAGAAGGTGAGATGGTGGCGAGG
>JACYFF010031955.1:50693647-50707712 GCA_017589665.1 Selenicereus undatus | reverse complement strand
TATATATATATATATATATATATATATATATATATATGTATATATATATATATGTGTATATATATATACCCAATGGCAATGCTTTTTGTCTCCATGGTACAAGATACATAATCTATCTCCATAGCCGACATTGTTGTGCAGCTGTGCTTCTTTGCTGCACCATGACATAGCTCTCCCACTCAGGGTGAAGATATGTTATGAGGTTAACTTAGACTTATCCAAGTTACCACCCCAATCAAAATTTGAGTATCCTCTCAACTTAAGGCCTGCTTATTGATAGCAAAATGTTGAGTTATCAATACCACGAAGGTAGCATTTGATTCTCCTGATGACTTGTCAATCAGGAAGTCTTGGGTTACTTTGATAATGACCTATCAAACTAACCGCAAAGTAATGTCAGGTCATGTACATAACATGGCTTACAATAAGCTTACTATGATACTGAGGTTAGGGATGTTTGTTCGTTGTCTCTATTTTGTCATCTGTTTTAGAACATTAAGCAAGACTCAAAGGTTGGACCCTTCTCAACTGGAGTATCTACGGGCTAGGGATTATAAACCCAAAATCATTCCAAGACATTTTGATGCATGCTTCTTGGGACAACTTTGGATTATTTCCACTCCTAGGACATACCTGGTTTCACCCATGTCCTTCGTTTCAAAGACATTGAATGGCTACCTTTTAGTCGCTTTAATCATCTCCAAGTTGTTCCTAGTCAACGACATGCCATCAACATGAGGAACGCAATCCCCATGTTGATCTTTTGACATACACAATGGCCTTCTGAAACCATAGATAAGCCAAGATGGCTTTATGGAATCTAGAGTACCAAGAACCGGAAGATTGCTTTAGATCACATATGGACCTTTTAGAATGACATATTGTCCTCTCGTCCCTTTGATACAAAATCAATGGGTTAATCCATATAAATCTCCTTCTCAAGATCACCGTTGAGAAAAACAATCTTTACTCCATTTCGAACAACTCAAAGTCCGAATGGGAAACCAGGGTTAGGAGTATCTGGTCCTGAACTTATCAATTGAAATATCCATCCGATGTTTTATCTTGAAGACTTACATCGGAGTGGAGTTTCAACGAGTTCTCAAACCTTGTCAGTGAGTTCATCTCATCCCTTATGACATCCAGTCACTTTTTGTGATTTAGTGAGCCAATCGCCTCTTGATAAGAGGTAGATCCCTAATCTCTCGATGGAGTGCATGAGAATATTTCTTTTTCAATTTTGAAAAAATATCGAGGAATTCTTCCATGCTTAGTCCTTGGGATCGTGGGACCTTCATTATTTGTCTGCCTCGGTGAGAAATCTCTCCCCCTCTCTCTAAGAGGTATGGGACCAGGAGTTTCTCCCCCTTTTTCTAAGAGGTATAGAACCCTAATTATGGAGAGAAGATTACTCTCACTATCCATTCAAGATGGGATCCTGAACATGGGGACTAACTGCATGTTCAGGAATAACTCTCCTCAATAGGAGAAGAGTACTCCCACTATCCATTGGAGATGGGATCCTAAACATGGGGACTAACTGCATGTTCAGGAATAACTCTCCTCAATAGGAGAAGAGTACTCCCACTATCCATTGGAGATGGGATCCTGAACATGGGGACTAACTGCATGTTCAAGAATAACTCTTCTCAACATTTGGAGATTGAGAACGAACCTCATTCTCCTTGACAGACAAACCTTCACCATTCTTACCAAGTAAGGAATGTGTACCATCCTCGGTGATCTAGTGAGAATTTAAATCCTCCCCCTCACCGAGAGGTGGTTGAAGGTCTTGTTGTAACGCATACAAATTGAGGGCCTTTTAGATTTCACCAAATGCTAAGAAACTCATCCTTAGGAAAATCAACATTACGGGATTTTGTTTCACGAAGAAAATATTCATGATCTCAATTGGTTCAAAGAGTTTTAATATTTCATACCAATTGAGTCCTACTACCGTTATAAAGTATATGAACGCATCGAGTACTTAATAATGGTGGGATAGTAGGTACATATACCTATATCATGAATATATGTAGCTCCATGATATGCTTTCATATTCATGGACCCGCAGATGTCTAAAGTGAACGAATGCTAAGGGATTTGATGGATTCGAAATCTTACAAAAAAGATTTCCTATTGCTTTACCAGCTAGGCATAACTCACATTGTGCAACTTAAGCCCAGTGAGTTGGTCTTAAAGGGCCATCTTTAGCTAGTTAACTCTATCTTGACCTTTATGGTCAAAACGAGCACGTCTAAAACATATTCAAAAAATGAGACAAGGATGGAAGATATTCTATTTCATCCATTGAAAACACCTTTTAGTGTGACATGGCCAAACAAATCACCATGCCATATGATGTCTAAGACATCTAGACAAAAATAAAAAAAAAACTATCCTGAGGGACATAAGACATAAGGAAATATCGCACCTCAGTTGCATAGAGAGCATCGGGAAGAGACAACGTAGTCTCTTCAAGGAGCATCGAATGATTTGTCCTTAATTCAAGGACATCTTTTCTATTGTCGTTACCCAAAATGATAACTTGTGAACCCACTGTGTTATGGTGAAAGTTCACAAGGATTAACTCGTTCCTGAACTATGCGCTTGGTTGCTCCTGTATCTGTGATCCACTAAGGATCCCAGTTAGCAACAAATGCTTGGGAACACGCACATTATCCAGGAGGGGCTGTGGAAGGAGGTTCCTTAATCGACTTAAGACAATCCTAAGCATAAGATGCCTAATTTCCACAATCATAGCACTCACACATGCTATATGCTTCTCTTTATTTCCTTAGCCTTTTTCCCTTTCGCAATACCATTCTTAGGTCCAGAACCTCATGAGGGAATAGATCCGGACGAGCCTCATGCTAAGCTAATCCCACTCGTACTCAACAGTGGGGTGACTTTTAATTCCCCCACTAGATCGACATTGATGTAATACGACAAAGTATAACATCTTGATCAATCTATTCTCGAACCACTTTTGGTGTGCTTTTAAGTTTTCTAGAGGTTGTTCACTAACAGTACCATATTTGCCATCCTATGAGACCTAGAACCTAATGAGTGTCCTAACATTTCACGTTCATTCAGAAGAAACTGAATCCTCTGACATTATGTATCATAGTCAGTGTTATCAAGTTCTTTTATTGGTAAACAAATTACCAACCTTATTGCCATATCTAAAAGGTATATATTCTTTAAAGTGGAGATTAGACATATTTTCAAATAAATAAATTACCAAAAACTCCATTATCCTTGTCGTATGATTGAAAATTTTGCTAAACTCATAATCATCTCATACAAGTATGAATTAGAAGTTTTTATAACTTATTTATCACAATTTTTCATAAAACATAATTTATGGAGAATATTATGGTTAAACAAATTAACATTTCAGATATATCACAAAGATATCCAACTTAATGTAAACCAAATTTACATGAAGTTATCTCATTATTTGTAACTACTAATATGTCGTTTAGAGCTCTATCAATGGCATACCAAACATAAAATTCAAATTATTATATAAAACACATTCATATAAGAAAATGAATCTATAATCCTAAACATATTTGAATAATAGTATGTTACAAAATAATTTCATAAAATGCCCAAATAGCAATATATAAAACACATTTATATAATTATATGAAACTTATTCAAATGTTACTCGCAAATTATAAACACATCGATAATATTACGAATTTAAATTTCATGAAACCAATTCATAAAATACCGCTAAATTACATAATTAGCCGGTAACATGAAACGAATCCACATTCATTGATTTGAGCAAGAAAAAAGTGCTAAAACAATGAGCAAATTTACTACAACTCATGCAGTTCGCACATATAAAACACATTTATATAACGCTGCTGATTAGTGGCTGACATGAAACCTATTCATATATCGAATGCAACATACTTTGTAATATAAAATATATCCAAATAGTAATCACAATTAATCATACATAGAACAGATCTATATAATATTAAAATTTGGATGAAACAAGTTCATAATAAAGCTCGCAAATTATATAAAACGTATTCATATAATATTGCAAATTTAAATTTCATGAAACAAATTCATAAAATAATAAAATATACTATACTTTCGAAATAATAGCATGAAACTTGTTCATGTAAACCTTAATGAATCATTTGTTAACTACAACAATGACAGAACAATTAACTAATTTATAATTGCTCATGTTTTGTATAAAATTATTAAATCATGAAACATATTCATGTGACGGGATCTTATATAAAACATATTTATATAATATAACTTATGAAACATATTCATTTGCCGACCAAAGGAATCTTTATATCACATAGATATTTATTGAGTTCGAGTAAAACAAATTTACGTCATATACAATAATCGTATATATGAAACGAATTCATATAATTTCAACCCAATTGATCGATAACAAGTTACTCGACATGAAAATTTCAAGTTGATACATACATAAAACGAATTTGTATACGACATTAAACATATTAATGTTTTTATAACGAAATCATGCATTCAGGATTAAAACTAATTCGAAACCTTAATTCAACGAATGAATTAAATGCGTGAAACTTTATCAACTTGAATATCATTATAATTCAATTAAAATCATGCCATGACTAATGATAATAATTAAACAATAATGACTGAAAAATAATTCGATCCAAAACAGTCAAAAATAGCCTGACCCATATCATTGAAATATGACAAGAAGCAAACCGGCCGAAAAAGAAAAACGGTTCAAAACCAAAACTTGGGCCAAAAAACCGGCCCACTAAACCGGGCCTCCCCTTCTCTTTTATTTGATAATTCAACCCAAAAAAGGGGGGGATGTTTAAAGGTCTGGCCGAGCCCTCTCTCTTTCCTTGGTCTGCTTCCATAAGCTTTCCTCCCTGACTCTCTTCTCCTCTCGACCCTTCTCGACTCCTCGCCATGCTTATGGAGCATCGAGCTCCATCGCTCCTTAGCTATGAAAGGCTCTGTGCCTTTCGAATTCCTCTCTCTTCCTCACGCCCCATGTCGTCACCCTCAACCCTGTGGTGGATGACAAGCGTTTGGTCGAGAAACCCATATGAGGAAAACCCCCCACCCGCCGTCGAAAGCCAAGGATAACCCCACCAGCATGTAGATCGGCCGCAACTGAGCCGGAAAACACTAGCCAAGCGTCGAACACGCCTCTCACGCGGTGGCGCATGACCCACACGCGTCGCCAATTCTGGTGGATTTCGCGGATCCTTTGACGGATTTGGGTAGATCGGCGATCAAGGGTGCGGTTGGAGGAAGAAGAATGACCATTTAAGCATTCGTCGGCGGTGCGTGCGCCACACGCGCCACCCTTCCCCGGTGGTTTCTAATGGGTTAGGTTTTGATCTCAGTCTCTTTTACCCCTTTCCCTTTTTTTTTTCTTTTTACCCGATGCCATGTTTCAGGCTGAGGGGAAGTTAGGGTTAGGGTTTTGGATTTCACAATCATGCTATCAAGAATTCAACGGGCATAAGAACAAATCCGAATAGGGTTTTAATATGGACACACAGTCGCATAGTAATAGCACATTCATGAAATCAATTTATCATAATTTGTACTCAGTATTATAAATAATCAAGCCTTTCTGATTGCATCATAATTCAGTTTATTCATGATTTTGACCAATTGGAATCATGAGTTATCAGTCAAAAATTAACTCCTTTTGGTAACAGATGACTTAACTGGGCATGCTAATTTTACAAGGCATAGGCAGATTTAAGCATGAACTTGATTAATCTGAGCATACTTCCATTAACATATGATCGCATAAAGAATCATGCTTGCAGAATATAAACATGTTAAGCGTTCTTGGCATACATGTTAGTCAGTTATCATGACTAAACTTTCAATTTTGTTATTCCAACACTGTTACTCACCAAAAAAAAAATATAAAAAAAATCTTGTTATTCTAACACTGTGTGGTTGTAAAAGAATCAATTTGGGTAGGACGGATTAACACATAATTAGTGAGCATGACTAAAAAACTAATCTTTAGCCAATACACGATATTAAGGACACAAAAGCATGCTTTTGGAATTAACAGATTTGCATAATCACGAAAATTAAGCAAATAATCACATAAACAAACATAACTTAGGTTTGAAAGTTTGTTAAAGAATCGGGACTAATCCGAACAGTTCAGACTCTAATACCACTGTAGGAATAATTAGGACTAACCTGGATGCAGAAGTACATTGTCGATAATAGTCCACAATAATAAGAATACCAGTCTTCGTCAATCAGAATACCAAGCGGCTACTAGAGTCGCTTTAATAATCATGCCCTAAACCCGAGAACTCAATGGATGGTGTTCTAGCCGTGAAGGAGAAGCTGAGAGAATATGGGAGATATATAATATTTGCGTCATCGCCTCTCGCTAGGCTAACCCCCTTAAACCTCTTTATATAGGTTAGGGGGTAGCAAGAGTTGTCGCCCTAGGCGACTTAAGTGGTCGTCGGGCCTAATCTCATTAGGCCCGTCTAACAATTTCTCTTAGCCCAAATGTGCCAATGTGTTTCTTACTTTTTATGAAGATCATCCAGCTCAGCTATAAGGTTTTTATATTTTACAATATTGGCTATATTGCCACAAGATGGAGGAAGTTTTTGTGCCTCCTTCAAAGCCTTTTTAGTCTTTCTTATTCTTTTCTTAAGCTCCCCAAATGTATTTCTACTCCAAAGTTTTTCAGTACACTTATTCAACATGGTTCAAGGTCACCAGTATTCCTCTATGCATTAGCTATTACATGCTTATAGTCCTCTTCAGAGAACCACATGGGCTTAAATTTGAATAGTTTGTCATCATCGGGCCTCCATCTTCTTGGTTCTGTTTCAAGAATTAGTGCGGCATAATATGAGTGGTATCTGGCATATGATGAAACCTTAACATTTGGAAATTGGCGGCGGCAATTGATGTCTCCACGGAACCTGGCTCATCTCTCCCTTATACCAACCCTTTCCCATGTAAATGGTTCATCCATGAGACCCAAGTCTTTTAATCTGCAGCAGTCAACCACATCCCTGAAAGCTTGTATTTGGCTCTCTCTTCTGCCTCTACCTCCATCCTTTTCCCCTTTGTAAAGTATTTCATTAAAGTCATGAAAGAAAACAAGAGGCTTCTGGGCCCTATCTCTAATCTCCTTCATAAGTTTCTATGTTTTATCTTTCTTTGCATGGTCAGGCCAACCATAAATTCCAGCAGCCAACCACTCTCTTTCCCCATTATGGTCGAGGATGGCCAGTAAGATATAGTTAGCAGAATAAGCAACAATCTTAGCATCAATATCTCTCCACCCACTACAAGATCCCGGTCCATTGGAGACAGAATTTTAAAGACCGAACAGTTAGGTGGTCAGCAATTTTATTTTTGAGACCAAAACCAGAAACCAGCCTAAACCGTCTATAATTGAAAAACAGACTCTAATGGAGACCGACCACTGAGACAACTGCCGTTGGACTCAAATAGAAACCAATATTACAGACCAACTGCAAGCCCGGTTTCTAGCCGAGACCAAATTCAATAGCGGTTTCTGAACTCGGTCTCAAACTCTTTAAGAGTTAGGACCTTTTTTTTGCTATCAACCGTTCTTCTCATGGAGACCAAACGCTGTGCTTCTCGTCGAGACCAACAACAGTTCTCTCTTCCAGCCTTCTCTCAACCATTCGCGCGCATTGGCTTGTTAATTAGGGTTCCAGCGACGGCTGGCCAGATTCTGGCTACCAGGTAGGTGTTTTCTGCCTTCTCCTCCTCCCTATGTTCTCTATGTCCCAAGAATTCTCACTCACGGCCTCGTGTTTTCTGTGCATTGCAAGTTAATTAGGGTTCATAACAGCCGGCTTAGCCACGGTGGGGTGTTTTCCGTCGAGTTGTTTCAACATCCCCTAGTGTGAGGCAAGTATTCCACCCGAGCTGTATCAATTACATTAAATTGAATGTGTTTGGTGAGTTAGGATTCCGACTCAGGAACCAAATGTTATGTACTGGTTTATGTCAATTTGTTCTCTACTTCTGAATCTTTCCTATCCCAGAATAAATGGAGGAGGTAAAATTTTCAATTGAGGGAAGCTACTGAAATGTGTACGTACATCTGTTCAGCCAAGTATATTTTCTGAGTCTTGCCAAATAATCCTCACTGAATAGTTGCAAGCCAATCTTCAGTAGTCGTGGGTTGCTTGGATTGTTGGAGCTTTGTAGCCAAGGTGTCCTGTAGTCTGTGGGCAATGACGACGAACAATGATAAAGTGTTGCACACAGCTGTTAGTTCAACTAGTTTAGGAAATCTTGTAGTGTGACATCTTCAATTTTTTTGATTGCCTTTCCTAAAGAAGACAATAACAGTACATATCCAAGGACTACTAGCCCACCACTGTTGGTGATTATAAGTTCAGCATGTGTAAAGGTTACCACAGTGCATAGAAGACTTGTGTCATCGTTGTTGTCATAATGCATCATCTGGTAATGAATACAAAATAAGCTGCAGTACTCTGTGTTCGATCATCTGTTTGTCAAAAAGGTGTATATGTGGTGAAATGAAGTTGGCGAAGATGCAAGGTATTTATAGACAACATAGGGCCATAATGCATACTGCCTTTCTGGAATATTGCCCTTGCCTTGTCATTTTTGCCGATCTTTTCTTTGTTTTTCTGGATGGATAGGCTCATCTATTAGGTGGAGGTCTTGTAAAGTTGGGTGGATACTGTCATCTACTTAGGGAGTTTCAGTGCTGGCGTATTGAGAGTAGGGTGCTAACAGATATTTTGTTGTAAAACACTTTAAATATCTAATCTTAGCCAAAAGGAACATTTAAATGATTTAAAATTATCAAAATTTTCACTATTAAAATCTATGATGAATGGTAAAGTTCAAATATTTATTGGTGTCGAGAAATAGCCAATAATACAAATGTCATTGCTAGGTAAAACAATCAAATAATAAAAAACCTCAAAAAAATAAATTTCATTCAAGTTGTATGTTCACTACAAGATTCCGGTCCATTGGTTTCGCAACTCTAACTGAAGACATTTTCCTCAGCAATTAATAAGAATATTTACTTGCAGGCCAATTCCAGTCTTTCTTGAACCACTTTTCTCTAAGTTTATGAAGTTGTTTAGTAATGAAAACTTAATCATTTTGATCTATGTGCTTTGTCTTGTTGTCTTGTTGAAGGAAGTTCAGTACTTACTCAACCTTAGAAGCTTGGTTTAACTTTTGTTAATTTTAATTGTTCGTCTTTCTTTGCAATTATAATCAAGCAAGCTTCTGTAAGGTGAAATAATGAGATTGCTAGAGTTTGATAGAATTAGAGACAACATCACTTGTAAGTTTTTGTTAAAAAAAAGAATATTGCTATTACATTGGCTTTGAGAATTAGCGAATGATACTTCATGCTACAATGTAGCGCATAAAACTCAATTACGCTTCGCAAATTGATGTCATATTTGTATGTATGTTGTCACGATTGGATCATTCAACTATCTCTATGATGCTACCTCATCTCTTCCCATTATTTTACTTTCATGCATCGTGCTTGCTACCATAATGATAGGTACAACATCCCTAACGCCTCATTTGACGTCCGCTTAGCAAAGATTTTAAATCCTTAATAATTAGTATACTTATACAAATTTTGTGTATTGGTCTTTGAATGTCAGCATCTTGACACTCATTCGACAATTGTGACCATAAAACTAAACTTGATGTTTCTTGGTATGATAGCTAAATCCTATCACATAGCAAGAGGAGGGGGACAATTTAGAATCTCTATATATGTAAATGTCAATGAAGCTTGACACTCAATCTGATAGTGTTGTTTACTTAACTGATCCAGTACGACTCTCAGGAGACGCAGCCTCCGGAGGTTCTGTTGGAGGGTCCTGAGGCGTCATTTACTTTCACGCTATTGACAAGGCAACGACTTATGAGTAACACCGAGTTGTGGTATGTGTCATTTACTTTCAAAATCCATTAACCTGAGGCGTACCACGCTTTGATCTAATTCGTGGGCAATGCTCCATCATAGCTTCGGTCATTAGGATGTCGCACGAGCCATATATGAGAGCATTCAAACTTACTACAAAGAGGCATTCACCTGTTGGAGAGATGCCCCTGCGGATCACAAGGGGTTCTGGTGGAATTGTTTTAAGGTAAATGTTTTGCTTTACAATATACTAACACAATGCAAATTTTTTTCTCTTGGAATTTTACGTGCAGCAACCATTCACATGGGATCCACGGCATGAGGCACTAGTCAGAAAAGAATGGCAAGAGAAGCTGCGTGTAAGGCTGAAAGATATGGTGAACAAGGTTGCAGAGGATCCTCCTGAGAAGATCATTCCTTGGATGACGGATGACATTCACCATCTAAGCGGAACAGAAAGAACAAAATAGAGGGGCCTAAGGCTATAATTAGGCACAACCAGGGGTCAATGTCGTCTACAATGTGGGTCAATGTCGTCTACAATGTGGGCTGTGAAATTGGTTTGGATATATGAAGTACATTACTTGAAAACGTGGTTTTGAACTTGCTATATTGCTAATCTAAAAAGAGACCTGTTATATGATAGGCGAAGCAACTGAACAGGAGACCTTCGGCTACTGAGTTGTTTGTTGCCACTCATTCAAAGGTTGATGAGAATGGTTAGTGTATTTGGAGCGATGCTCATGCACAGAGTGTTTATGTAAGTGCCATAGCAATAGTTTGTTTTACAGTTAGACGACTGAAATCTATACACAAGCTACTTGTTTGACTGTTTCTCTTCCTTTTGATGCAGGAAAAATATGAGCACCTGAAAGTCGACACTAATATTCAAATCGGTTCATCAGCAGACGATCACCTCTTTTTTAAGACTTGTGGTGGTTGGAGTGAGAAGGGTACTCTATATGGACGTGGTAGAAAGGGTCCTACCATGTTTGACAGACCACCCAAGTCTAGGCGCAGTAACTGCAGCACTTCGTCGACATATTCATCCCCGTTAGTTACCCAACTTCGGAATCAATTGCAGATGATGCAAAATGCACTCCAAACGACCCAAGCTCGGCTGCATTCCGCAAAGGAGGAGCCGAGGGGTACTAGGGAGGAGTTGGAAGCTACTAGGACGCAACTGATGAGCAAAGGATTGGACTAATGGAGCTTAATGCTCAATTTGACAGCTTCTCGACGCTCTTTGGCCACCCCACACGTGCCGACAACTCTCAGGTGTCGTCATATGTTTAGGTATGTACGGTTTTAGCCCTTGGCTTGATTAGTTGGACGCATAATTGTAATTGCTTGAACGCTTGAATGTGGAACATCGGTCTCGGGACTTAATGTATGCTGGATAACCACTGGTGGTTAACACTTTCATGTGGAAGCGTTGGATTGTAATTGTGGGTGGTGTTCTAGAAAGTGTTGGATATGGAACTCTTGTACATGGTTGTATATATTTGTGGAATATGAAATTGCGGAATTTTGGTGTAATTTGGGATTTGTGATGCCGAATGTGTAGCATGTACTTCGAGTTATTGTATTCCATGGCAATTATGGCCCGGATATGTAAATAGCACGTTGTGTAAAATGTAGGCAGCTGGGGCACGTATGCAGAATTGTTGCAAAAAATATAGGCAAATTAGAGACCGAAATGAAATTCACGGTCTCTGTTTGAGACCGAGGCAAAGTTGTGGTCTACAAATTGGCAAAAAAGAGGCCCCAGTCTCCGATTGAGACCAAATTACGAACCAGTCTCCGATAGAGACCAAAAATAGTGGTCTCCATTGGAGACCGAAACCTACTGTCTCAAATGGAGATCGGCTCGTTTTGGTCTCAATCAGAGACCAAAGTTTCTGGTCTCAATTAGAGACCAGAACTTTTGGTCTCTAATATAGACCAAAACGGCCCGGACTCCAATGGAGTCTAGCACCTTTTGGTCTCAAATTTGGTCTCAGGTGGAGACCGATATTTGGAATTCAGTCTTGAAATTTGAATTGCTACCAAACTTTTCGAGACCGGTAAATTTCGATCTCTATTCGGTCTCAAAAATAAAATAGAGATCGGGTTTTATAATTTTGAGACCAAATTCTTCGGTCACTAATGGACTGGTTTGTTGTAGTGACCACATATCCAAACCCCCAAACCATGCTCTATTGCTGAGGAAAATTCCATTAGAGAAACGACGACGCAGTTTAATTCCATTGAGGTCTCTATCATCTAACATTGTCTCCATTAGGAATACAATATTAGGGCTGTCTCTCCAAGCCAAAGTTTAAAGAGCATCAACTAATTGGGGGTTGCCAAGCCCTCGGTAGTTCCAACAAAAGATCTTCATGATGCTTTTTTGGCCATGATAAGGCCTGCCTCCTCAACTGTAGTAGAGATATCACTCAATGGGTGTAGATCTACATTGCTCACCTGAGGTTGGGGTGACTCTGAGATGTCATTTTGTTGCGTTGTAGCTTGGTGTTTCACTTTAATGTCTTTTCTTTTTTGAGTTGTTGGAACATATGCCATTTTAAAATTTAGGGCATCATCTTTCAGGTTTAACAAGAAATGCTGAGCTATGTGTGCATCCGTAGTCATCGATCTTTAGCAGCAGTACTGTCTTCATAATGACCTTTGCCTCTTTTACCGTTCTTATATTCGTTTGGTTCCACCGTAAGGACTGTATGTTTTCTTTGATCAGGGGGTTCTATTTTTGTTGAGGGTTTGCTGGACTCTCTGATGCAGCTTCAATGGCCTGACCCTTTCCATTGGTCAAATCAACTAGTGGGCACCTCTATCTCTCTATTGTTCAACTCATCTTTAGCCTCTCTCTGCATATCAAAAAACACAGAACTCATTTCTCTACTTTCAGCCCTCATCCAAGGTCTTAAAAAATTCACGCTTTTTTGGTTGTCATCACGCATTCTGATCTCATGACCCAATTTTCCACAATGATAGCAAAAGTTAGGTAGTCTTTCGAATTTAAAGTCCACCCATTTTTCTTCTCCATTTTTTAGTTTTAGAGGAAACCCTAGGACAAAAGGCCTTTCTATATTGATGTCAAGATGAAAATAAATACCACCTTCTTCCCTTAAGTTCCCTTCCAAGAGACCTTCCATAACACTAGCAATTCTACAACAATTTGTCTGTGCTTCATTTTAAGCGGAATCCCAAAGACCTGAACCCAAAGCCAAGAATGCTAGAAATCAATATATCATACCTGTGCATTGGCATGCCACCTCTTGAGCACTAGATGATTTCCCATGATAGTCCAGGGGCCTCCATGGCATTTTCTATTCACATCAGCTTCACTTCTAAATTTAATAGAAAAATATTTTCTTTAAGGTAAGTTATGGTAACTCCAAGTCTTGGATTCCAAGCACGTTGAATAATATTCCTCATAGCCCCTTCGTTGACAATTTTATCCGCCAGCAACTTTCCTACTAAAATCAAATTGTTCAAAGAGTAAACAATTTCATCATCCTTTTCAAGTTACCTTCACCTCCATCTCCTGACACCCTTTGTGTCATTTGGACTAATTGATCTACCTCAGCCTCTCTGCTTGTGTTAGGAAGAGCCATTAAGCATAATTGACTAGTTCTAAGTGAGCCAAGGCTATGCAATGAGCATTCCGGATCAACAATAAGTCGTCTCAAAGCGGAAAAAGATTGGAAAACCCTAGAATGGTGGAGAAAGCTCTACACAGAGAGAGGAAAGAAGAGGCAATTGTCCCGACTTACTTATCCTTCTTATTAATATTACCTAAACCTAAAATAATATGCGTCATAATGCCCACCAAATATACCACTAATGTCTAGCAAATATAATGGTAATATACACCAAGTATGACTCAGATGCTCACCATCTATCTATATAAATCTATCTATATGAGTATATCTAAAATTAAGTGCTTTCACGTGCATTTGACAAGTGGCACATCTCCATTGGTTATCGAATGACGAAGAGATTATTAATGATGGACACTAAAGGTTTCACAATGCAAATGATAAGGTGAAACATATATATATATATGTATATGTATATATATATATATATATATATATATAT
>JACYFF010031955.1:50666290-50678647 GCA_017589665.1 Selenicereus undatus | reverse complement strand
AATTACCGAAGTAGTGGTTAAATTTGTAGCCCTCGACAGGCTTTACAGAGGGTTATGCATGCACAAAACCGTTGCGACCTAATATAAAAGGTAACTTTTGGAACGTACTTTCCCACAACCTCTGTCGACCTTCATGGTTGTTTCATTCTCTTATAAATACCCCGTTGTTCTTTTGGAGAAGATGGTTGTGAGTGTAATCTTTGAGGATCAAACAAACCATCTACTTGAGAAGTCATGGCCTTCCCTCTCATCCGCAACACCAGGGAGATGACACTTTTCTTGAGAGAAACGCTCGGATGGCATCGAAGGAACGCATCGCGCCCCCTAGCCCTCTCCCCGAGGATTTTTGTGGACTATGCCCGGGCTTCTCCTTATCCGAGGCTGAGATTGCCGCGATGGAGCTTGGACTCCCCAAAATGGTTCAGGCGACCTTCTACGCGATGCTGTTGAACGACGCTGTCGAGCTGGGCGTAGCTCATGAGTTCACAGGGGACGAGATGAAGTCTGTGCTCATGGATTTAAGGTGGTCATCCTTCGAGAAGTGGATATACTGTATGGACGATACTTTGAGGGCAGCTCAACAGAATCGTCCGGCTGACGAGATAAAAGTCTCGGATGCTGCCGACGGCCAGGGAGGAGTTTTTGACTTAGGCGGCCCCCCTGCCCCTTCTAGTGACGAGGAGGAAGCTTAACAGTCTTTCTTTTGTACTAATGTGCACCCTTCAGGACGCTTGTAAGGAACCTTCATGTAATGAAGCCCTGTTTTCTTTTCCACGTCCGTATTTGTTGTTCCGTCTGTCGGGCCCTCGAGTCGTGCTCAAGGGCCCTTAGGCCATGGAGGGGCTAAGAGCATAGCGACCGACACTTAGGCCGTTATCCGGGGCGCTTAGCCCTCGGATGGACTAAGGCCGTAGAGACCGGCACTTAGGCCATGCTCAGGGGAGCCCAGCCCCTGGAAGAGCTAAGAGTGTAGCGACCGGCCCTGGTACTGTGCTCGAGGACACCTATCCCTCTGAGGGGCCAAGGCCATAACGACCGGCACTTAGGCCGTGATAAGGGGCGCTTAGCCATCGGAGGGACTAAGGCAACAAAGACCGACACTTAGGCTGTGCTCGGGGGCCTTTAGCCCCTAGAGGGATTAGGAGCGTAGCGACTGACCGTAGGGCCGTGCTCAGGGGCGCCTAGCCCCCGGAGGGATTAAGGCCGCTGCGACCGGCGCGCTTAGCCCTTGGAGGGGCCAAGGTCGTAGCGACCGACAATTAGACCATGCTCAGAGGTGCCTAGCCCCCGGAGGAGCAAAGGGCGTAGTGATCGGCCCTGGTGCCGTGCTCGAGGACACCTATCCCTCTGAGGGGCCAAGGCCGTAGCAACCGGCACTTAGGTCGTGCTCAGGGGAGCCCAGCCCCTGGAAAAGCTAAGAGCGTAGCGACCGGTCCTGGTGCCGTGCTCGAGGACACCTATCCCTCTTAGGGGCCAAGGCCATAGCAACCGGCACTTAGGCCGTGATCAGGGGCGCTTAGCCACCGGAGGGATTAAGGTAGTAGCGACCGACACTTAGGCCGTGCTCGGGGGCCCTTAGCCCTTGGAGGGACTAAGAGCGTAGCGACCGACCGTAAGGCCGTGCTCAGGGGCCCTTAACCCCTAGAGGAACTAGGAGCGTAGCGACCGGCCGTAAGGCCGTGCTCAGGGGCACCTAGCCCCTTAGAAGGACTATGGCCGTAGCGACCGGAACTTAGGCCGTGCCCTGGGGAGCCTAGCCCCTGGAAGAGCTAAGAGCGTAGCGACCGGCCCAGGTGCTATGCTCGAGGACACCTATCCCTCTGAGGGGCCAAGGCCATAGCGACCGGCACTTAGGCCATGATCAGGGGCGCTTAGCCACCGGAAGGACTAAGGCAGTAGCAACCGACACTTAGGCCGTGCTCGGGGGCCCTTAGCCCCTGGAGGGACTACGAGCGTAGCGACCGGCCGTAAGGCCGTGCTCAGGGGCCCTTAGCCCTTAGAGGGACTATGAGTGTAGCGGCCGGTCGTAAGGCCGTGCTCAGGGGCGCCTAGCCCCTAGAGGGACTAAGGCCGTAGCGACCAACACTTAGGCCGTGACCAGGGGTACTTAGCCCCCGGAGGGACTAGGGCTGTAGGGACCGGCACTTAGGCCGTGCTCGGAGGCCCTTAGCCCCTGAAGGGATTAAGGCAGTAGCGACCGACACTTAGGCCGTGCTCAGTGGCCCTTAGCCCCTGGAGGGATTATGGCAGTAGTGACCGGCACTTAGGCCGTGCTCAGGGGCCCTTAGCCCCTGGAGGTACTAGGAGCGTAGCGACTGGCCGTAAGGCCGTGCTTAGGGGCCCTTAGCCCCTAGAGGGACTAAGGCAGTAGCGACCGACACTTAAGCCGCAGTGATGGCGCTTAGCCCCTGAGGGGCTTCTTGAAGCCTAAGGCCTGGCTAGTTTAATTTTCCACTTCATTGGTGACGTGGTTGATCCACGTGGCACTCATTTTGGGGAGGCGCAATTGTCGAGGTCCGTCGGGGCATGCGAACCGCCCCTTGGCTCTATATGAGGATGAGCTCCTTACCGTCTTGATCATTCGTGCCATACTTTTGCTACCCTTTAGAGAGAGAAAAAGATTCTAGACAGAGAGGCTCTGACATCCTTCTTCCTCTTCCTTCCTAGGTTGCCTGGCTACTTCCAACCAAATCTCTGCTTCCTCGACATCCACAAGTACACGATCGCCCCTTTCGCCGCATTCTTTGTATGTTATGTCATCTTGCTCATCTAGTGGGGGCATCTCCGAGGAGTAGGTTGGCCCCCTCATGGAGGGCCGGCATCCGCCACTCCCCAACCTCCCGGCCCTTATTGATGGCCGTGTGGTGGTTGGACTCCCCGAAAGAATAAGTCAAGGGAACCGAAAAAGGTTCCTTATGCTGTACCCATTTTTGAACCGGGCACGCCCTCGTGGTCCAGCTGCGAGTATTCCCCTACCCCCAGTATTATGAGTCCCGAGGTGAATGTGACGTATCCATTAGAGGTTACCATTGCTAATTTTGTGCCCGACTTCCAGGCCCGCGGCATGGCGAAGACGAAGTCGACTCCGCGCATCCGGACTCCAAACGAGCTGCTGGCCGAGGGCTCGATAGGTAATGTTTGTTCAGCTCTTCCTCAGTCCAATGTGGAGGTCCGGGTTGCCTCCTCCAGTTCTAGCACGTCTTCTCGGCCCGGCTCATCTAACGCGGCCTCGGGGTGCCGCTCATCATCCGAGGAAGCGTCGACGAGCTCCTCCTCCGAGTCATCAGGTCCGGGCGATTCGGGGTGTTCTCGGAGAGGTCGTGGGCCGCCCATAACCGAGATCGTGGCCGAGAGGCTGGAGTTTCCCAGGGCTCCAAACCGTTCGGACCTGCAGGATGGACCGGGAAGTCACTTCCCTGACCCGAGAGCGATTTCCAAACTCAAGAAGTCGGCGCTTGACAAGCAGTACCTCCCGCCGGCCGAGTACTCCTTCGTAATGCCCGAGTTGGACGACACAGTGAATGAGCCGTCTGCCAATAATATAGCGGTGTATAGAGCGGCCCTATACTACGGCCTACGGTTTCCTCTACATCCGATGATCAAGGAGATTCTTAATAAGTACGAGTTAGCGCCTGCTAAAATTGTGTCGACGTCTTGGCACAACATCTGCTCATTTGGGGCCACGTGTGAACTGCGTGGTCTAACCTACTCGACGTGCGCGTTAAGTCTGGTGCACACGGTCCAAAGGGCCCCCAAAGAGACCAAGGACTTGGGATGGTATTGTTTCAATAACCGACCGGGCTATATGACAGCCATCGAGAAGAAATCCAAAGTGAGACATTAGAAATACGACTTCTTGTTCCTACGCAGGGCGTCGGGCTGGGGCGAGGTCCCCGAGTGGAATGAAGGAAAACCGGTTCGAAATCCATTTGGGGAGCCCACGGCCGAGGAGCGATGAACCGCTCGTTACTTTATGTTCTACATCCGTGAAGATGATCGCCCTCGGCCCATCCCAAGATTTATGAGCCAAACGATTGAGGCCGTGAGGGGTCCAGAGAAGAGGAGGACCAAGTCTAGTGACCGGGAGCCGTTGAACTGGCTGCCGAAATTAAATTTTTTTGCTAATGACTTCTTTCTTGCTGAAGCCCACCTTCTGATCCTTAAAAATTTTACAAAGGGTATTCAGTTGTTCCGGTGTCTTTTAGTTACACGTTTTATGCTGACCTGACCTGTTCATCTTCGTGCAGATCAAGCGAGGGCCAGACTGACAGTCTTCGAGACTGGGGATGCGACAGCCGAGCAGGTTACTGCTGCCGCCGAGCGCAGGAGGGAGGAGGAGAGGCAACTTGCCGTCGCCCAGCAGGCTAGGAAGGTATGATATTCGACCCCCTTTGTTGGTTGTCCATTGTGTTTATGGGAGATAACTTTAACTTTTGCAGGCGCCTTCCCTTTGTACCTCACGGGAAGAGGCCTACTGTGAGCCTGCCTCCGCCGCGTAAGAAGCAGAGAACCGAGGAGGTGATCGGGGAAATTGGTAATGGGGTCACCGCTTAGTCGGCAAGACGGTCTTCGGGGGAGCGGGCTGCTACCGAGCAGAGATGCCACACCCCTCCTCGAGCCACAGGCACTTCTGCCGCGGCTCCGGGCGGCGCTACTCCTCCGTCTTCTGGTCCCTCAGGCAGCTTCATCAAGGCCGACCGGGGCATCCGCCTTGCCCTTGTTCAAGACATTGTTAAATCATGGGATCTGTCGGCTCCTGGTGTCTCGGATCCGCCACCTGTATCCGGGGAGGAGATTGGCATGGCGGAGGCTTTTGCCCGAGGCGTCAAGGTCATGGCCGAATGCCGACGCCTAGAGGGGATGGTATCCAGGTATCAGCGGCACTATGAACGGCTTCAATCGGACCTCGCGGCCTGCGAGGCTGCGAAAAAGGACGTGCAGCAGAAGCTGAAACAGGCCGTGGTTGAGACGGCCAAAGCACAGGAGCGGGGCTACCAGCAGGGCCATTCCAATACCTTAGCCTATCTCCGCAAGGTCTTGCTAACTCTCGCAGGGGAATTTGGCGATGACCGTTACTTCAAAGCTTATCTGAAACATGTTGACGAGCGCGAGCGCGCCGTTGCGGAGGGTCGCGATCCGGAGGAAGTGGAGTTCATCCCTCCTTCTGATGGCGAGGCCACTGCTGATGAGACCACCCACCCTCTGGAGGTGGCCAGCCTGTCCAAAGAGGAGCCTTCGGACGAGAATGAGCCTGATGCATAGCCGGTGTCCCTTTGTCTATATTTTGCCCCTTTTTTGGGTTTGAATTGCCTTCACACTGGCTTGTAAACAACGTTTGTTTTAATGAAAAGGATATGCCTCCCTTGGCCTTTTGTTTGTGTATGTTTCGTTTTTTACTTACTCGTATTACTTACTCGTATGAGGGTGGCCCTTAAACAAAAGGACAAGGCGTGCGATTCAGGGTTCATAGCGGTTGTTAGTCATAACGTCGTGCTCAATGGACTAAGGCCGTAGCGGCTTGTAGCGACCGACACTTAGGCCGTGCTCAAGGGCGTCTAGCCCCCGGAGGGACTTAGGCCGTAGCAACCGGCACTTAGGCCCTGCATAAGGGCCCTTTGCCTCTAGAGGGACTAGTAGCGTAGCGACCGGCCGTAAGGCCGTGCTCAGGGGCGCCTAGCCCCTAGCGGGACTAAGGTCGTAGCGACCGGCACTTAGGCCGTGCCCAGGGGCAGTTAGCCCCCGGAGGGACTAAGGTTATAGCGACCGGCACTCACGCCGTGCTCGGAGGCCTAGCCTCTGGAGGGACTAAGAGCATAGCGACCGGCCGTAAGGCCATGCTCATGACACAGGATGCAAAGAAAATGACAAGAATATTCATTTCTCAAGGAGCACAAATGTGAGTAATTACAGCTTAAACATGATATTTCCTTAAGTTGCTACTATGCCATGCCCGGGGAACAGGGGTGCCGTGAAGGGTCTCCAGCCGAAATGTGCCGGGACGAATTTCCGAGACGACCTTGTGGGGCCCTTACCAATTGGCCGTCAATTTATCGTGCTCCGTTGCACGGGCAACGCTTTTCGTGCGTCGGAGTACCAAATCCGCGACTCGGATAGGTGACATCCTGACTGTACAATTGTGTAATCATGCGATTCAAAGTTTATAGAGGGCCTCTTGGAGCAAGGAGTCGCCACGGATGGAGGGGAGGAGGTCCAGAGGCTCTCGTAGAGCTGCATTGTTTGCTGCTTCTTGAAATGTGGTGAGCCGGTGAGTATGGAGGGCCACCTCCACGGGAAAGACGGCTTCAGAGTCGTAGGTGAGCATAAACGGGGTTTCTCCTATGGCTGTCTTTTCAGTGGTGCGGAGGTTCCACAGGACGCCGTGCAGCTCGTCTCCCCAGTTACCCTTGGTGTCATCGAGTTTTTTTTGTATACCATGGAGGATGGATTTATTAGCTACCTCGGCCTGACTATTGGTCTGGGGATGCGCCACGGCCGTGAAGCGAGCCTGACACCCCAAGGTACTGAGATAATCAGTAAGCTTACTGGTATCAAATTGTCGGTCGTTGTCGAAGATCATTGTGCGGGGGATGCCGAATCTGGTGATAATATTTCGCCAGATAAACTTTCGCACTTTTGCAGTGGCAATAGAGGCGACGACCTCAGCCTCGATCCACTTGGTGAAGTAGTCTACAGCCACAAAGAGGTATTTGCGCTAGCCCGTGGCCCTGGGAAAGGGCCCAAGGATCTCCATGCCCCAGGTGGGGAACGGTAGTGGGCTGACTATCGGTGTCATGAGAGTGGAGGGGACTCGTTGGACGGGCGCGAACCGTTGACACTTGTCACAAGTCCGGACTAGCGTCATTGCATCTTCCCGTAAGCTGGGCCAGTAATAGCTAGTGCGGAGAGCCGTCACGGCGAGCGCCTGCTCGCCGAGGTGCGAGCTACAGACGCCCTGATGTAACTCCTCCAGAATCTGCTTTCCCTCTGCCGGGGGTACACACCGCAAAAGAGGCCGGGCAAAGGAACGCTTGTAGAGAATTCCTTCGTACAATACGAACCAATTTGACCGCCTCCTGATCTTCTCTGCTTCTTTGGTATCTGTGGGTAACGTGCCATCAGCGAGATATGCGTGAATAGGTTCCATCCACGTGGGACTCCGGTCCAGCCACGCCACCTCATGCAAGTCGATGCTCCTACTTGTCAAAGTTTCCCATTGAATGTTCTTTAGCCGTTCGTCATCGGAAGAGCTCGCTAGCTTGGATAGGGTATCTGCCTGCCGGTTCTCCGAGTAGGGGATGTGCGTTATGGAGAAGTGCTTGAGCAGCTTGGTGGCCTCATGAACCCTCCTGACGTAAGCGACCATAACCTCGTCCTTTGCTTCGTAATATCCATTGAGCTAACTGACGACGAGTTGCGAGTCAGAGAACGCCTGGACGTGATCAGCCCCTGCGGTGTGGCAGAGTACTATTCCCGCAATGAGGGCCTCATATTCGGCCTCGTTATTGGACGCCTTGAACATGCACTTGAGGGCGTGCTCGTGACGAGCTCTAGAGGGGCTTTCCGTAATGAGATCGGCCCCACTACCATCTTTAGTGGACGAGCCGTCTACATACAAGTTCCATAGGCGCGGTTGGGGGGCTTCCTCCACAGGTGCTTTACATTCAGCCAAGAAGTCAGCTAACGCCTGCGCCTTGATGGCCCACCATGGTTCGAAGGCCAGGTCGTAACGCGAGAACTCCATGACCCATTTCAAGATTCGGCCTGAGGCATCCAATCTCTGAAGGACTCTTCTGAGGGGTTGGTCGGTTAGGATCAAGATTTTATGGGCTTCGAAGTAAGGCCGTAGCTTCCGAATGGCCATCACTAAGGCATAGGAGAACTTTTCGATGAGGGGGTAGTTCATTTCTGCGCCGGCTAAGGCGTGACATACGTAATACACTGGTATCTGCTCCCGTGCTCGCTCGGCCACAAGGACCGCACTGACCGCATGTTCCAACGGCCAAATACAAAATCAAAACCTCTCCCACCACGGGACTAGCAATCTGTCGTAGTCGAGCTAAGTATGAATTTAGCGCTTGAAAGGCCTCGTCGGCCTTCTCATCCCATTGCAAATTGTCCCGCTGGCGTAGAACACGGAAGAAAGGTTGGCACCTGTCGGCTGAGCGAGACATGAAACGTCCGAGGGCAGCTACGCAGCCTGTCAAGCGCTGAACTTCCCGTATGGTTCTGGGGGGTTGCATGTCCAGGACGGCCTGAATCTTGTCCGGATTTGCTTCTATGCCGCGATGACTGATCATGAAGCCAAGAAACTTTCCTGACCGAACCCTAAAGACGCACTTCTTCATGTTGAGCTTCATATTGAACGCTTGGAGAATCTCGAATGTTTTCCGCAAATCGGCTTGGTAGTCGCTCTGGAACTTGCTCTTGACGATCATGTCGTCCACATATACTTCCATGGTCCGTCCGATTAGCGGTTCGAACAGCTTGTTGACGAGGCGTTGGTAAGTGGCCCCTGCATTCTTTAGACCGAAAGGCATGACTTTGTAGCAGTGGAGGCCCCGGTCGGTTATGAACGCCATCTTTTCCTGATCTTCGGAACAGAGGGGTATTTGGTGGTACCCTGAGAAGGCATCCATGAAGCTGAGCAGAGCCTGTCCGGTCGTAGCATCCACCAATTTGTCGATCTTTGGCAGAGGGTAACTATCCTTCGGGCAGGCCTTGTTCAAGTCCATGAAATCCACACACATTCCCCATGCGCCGTTGGGCTTTTTTACCAACACCACATTTGAGACCCATTCTGGGTACTGGCACTCCCGGATAAAGCCGGCCTCCAGCAGCTTCTGAACCTCCGTGTTTGCCGTGATCGCGCGCTGGGGGCCCATGTGGCGCTTCTTCTGAACGACCGGCTTGTGCCTAGGATTGGCATTCAGGCAGTGCTATATTACAGTGGCGGCTATGCCGGGCATCTCACCGAGGCCAAAAGCGAAAATGTCCTTATATTCTTGTAAGAGGCAGACAAGGGGTTGACGTTCCGGGGCTGCAATGCCGCGCCCAAGTTATACCGTGCGCTCTGGCCGCTCTTCCTCCAGGTGTATGTGTTCCACTGCGTCTTCGACTTCTGGCTGAAATTGGGGAGGTTCAAGGGAGACGGAGTGGATTACCAAGGTCTCGGGACCCCTTATGGCAGGAATTTCCTTCGCCCTCTTTGCCGTTACGAGCGGCCCTTTGACCTCGCGGTCCCTGGGTCGTTCGATGAGGGTTTTTATGCTGACCAGGTAACATTCCCGTGTCGTCCGTTGATCCCCCCGGAGCTCTCCTATGGCCCCGTCGTTTGTCTCAAACTGGAGCTGGAGAAGATATGGGGCGACTACGGCCTTAACCCTATGGAGCGTGGGCCATCCGAGGATTACATTGTACGCCGTAGGCACATTGACCACAAGAAAGTCGATTTCCAAACTTCTGAAACGGGTCTTGTCTCCGAATCGTACCGGTAGGCGGACGGTTCCAGCAGGATTTACCTATTGTCCTCCAAACCCCAAAATAGGATTTGTTATGGGAACAACCTCGTGCCCTAGGTGGGAAAGTTTTTGAAGGCATTCCCACGTTATGATGTCCACGGAGCTGCCAGTGTCTACAAGGATTCGACACACGACCGCATTTGCGATCTTCATTTCAACCACCAATGGGTCGTTGTGGGGGGTGGTTAGACGTGGAGCGTCCTTAGCCCCAAAGACCATGGTGGATGCCGCGAGGCCGAACCCCTGTTCCATGGTGAGCACCTGCTGTGCGCCCCTAAGCTGTGCCTTCCATGCCGACTGCGTTAGATCCATCATGTGGCCGTCCGCGATAGTTGCCACAATTTCCGTTGAGCACTCGTCGTCCCGCTGCCGGGATGGCTCGAGGTTCTGTTCTTGCCGAAGGAAGCGCGACCCCCTCTTTAGAAAGCGATTGATTTGCCTCTTATCTGCGAGCTCATGGAGAGCTTTCTTCAACTCTCTACATTCGGTTGTAGTGTGGCCATTCTGTTCGTGGAATTCACAATATTTCTGCTCGTTCTGTGGCCGGGTGGGGGGCGTGGTCACAGGAGGAGGTCGTAGCAGCATCGGATGCCCTCGTACCTCCATGAGGATATTCCCGGCGTCAGTGGTGAATCGGGCGTCCAGAGTCTCCGCCGGCTGCCTTCTGTCCCGGGGAACGGGGTTCCTTTCACCGCGAGTAGAACCCCTATCCCCCGGAGCCTTTCCCTTCTTGGGGGCGTCCAAACCCTCGGCGCAGATTTTAGTGGCACGGATGAAGTCCGCAGCTTTTCTCAAGGCTTCAGCTAACGTAGTTTCTTTCTGTTCTGCCAAGGAGAACTTAAAACGTCCGCTCTTGAGGCCGTTCAGAAAAGAGGTGTAGTCTACACCATCTTCCAATTCCGGGATTAGTATTGCCTCCTGATGGAACCGTCTGACGAACTCGGCAAGGGATTCCTGCGACCCCTACTTGATTTTTGACAGGTGGATGCTAGTTCGCCGTTTTTTGCAACTCGTAATAAAGTGACCAATGAATTTATTGGCCAGATCCTGAAAACAGGCTATGCTCCCCTGGGGCAGGCCGTTAAACCAAGACTACGCTACCCCCTTTAAGGTTGCAGGGAAGTAGCGACAATAAGAGGCATCGTCCAACCAAGGGGTTGTGGCGTAGTGGTAGCTCACTTCGTCCCTTAACCAATTGGTTAGGGGCTCGATCCTTGGCCTTTAGAAATGGAGAGCAATTCTTGGCCAGCCCTTTACCCTTAAGTGCAGCTCCTGGGGCGAGGGGATTAGTCACTGCGATCGGCGGTGGATACCTTTGGTTAAACAAAAAAAAAAAAGAGGCATCGTCCACGTCTTGGACATACATCTGAGCTTTGTAGACCCCCAGGTGCTCTTTCGGGTCGCCCATTCCATCGTAGAGATCAACCATCAGCATCTTCACCTTTCCGCATCTTGGGGCATTTACGATTTCGGGGCTGAAAGGGGTCGAAAAAGAGGGGACGGCTAAGCGGGCTGCCGTTCCCGATACTTCGATGGGGGTGCCAAGGTGCCGTTCGACCTCCACCACCAAAGGACTTCTCGTGTCCAGGACGGGCCGTAATCCGCGATGCGGGGAGCGGTCTCTCATGTGGAACTCCTGGCCGTATGCTTCCTTTACTGTTGGACTCCGCGCCCGGTCTGGGTTACTGCGATGCTCTGGACTACGGCGACGACTGTGTGACTTATCCCGCCTGAGCCGGGAGGTCTGTTCTTGCTCCTCAAGCCAACCGGATCGCCGTGAGTTAGTGGCGTAAGGAGTTGAGGTGGTAGCGGAAGCTGCGGTGCGTCCACGCTCGGATCGACAAGCGACATCAAGTGTGGTACGGTCTTTCTGTCATTCGTCTTGGAGGCGGTTGGTCTTGTACGATCGCACGCCTTCACGGGTGTGGTCATATGAGCGTAGGGATACTGGCTCTTGCTAGCAAGGGAAGCCTACCCACGGCATAAGGTGTCCAAAAGGGTTGGAAGGGTTTCCCACACCAGTTATCTCCAGAGCCCTCTGGACCTACTCGGTGACCTGTTTCGTGATAGTGTCCGCCATGGTGGACATGAGCCCTTTGAGTGCGTCCACTGTAACGTAAGCTTGAGGCTCTTGTTGCAAGGGCCCCTCCGGCCGAGGGCTTGCCCTAGAATTCTCGCTGGCATCCTCAACCGCGGGCAGCGCAGAAGTGCCCACGGCTGCTGCGTTGTCCCTGCGCGTTCGTGCTCGTGTCGCATCCCTGACTACCATCGCTACCGCTCTATCCCCACAGACTGCGCCAATCTAATTCCGCCGGGAATCTGTTTTGCGGTTGTGCTGATGACGTGGGGCGAAAGAACGGGTTTATTTGACAGTTGGCGATCAACACGACGTCTTCCTCGTCTCTTTATGCTCCGACCTGGAAAAAAGGCCAACCCCGGGATGTGGTCCGGGGAACGCCTCTCCGACAGTCAAGTCAGTTGTCTGTTTCCAAAAAGCGTAAATGCTAGAGTCAATTTTTCACTGTTCCCCCCTTTTTCAAAGAAGGTAGGTCACTATTTATAACCCTCTTTTGGAAAAAAGGGTAGATGGTAATTTCACTGGAATAGGCCGAATAGGTCATCGGTCCTAGGGTCGCTGGGCCCTAAGAAGGCCTCTAGGGTTACGTCCTGGGCTCCCTGGAGTGTGGGCCTGCAGGTGAGTATAGGCTGACATTCCTCAGGTCTCTTGGTCTGTATGTGGACCTAATTGATTAGGCAAACCCTAGAAGCAGGCCCAAAGGGCAACATCTGTGTTTTTCCGAAATCATAAATATATATATATATATATATATATATATAT
>JACYFF010031955.1:50610506-50665890 GCA_017589665.1 Selenicereus undatus | reverse complement strand
ATATATATATATATATATACATATGCATATATGTATATATATATATATATATATATATATATATATATATATATATGTAGATATTCATATATATATGTGTGTGTGTGTGTGTGTGTATGTCTGTATATATTTATATGTATAACACCATTCCATTTTTAATAATTAATTAGTAATCACTTACAAAATTAATTATGAAAACAATTATTAATCGAATTGATGGAGCTTTTTTTTCCCCACCTTCTTAAATTTTATACAAGACTTTGATAAAATATATTACATTTAAAAAGTATACATGTTAGATTCTAATCTTATTCTTAGAATGAATAGTGACATAGAACGTGATAGATGTTTTTATTATAAAATAGTTGAAAAAGAATCTCCAATTCTCTCCATAATTGTTTCTACTTTACCTTTTTTCATGGTTGCATGACTAAATAGAAATTCGTATGTGATAAATTTAATTATATGATTAAACGATTACTGAAATATTTAATTAATAAATATCATCGTATATTCTCATTCTAATACAAAATCATCATCAAAAGAAGTGTGAACGCAAAATTCTTAAATTAATTCTCATAAACATTAACAATTCATAACTCAATAGACATGTGAAAAAGTTAGGAAAAATTTAGCTTTCAACTCGAAAGGCGTCCTTTTTTTTTTAATCACAAATTTCTATAGTACAGTTTACAAAATTAACTACATAAGTTAATATTGAGTTTAAAAAATATAAATGTCATTATCAATTTTTCTATCAATCCCTAGGCATGCCCTCCTAACAAAGGTTCATATGAAAAAAAAAATTAAAACTCCTAATAATTCTCATCATTTTCATTTACAATAAAATATGCTGCACTTTTATTTACTATATAAAAATTGTTGAGGCCATATACATATTTTTTTGACCTTAAAATTGATTTTTTTTCCAGAGCATATTGGCAATTAAATTAATCCATTTGACGTTTACAAACTATAACTGATTATTAATCCAACATTTCATATTGAATACATACATCTCATTTCATGCAAACTATCACAAGCATAGCAAATGAATAAGTCAATGATTTTGAGCCACAAGAAAGGAAGCTACTACTTATGGAAGCAGTCCAAGAGCTTTCAATAACAACACATTAGCGAATGTATGTGTATAATTTCATTATTTTCAATATTAGAAGGTAAACCTTTATGTACTTATCCCTTTGAACACATGACCAAAAGATAACATCCTTTGTAAAGAATAATAATGGTTATGTATAAATACTAATAACAATAAAAGCATCCTACTAATTTTAAAAATTCTTAATTACATTTTAAAAGAAATAGTTTGTATTCAAATGTTTTCATTAACTCATTGATGATCATCAACTTGTGACAAACGTTAAAATTGAGATAATACTTTCAAGTCTTTCAATTATATATTGCTAATTTTTCAAGTACACTTTTCCTCCCACTTTCCCCCCTCAAGGACACTAATAGTCTTTGAAAACAAATACACATATTAGACAATGCATTTACAGCTGATTGTACCAATTTTGCAAATAGATTGTCACATATAAATCTAAATTAAACTGTGCAACGCACGGGTATAGCACTAGTGTAAACAATTACTTAGTATAGCTGTACATGATTACTTTCTTTTTCAATAAGAAAAAGAAATAATTTATTAATGAAAAGCCATATGGCATATACAATTAATATCTCCTAACAAAAGTAAATCTAAAACATCAAATTGAATAATTCTCTCTAGAAAGCTAATGGCAAATATACTTTCAACTGGCTCTGAACTTGTAGCAGTATTCTTGCCACCAATCGCATTCTTTGATGTCAATGCAACTTTCCAGAATATCAGCGAGCTATAGTATAAGTTTATAGACCAAATGTCCAATTGATGTGGTAGATTGTACTTGAAAGAAAGATCTTCATAGTAGAACTACATAAAATTCCATTGTTGACTCATTCCTTAATAAAAAAAGTAGATCTAATACAATAATTTTCAACTTCTACTCGACAAGAAACTCACTCTAAATCTCCAAATTTACGATAAATTGTACAAATGCAATGACTCAAACTCACACTAACGGTGAGAATAACCTAACTCATACTAAAGGTTAGAACACCTAAACTCACACTAATTGTGAGAAAAATAAACAATCAAATTCTCACAAAATTGAGAGAAATCTTATTAAAAAGAGACGAAAATATCAGTAAATACCTTCCAGTTGAATAAAATTTAAAGATGTACGAAGATTGGGGCTTAACACTAGCAATTATGGATAATAGCAGCCCCTTATTGAAGCAGATTAAGGTTAAGGTTTTTCGTGAGGATGTTAGGGTTTTTCAAGAGAAGAGGAGGAGAAGGAGGTTGGGGTTAGCTTAAGTTACCTGTATACGATTACTTAACGGCTCGATATAACTAAACTCAAAATAAATTTTTTTATGAAAAATTAAGTGTATGATGTCAAAAAAAATAAAAAGGTAAAAAAATTACAATTTGTAGGCTATAATGCAAATCGGGGAGGAAACCAAAAGGTTTTCCAAAACGAAAGTGGAGACAAAAAAGTTGTAATGCAAAAAGGCAAGAAAAAGAAATGAAAAGGTTTCACAAAATGAAAAAAGAAATGAAATGGTAAAAACAATGTTGAGAATATTTTAAAAAAAGAAACAAAAAGGTTTTCTTTTGAATTTTTAAAAAAAGAACAATATGCCAGAATTGTTGTTTGGCTTCGAATATATGGCCTCGGCTACCACTCAACGGGAACTTCCTTGCCACTATTTTATCAGTTCGCTTCAATGGCACGACTCATTAAAATCTTACTTAGGGCCTGTTCTTTTCGTTGGTAAATTTAAATTTATCAATCTTAATCAATTTCAATCTATTTTATAAATTTCAATAAAAAAATACCAACTTCAATCTACTTTAACTCATTTCATAAACTTCAATAAAAAAAATACTAACTTTAACCCACTTTAACCCACTTCTCATTATTTTAATCAATTTCTAACCATTATATAAAAAAATTCAACCTGCTTCAACCACTTCAACCCATTACAACAAAAAAAATACCCACTTCAACCTACTTTAACCCCCTTCTCTTAATCTTAATTAACTTTACCTATTTACCAACCTATATTTCTCAATGAAATGAACAGACCATTATTTGTTACATTGTAGACTGGGAGGACAAATGTTGTGCACCCCTGCGAGAGTCCCCTATAATTTATCTATATTATATTCAATTTTATACTTAAGCCAAACGGAATCTAAGGAGAAATACTTAAATTCAATACCCATATGTATTATAACATGTACCTATATGTTGGCTACTTTTTTAAAGACCTAAGTACACCATTTTCATACATTTATGTGATTCTGTGTGTCCCTACATATTAAGTTCAATCATAACCTTGGCTGGTGACCTTGTAGTCACTAAACATTTAATAATATGAACCACGCCAAAAATGAACTCAAAAATTGATTATTTTAGTCAACTCAATTAATTAATTTAATTTACTTAAATAAGTTGTGCCTGAATCAGCTAGCAAGTCACAATGCAAAAGACTAGCAAGTCAATGGTTTAGGGGACCACCAAGTCAAAGATCTAATCGACTAACCAAGTTAAAAGCCAATCAATAGCCTAAGAAGATAAATAAGTTGCAAACCCTAGTAGGGGGAGGGATTTTTTGCCCATAAACAGTGCAGCACTTCCTCCTAGTTCGGGAATCGAAAAACTCATTTGCGGTTAAGGCATTGTAAAGGCACGAGTCCTCAATTTCTCTGGATGAATATAATGAGTAGAATTACAACTCCTACCGTCTATTCCCTAAAGGAATCAAACATATTTTTTTTTGAACTTTGAATGAAATTCGTTATACGAAGTTAAATCAGTCAACTTGATCGAAATTCAAGCCAGTCGACCTCATTCAAGCATGTAAATTGGAGATTGAATAAGACGACTTTCATTTGTTCATTTCGTAACAAGTACACAAAGAATGTAACCACACATATAAGATCAATGCAAATTAAATTGGTTCTCAATTTTCTTGTCTTATTTAATTTAGACTGGCATATTCGGTAGCATAACCTATGCTCTCATCTCTTTCTCCATAAGACAAATTTCATATCCCTATGAAGAAGAAATGTATCCTAAGCTAAGAACATCATCTTTTAATCTCCGAAGGATTCACCATTCTTCAAATGCAAAACTGAGTCCTCCAATACTATTATCATGCCCGTCATGGTGATAGGTGCTTTTAATCTAAAACAAGGGATTACTAGTAGAAAGGCTATGCTGCAAAAACTTGCTATGGAAAATGAAGAAAAGCTGCACAAATTAAGCATCATGGTGAACAAAATTGCTAAGAATACAAGGAACTTAGAAAAGCGACCATCTAAAGTCTCCAATAATGGCTTAGGTAGCTAGAAGTTTGAAAGGGAGTACAGTGAAGACTCTAAGGCACGATCACAAATCAAGAAAAACCCCATCATGACATGATATTTATCAAGGAAATTTAAAATTTGATAGTTGATGCAGTGAATGCCATCTAGGAGGATGTTCTCATCAAACTTAGCATTATAGCAAGACTTATATGAAAGGATTGATTCCCTCAGTATGCCTTTTGGATACCAGCCTCCAAAATTTCACTAGTGATGGAAAAAGAACCAAAAGCTGCACACAACACACTACATGAAGACTTGTAACAATGTTGGCGTAGGTGACAACTTCATGGTGAAGCAACTTGTGCGATATCTTAAAGGCCTTGCATTGGACTGGTATGTAGAGCATACTTTAAGATCCACTAATAGATTCGGGGTAAATGGAAAATGAGCTCTTCAATAGCTTCTACATCACACGTCATATAGTCAGCATAAGTCAGTGTACCAACACTAGGCAATGTGGGAAGGAGCTAATCATTGCTTGTATTAATCATTGGTGTGCCCTCTCTTTGAAGTGCAAGGATTATGTGTTCAAATCTTCTGTAGTTGATTTGTGTACTCAAGGAATGAAGTGAGATATCCTGTGTACTTTACAAGAAAATAAGGCCAAGACAATCCAAGAATTAGCAACATAGCTTATGATATAAATCTTACAATGGCCTACCATAGTAGAATTTTCAACATTAGTCAGCCAACAACTTCTTTTGTAAAGATGTCAACAAGAAGCCTTACATTCAAAGAGTTTGAAGAAGAAGAAGAATATTTTTTTCTTGTCTCTGATACTCTAAAAATGTTTGATACATTTCTTGAGGTGGGGCTTATAGAACATCCAAAGTCAAAGCAACCTCAAAAAATTGGAAGAACTTCCAAACCCAATACCCTTATCGAAGTTTAAATGACGATTCAAAGTCGATGTTTTATTGTTCTGCCAGTAGGCATAAGATTCAAGTTCAATGTTCATTGCTCTGCCAGTAGGCAGAGGATGTACGTTCAGTAATTCATTGCCCGGCCATTAGGGAGAGGGTTCAAAGTCGATGTTTTATTGTTCTGCTAGTAGGCAGAAGATTCAAGTTCAGTGTTTCATTGTTCTGCCATTAGGCAGAAGATTCAAAGTCATACGTTACACAACAACAAGAATATATCAAAGCATTATGCTACATCAATAGCATATATCAGAGCGATCGTGCCATGCTTTAACAAGGAAATCTGTCTCTGTACATGACCTGTTACCGTATGGCGTAGTGAAAGCATTAGTTTAGTGACTATATCGCATTGAACATGATGGTTATTCTAGTGTATATGCTAAATTCATATAGTCTGTCACATGACAGCATCGTCAATGAAATTTCAATGTTTAATGGCCTAAATTATATGAAACAAAGTAAGCCTTTCATGTCAGCGATCCCAACAAGTGGTGTTTAAGGTTAATCCCTTTCTTTTCATTGAATTTATGAGTTTATATGAATTTCTTACGGTAAGTTTATTGAGTATGGCTATTTTAGAGTTTAAACTGTGGAAGCGACTGCTATTTGCCCTGCATTGTGATGAAATATATCATAAGGTAGGTGAGTTTCTTCAAAGGGAAGGAATTACGAACAACTTTCGTAAGTTAATATTGCATTTTAATATTGTAATATTTAATTTATATGTATATGTTATGTATAAGTTATAACATACATATAAACTATTGCACTTTAAGAATTGAATTGGGGGACAGGGTTATCCACTGAGCGATAATTGCTCATTCCCATTTATTACTGTTCCCTTCTCAAGTTTCTAAAGTATCAGGTAAAGCTCTGTCCAAGTAAGCCGAGATGGAGTCATTGCTGTCTAGGAGCAAGGTTACATGCTCTACGTGTGAGTTGCAACTGTATTGCTATGAAATCTAAGTCCCCGTGTGCATGTATTGCATATAATCTAGAGTCACTCTATACGGCCATGTAAGCCGGTCATCGTTTAGCTCAGGTTGTTTATAATTGGGATGTAACCCCAGTACTCCGGACGGGTGGTCCGTGGAGTTGTACTATTATTGTTCCATTACCTTAGTATTGAACTGTGATGGTTGATATGCTTCGGGCGGGTGGCCCGTAGAGCCGTGAACTCCGACGGGTAGCCGTTGAGTTGATTTTATTATTGTATTTAATTGCAGGGAATTTAATGTAAGGCTTTAAGCCTGGGAAACGGTCAGTGTTCAGGGGAAACTTTGCCCGTTTCTTCCCACGATTTAAAAAAAAAATCAAAGTATAACGCTAACACTCCTAACCTGGAGTTGGGGGCGTTACAGATGGTATCAGAGCAAGGTCTTGCGACCATAGGCTGCGACCTAAGTCTTGCATTGCATATAGTGGTCTAAGAATGCTTTACGATGAGGTACTTTTTGATGTGCCCTTCTCTGCAAATGTGCTTTGTTATGAATGTCATTGTGTTTAGCTCGCTATGTCTGGTTTAAGTAAGCTGCTCGATTAAAAGAATGGGCCGCTTGCTAGAGCATTGAATGAATAAGTTGTGGTCATGTGACTGAGTTGGGTGTTAGCCCGATAGTGCTAGCCTGGTATGTACGCTTTAGTGATTTAAAGCAGAGGATCAAGGTACACTCGATTTGGACTCAAATGATTGGAAATGTTTGAGTTTTAAGCTCATTCTTGCCTCTAAGGTACGATTTGCTCATCAGGCTTCACGGAGCGAGCAAACGTGCTGAATGGTTAGTAGGGAAAGGGGCTAGAAGCAGCCAAATTACTTTTCTATCAAGACCTGAAGACATTGAAAGTTGAAGGTCTGCCTAAACGGCGAGTTAAAGGTTTTGTTCCACATGGAAAGATCCTTCTTGTTAGATAGTAAACCCTTAATGTTACGTCGAAAGACGTGCATTTGTATTGCACTGATGTTCAAGTCACATTCTTTGAACGTGAGTCTCTGGGGCGGATTTAATGTAAAGGATGCTTACATGCCAAGGTGTATATGTTACTTGATATATTAATCACCAGTTATTATTACCCTTGACTGAAAGCACTTTTGGGTAATACCTTATTAGGTCACGTAGCATCCTTGCCAATATTGTTATGTACATGTCAAGGGAACTAAGCAAGCGCTTTGTATGCGTGCATGTTAGCATGAATGTTGATAACGCTCAGATGTGGCCTTAATTTGGAGCATTATGTGCGTTGGGAGGCATCCTCGCATCCCAACATGCAACTATTGTTATCCTTAAGCCAGCTCAGCGTTATGCTGTTATGGCATGTAACGCTATCCATATTATAGGTTTAAGAATGTACTAGCCATATCAACCCTGATACACCTACAGTGGTACTAAAGGAAAGAATCTGGCAGGCTTTGGAATTGTCATGCCATAGGTGTCATCTCGCTGCTGCCTGAGGGAAGGATTTATGTCTTTTCGCATTGTTTAAGTACTAACAATAGGTGCAGTAGCTTGAATGTTTCTTAGTAGAGGATTGAACCTTCTCCTCTGTACTAAGGGTTTCTCTAAACCTTTACGATTGCCTTATGAGACAAATGCATCACAAAGCTTCAACACATGTTTAGAAGACCATTGATGTCATTGTTTCTACTCTAGTTAATTGCTCGGTGGCTAGATTCTAATGCTTGTGGACAAGCCCCAAGAAATGCTTGTGACCTTAGATTGCACCAGAGGGTTGCACTGAAGTATACTTGTCTAGATGCCCTTTTGTGCTACATTAGTACGAACCTATGTGTTTTAAAGCACAACTATAGTACTATAAACAATGTGAGGTTTCTGGAAGCTTGTATAGTTACATGGAATACTGTGCATGGTCACTTGTATGTTTTATAAGCGAATGAGATCAAAAAAAAAAAAACTATTTAGTGCTTGTTTAATTTGCACTTGACTGGTGTGTTATTGACCTACGCAATTGTGTGTTGTTTCATGGAATCACCGTTCGTTACATAGCACGTAGTCCTTCTATTGGGACTGAATCTCTGTTGGTGCACCTAGTTCATAGTAAGATTGCCCAACTATGGCCCCTATGGTTTAAATGTTTATCTTGGCTTGCACCATTGAAGGGTATGCTATTTGCAATGGAGTTACAGATCTTGTATCTAAACTCAGGCCAATGTTCTTGTGAATGACTGAGTGGCCAATTACTCATTTGTCTAGTGGAAGCATAAGGTGAACATAGGAATTTACAGTTGTACTCGGTTGCCTTGCATAATTTATGCTTTAGCCATACCATACGCTAACATACTTGTGACGCTATTTGAATGTGCATCTCTAAGAGCATGTGTATGAATATGTGAAAATAACCTCTCACAGGGTTCAATTGAGTGTTTGGCCTAATGTGATTGAGCCATTTTGCATTATGTGTTGCATGATGAGCTTTATGGCATACATGGTAGATTTCATAGAAAACCATGGACAATGTCCTACTGCCAATGCTATCCCACTATACCTTGGCCATTAGATTTGGATTTCTCTCCCATCCAGTTGTCTGGAGGTGAGACATGACACCATTTTGCATATTATCCCTACCATTTCTTGAGATATACCTACATATGTACGTACTTATTCATGAGTAATATATATAATGATTAAACTCGGGTTCATAAAGTGTAACCCTTCATTGAATCGCGAAGCATAGTTGTCAATGTTAGCAGCTGAAATAATAATTGCATATGTAATGTTCCTGTAAGTTGATACCAGGCATACGTGCTGGACTGCTTTATATTATGTAACTCTTGGATTGCAAGTATCGAATTAGTAATTCTGTGAGATGTTATAATATGAAAGTGGTCTTACGTAATGCTATGTGGTACCCTCATCACTCTAGAGTATAAGTGGAATCACAAGGACAACCATTCTAAGCCTAAAGGTGCTTTAAATCCATGTTTTCAAATGAAACTATATGTGTATGACCCTTGGTGGTTGGGTCTGAAGTCAGCATCTTGCCGTCAACCCATTGCCTTTCTCCAATATACTTTAACCTCAGCGCCTAAGTAGACGTTTGAAAGACTGGCAAAATTTGTGAGTGGCTTCTATAAGCACATCACGGTCTTTAATTCATTGTGACGCAGATTTTTCTGCTCATGTTTAGAGTCATGTAGAGCGTTCCATGTGTGCGCAGGAGTGGGTGGCTTAACTATAGACCCTGGAATTTTGAGGACGAAATTCTTTTAAGGGGGGAAGGATGTAACACCCGGGATTTTATCCCCTATTCAGCAATTTTATATCGTTGGAAATTGAAATAATATCGATGTGCCTGCTTAGGTGCTGTTTTTATTGAAAAGAATATTATTCTTATTTTATTGTTATGGAAGATTATATCGGACACTACATATTGCGTAGATTCCCGAGTATAATTGGACTAGTGATCCTTGGGACTAGTCCTGCAATTTATTGAATCGAACTTTGGGTATTAATTCCGAGTTGACAAGTGGATAAGCTCGTATTAATTATTGATGTGACGCGGTAATTATCCCAAACCAAAGAAAAAGGAAAAAGAAACAAAAAAAAATAATTAAAAGGGGCCGAAGCCCCTTTGCTCGATGAGGAAGAATCGCGAAGGGGGGGTTCTCTTCTTCTTCCTCCATTTTCATGGTCATGCAGAGAGAGAAGGGGGGGTTTCTACTTCTCCCATCCTAACGGTACCCACACCAGAGAGAGAGGGAGGGAGAGAGAGAGGAGGGGCCGATGGTGTCGCTGCCATGCCAGCCACCATTGCGTCTAGCAAGCCTCGATTTCACCTCCACCCTTCTGAACGTCTGTTGTGCCGCCGCCTCATGCCACCAATGCCGCCTCAACCCACTACCGCCGCCTCATGCCTCCACCGCGACCACCACTGGGGCAGTGGAGTCCAGTTCTGATACTGGACAAAACCGAAGGAGAGAGAGGGAGAAGGCTGGACGTTCGGCTGGGTTGGAATGTTTAGAGGTCGATTTCTACTTCAGATTCAACCCATTTACGGGTCCTTTAGCTTGGATTCGAGGTGGGTTTTCCTCTTCCTCCTAATTGTTGTTAATTCCGTTGAAATTTTATTGATTATAGTTCGTTGAGCTTGAATTGGAACTGATTATAATGACTTGAGGAAACTTTAGCGTAAACTGAACGATGCCTAGTATATATATATATATATCTTGATCGTATTGAACAAAAGTTTATCGATTATATGAAATTTGTTCGATTGAATATAGTTTGTTGAAACTATATAGAATTATAATCGGTTGTATGAGATTATGAGGATTATTCGATTATATAACGTTTATCGATTTATATGAAATTTAGTGATTATTGACTTTTATGAAATTTAGTGATTATCGATTTATATGAAATTTAGTGATTTATGAATTTATATGAAATTTAGTGATTTATGAATTTATATGAAATTTAGTGATTTATGAATTTATATGAAATTTAATGATTATCGACTTATATGAAATTTAGTGATTACTGACTTATATGAAATTTAGTGATTTATCGATTTATGTGAAATTTAGTGATTTATGAATTTATATGGAATTTAGTAATTATCGATTTAAATGGAATTTAGTGGTTTATCGATTTATATGAAGTTTAGTGATTTATCGGCTTATATGGAGTTTAGCGATTTATCGATTATACGAAGTTTCTCGCTTATATAAAGTTTGTTGATTATATAAGATTTGTCGATTACATGAAGATTATTCATTATATAATCGATTATATGAAATCTATCGATTATATATGTTTATCGAATATGCGCAGCTTATCGATTATATATATTTATCGAATTATATGTGACTTATCGACTATATGATAAAATATAAAGTTTACCAATTACATGAAGTTTATCGAATATTGCAATTCATCAATGATGCGTATATATATTACAGTAATGTTGACATTAATTGCAATCGTGTGTGTTACGTTATGATTGGAGAATCAGTTGACAATATGAGTTCATGACGTGACTATATGCGCTATGTGAAATCCTTTTCCCTTGAGTTGATGACTGCGTGAGATAACATTGACTTCAAGTCTTAGAGATCTTTACAAGTACGTGAATGCTTATTTGTATGATTTCAAAACGTATTTAAATGTTTATCGATTGCCTGTTTTAATTGAGAAGTTATTGGTAATAAAATAATCTTAAATCACCGGACTGCTCAATTAAATAAGGTAGACGGTCAGTTAACATGCGTAGGAATCCTTTAAGAAAGGACTTAAGAATTGAGCGTCCAATTATGTCATATCCATTGCCCTGGTCGACTTAGGCAACCCAATACCCTTATCGAAGTTTAAATGAGGATTCAAAGTGGATGTTTTATTGTTCTGCCAGTAGGCATAAGATTCAAGTTCAATGTTCATTGCTCTGCCGGTAGGCAGAGGATTACGTTCAGTAATTCATTGCCCTGCCAGTAGGGAGAGGGTTCAAAGTCGATGTTTTATTGTTCTGCCAGTAGGCAGAAGATTCAAGTTCAGTGTTTCATTGTTCTGCCATTAGGCAGAAGATTCAAAGTCATACGTTACACAACAACAAGAATATATCAAAGCATTATGCTACATCAATAGCATATATCAGAGCGATCATGCCATGCTTTAACAAGAAAATCTGTCTCTGTACATGACCTGTTACCGTATGGCGTAGTGAAAGCATTAGTTTAGTGACTATATCGCATTGAACATGATGGTTATTCTAGTGTATATGCTAAATTCATATAGTCTGTCACCTGACAGCATCGTCAACGAAATTTCAATGTTTAATGGCCTAAATTATACGAAACAAAGTAAGCCTTTCATGTCAGCGATCCCAACAAGTGGTGTTTAAGGTTAATCCCTTTCTTTTCATTGAATTTATGAGTTTATATGAATTTCTTGCGGTAAGTTTATTGAGTATGGCTATTTTAGAGTTTAAGCTGTGGAAGCGACTGCTATTTCCCCTGCATTGTGGTGAAATATATCATAAGGTAGGTGAGTTTCTTCAAAGGGAAGGAATTACGAACAACTTTCGTAAGCTAATATTGCATTTTAATATTGTAATATTTAAGTTATATGTATTTGTTATGTATAAGTTATAACATACATATAAACTATTGCACTTTAAGAATTGAATTAGGGGAGAGGGTTATCCACTGAGCGACAATTGCTCATTCCCATTTATTATTGTTCCATTCCCAGGTTTCTGAAGTATCAGGTAAAGGTCTGTCCAAGTAAGCCGAGATGGAGTCATTGCTGTCTAGGAGCAAGGTTACATGCTCTATGTGTGAGTTGCAACTGTATTGCTATGAAATCTAAGTCCCTGTGTGCATGTATTGCGCATCATCTAGAGTTGCTCTGTACGACCATGTGAGCCGATCATCGTTTAGCTCAGGTTGTTTATAATTGGGATGTAACCCCAGTACTCCGGATGGGTGGTCCGTGGAGTTGTACTATTATTGTTCCATTACCTTAGTATTGAACTGTGATGGTTGATATGCTCCGGGCGGGTGGCCCGTAGAGTCGTGAACTCCGGCGGGTAGCCGTTGAGTTGATTTTATTATTGCGTTTAATTGTAGGGAATTTAATGTAAGGCTTTAAGCCTGGGAAATGGTCAGTTTTCAGGGGAAATTCTGCTCGTTTCTTCCCAGGATTTAAAAAAAGAAATCAAAGTATAACGCTAACACTCCTAACCTGGAGTTGGGGGTGTTACAGGTCGGGCCACGCCAGCCCGAGCGGGAGGTCTACATTACAGTGGACACACTCAAGAACTTCATGTCCACCATGGCCGACATAATCATGCAGTAGGTGACTGAATAAGTGAAGAAGGCCATGGAAGCCGCAAGCTTCGCGCGATCTCTTCCTCACTTTGATTACATGCCTACCACGGGCTGTGAGCCTCCCCATAGGCACAACCCCATTATGTCACATCGTCACAGTGACCACAAGAAGCATTTCTTGCTTTTAGGATCTGGCTGATAGATTTGTTAACCAGCTCATCGCTAGCTGTAAGGAGAGGCAGACATGTATCCACCTGTCCAAGATTAAGCAGGGACCACAGGAGTCCCTGGTAGACTTTGTCAAGTGCTTCCACCAGGAAGCAGTCTTGATTCCGGACTTAGAGGATGGGGTGGCGCACACCTCATTTTTGAATGGCCTGAAGAGCGGACGATTGAAGTTATCTTTGATTGAGCAGAAGGAGACCACACTAGCGAAGTTACTGAGAAATGACGCCGACTTTATCCGTGCCACCGAAATTTGCGTTGAAAGTGCAGATGCCCCTAGGAAAGTTGTGGTCCCGGTTGACAGAAACTCGGGAAGAGGGGACAGGAGGCCGAGGCTCAAAATCTTAGACCCCCGCTTCACTACGGACCTCCAAATCATAGTCATGGAGGTGAACAAGCACCCAATGCTGAAGAGGGCACAACCGATAAATTCAGCACTGAAACCGCACAATGTGCGGAAATATTGCGAGTTCCACAAGCAAAACGGCATACAACCGCCGAGTGTCGAGAGTTGAGGAAGGCTCTCACGAGCTGGCTGACAAGGGAAAAATCGATCGTTTCTTAAAGAGAGGGTCGTGATTCCTTCAAAAGGAATGCGAGCCCGCACGACCTGATCCTCACGAGGAAGAGTGCTCCACCGAAATGGTGGCCACCATTGCCGGTGGATACGCGGAGAGTATTACTCAGTCCGCCTGGAAAGTTCAACTTCGAGGAGCACAGCAGGTCCTCAGAGCCGAATAGGGAAGTCGTGTCGCAGTACCAACTATGGTGTTTGATGGGTGAGAGGGCCCGTGCAATGACCTGCTAGTATTCGAGATAAAAGTGGCCAACGCCATCATTCGTAGAATCCTAATCCACAATGGAAGTTCAGTGGGCATCATCCCGTGGGACTGTTTGAAAAAGCTGAAGTATCCAGGGAGAGAAATCATCCCTCTGATACATCCCATCTTGGGTTTTGGGGCCCAGGAGGTGAACCCCATAGGGATGATTTGCCTCCTACTGTGCTTTATGGACAAGGCTAAGGCGAGAAATCAACAGGTGGACTTCTTGGTAGTAGACGTCCCCACGGCCTATAATGTCATCCTGGGTCGGCCAACTCTGCACAAAGTAAAGACTGGGATTGCCTCGTATCTACTTCAGCTTCAGTTCGAGGTTGATGATGGAAGTGTTGGCAAATTGTAAGGAGACTAGCACACGGCCCGAGAGTGCTAACTTGTCAGCATTTGGCCATTGGTGGAGCAGTCGACTGAGCGCGGACCCATAGGGCCCCCACCTTCCGATAAAAAGCTATGGATTGCGCCTTTTCCCCCTGCTGAAGCCGTGGTAATACACAAACTGGCTTCAGCCGAACCCGTGCGACCACATCCGAAAGCTGTCGATGGCATCAAGGGTATTCCCCTGGACGAAGAGCATCCTGAGCGTGTGGTTTAATTGGATTGGGAGATGGAGGCCTCTACCCGGCATTCCTTAGTTAAGCTCTTACAGGAGTACCGGGATGTCTTCGCCTTCAGCCTCAAGGAAATGCCCGACATTAACCCCAAAGTAATGAAGCATCGATTGAAAGTAGATCCCACGCACAAGCCAGTGATCCAAAAGAAGCGACACATGGGCACTAAGAGGGCCGCTGCGGCGACCACAGAGGTGTAAAAGTTGTTAGAGGTGGGTTTCGTTTGAGAGTGCCAATATCTCGAATGAATCTCGAATGTGGTGCTCGTTAAGAAACCTAACGGGAATTGGAGAATATGTGTGGACTTCACTGATCTGAACAAGGCATGCCAAAAGACAGTTATACTCTGCCAAAAATCGATGAGTTGGTGGATGTCACGGTCGGCCATGCTTGGCTGAGCTTCATGGATGCATTTTTGGGGTACCATCAGATACCCTTGTGCCTCGAGGATCAAGGAAAAACTGCGTTTGTGACTGATAGAGGCCTACATTGCTACAAAGTAATGCCCTTCAGGCTGAAAAATGCTAGGGCCCCCTACCAACGGCTGGTGAACAAGCTCTTTGAGCACCTCATCGGAGGGACCATAGAGGTCTATCTAGATCACATCATGGTCAAGAGTAGGCTAAAAAATGAGCATGACCAAGATCTACACAAGACATTCGATATCCTATGGATATTTGGCATGAAGCTTAATCCAAAGAAGTGTGTGTTGGGAGTCCGATCAGGAAAGTTGCTTGACTTCATAATCAGCAGTTGCAGGATAGAGGCTAATCCGGACAAAATCCAAGCTGTATTAGACATAAAACTTCTACGTAACATCAAGGAAGTCCAACGACTGACTGGGTGTATTCCAGGGCTAGGACGTTTCATGTCCAGGTTCGTCGATAACTGCCAACCTTTCTTCTGCATCCTGTAGAGGAGTGCTAACTGTACTTGGGACCCGGAAGTTGATGAGGCCTTTTAGGCCCTTAAAACATACTTAGCTCATTTGCCCAAGATAGCTAGCCCCTTCACCGGTGAGGCACTCCTACTTTACCTGGTCGTCTTAGAGTAGGCCATGAGCGTGGTTCTAGTAGTGGAGAGAGATAAGAAACAGATCCCAGTCTACTACGTCAGCTATGCCTTAGCAAGGGTCGAGCCAGACTACCATCTCATCGAGAAATTCGTTTTTGCGTTGGTGATGGCCAACCGAAAGTTGCGGCCTTACTTCGAGGCACATAAGCTAATCGTCCTTACTGACTAACCCCTGAAAAATGTCCTACAAAGGCTAGACACCTCTGGACGACTCTTGAAGTGGGCGGTAGAGTTGTCTCAATGTGACCTCGTCTTCGAGGCACGAGGAGCCATTAAGGCCCAAGCCCTGGTAGATTTCTTGGCCGAAAGCGTTAACGTACCCATGGATACTGGCTCACCTCCTCCTTCCTGGAATCTTTACGTGGACAGTTTGTCCACTAAAGATGGTAATGGCGCCGACTTAATCATCGAGAGCCCTGAGCGAGAGCAGCACGAGCATGTCTTGAAGTTCTTGTTCAAGGCGTCTAACAACGAGGGTGAATGTGAGACCTTGATATTAGGCGTAGAATTGTGCTATGCGACAGGGGCGGACTCGGTCCGAGCATTTTCGAACTCTCAGCTGGTGGTTAGCCAGCTCAACGGGGATACAACGTAAAGGATGACACTATGGCAGCCTACATCTAGCGAGCGTGCGAAGCTACGAGGCTACTAAAACATTTCTCAATAGCACACATATCGCGGTCGGAGAATCGGCAAGCCGATACGCTGTTGAAGCTGGCTAGCTTTTCCGAGGATGGAAAGCCAAAACGGATCCAGTGGGAAAGTCTGACAGAAAGAAGCATCGACCCTCATGAAGTGCTATGGCTAGATAGGAGTTCCACATAGATGGACCTCATTCGCGCATACCTCATAGACGACACGCTATCCTAGGACTCTAAGGAGGTAGACTACGTGAAAAGACGGGTGAATTGGTTCATACTGTATGATGGGATCTTATATATGCGGTCTTTTACCCGGCCACTTCTACGCTACGTTACCCCAGAAATGGGGAAAAAGATACTTGAAGATTTGCACGAAGGAGTGTACAGTTCTCACATTGGTGGGTGCGCCCTAGTGGTTACGACAATACGGACCGACTATTACTGGCCCTCCCTGCAAGAGGATGCTATGAACTTGGTTCACACTTGCAACAAGTGCCTTACCATTTGATGCATGGGGCATGGACATACTCGAACCCTTCCCTAAGGCCACAGGGCAACTCAAGTACCTTTTTGTCATAGTAGATTACTTCACCAAGTGGATAAAAACTGAGGCTGTCGCCTCCATTACCATGGCTGAGGTCCGAAAATTTATTTGAAAAAATATCATCATCTACTTTGGGGTTCCTTGAGCTATGATCTTTGACAACGGGCAGTAGTTCGACACAACAAAAGTAACCGACTACCTTAACACCATGGGTTGTCAAGCCCGGTTCACCGTCGTGGCTCATCCTCAGACAAATGGCCAGGTCGAGGCTGCCAATAGGGTCATGCTACATGGCTTGTAAAAGAAGCTTGATGAAGCAAAGGGCAAATGGGCCAAGGAGCTGTCTAGCATGCTGTGGTCAATCTGCACAACCGAAAAGATAGCAATAGGAGAAACACCATTCTTGTTTGCAAACGGGTCGGAGGCCGTGCTGCCTATCGAAGTAGCACTCCACACCCATCGCCTTACCACATTCCAAGAAGAACTTAACAAAGCAGCACTCTGAGAAGCTCTCGATCTGCTTTCCTCTATCCGAGGTGATTCCCTCCCCCGAGAGGCACTCTACAAACTCTGTATCGCACATATCCACGATTACACCGTCAAGCTCCACCTTATTAAGGCCGGCGATCTCATCCTTCGCCGCACAGAAGCCGTGGCATGTGCGGAGAACATGGCAAGCTCACGGCAAATTAGGAAGGCCTGTACAAAATGGCAGGTCAAGTACAGCTGGGCACATATCGTCTGCAGACCCCCAGAGGCACCCCTATTCCTAGAACCTAGCATAGCAATGATATGCGGAAGTGCTATCAATAGATTTCTTTTCAAGCTTGACGCAATGTATTGATGCCTGTTTTTAAATAGATTAGCCACAAAGGCAATTTTGGACACGTCTAGCTCTTCTGCCAGTTGCTAAACCTTTAGCCCCCAGAAGGGGCTAAGGGACCCCAAGCACGGCCCATAGGTTGATTGTTATACCTTTAGCCTCCATAAAGGGCTAAGGGACCTCAGGCATGGCCCAGAGGCCGGTCACTATACCTTTAGCCCCAAAAGGAGCTAAGGGACCTCAAGCACGGCCTAGGGGCCGGTCTCTATACCTTTTAACCCCCAAAAGGGACTAAGGGACCCCAAGCACGACCTAGGGGCTAGTCGTTATTGTTTAGCCCCTGAAAGGGGCGAAGGGACCCCAAGCACGACCTAGGGGTCGGTCGCTATACCTTTAGCCCCCAAAAGAGGCTAAGGGACCTCAAGCATGGCTAAGGGACTAGTCGCTATACCTTTAACCCCCAAATAGAGACTAAGGATTGTTTCATTTTTATCCACCACTTATCATTTCCCTTAGGGGCCACGACCCTGAAATAGTCCCACAGAGCCCAAGCAATTTAAAGACAAATGCAAAGGGAGACGCGCACACAGAGACAAGCGAAACAACAAGTGGAGAAGCAAATGATAAAGTCAAGAATGTCATGGCAAAAAATCAGAAGTTTCATTGAATAAAGAGAAGTACAAACACCAATGAAGAACCAACATGCCGAAAATAAAAAAGAACAATACAGCAAACATCGAGGTCCTCATCATTATCGTTGTCCCAGTGCCCCCCAGCCTCACCATCTTGGTCATTAGGAGTAGCAGCCCCAACATGAAGAGGCATGGTCTCCTCATCACTCTGGCCACCTTTATCAAGTACGGGTGGAAGGAAATCAACAAGCTCAAGGTCTCGACCCTCAGCCCTAGCTTGACAGCAGTCCCCGATGTACTTAACGTGCGCCTCGAAGTAGCCATCTTGTTGGAAAGAGTCAGGGGCTAAGGTTATCAAGAATTCCCGAAAGAATTCTGTGTAGTCCTCATGCCCGCTCCTATACCCCTGATGCTCTTGAGGTCATGAATCCACTTCTCCAAGACGAAGACAAATGGAGTCGAACTCATAGCCTTTAACACGCAAGCAGAGACTTATGAAACAACTCAGCAATGTTAGACCGACAAAGAAAGCAAGCAATGAGGAGGAAAATAGTAGATCATCCTTACCTCAGCAATGGCCACTTCTCCAAGATGAAGACAAATGGAGTCGAACTCATAGCCTTTAACACGCGAGCAGAGACTTATGAAACAGCTCAGCAATGTTAGACTGACAAAGAAAGCAAGCAATGAGGAGCAAAATAGTAGATCATCCTTACCTCAGCAATGGCCACCTGCTCATCGGTGACCTTGGGTGGCTTCGTCGAGCAGAAAGGAGCTAAGTCCCAAGACTTGGCTGGGGTTTCCACCAAGATAAACTTGGATGGAAGGTTGGCCTCCATGAAGTCCAAAGCCAGTGCTCGGGTGTTAACCGAGGCCTCCTCGATAGGTGGTTGGGCGGCCCGTGGGCTTTCCCGAGAACCGCCTACAGAAGGAGACCTCAGGGCGTCGTAGGAGGCCGAGCGCTCCCCGGACGTCCTTTTCGGGGGCGGCCCTTTAATCCCTTTGCCTTTGGAAGGAGGCGGCTCGATCATCAGGGAATGAGGACAAAAGCCGCGGCCACCTCCTGTCCTTTCTCAGTGCGTGGGCGCTTTCGCGCATTTGTGCAACGGACACTCAAAGCCACCGCAGGGGGTTTCTAGCTGCATGTTACCAGCCGTAGCGCCTATAAAAAAGAAGAAAGTTAACACTTACGTTCATTAAATGCTATAAGAAAAAAAATGACTGAACGACCATTAGACAAACCTTCCTCGCCTGAGTCTCGACGTGCTGATGCCTCTCTTCCTCATAACACCTTTCATTTTTGGCTATGACTTCTTCCTCCATGGCCCACCCACTCAAAAGGGCGTAACCATCTCCCGCGCTTACTTTGCATAAGACAGAAGAAAGTCAAATCAGAGTCAAGGAAAAAAACCAACTAAAAGGGGGATGTTAAGTACCCTTAGAGTAGTTCTCAAGAATAAGGACGCCAGCGGCAACAAGGAAAAAGTCATTTGGAAAGTACAACAATTTGGCAAGCCAATTGAAAGGCTCCCCATAACTTGACTTACTCCGCTTGCTTTTGGGTTCTTTCCCCGCGTCCACTATCTTGGACAAAAAAGAGGATCGCCTTTGGACGTTCGTCTTCTTCCAAGTAGTGCTGAAAATAGCATGCGGTCTTGGTCTCCTCCGCGGTTGGCTCCTCGAACTAGTTATGGACCGGCTCCTCGTCATTCCAATCAGGCATATCCCCCCAACCCACCTCGCAACGTACAAAAAGGAAGTCATACTTCCAATTTTTTAACTTAGATTTTTTTCGATGGCCATCGCGAAGCCCTTTCTATTTTTAAAACTATACCACCCAGTATCCCCAGTCTCGCTAGGAGCCCTCTGGACCGTATGAACCAATCCGAAAGTGCGGCCTGTATAAGTTAACTCGCGCAACTCACACGTCGTGATAAAAGAATAGATATTGTGCCAAGACGTGGGCACAACCTACGCAAGCGCCAAGTCATACTTATTCAAGATCTCCACGATGACCGGGTGGAGTGGGAACCTTATGCTATAAGAAAAGGCTGCTCGATAGATTGCTATACACTTTGAGGGCGGCTTATTTAAGGTGGCATCGACATCAATGATAATTAACCTGTACCAGCGGGCAGAAGGTATTTCTCCTCCAGTGATGGCCTCTTCAAGGTACCCACGACCTTGGGGCTAGGGAAATGGGTGCTCGGCCCCTCTTAAGGGCCTGATCGTTTGAGAGCGGCCGGGAAGGCCTTCCCTTCAGCGACAACTTCTGGGACTGTCTTTTTCTGAGCACGGCCCCTCCTGGGATGGAAGCCGATGAGAGGTAGCTGGACAAGCTACTTTCTTCCCCTCTTGCAGAGGAACTAGTAGATCCAACTTCTACGCTCGTCCTATGAGAACCCAAGGTAGATTGAGAGTCACCTTCAGAAGACCCTTCGGCTATAAGTTCATTAGGAGTTGTCAGTCGTAGAGCAGTCTTCATCGTTGCTAGCTGGTGTTCTTGCACATCAGTCACACTAAGGATAGCCATGTTAATTTCCTATGGGTAAAAGACCTCCTCCTCGATACTGAGAATGCTGGGGGTAGAGGAGTACCCGTAGCTAGACCATAAAGGCGTGCTGGACTCATATATCAGCATGACATAGGGAATCTTTTTAGGTTCCCTAAACTGGTTCTTTGGGGGAACGGACGCCACCACCCAGCCATCAATTAAGTCTGCATCTCGGAAACTATGGGTCGTGGCCCTCCATTCGGGGGCCAGCCGACCTCTCAGGGACGATCCTACTGGATGAACATGATGAAGACATAATCAAACAATATAATAAAAATACAACCTTCAAGGGAGGTACGAGGGTGCGTACCTGCAAAGAATGAAGAGGTTGAAGATGGAATTGAAGGCGAGGTTGAAGATACACAAAAGCCCTTTGAAGATTCAAAGGAGGCGTTTGAAGATGCTATAGTGTGTTTAAAGGAAGATAAACGAGGAAGTAGAGTATCTCTCTCTAGAAAACCTCTTTCTCTCTCTAGAAGAAATTTGAGGGCGTGTTGAAATGACTTCTTGAAGGAACCCAGACTCGCTTATATAGGAGAAGAGGGGGAGAGGAAGAGGCAACATATTTTCTCCCAGGCGGTTAAGGGACCAGAACACCATTTAGCCTGTAGCATGGCATCCAAACACACGTAGTCTCCCATACACTTTTAGCCCCGAAAGAGGGTTAAAGGATCCTCAAACATGGCCAAGGAGCCAATTGCTAAAACCTTTAGTTCCAAAAAGGGCCTAAGGGTTCCATAAGCACGCCTTAAGGGCCGATTACTAAAACCTTTAGTTCCAAAAAGATGCGGAGGATCATTCGGTCACTAAACCCAAGAACCGCCCATTATACCCACAACCCCAAAGAGGCTAAGGATCATCCGGACACGGTCTAGGGGTCGGTTGCTATATCTTTTAGCACCCGAAAGAGGCTAAGGGACCTCAAGCATGACCCAAGGGCTAGTCGTCATACCTTCATCCCCCAAAAAAAGAGGTTGAGGGTCATATGGGCACGGCCTCGGGGTCGTCCAATATACCTTTAGCCCCCCACTAGGGGCTAAAGATCTTATAGCATGACCTAGGTGCTGCTGGCCAGACCTTAGCCCCCATATGGGCTAAGGGCCATTAAGCACAACCTAGAGGTCGATGGCTACATCTTTAGCCCCTAAAAAGGGCTAAGGATTTTAAAGCGCGGCGCAAGGATCGATTGCTATGCCATTTAGCCCCCAAAAGGGGCTAAGGGACCCCAAGCACAGCCTAGGGGCCAGTCGCTATACCTTTTAGCCCCCAAAAGGGTCTAAGGGACCTCAAGCATGGCCTAGGGGCTGGTCGCTATCCCCGTGTAAAAGTGTCATGGGGAGAAGAACGAAGAACATTGATGAAGAAACCAAGGCCTTATGTAAAGGAATGACTTTTCATTGCCATCATGGAAAGTTACAAGACAACCTCACAAAGAGAAAGGACGAAACGAAAGAACAAGCTACCACTAAACACCTAAGACTGTTCGTCATCACTAGAAGGAGGCGGAGCATCACTAGAAAACCTGCTTCTCTCTCTAAGAGGGTTCTAAAGCGTGATCAAGTGACCTCTCATGAAGAATCCAGCCCTATCTTTATAGAGGAAGACAGGGAGATAAAAGGACGACATGCCTCCCCATAGCTATTACAAAACCTGGATGCCACTCAGCCCCTGGCACGTGGCATCCGAACATTCATTATCTCCTCTAAACATCTATGGCCCCTACAAGGGATAGACGGTCTGGTGGTATGGCCCATGAACCGGCCACTAGGACCTCACCACCTAGGGGCTAAGAGCTTCATGGGTCAATCTAAGAGGGTGGTCGCTACCCTTAAAGCTCCCAAAAAAGGGTTAGGAGTATGGAAGTCTGGCCTAAAGGCCAATCACTGTCCCCTTGGGCTCCAAGAAAGGGCTTCAGGCCCTGAAAGCTCGACCCGAAGGCCGAAACGCCACACTTTTAATCCCAAAAGGAGATGGCGGTCCTACCACACAGCCTCGAAGACCGAGAGCCCCATAACTAGACTAATAGATCGACCGTTAGAACCATTCCCCAGCAGTGCGGCACGCAAACCAAACCCAGCAGGAAGAAACACATACTCAACAGTGGAGTCATGAAGAAAAATCAGCGTTTTATTATTGAAGTTCGAGGAGTACACGACGACTTAAAAAAACAAGAGAGAAAAGAAAAGAGACAAGATGAAAAGGAGGGAATGACCATAACAAAGGTCATGATATGCCTAAACCCTACTCGTCGCCGTCATCACTAGGAAGGGAGGACGCAATGCCAGACCCTGTGCCATCCTCTTGGCCGTTGTCTATCTCCAGGCGGCAGGCCTGTAAGATGTTGTCCTTGTTCCGCCGCATCCACTTCTCGAAGGTGCTCCATCGTAACTGTTTGAGGGCCTACTCAATTATATCGATCATCCACTGACACAGCACGCCCAGCATCATTGAGAAGCATCGCGCAAAATTTAACCTGTTTATCTCAGGAACAAGGAAGTCTCGGGCGCCCTCCTCAGCCGTGTCAAGGTCAAAATCTGGGCATAGATCCTTATAATCATATAGGAGGGATAAAGGAGAAAAAGCAACCTCTCTCGGGTAGCATTCGAAGTTCTCTAGGACATAGAGGGTCATTTCATCCCTCTTCAAAGAGCGAGGGAACACCATCTTGGGAAATCTTTTATAAAAGTGAAACATGCACACGGAGGTTAGAATGCAGCTCCTGGTAGCCCCATTTTATACTCCGAAAGTGGATGATTTCCCATGCCACCGTCCAGCCTCAGGAGCCAGGTTGCTTCGAAAGTTCAACGGACCGAAGGTCAATAGCCAAGTGTCAATCCGAGATAGGGTGCCCCGACAATCAGTGAGCCATTTCCTAAGGCCAGCTGACCCTCATCCCATGAGTACATTCTACATTTCGCTTGACTATACGTTTGTTTCTATGTATAGGCAAAATGTGAGCGGTTAAATGATCTGAAAAATATGATTTCCTAGCTGGACCCCCACTTACTTGATCGTGGGTCGGGCCCAGTTAGGCACAGTAGGCCCTGATAGAACCCTTGGGGCCCTAGCCAGGAGCCTTATGGGGCAAACTGCTTGGCAACCCATTAGGGGAACCTCCATAATTAAATTACTATTTTACCCTTCGCTACATGAGCTATAAATATCCACCTACTTACCTCGGAAAAGGGATTGGCTTCCTGGCACACTCTGTCATTCCTCTTAAAATTCTCTCCTACTACTTTGTCTTTTACTAGAACCCTCCATTGACGTGACCGTTGGAGAGGCGTTCCCTGGACCACACTCGGGGGTGCCCTTTTTGCACGTTCAACGCTCGAGGAGGAAATCATCAGCTGTTCCGCACGTTATCCTCAGTAATTTGAGAAATTCCTAAAACACATACATATAAATATATGTGTATATATATATGTATATACTTATGTTTATGTATATGTGTGTGTGTGTGTGTATGTGTGTGTATATATACGTATATGTGTATATGTGTGTGTGTGTGTGTGTGTAGAGAGAGAGAGAGAGAGAGAGAGAGAGAGAGATAAGAGAAGGAAGAGGAGGAGGAGGAGGAGGAGGAAGAAGAAGAATGCTAGAAGAATGACAGTCTCTCTAGCTAGGCAGAAGAAAAGAGGTGTGGTTACTGGATCTTGAAAGAGGGGGAAAGACCTCTGTTCACGCAAAAAGGGAGAATAAATTTCAATTCAACCCTCAAAGTTGGGGAAATATTTTTCTGAACCCACAATATTCGGAAAGGTTTTCTGGTCAATACAATGTTGGGCAAATAATTTGTAGGACCAATTTTGACTAAAGATAAAAAAAAAATTATTTCATTTTGTGTCCTAAATTTTTTATATTTTCATGTTTGACCCCATTTTCTAAAAACAGGCAAAAATAATTTGTAACTTAGTCCCTATCTTTAGACATGTTATAGATCCAAATACTAAAGTAAAGATTAGAGAGAGACAAAATTTTTTGAAAACCCTACTCATATACAGAAGATCGAATGGATAAAATTCAAGGCATAGGAGATAGAAACTAATAGCTCTTGGAAAACTGGATTCACTAATCCTACAAAATTAATAAGAAAAATGTAATGAAAATAAATGAAAATGAAAAAATCACCACTAAACCCTAGTTATGAGAGAGTATGACTGGAAGACTAGAATGGGAAAATAGATCTTCGTTAGTAAAAGAAGAAGTTACAGAAGATGACACGATTAGCATGACCAGTGAAATGAGTACAATGAGCTTTGAAGTTGCACAACATAGTGTAGATTGAACTATGAGTCTTAGACGAAAAATCATTGGATATAAGACTAGAACTCTTAGTGAGCAAATTTATGAAGATGAATTAGTAAAAAATATTACTATGAAATTTTTTTATGAATTCGCCAATACTAATCCTAATAGCATTTGTATATCCCAATAAACATATTTTAGAGGGATGTAATAAATATGAACTATGTGCTTACATAAATAATGATTGTTCTATATGCTTTGGAAAGAAATATCTATTTTCAAAACTTATGTTGAAAAAATTCAAGAAATTCTTTACAAGTGAAAATAGTTACAATAGTATAATATACCATAATGAAGCCACCAAAGAATTATCCATTGAGATGGGACGAGTTCAACGTATTATACCAGTTTTGTGGGCTCCCGATCAACCATCACATAACATAATTATCAAGAATAATTTTCAAAGGATATATTGTCCATGTAGATAGACCATAAGTCAAATCATATTCACTTTGAATGGTGTTTCTACTCCCATCCATATTTTAATCAAGTCATACACTAATCAAAGGATTAAGTTTCTATGCAGCCAATGTGAGGAGAAGTTAATCCCTGTACAGCGCGATATACAACTAACAATCTCACAACTTGAGTTATCCACTAAGAAGCATATTGTTCAATGACAATAAGAATTGTGCAAAGAACTCCACTCTAATCATCTTCTAAATTTTAGGACAAAGATAAAACATTTGCTAAATTTCTTTGTGAAATCCCAATACTATTATTCAAGTTTAACAAATTATAAATACATACCAGGATTTCCAAGAAATTGATAAACAAGTAAATGATCTTCTGGATAAAAGGTTGATCTAGAATAGTAAGAGTCTTTGAAGCAGTCATGCATTCGTGGTGAAGCCAAAGAAAAAATCCGACTAGTCAAAATGGTATTTGATTGCAAAAACCAAATAATAATGCTATCTTTGATGGTTATTATATTCATAACAAAATGCACTCTTGTGAGAAGAGGTGTCTAACATCCCAATCCATTTACCTTTATAAAAAAAAATATTCATAACAAAATAGTTGTTTTGAATAAAATTCAAGGGGTCTCATGCTTCTCGAAAATAAAGTGCAGAAATAGATATTAGCAGATAATGATGGAGGAAGAGAGCATTCCTCAAGGACTTTATGAGTGGATAGTGTCACCTTTTGGACTTAAAATACGCCTCAAATATTCTAGATAAGGGCAGATAATATCTTTAAAGATCATAATCACTACTGTTTAGTTTACTTTAATGATATGCTCATCTTTCTAAAACCATAGAATAACACAAAGATGATATTTTAGTTATTACTCAAAGGTGCATTGATCATGGTCTTATCCTTGGTAAAACAATGCATTTATGCTAAACAAGAAATATAATTTATTCGTGTAGAGCTAAAAGCTGGACAAACATTCCTACAAAAGCATATTTAAAATAAAAAATTGTCCTAAAAAGAGTGAAGACAGGAAGCAACTAGAAAAGTTTCTAGGATATGTTACCTATACTTTAGATTTCATTAATGATCTAACTAAGTTGAGAAAACCATTGTAGTGAAAGCTCAAGAAAGAAATAAATTAGACCTGGACCTCTAATGGTTCAAAGATTGTCTAAAACCTCGAATAGATGTACAAAAATCTTCCTGTTCTTAATTTGCTTAATGAAGAAGATAATTTGAGTCTTGGTGCAGATACCAACAATGGACACTGTAGTGGTAGTATTCAAATTGAAAGGAGAAAAACTCTACAAATATTGCAGTGGAAGTTTCAATAGAGCATAATGCAACTATACTACAATAGAGAAAGAAATTCTCATAGTCATAAGGAGAATTGAAAAATTCTTAATCTTTTTATCCATAAACCTTTTCTTATCTGAATTGATTATAAAGGAATACTTAGTTTTGTTTCTTTATTGAACAGACACAGGGATCGAAAAATTCTTGGGCAAATAGTTTAACTTGCGAGCTTGTCAATGAAGATCATCGGAACAGAACTCCCACCAAAAAGGAAGAAAGTCTGAAATGGAAAGCATTAATAGTGGAATGGGTCTCTTCTTCTATTAGAGTTCTTATGGATATTTTGGAATTTCTGGGTTATTGTCTTCAACCTATCTAATAGTATAGAAATTCAGTCTATTAGAATTAGAAATAGATTACGTGAGGTGCCTTTATGATATCCAAGAAAAATAAGTGCCTATGTTTAAGAAAAATGGTTCAATGACTAATGTGCAATCTGCATCAACTACTACAAAAATTAGCGCTATGATATTAAGAAATCATGGAGTATTATGGTCTTTTTCGTTAATAGATCTGGAGTTAATGGTATTAGATTCTTAGCAAATTCAATCCTCCAAAGAATCTTTGCATGAAAGCTTGAAATATTGTATGGTAGTGTACTTCATAGAAATTTCAGATCCAAAGTATGCATTCTTTTTTAGTTTAACTACATTTCAAAAGTGTATGTGTAAAGAATCCATTAGATTTGCACGTGTCATGATGGACCAATAGAAGCCCCTAAAAATAGGAATCTACATGTTGAGGTACATTGCGTAATGCATAAGTATGAAAGTGTAAAGGCAAAGCCAACTCATTATCATGTCCCACTAATTGATCTAAAGTGAGTCGAGGATTTGCAGCAAGAGTGGTTTCCAAAATGACACGGGGATAGTTAACAATCTTTCTTTACCAAGTGCTATTGATCTTCATAACATTTATCATCAAACATAGGCAGTGATAGAGCAAGGAAATATACTAATGAATTGTGAAAACACTACTTTCATCTATCATAATGAGTTTAATAAGTATATAGAGGTGGAAGGAGTTCTTTTAGAATCCATTTTTTATTATCTCTTTTCCATAGCATCTGTAAAATTCTTATTAGAAAAGGAAAGAGATATCTACATGATTTATTTGGAAAATGGGTAGAGCATCCTAAACTCAATGAAGATTTTGATGATTCTACTGATAATGATAGACTTGAAGATATAATTGGAGAGGAAGGCATGTAAAATCCCAATATGAATGGCCAATCCTATCAATAGTTAGTGCGCTGTAAGAGTAGTCATACCATTATATATTTATCTTGTCAATGTGTCAAGTAGTATAATAATGTAGTCTACTACAACCATGTTACGTATGCTATAATAGTGTGTGTATTGTAGCGAGTATGATATCTAATGTACTCCATCTCCTCTACAAAAGGAGAGGTTGCTTGTTGCGAAAGGACATAACCATTTGAGCATTCTTAAGCTGAAGAGAAGTCGCAGTCTCCATTTCTTTAAGAGCAAGCATCTTAGATGATCTTAGTAGCTTAATTAGGGCACTTTCCAGTCTTTTCATTGTAATATTTCCACTTTCAAATTTTTAAACAAAAGAAGTTCTGCAATGGGGAACGATAATCAGTCGAACCTTATATCTTAAATAGTATAACCTTTCAATTAAAGTACCACTATCCTTAGAAATATAAAATTTTGATTACTGAAACCTATCCAAGATAGGAAACGAAACAAATATGTGTTGTGCTTGATCTAAGAAAGGTGTGGCTGGGATCAGCAATCTCTTTAAACTGGACGTTAGAGGAATGTCAGGTCCAGTGCCAACTAAGTTCAAGTAATGATAAAAATCATCTACTTAAGTTTTATTATACTATAATCATAGAAAATATAATATTTAGGATATCAATAATAGACCGTCATAACTAATACTAGTAAAATCATTACAAGAGGTAAAAACTCTAAAAATAGTTCTATTTCCTGAAACATTATCGAAAACCACATAGAACTAGTACCCCATGTAGGGGTCAATTCATAATTTTAGAAGAATTCAGGCCAGAACCATAAATATTTGTCACCAAAAAATAATTTAACCCAAATAGGTGTGCCTCAAAAAAAATATTTACCCAAAACTAACTGGTCTAAAAAGCATTCTCCAAAAAATGTGACTTTAGTAAATCATTTCACCAAACCATTTTTGCAGCGAAGAGGTAAATCAATCAAAATTATACCTTGAGGATAAAGTACGCATTATTAGGAACCAATTATCGAAAGAATAGGGCCAGTAATAATTCCTGAGAACTGGCTATTAGTTGCCAAATATTCACGAAATGGGCTAGTTTAGCCCATCTCTAAACTTTTTACAAACCTTTTGAAATATTTGTAATGTTTTCGCAAAACCTTTTCTCTCAAAATAGTTTTTTTAGGGGTTACGACCTTTAGGAAACTTGAAATGAGGTAGCTTTGTCAACAATGAGTTAAATAAGTGTCATCATCAGACTGTTAATGCATGTGGCATGCAATATATTTTCATTCTATAAGATGAGGAAACTTTAGGGTGTCTACAAAAGCTCCCATTTTGGCTATGTCTGAGCAATGTAAAAGGCAATGTATGTCATTTAATGCAAGACATATGCAATCGTCCTATTAGCCTATACATCTAGGGATAGATACAAATGTCAGGCAAGGCCAAAGTGTTTAGGAGTGATGCAAGCACAATGTCATTTGGGGATGCATATGAAGGTGACCATGACTAGGTTGTAGGGAATTTTGGAGTTGTTATGGCCCATCCGAAAGACAAAGAGAAATTGTTGGAGCACACTAGCCCACCCCATTAACAAAGGGAAATCTTGGAGTTATTCTAGCTTACCCAAAGGTCAAAGAGAAATCTTGGAGATATTTTAGAGCATCCAAGGATAAAGAGAAATTTTGTGTAGAGGATTTTGAGTTTTTTAACCCTTTGAGCCTTCCAACCCAAGGATTAAGGTGAATAGAATTTTGAGAGTTTTTGACACACTGCACGACTTCCAACTGATGGATAAGGATGAAAAGATGAGTGGATAAAACATGTGAATGACAATTTACGGATAACATGTTAATCGGAAAAAAGTTAAAGATGTGTTATACCATAAACTGTTGCATTGGCAAATGTGTTAGCATGTAATCAGTCTTCATCATGATCACCTAAAGCTACTACAGAACCTTCATGTGTCAGCTAAGCATATCTTGATCTTAACTATGTGATGCTTATATTGATACAAGAAGTGTGTGTATTGTGTTTGTAGGTGTGTAGTACATATATACCACCCAGTATATCGAAAAATATGAATAATCACCCAAGATATAAAACCATGTAAGTGCTAATATATCAAGACGCATAGTAAACCCGAGTGTGTTAGGAAATGTGTTGTGGTTCTTATAATGTTGTACCTTAAGGTGTGTACGTAAAGCGTGCATGTTGGCTTGTCATGGTATAGTTATGTCACGTGGCATTTATGAGTCCTAGCATATGTGGCCATTGATAATTGCATGCAACTCCCAGTACATTAGGGTAGAGTACCCGTAATGTTGGGTTTTGTATATGAATCCTAGAATATGGGGATATCCAAGTATGTTAGTGTAGAAGAACCATTATGTTTGGTTACATATGCGAATCCTAGTGTGTACGGATATAGGCCCTTTATTTTGGGTATTGCACGTGGATCCTAGTATATTGGGTAATAGACAATTACCGGTTCATCAGAATATATAAATCACAGTGTGTTAGATCATAGAATCTTTGTATTTAAATCCTAGTATATTAAGGAGATAATAGGTAGGAATGTTTATGCATAGGTCACAAAGTAGGTGCTTCGATCAACCCCATGTGGGAAGTGCGATTCTATCAGTCTTTCATGTAGATTGTGTAACTTGAGAAAAGGAATTCCTTGATTTGGGCAAATGTGTAAGGAAACATATATGTATTGGTTGAGCTCAAACACATATGCAAAATGTATGATAAAGCTATCATAACATGTATGTATACATATAAGGCCAAGCAAAGGCTATTAAATGCTTATGTGCTAGTGTACGAATAAATGCATGTGAAACATTTTAGTATGAATGAATCATGTATGAAGTCAAATTATCATGAGATTAAGGTATAATATAAGTGTAAGGCTATGCTGGACAAGACCACAGCAGGGCTAGGACACACTAGTTATGGTAAGGGGGAAAGAAGGGGTTAGCTAAGCTCTTAGCTATAAGGTAGAGATGAGGTCAGACTGGTTCACCCTAGTGGAGGGAAAACTAAGTTGAATTAAAGGAGTAGATGTGAGGATTTGTAAGACAGAGATAAGATTGGGCCAAGTTGGGCTAATTAAGGACAAACTTGGTTAAGAGAAGCGGTAGATGCTAAGATGTGGAGGACAAACCAAGTCATGCTAGAGAGACAAGTGTATGGATATAGAGGTCAAACTGGGCTAGGATATAAAGGGTAAACCAACCCTCAGATAACCAAGTTACATTATTGAGTTAAAGTTATATTTGCCAAGTTAATTAAACTTGAATAAGATGGTCATGCCAACGACTATCTATACATCTAGATGGGAATCAGACCCAGCATATTCTAATTAATGTGTGACTTATAGGATTTTGCCTCATGGATTACTTTTCATAGTAAGGTTAAGGATTTTAAATGATTAAATGATGGGGAAATGGCGTGAAGGCTCAAAAGTTTCCACGTGTTTGTTCCTGAGTGCTTATGTGTTAATACAATGCCAATCTCTTATGGATCCAAAGAGTCTTTGTTTGTAAATTTATTTCATTTTCATTTTGGTGGCCTTTTATGAGAGATGATTCAGGTGGTGATACATCTTTCAAGTTGTAAAACAATTTACTATCCCCTTCTTTATTCTCTTTGTTCTTTTATATTTTTGTTTTCTCCACTTTTCTATTTCCCTTTTTCTTTTCCTTTGCTTTTGCTTGTGTCTCTTTTTTGTTTGAAAGGAAAGTGGACCCTGGTGTCATGTCTTTACTTAGGGAAATCATGTAGTGGACATCTAACTGTTGCCTTTGACCTTGTTAGTCAAGACATTAGGTAATGAAATATCCATCAGGCTATAGCTGAAGACCCCAGATATGACATAGGTACCACTAGCATTTACTTAATTTGAACTTAGAGCTTGTTTACTATCTAGATGGTTAGTTGTTTGATTTGGGCATCATGCACTATACACTTTCCTATCCCTCCAGGTTAGGGTTAACTTGGTGTCAGGTGAGTTTGGGTTCAAAGCTACAGGTACGCCTTTTGGGTCGAGGTAAAAATGTTAGGCCACCCATCCTAAGCAAGGAATTTTAGTCATATGCTTTCATTTATTTGTCTTTAGAGACCTTTACCATGTTATTCCTTTTTCTAACCTTGTATGGGGCTTTTTTGTTTGAATTTGGAACTTGGATTCATCCTAAGTAGCAACATTCAAAACGAGAATGGGGATGAAGCATGCATTGACATGTGTATGGAACAAATAAAACTTTTATTTGTTTGAAATTAATGTACAAAACTTAGACTTAAATAAAAGGATATAGTATAGTGTGGGGCTCCCCGATTCAAACATAAAAGTAAACTAGGGGAACCTGTGCTAGTATTGAAGTTGTTGTTGATGCTGCTTTTGTTTTCATCTACATGTGGTTGAGATAGGGTGCGAGGCTATTATGGTCTCACTTTGAATTCTCTTGTGTGAATGAAAGCTCTTTCATATGCAATTTCTCTTTAGATGAATTGGGGCACTTTATTTAAGGGTTGGCCTAGTATATGCTTAATCTTTCTAATCTAAGGGTTATTCTCGACCTAGAATAGACCTATTGTATGCCCTAATGGGCTTGTTAGGTTTGTGCCCTTTTCAATCATTTTTTGGATTGCATTTCAATGACCATAACATTTATCTATGACATGCATGCATCCTTCGTGGTAGTGACAGTAAACTTCATATTCATAGCTTTTTTACCTCCTTTTTGATAGAGCATCCGGTATATGTCCAATGAGCTTAATAAGACGTTAATATTTTTAGTATTTTGAAAGCCTCACTTAGCTTCATGCTAGAATGAATGCATAGTCTACTTTATTGTTCAATCTAGAGTCTCCTAGGAGTCAACTCTGCTTATTTTTCACACAACCTTGGGTTTGATGTTGAATCTGCCCCTTTAGAGTTGGATATGTTTGATTTCTTGCCTAAGGTGTTATATATCCCTTGCTTGGTGCTCAATGTGGGCGGTGAGACTAGCGTTCACTTGAAGCATCTGGTTGTTGTTGTTCTCTATGTTACTGTCATTAAGTTCTTCTATCCTAGACCAGTGTGATGGTTAGCGAGAGGTTGTGAAGGTGGAGGATAGGTGAGGGTAAATATTGGGCTAAGGCTAAGGTAGGGTTGAAGGTTGAAATTGGAGATGGAAATCCAAAGAGTACGATGATGTCTTAGGTGAAGATTGGGTAGATAAGAATATGGGTTAATGTTTGTGAGGCATGTTTATCCTAGGTTAGGGACTGGAAGTTCGAGTGCTAAGGGCCTGGAATAAGGTATGATGGCATAGTGTGTTGGACTTGACTCTAGGTTAGGGGTGCAACTTTAACAGCTCGACTCTGGGCCAGACCACACTCAATGAGTCTTCTTAATGTGTCTGTAAAATTATTCATTGTCTTATGTTGGCCGACGCTTATATGGAAGGAATTATGCAATAGGTTACGGAATACGTGTGAGACAAACTAGTGAGGTGTAAGCAAGATGGACCATGGGCTCTAGATATAAGACTGTACATGTGATGAGTGCATAGACTAAGATGGATGCTAGATGGACTCATGAATTGGATCTTAGATGGGTCGGGATGCAAACTTAGGTGGGCTACAGTGGATGGTTGACGGGCTAAACTATTGACATCAAATGTGTGTATAATGGACTATCCTAATGATGATGATGATGATGATGCAATATGCACTAGCATGTAAATGCTGGGCTACTCTAAATACATGTATGGACTATATTGGGCTAAACATGATATGTTTTTGCCCCCATGGAATCAAGTGAGTTTGGGAGTTTTCAATTACAGGAATCTGTTCTAATGGTAGCCAGTAAGGTATAGCCAGAGGTCGTTGGGTTCCCTCAGTAGGCTATTGGACCCAAAGATCTCTCGTTGGAGCCATTTGCTACATTTTTTTTTGTTCTATGATTCTCACCTTTTTTTACTTTTTATTTTCTTTATTATCGTTTTTCATGTATGCCTATATACAAAGTGCTTAAAATGACCTTCCATGAATGTAAGATTTTTTGGTTTTATTTTTATAATTTTATGCAATACTATATGAAGATGTTGAGCCTACATACAAAATGTACAAGATCATCTAATATGAACACGTGGATAACAGATATCATATATCGCTCACAAGCTTTACATCAGTAGCAAGTAATAATGCATCACAAGTGTTTGTGACATTGATGAGGATTGGACTCCTCAAGCTCCTAAGACCAAAGTGAAAAGGTGAATAATTACACCAAAGGGTGCTTCTTTTGGATTCAATCTCAATTAATCAATAGATTGTGAAGTTTTTGTCCAAAATAAGATACTAATGATAGATAATTTCTTTTCACGAAATTTCTCTCCTAAAGGCTCTTAGCCACTAAAAAGGAATTCTAAAGGGAAGACTCTACTCATTACTCTTAATTAAAGAGATAAAATGTAGAGATTTTAGTGAGAGAAAATGGTCGTATGTCTTTCCACTCATAATTCAACTCAAGTTGGGTTTACATGGGGGTATTGGGTCTATAAATACCCAAAATGGGGGAAGGGGGTTAGTTATTACAATAGTAGGATAAGTGTAACAATAGGGGGAATACAAGTTATCTTAGGAAAATAAATCAAATTACTAAGATAATTATAACCAAGTTGAATTGTATTTTTTCAGGATTTTTCCCCCTCCTTCTGGGAGGTTTCTAGATGGCTCTACACCTCCAATGAGGGTCCTACTACTTAAAAAAATCTTTATTGGTATGTGTAGACTCATCCCATACTAATTAATCTGAAAGATAACAATTGTACCCTCCTCAATAAACGCCAAATTCCAAATTGCTCCAAAACTGAAATTTTGTGCACAATTCGTATATTTGGGTCATTTCTCCTAAAATATTTACATCCAATGACCAATTTTGCTCATGAGGATAAAATGGACATCTTAGGAAATTACAAGAACTTGGGATTACTTCATTTGGTCTTTGTTAGGTAGGATTTTAACTTGACCCAAATTCAGCAAATTTCTCGACAAAAAATTACCCTATAGAGGTTGGGCTTTTTGTAACTTTATGAAATCTAAACGCATCCTACGTTAGAATTTATTATATCATCCTAAAGTAGACTCTCTAAGCTTCCTAACAAACCATAGATCACCCCAATTGGACTTCGTTTGGATGCCGAGAAGCCAAGCCAAAATTGAGTGAAATACTGGAGCGGTGACTATCTTGATCGAAGAAAGTTGGCATGGACTTTGCTGAGGATGAGGCTGTGGACAAGAGTTGGCTTAGGGCTTGGTACGTATCAGCCTCCCCCTCGTGAGAAGGATTTTCTCTCAAATCCTCAAATTTGTCCTCCACATAAGGAGCTGAGTCAGCAATATTGAAAGTAACGTTCATATGCATGTCTCCCCGTAACTCCAACTTGTAGGCATTGTCCCCATTTCTTTCAAGCACCTTGAAAGGGCCTTCCCCTAGAGCCATGAGTTTGTTTTGACTCCTTATAGGAGATATCTCTTCCCTTTGGTGCAACCAAACCAAATCTCTCATGTTAAACTAAGGGCTTTCGATGTTTGTTTGCTCTCACCCTGTAAGAGGTGTTGACCTTCTCTATTTGAGCATAAATTTGCTTATGGAGCTGCTTCATTTCCTTAGCTCTCTTTTGGGACTCAAAGCTGATCTAATGCTCAACAGGAAGAGGAAAAAGATCTATTGGAGTAAGGGGATTAACTCTATAACAAGCTTCAAAGGGCTAGTGGGATGTAGCATAAGTAGGTGTCCGGTTATAAGCAAACTCGGCATGAGAAAACTTTAAATCCTATTCTTTCAGATTCTTGCTCACCAATGCTCTAATGAGGGTAGATAAAGTCCAGTTGGTAACCTCCGTTTTCCCATCGGTTTAAAGGTGACAAGTAGTGCCAAATAAGAGCAAGGGTCCCCAATAATCTCCATGAACACCTCCAAAAATGGGAAAGGAATTTGGTGTCTCTATCGAAGATGATACTCCTTGGCACACCATGTAGCATGATGACCTCCTTGAAATATAGATGAGCAATGTAAGAAGCATCATCATTCTTGTAACACGGAATGAACTGGGCTATCTTGGAGAACTGATCAACCACAACCATGATTGAGTCATCTCCTCTTTGGGTTCTTGGCAAACCCAAAATGAAATCCATACTAAAGTTTTCCTAAGGGCTACTTGGTGTTAGTAGAGGAGTGTACAACCCTTTATGGAAGGTGCTCTTAGTCTTATAACATATGGTACATTTGGAAACAACTTTATGGACATCACTTGCCATCCAAGGCCAATAAAAGAGCTTCTGCATGATCTTAATTGTTTTGTTGATACCAAAATGACCTCCTAATGCACCATCATGGGCTTCTCTCATAAGTAACTCCCTTAGAGAGCCCATAGGAACACATGGCTTATTGTGCCTAAAGAGGAACTCATCTTGCAAGGTATAGAAGTCATGATCCTTAGGGTTTGCAGTAATTTCTTGAAAACCTTCATCTTCTTTCCAAAGTTCTTGGATGGTGTAAAATCCTAAAATCTTGGCCTCTAGAGTACAGAGGAGAGTGTATCTTTTTTAGGGTGCATCAACCACCACATTTTTACGGCCATTTTTGTGCTTGCAAGTGAAGGAAAATGATTGGAGAAATTCCACCCACTTGGTATCCCTTGAATTGAGCTTGGCTTGCCCATTAATGAAGGTCAAGGCCTTACGATCTGAATGTATCACAAAGGGCTTTGGTTTGTGATAGTGATGCAGTAGGTAAGAGCCCTAATGATGGCATAAAACTCTTTGTTATAAGTGGAGTAGTTGATTTTGGGGACACTTAACTTCTCACTAAAGTAAGCCAAAGGTCATTAGGACTAGGTGAGGATTGCCCTAATGCCAATGCTGCTAGCATCACATCCAACTTCAAAAAGCAGATCAAAGTTAGGAAGAGGCAAGATAGGAGTCGAACATAGCATTTCCTTGATTATTTCAAAGGTCCTTTGGGCGGCCTTTGTCCATTCAAAGGTTTCATTCTTCACGCATTCAGTTAAGGGAGCCATAATGGAGCTAAAGTCTTGATGAATTGGCGGTAGAAAAAGGCTAACCCATAGAAGCTTCGAACTTCCGTGATAGAGGTAAGAGTAGGCCAACTCTTGATAGCTTCAACCTTAGACTCATCAACTTGAATTGTCTTACCGAACACCACATAGCCAAGAAAAGCAAGTTGAGGAGTGATTAGTTTTCACTTCTCAAGCTTGACATTTAAATTTTGTTACCCCACATAAGATGCCTCATCACGACTATACACTAAGATATCATTAAAATACACCACAACAAACTTCCCCAAGAATGGTCTTAAGACCTCATTCATAAGTCTTATGAAAGTACTAGGAGAATTAAGTAGACTAAAAGGCATCACAAGTCATTCATACAACCCATACTTGGTGTTGAAAGTGGCCTTCTATTCATCTCATTCTTTCATCCTATTTGGTGATAGCCACTACAAAGATCAATTGTGTAAAAAACCTTGAACCCACATAACTCATCAAGCATATCATCCAACTAAGGAGTAGGAAATCGATACTTGATAGTGATTTTATTGATGGCCCTAGAGCCAACACACGTACGACAAGTCTAAGAGTTGCTAGACCGTGGGTACATTAGAGAGAGCTTGAGTCCCTGCTCAGTTCCCACTCTATTTGTACCTAAGAAAGATGAGACTTGGCATATATATGATAACTCTAGGGCCATCACTAACATCACCATCAAATATCAATTTCCTATTCCTTGATTGGATGGTATGCTTTGTGAGTTATAGAGTTCCAAGGTCTTTTCTAAAATTGACCTTCGTAGTGGCTATCATCAAAGTAGGATGAAAGAAGGAGACGAATGAAAGACCACTTTTAAAGCCAAGTGTGGGTTGTATAAGTGGCTTGTGATGCCTTTAGGTCTATCTAATGCTCCCAGTACTTTCATAAGGCTCATGAATGAGGTCTTAAGGATTTTCATTGGGAAGTTTATTGAGGTGTATTTTGATGATATCTTAGTATATAGTCATGATGAGATAGCTCAGGTAGAGCACCTCTCTTAAGTGTTCCAAGTGTTGAGGCATCAAAAGTTATATGCCAAACTTGAGAAATGTGAACTATTCACTCCTCAAGTTGTCTTTCTTGGTTGTGTGGTACCTAGTGAGGGAATTCAAGTTGATGAATCTAAGGTTGAAGCTACCAATAGTTGGCTTATGCCCACCTCTATCATTAAAATTCGAAGCTTCCATGTATTGGCCTCTTTCTACTGTTGGCTAATAAAGGACTTTAGCTCAATTGTGGCTCCCTTAACAAAATGCATGAAGAAAGGAAGCTTGGAATCAACAAAGGCCATTCAAAAGGCCTTTGATAGAATCAAGGAAAGGCTATATTCATCTCCTATCTTGGCTCCTCCTAACTTCGATCTCCTTTTTGAAGTTGAATGTGATGCTAGCGGCATTAGCATTGGGGTTATCCTTGCCCAAGCCAATTGACCTTTGGCTTACTTTAGTGAGAAGTTAAGTGGAATTATGAGAAAGAGTTTTATGCTATCATTCGGGCTCTTACCTATTGGAGTCACTATCTCAAACCAAAGCCCTTTGTGATACATTCGAATCACAAGGCCTTGTCTTTCATTAATGGGCAAGCCAAGCTCAATTCAAGGCATACCAAGTGGGTAGAATTTCTCCAATCATTTTCCTTCACTTGCAAGCACAAATATGGAAATGAAAATGTGGTGGTCGATGCACTCTTAAGAAGATACACTCTGCTCTCTATTCTAGAGGCCAAAATCTTGGGATTTTACACTATCCAAGAACTTTACAAGGAAGATATGCTCTACTCCTTATGTGGAGGACAAATTTGAGGATTTACTGAATTTGGGAAAATTCTTTTCAAGAAGGTGAGACTGATGCATACCAAGCCTCACACCACCTCTTGCCTACACCCTCATCCTCACCAAAGTCCACACCAAGTTTTCTCGATCAAGATGGTCACTGCTTCAGCTTTTCACTTAGATTCTACTTGGCTTCTCACCATCCAAACAACGTCCAATTGGGGCGATCTATGGTTCATTAAGAAGCTTAGATAGTCTATGTTAGGATGATGTAATACAATTCTGAGTTCGGATTCATTTTGATTCTTTAAAGTGATAAAAATTCCAACTCATACAGTGCAGGATTTTGTAAGAAAATGTGTTGAATTTGGGTCAAGTTAAAATCCTACCTAACAGAGCCCAAACAAAGTGCGTCATAGTTTTTTTGATTTCCTAATATGTCTATTTTATCCACACGAGCAAAAATTGGGCATTGGATTCAAATCTTGGGAGAAAAGACCCAAACATGTGGAGTGTACACAAAATTCTGCGTTTGGAGCAATATGCAATTTTGCCTTAATTGAATGAGGATATAGTTGTTATCTTTAAGATTAATTAGCATGGGGTCTTTCTGCACATGTCAAGGAAAACTTGACAAGCGGTAGGGCCTCTATTAGTAGAATAGAACTATCCAAAAGCTCTCTAGAAGATGAAGGATGAATCCTAGAATTCCCTTGGCTGTAATTATCTTAGCAATTTGGTTTATTTTCCTAAGATAATTCGTAATCCCCCTTTTGGTACACTTGTCCCCTATTGTAATAACTAATTCCTCTCATTTTGGATATTTACATACCCCACCACACCCCTATGTAAACTCAGCTTGAGTTGAATTATGAATAGAAAGTCATATGGCCATTGTTTCTTACTAAAATATCTACATCTTTATCTCTTTAATTAAGAATGGTAAGTAGAGTCTTTCCTCTAGAATTTTTCTTTGGTAGTTCAGAGCCTTCAGGAGAGGAATTTGGTGCAAAGTAATTATCTACCATTACTATCTTACCTTTTGGCATAAACCTCAAAATCTACTGGTTGATTGAGATTGAATTCAAAAGAAGCATCCTTTGGTACGATTATTTCCCTTATTATTTCTGATCTTGGGAGCTTGAGGATTCCATTCCTCATCAACAATGGATAAATGTTTCTAGGGAACTGTGGGGCTCGAAAGCGAAGAGACTAAGGAGCCTATTACCCTTTCCCTACAACTCAATAACTCACTGCCCAAATAAGAAATGATCTCTCCAACCCAACTTAAAACCCAGTGACTTGAGTAGGATCCAACAATATGAGCTCACCATGCGAACAATTGTATTCTAATTTTTTTCTTTTTTAAAAATAATTTTAACATTTTTCTTCACAACTTTGGAAAACTAACTAATACGTGTTATGGCGATTCAAAACAATGCGTCTATTTTCACTTAAATCCCTTTAGGCTTAACAACTCTTATTTACATGAAAGGGGACTCTTTGTCTTTCATTGTTACCTTTCCCCTTATTATTCACACCGAAACACCACAAATTGCTCTCTTCCACCAATAACCCTCAAAATTATCTCAAAATGAAACCCTTTTGGGTATGAAAGATATACATGGTTGATGTTCCAAAGGAATGGTTCATAATGAAGGATAATAGTTAAGGCTCAATGGGTTAACAAGGGATCTAATATCAACATAGGGTGGTTTTTTTGGCTCACCTCATTTCATATCATACAAAGAGTGTCTATTTTCTCTCATCAAATATGCAAAAGCAATATATTAATTCAAAGAGAGTTTAAGTGAAGTTCTAGAGGACAGTGACCTTGGAAGAGACTCTTATGAAAAGAAACATGTGACTACAAGTGATGTTGTGATCTAATTAGGCTCAAGAACTCATTAGTTCATTTATCATTCTTACTCTCACCTGTAGTGTCAAAAGTGATACATGAATTGAAAACAAACTCATACCAAGATCTATCATATACACCTTAATTACATATTATTTGAGTCTAAGTCAAAAGGAATCAATATTGACAAAAATCATGCATTCTTCACCAAAACTACACACTATTTACAGAAAACTGAAAACATTTTGAGTTTTGAAAAAGTTTATCTTTTTTTTTTGCAAAACTTTTGGAGGAAAGACCACCTTACCACTACACATGGAATGCAAATTGTCGAGATAAGAGTTATAACAAGAAAAGAAAAGGAAATGAAAAGAAGATAATATTCATAAGAGAGAATAGAGAAGATGAAATTCATAATAATGAATGCATACTTACAGTATCAATGCAGCACCTACTCTAAATACAATTATATATATCGCCTATGCTTTTTAGTGCCTACTAACAAGTGTACACAAATCCTATATCATAACATGATCACAACCTCAATCAACATCACAAATCCTCAAATTCAAGGCCAATCAATAACTAAATTTCACCTCAAATGGCCAATTTCACGTTCATCATCAACTCCAAGCATCATCACAATCAAATAAGAGCAGGGGGAAGAGAATAAAGCAAGAAAGAATGTGGTCTAGCCTGTATGAGATTCCCACCTTTTTAAAAAAATAAAACAAAACATGTAATAAACCCAACAAATAATTCATGCTATGAAGAGAGGGGGAGTACAACTCACAATCAATGGGTCTCGTCAGGCCTAGGTGGTGGCCAAAAATATGATGGGAATAGTGGTAGGCATACAAACTCCCTTGGTTACCTTGAATGCTTAAAGCATCTCCTTTAGCTTGCGAAGGTGTCTGGGCTTGCCTTCACATTAGCTCATTGTTATGTCTCATCCCCTCCAATTCTTGGAGCTCAACATATCCCCAAATGTAAGCAACTCCTTCATCAAAAGGTCCATGTGGGTCATGTCTTGTCTCGTTACATTGTAGTTCAATCATCGTTCAGCTACCTCCAATTGGAGGTTAGAAAAGGATTAGAAAAATACATCACCACGTGGGGCTTAAGTAAGTGATGATGAAACACCAATATCACATGTTGAAATGGCTTCTCTTATGTTGGCACTTCCCTTACTCTTTCCTCATTTTGCTCCTCATCACCTCTCTCCTTATCATCGTCATTACCCTCACCTTGGGCCAACTTCTCAAGGTCTTCATTGTGAATCACCCCTGTCATAAGACCAATTCTCCTTATTAGACAATGTTGTTCACCCCATATTTGGCAAGGTAAATAGGATTTCTTATGGTGAGGATATACACAGGTTCTACCCTTCGTGTTAATGATGCTCATGCGTGCCTTAAAATAGTGATGCTAAGACTTCCTCCCAATAAATGAGTTTCAAGTGTCCCAAACCTTCCCTCAAGGTTTAAACCAATGGCAATAGTTGTAATAACTCCCCTTATACCTATGATATTTGCCAGATGGTTTTGGCAACCTCTACAAGGTGCGAGAGAATAAAGGCGCCAATGTCAACATGTTCACCATTGAGAACACACCAAATTATAAACAACTCATCTTTCTTACAAACCCGTTAGCTATCATGATGGCCAAATATAATGTCGGCCTTTAAACGTTGCAAATATTAGGAGTTCACATTACAAATGTCAGTCATCTTAGCTTGCCTAGATTTAAAAACTTGGGGCTGACCCCATTGATCATAATAGACTTTTCTTTTTGCACATGTGATCCTCAGCCATGTGAGGACGATTTTCCAAGTTTCGGGCACATCTCTACAGTCTCTACCATGGATCAAGAGGTAAAGAAGTTTGTGAAAATCTCTTAAAGTCAATTTGATCTCATTATTAAATATTTAAAACTTAGTTAAAGCCTCATTCCATTTATGGGAGCCACCCTCATCAATGCTCAATGAACTTAAAAACTCAACCACCAACCCATTATAAGTTTCACACTACAAATTCACACAATTAAGTGAACCTAAGCGTCTAAACAACAAAGCCACATCATCCAACATTCCCACAATTCTAAAGGTGTCCTTACACGAATATTTAGGTTGACAAGCCAATTTAGAAGACAACAATTCAGACTTTTGCTTTTGTGTTTCATTCTCAAATTGAAGTCCTCGATTACTTGGAGGAAGTAATAATGAAAAGCATCGGATTTACCTTTGTTGTTCGACATTGGATCATACCAAAATAATGCTTTTAATGGTTTGTTTGGAGCATTGGACATGGTAGAAGGTTCTCCCACTCAGTTTTTACCCATGCTTGATGAATAGAAGTGAATAGGGTGAAGAAGTTGTAACCTTACTGCACAAAATTACTCCTTAAATGCTCACTAAGTTGAAGGCAGGCTAAAATTATGTTGGAATAAAGTTTTCTCTGTCTACCACTTTCAACTTCAACAATGCTGGTTAGGATCTTAGAGAGAGAAAGGATATGAATGGAAAAGAAGAAAGTGTGTGATTTGAGGAATTTTTGTGGTAAAGGTTTGGGATGAATGAAATTGAAGATTTTGACCAAAATTAAGGGTTTGTGTAAGGATTTGAGTGGGAAGTTGTTCAACTTAAATTATGTCATTTTTTACCCTTTATTGTATAATAATTGTTCAAAATAAATAATTGGATTAGAATTGTAATCTGTGTTTTTCTTTATTTTGTAGGAATTGGAATGGATGAATAAATTTCTTAGAACAAAATTGAAGAAAGGTATGATCAGATCAAGCCCCAAAAAAGGAAAAAAAAAAAGGAAAAGATGCTTCAGCCTGGACGAGGGCCAACAACCCAAGCAAGCTATGAGCCCAATGCGTTCTGCGACCCAGATCAACCGAGCGAGCCTGCCCCTAGACCCACGCATGCCTCATGTGTCCATGCCTCCCTCTTTTATCTTTCCCAAGCAAGCAAGTATGGCCCAACTTTGTTTCGTGCGTGGCCCAATTCACACCCTTCCCATCCTCCTAGGCTCCTTCCTTCTGTTGTGTTGCGAGCCTGTTCTATTTTTCTTGTATCCTCAATCATGCGAATCCCCACGGCCTATCCACGCCTCTCTCTTCTCTTTCTTTCTCATGGGATGGCCTAGCTTGACAATTCCAGACAACCTCCTTCACTTAAAATCCACGTGCAAGTCACGTGCCCTGCGAGCCCTTCCTCCTCCTTTCTTTCTTCGTCCTTGTTGCCCAGAACCCAAGCCCCAAGCCTGTTACTTCCCCTTCCTCTTCTTCTCTTCTTCTATAAATGTTTCCCCCCATGCTCCTTTAATGTATGTTATTTTCTCTGTTTCTCTCTCCCTTCATCCATGATTATCAAGCTTGTCATTACCTCAACTATTTTTTTGACAAGTAATCAGGTTGCGTTAAAGGGATCATTCATCAAAAGCTATTATAAGGGATTTAATTGGAGAATAATGGAATTAATGGAGGGGAGAAGGTTGCGTTAAGTGGGTTACAAATTCAAGGTTGAAGGCAGTGGATAAGTGGAGGCATAGTAGAGTAGAGTTATCGGCTCTTAATTTTTCATTCTTCTTCATTTTCAGTTTTCTCCATTTCAGAATTACTTCTAGGACCCAAAACACAATGTAATGAAATTGTGGGGCTTCCAGATTTGAGTAAAAATCTAGTTTTAGAATTGAATCTAGCGTCGATTGGTTTGAATTTCTGTTCCACTTCTCTCTATTTCAATCCACTCAGCACTCTGAGTTGTTTAATTTGATTCATTTTAATCTGGTTGCTTTTATGTCGCTGAATGATTTTTTTTTTTATAGGATTCTAGAATTACTAATGTGGATAACATAAAGCATATTGTTATATTTGTTTCAATTTCATAGTGCTATTCGGTTTCGCTTAATCACTTGAATACGTCTTGGGCATACTTTTAAGTATATTTATGGCAATGTTACTTCAAGTCAATTATGTTTAGAATGATACCCTCAAAGTTAGTGACTTAAGCCATACTTGATGACTATAAAACTTGTCTTTGGTTAAAGGTTTTCTATTTTTGTGTTGTTTTTAGGATTATTTACATTCTGCTTTTGATTTGTGTGCAAAAACAAAGGAAAAATAAATTTTAAAAAATCAAAATCCAAAAGAAAAAGAAAAAAATCAAAAATACTTTTGTGAGAGTGTGGGATTTACATGACTAGTTGGGTTAGAGACCTTGAGAGCATTAGACTTGTTCGGAGTGAACCCGATCGTGACCTAGAATCCGAACCTGAACCCAAGCCTGAATCTGAACTGCAAGAAATGGCATAAGAGATATCTTGAGCGATATTTTCTATCCTTTTAGGACCACTTTGGCATATTATTTTAATTTGTCTAACCTAGGACTTAATGTGACATTCGAATTGAGACTCCATTATACTCAAATGCCCCCTAAATTGATTCGGTTTAGACGATACATATTTATTTTTGAGGGAATTTTAAGAAGTATGTTGTATGATGCATTTTCCTAATACTCTTGTTGATGTTGTGCGAATGAAATTAATTCTTTTTGTTTTGAAAGATTCTGCTAAACAATGGATATATGGCGTGGCTGCTAATTCTGTTACTTCTTGGAATGATTTTGTTAAATTGCTCTTAAGAAAATATTTCCTAATGCCAAGATCGTTAAGCTAATGAATGAAATCAATTAGTTTGTGCAACTAGTAAGGGAATTACTTTGGAAGTACTTGGATAGATTTAAGAATCTGTTAGCCCAGTGTCCCCACCATGGTTTAGACCAAGCATGTTTGTGCCAAATTATTTACAAAAGACTTGACCTACAAGCCCAAACCATGTTAGAGTCCATGTGTCAGGGTGGCTTTCTTTCTAAGAGCGTAACTGTTGCTTGGGAGTTTCTAAAGGACTTAGCTAAAAGACCATGCAATGGCAAACCGCTAGTATGACAGTCCAAGTTCTAAGTTTGCTATGGGTGGGTTGATTTATGTTTCCAATAAGAGTCTAAGATTGCGGTTTTAGAGAACATGTTGAAGGAGTTGCATTCTTGTTCTCACTGTGAGGCCTTAGATTATTCATCGAGCACATGTCCTTATTTTGCATCACTAGTTATTGACTAGATAAGAGCAAGTGAGTATGGCCTTTTAGAGACCTAAGAATTACCCATTTTCCCTTACTATAATCTACGGTGGAGAAATTGCCCTAACTTTTCTTGGACTAATGGATCAAATGTTACAGTCCCTAACTCCCACCTTGGAGTGTTTCCTAAAAACAACTCCCAGCCCACATCCCATATCTCCAACACTTCTTAGAGATCAGCTTTCCTAAGTGTGTCTAATGCACCTAGACCGCCCCTTCTTATGGCTCAAGTTCGACCACTTCCTGGTTATACTAACATTAAAAAAACTGATAGGAGAATTGACAATAATGTGGAGAGAATTATAAATGTAAATATGGAAAAAATGATGAGATTGATGACTGAGTAGTTTTCCTAATGAGCATCATCTTCTAGGGAGCCAAGTACTTTGCTTAGTCAGCTAGAGGTGATCCCTAAGGGTCATGCCTCATCTTCTTTTGGTATAAACCCTAGTGAGCCTGTGAGGAAAGTCAATATAGTCAAATCTCTTAGTTCTATTTGAGAGATTGATAATCAAGTAGGAAATTCTAATAAACCCTACAAGTATCCTCACAGTTTCTTCCAAAATTCTTCCTCCTCTTTTTATTCTTTAGAAACTGGTTCATCCAGTAAGTTGGAGGATGCTACAGATAGTGTCCCTACTGATTTTGTTAATCCTCTGCCTTCTGACTCATCTCCTGATAAAGAGGAACCTGAGGAGAAAAATTCTACTATTTCAGTGGATCCTTTGTCTCCTAAGGGTTCTCATTCACCTTCTTTTGCTGAAAAAGATCATAACCCTTTACCTCCTTTCCCCCATAGGCTAAAAAAGACAAGCTCATGTTGGTAAGATAAAAGAAACCTTCTCTCAAGTCCAAAATCAACATTCCTCTACTCGATGCTATTCAGTAAATACTTTCATATGCTAGTTTTTAAAGGATCTATGTACCACCAAAAGAGCCACTAGTGTTCCTAAGAAGGCTTTCTTATCATCTGGCCCTAGTTCCATTGTTTCTCACCAGATCCTCGTGAAGTACTGTAGACCCTGGTTTCCTTAATATTTTTATAGTCATATAGGACCAGTTTGTTCACGAAACTTTGCTTGATTTAGGGGCCATGTCAATTTGATACCCTTCACTGAGTATGAGAGGCTAGGATTAGATGAGCTAAAACCTACCAAGATTGTTATTTAGTTGGCTAATAAATCGACCAGGATGCCTAGGGGTGTAATTGAGGATGTTTTGATCAGAGTGGCTAAATTTATTTACCCTGTCGACTTTATTATGATTGAAATTGAGAAGGTGGCTAACACAGCTAGTCAAGTCCCTGTGATTTTAGGGCGTGCTTTCTTAGCCACTGCCAATGCCTTATTCAATTGCAGAAATAGCATGATGAGACTGTCATTTGGTAACATGACATTGGAATTGAATATATTTTAATATGCAAAGATAGCCTTCTGGTTTTGATGATATGGAGTTTTCTACTCTTAACTGGGTAGAAGATTTTGTGTTTGATGATGATTTTGATAACATGGTTACTGCTAAGTATGAGTCTTTTCTTATTGATGATGAGCCTGAATATGATGTGTTTAAATTTGATGACTTATGCTCTTCTGCTAACTATGTGCTTGCTAATGCTTCTGAGTCTGCTTCTGAATGTATTCCCCCTTCTGTTGTTGTTGAATTAAAACCTCTTCCTGGCTCTCTTAAGTGCTTATTTCTAGGACCCGATAAATCCTTACCTGTAATTATTGCTTCTAATTTAAACCAGGACCAAGAGGACAAATTGATTGCCTTTCTTAGAGAAACAAGGAAGCCATAGGTTGGACCTTAAAAGATATCAAGGGTATTAGTCCCCCTAATGTGCAACATATAATCCATTTGGAGGACGGTGCTAAACCCTACCAAGACCTTCAAAGGCATTTGAACCCAACCTTACAAGAAGTAGTTAGGAAGGAAGTGCTTAAGTGGTTAGACCATGGGATTACGTATCCCATTTTTTATAGTGAATGGGTTAGCCATGTTCAATTTGTTTATAAGAAAACCAATATTACCGTGATTAGGAATGACAATAATGAGTTAGTCTCTATTTGAGTCCAATCTGGGTGGCGTATTTGTATTGACTATAAGAAATTAAATGCTACCATGAGGAAAGACCATTTTTCCCTTCCTTCCCTTGACCCAAGGTTAGAGAGGTTGGCTGGGCATTCTTTTCATTGGTTTTTAGATGGATATTCTTGCCATACCTAAATCTCTATTGCTCATGAGGATTAGGAGAAGACTACTTTCACTTGTTTGTTTGGGACATATGCTTTTAGGAGAATGCCTCTTGGATTATGTAATGCTCCTGCTACCTTTCAGAGGTGCATGATTTCTATTTTCTCAGATTTAGCTGAGCAATGCGTCAAAATTTTCATGACTTTTATGTGGTTGGGTCTTCTTTTGATGATTGTTTATCTAATACAAGAAAAGCTTTGTAAAGATGTAGGGAGAAAAATCTGACTTTGAACTAGGAGAAATGCCACTTCGTGGTTAAAAAGGGGATAGTCTTATGCCACATTATTTCTAAAGATGGAATTGAGGTAAATAAGGCTACGACTTATTTGATTATTAATATTCCCCCTCCTACTTGTGTGAAAGAGGTGATGCCTTTTCTTGGACATGCTGGCTTTTATCGTTGTTTCATTAAGGACTTTAGTAACATAGCTAAGCCTTTGAACAATCTTCTAGCTAAGGATGTGCCATGTCACTTCTATGAGAAGTGTCTTGAGGCATTTACTAAGCTTACGAAGGCCTTAACCTCTACTCGTATTCTTCATTCTCCCATCTGGTAAGAGCCATTTGAGCTAATGTCTGACGAATCTAATTATGTTGTAGGGGTTGTTTTTAGGACAACGAGTTGATAAAAAGCCAAATGCCATTTATTATGCTAGTCAGACTTTGAATGATGCCCAACTGAATTAAACTATCACTGGAAAAAAAATTTAGCTGTGATATTTGGTTTTGAGAAGTTTAGAACTTACCTAATTGAGTCCCATGTGATTGTTTATACTGATAATTGTGCTCTTAAGCACCTTCTTTCTAAGATGGATTCTAAACCTAGACTTATGAGATGGATCTTACTTTTGCAAGAATTTGATTTTGAGATTAGGGACGAGAAAGGTTTTGAGAACCTAATTGCTGAACATTTGCCTAGGATTGTCTATGGTAGAGAGCTTGAGTCCAATATTTCTAAATGTTTCCCTAATCAACAATTGTATGCAGTCCACCTTGACCCTTGGTATGCTGACATTGTGAACTACATAGTGTCTGGTAAGATCTCTAAGGTTTTGACTAAGAATGATAGAGATAAGTTCTTACACCTTGTGAAACTCTTTGTTTGCGATGACCCTTACTTGTTTAAGTATTATTCTGACTAAGTCTTTAGAAGGTGTACTCCTGATCATGAGGTTAGGAGTGTTCTTTTATTCTGTCATGACCAAGCATATGAGGGGCATTTCGATGGGAGAATGACAACTATCAATGTTCTTCAATGTTGTTTCTATTGGCCTACGTTGTTTAAGGATGCTTTTGAATACTGTAAGAGTTGCCCTAGGTGCCAGCAGTTAGGTAGGATAAGTAAGAGAGACATGATGCCACTTAATTTTATCATTGTGGTAGAGATTTTTTATGTTTAGGGTATAGATTTCATATGACCATTTCCATCTTCTTTTGGGAATGAGTACAATTTATTAGTTATGGACTGTGTTTCTAAATGGGTAAATGTCATCCCTGTGAGCACAAATGATGTTAAAGTGGTTATAAAGTTCCTTAAGGAGAACATTTTTGCTAGATTTGGCATGCCCTGAGCTATCATTAGTGATTAGGATACCCAATTTACCAATAGTTCTTTTGATGCCTTGTTGAGGAGGTACTCTATAGTCCATAGACTTGTTGTCCCCTAGTATCCTCAAACCAATGGCCAGGTTGAAGTGTCCTAGAGGCAAATTAAATATATTCTTGAGAAGACTTTGGGCAAGAATAGAAGGCATTGGGCTGACGAACTTGTAGATGCTCTTTGGGCTTACAGGATGGCTTTCAAAACTCCCTTAGGTATATCACTTTATAGGGTTGTTTATAGTAAGCCTTGTCATCTCCCTGTTAAGATAGAGCATAGAGCTTGGCAGGTCATTAAGTGCTGAATTATGACTTGACTAAGGTTGGTGAGGATAAGAGACTAAAACTGAGTAACCTTGAAAAGATAAGTGCTGAGGCTTATGAGAGTGCTAGATCTTATAAGGAAAGGGCTAAGTTGTTTCATAACAAACATATTCTTAGGAAAGATTTCGCCCCAGACATGAAAGTACTGTTATATGATTCTAAGCTTCATTGATTTCCAGGGAAATTGAGGTCCCGATAGATAAGTCCCTATATTGTTTCACGTGTTTTTCTTTTCAGTTTTTATCATTTGTTTCACTCCCAATAAGGGCATTGTCAGATTTAGTGTGGGGGTAGGGAAACTATGTCCAAAAAAAAAGAGGTTAAAAAATTTGAAAAAAAAAAGAATAAATTTTAAAAAATCCAAAAAGATTTTCACCTTACTTTTGGTGAATAAATGAACCATTCTTATTGACTATGCTTTCTTGTGCTTTTATATAGATGTGGTGTGCATTGATAACATAGTCCCAAGTGAGATTTTTGTGTACGGTCCTAACCCCTGACATTATTTGAAAGCAAGCTTGACTTTGATAAATAACCCATGAGATTTTGAGCCTTAAAGGCTAATTCATCATTTTCAGTCTCATATTTTTCCTTCATATGTGTCACTTTCATAATTACATCTCTAGAACTTGCTTTGATTCTCTTTGAAATCACATGTAACATATGCATTAGAATAATTTGTTGGAGGCATTCTTTGCTTTTGTGAACTACATGGCCAAATTGCCACCCATGATTTGAATGTTTTTACCCTTTGCTAACCCTTTAAGCCTTAATTGCTTTTGTTGTGAACCCTTTATTTTAGCCCTTGGCCTAAACATATTTCTATTACCTATGCCAAGTCTAATGAAGCAACGCTTCCATGTATGTTAGGTAGCTTTTGGGTATTTTATGTAATATGTGGTTAATTTTGGTATATGTTGGGATGTATCATTGCGATCATTTGGAAATTGAGTCGTGTTATCTTTGCACATGCCGTTCACTCATTTTCTTAATGAGAAAAAAGAAAAAAGGAAAAAAAAAAACAAGAAAAGCAAGGAAAACAAAATGAAAAAAATAAAGAAGTTTCCTAGGAAAAGACTAAAAAAATTTTTAAAAAATCTAAAAAATTGAAGAAAAAGAGTTGTGAATAAGAGTGATTGACATGAGTGTTGTCGTTGTATTTACTCACTTTCAATGGTAAAATTTTGCGAGATGTGTTCTTATTTTGTTGTGGAAGAGTGCTTGGTCATTATAATTAGTGCAAGTGTTGGTTGCCCTTAAGTCACTTGGATTTTAGTTCCTTATTTCCTAAATTGTTTGTCCCTCTCCTAACCCTTAACCCTTAGTCCTGTTACAATCCTGAAAAGTTCTCTTGATTATTGTTTTGCATGTTGCATTTTAGTGGTGGGGAATTGAGAGCCCTAGCAAGCCTATGGTAGTTTGTATGATTAGAAGATGATTTGAATGAACCTTGTTATATCTTAGACACATGAGCGGGAGTGTTCAACATTTTCCTAAAGTGTGGTTCTATTAGTCAGACTCGTACATAATTTTCAAGAAGGGTGAACGATTATGTATATATGTCATAAGTGGGGATTGAGGATTTCTTGATGTGTATACCATGTTTATATACGATCCAATACTTAGGTTACTTGAGTGATGTAGTTGATTGGAATATGTATATATGTTTCCCTGGTGTTTTATGTATGAGTTTTTCAAAAAAAAAGAAAAAAAACCCCAAAAAAAGATTTCTGATTTGTTGTTTTCTTATTATATATTTTATGGGTAAATCTTTTGCAAACCCTCCTGAGCCCTTACTTGTAATAGCCCGACCCTAACCCATATTTATTTAAATCATCTTTATTTTCATGGTTATTTATTTAACCAAATCATGTTTATTGATTCAAATACACAAAAAATTTTTATTTAGCAAATTACAATTTTGGGTCCCACTTTGCACTTCGGGTTTTAATTATCATAAAATTTCAGGTGAACCGAGAGTAGGCCTTGATAATTATAATTTAATAATTTATTATTATTATTATTATTATTATTATTATTATTATTATTATTATTATTATTATTATTATTATTATTACTACTACTACTACTACTACTATTAGTATTTTTTTTTATAACCTTGCAAAAAATTAATTTCGAGCTACGAAAATTCAATCGCATACGGTTTACTTCCCTTCTCGGACCCAAACTCTATAAACCAATCATAGCCCAACAAGCTTGCCTTGTTAACAATGATTTAAACTTAACCTTAAACTTAACCACGGTTTGCCACAAAGCTAGTTTATGGAAGGTTAAATACTATCCAAATGTGTTGATTCATTTCTAACCAAGCAAGACAACACACATATATGTCTCCCCTTTCTCTCCCCTACACCACGGCTAACTGCAGTAGCCACCAGTCAGCCACCCTCTGGTCACCAAGGCATCCACCAGCCATCCCCACACCCCCTTCAAGCATCAAACATCACTTTCACCTACTTTTCTTCAAGCAAAGTGAGTAAACCCTAACCTTGTTCTTGTTGATTTTGCTAGTATCTTGGTTTTGATTCCTGTTCTTGTTGTTTTTGGTGGTTGATCATGTTGCTTAGACAGAAACAAGAGTTACTTTGGATGTTTTAATTGTGGGATAAGTTGGAAAGTAAGTAAAGGCTGAAGCTGATCATGTTCATGCAAGCTTAAGTTAAAACCATGTTTATAGATTGATTTGTATTTGATTTGGTGATCTTTAGCATTATTTATGATTATGACGACGTTATTGTAGTTTTGGATGGTTTTGGGGGAGTTAACGGTGAATCTAAGTTGGCCAAAAATTAAAGTTTTAATGATTATGCAAGGTTTGGTTTCCTTTAATATCAAGCATGTTATTTGGGTATATTTGATTGAAAAATGAATCTTTGATGCATATGATTATGAAGTGAAAATGAGTATGATGGTTTTGTATGGTGATGGGAAGGACCAAAGCCTTGTTAGATGATTTTAAAGAGTGATTTTAGATTAGGATTTGTGTAAAAAGAGAGGAGAAAGCAATAACAGTGGGGGGCTGGGAAATGGCAGAAAACAAGGGACACTTAGCCAATAAAATGGTAATGATCGGCCCAACCAAAAATTGTCATTTTGGTGGGTAGATAGATCAGTGTGTTAGCCTTTGAATCACCTTAATCCAAGTTCTATGGACAAAGTTATGGTCATTTTACCAGAAATGCGCAAGTTAGACCAAAACTTGCATATTTATATTCTAGCCCCATTCTGGGAACACTATGGTGGGAATCATGCTTGGTGCTCAAAATGAATGTTTTTCGGGACTTCTTAAGCTTTCGATATTGGGGCATTGGGTCTCAATCGGAGATCGGAAGACTAAGTTACGAGTCATTTTTTCTAAGTCACTATTATGCACTTACACTTTCTTTACTAAAATATTAGCTATGAAATAAATATTCATGCATTTTATTGGGATTTTAAGCTTGGTTTATGAGAGAAAAGAAGAGAAACAAGCATCTTGGGAGCTTAATTATGAGTTTTGAATCACTTATGGATATTGCAAAGAAAGTACCAAGTTTGGGTTGTTTAATAGTTTTCATTTGGGATCAATAATCTTTTTGGGGTGAAAAACTATATTTAATGGACTTGTGAATGAAATATCAGAAGTGGGGAGAATTTTTTACTCAGAAATCATATTTATCAGACCAAGTTATTGCAGTTTATGCTATTTTGAACCAACATATATCTCTCTTGGCCTCAAACCTTTATTACTTACTCAATTCAGAATGTATCAAATGTATTTATCAAGCCAATCTATTGTATTCGCTATTATCTTGAACCAAGCTACATATTAGCGAGCCTTAAACCTGTACCAGTAACCTATCTCAGAAAAGGCCACAACCACTCTCTCATTTGTATCCATCAAGGCCTTTTTCTTTATAACCTCATTTATCTCATCGTAGTCTATTTTATTGTCACTTACTTTATATCGGATTTAATTACTTTTATTAATTCATTTGTGAAGTTATATTGAAATACCCAAGTTATGTATACCATTTAATTACTCAATTTCTATTGCACATACTTTTACTTACTCAATTATGTGAGTAAGGATCATTTACTGACTACACATACCTACAATGACATTTATGAAACATAATCGCGGCCTAGTTATCATTCCCCATTATGCATAAGTGTTATCAAGTCAAAACATATTTATCAAGTCAGATGACGTTCATGAAACAGATGATATTTATCAAGTCATATGACATTTATGAAACAGATGACATTTATCAAGTCATATGACATTTTTTTAAAGACTTAAGGCACATCCATTACTTGTATCTTCAGATAGCAGAACATGTTTACCACATTACAACTCTTAATAAGTTTATTAATAAATCAGTTTATACAGTAATTTAGAATTTAACTTGTGACCCCGTCAGTTATCATCTATTGGGCATCACCCCATCATTTACCCGCGTGTCTTCAGGGCAAGTCTTGATCGGATTGATAGGTGTACACCTATGTATAGATCATATCGTTGCAACGGGTTCACATCCAAATAATAATGAGCAATTCAGTTTTATATTACTTTCATTTTCATCGTTATTCCGAACTAAATGAATTGTAAAAAGTGGGTACCCGCCAGTAAGGTTTTAATGCTCACTTACCCATATGGGGATGCATGTACTGAGCTTTAGCTCATAGTTCTCGAAATGTTCTCCTGTTTTCCATTTTAGGTGATGATGCCGAACATATATCTCTATTTAGCAAGCCCATTTGGGAGTTGCCAGCTGCTCACAGTGGATTAAGCATAGCATGACGGTTAGATACAACCTCAAAGACAAGACGAGTTTTTTCTCAATGTACATGTTTAATGTGGAATACAGGATGGCCCTTTCTATGAATATGTTGGTGTTAAAGTTAGACCACTGTGGTTTTTGACTTGGAGTATTTTAAGTTTAATGTTTC